>JAVANC010000025.1:6326216-7526216 GCA_033319125.1 Parnassius glacialis
GGCTCGTCACCGCGGGGGTTTGTAGACGACCACCCTCCAAACTGCAAAAAATATTACATTGCAACATTTAATTTCAGATCATTAGCTTTGGAGGAGGCTTTCACCGCAAAAGGCGGCCCTTACAACTAACACAATATTAACAAAAATTACATATTAAGACATACTAACACTACTAACAAATAAAATAAGAGTAAAAGATAACATTAAATAAATATATAACATTATATAAACATTAAAAAAAATGTAAGGGATACAATAAAGCTAAATATAAAAAATATCAATATATATATACATACGTCCACACACGTGTTGGCGTACTATATTATTATAATCAAGGTTTTGAACTTATTTTTTATTTACCATATTTTAAAAACATGTAAGAGCCACGCTGCAGCTATATGATGATTGTAGCACGTATGATTCGGCTAGAACGGGAAAGTACCACGCTCTTAGAATACCAGCGTAAAATAGAAGTTTAACGCGGCTGTGTTTCGTATTGTGAATGTAAAGAATCGAAAACCCTTTTTACTGGAAATGAAGCATTCCATGTTAGTCCTCAGGGGCGACAACGCTTCTAGATCTTTATTCTTAACAAAGAATAAGTGAATATGTCTATGGGCCCCAGTATCCACTTGCCAACAGGTGGACTGTGGGTTCGTTCGTCACCCTTATTCTAAATTCTCTTTGTCAAACTTAATTTTAATTTGAATATTGGAAAAAATATTTTTTTTAAATTTCACATGAGTAGCAGATTCAAGACATGCAGTATATTTGTGAAAAAGAAATTGTTGGTTTTTGTGTCTAGATATGTTGTACCCCGTGACCGGATTTCAACCTCCCTCCTATCCTATCGTGTGCATTCTATCGCTCATGAGAATTTTTCGTACGATCAATTTTTCGAGGAAACTTCAGACTGGGCAAAGTAGACATGGATGAACAGAGAAGCGTCTCATTTCTAACACTTTATTCAATAAAAATCTATTGTATTCTCATAACTTTAAATTTACTACCAACTTTAAGCGTATACAAGTCGAAGAAGCTCAGAAGCTGAATGCTCGCCTTAAAGATTTCATAGAACTCGAATAACCGGAATTCCGCCTTTATTGAAACAGATAGTGAAAGAATTATACAATATGCCGGTATTCTGTGAGAGCGGGGTTCTTTCCCGTTTGTGCCAACTGCAGCCCCTCTACGTAAAGTATATCGTTTCTTAGACATAAAGAAAGTTTTTCCATTTTTTCTTTGTCACTGGAGATACTATAGTAAATTGGCATTTAAAATAGTAATTACAAATTCATTAACGCCGGCCGTGATTGTACTCGGGTGGCTCGCGTGAAACACAATTTGATGCGAGCGCTATGTAAAGGAGATGTATGAAATTGGGTTCTTGACATCGTTCGTAACAGTTATACAAAAATATGTAGGTAATGTAAAGATAAATTATAAGCATAATTAAATGGTTTTTATTTCTGTAGTATATGGGACAATTATAAAAACATTTTTTTAAACTGAAAAGCGAAAACTAATGCTTTTACCATAGCAAAAACAAAACGTTTTTAAATATTTTTTTGTATTTTGTCTATGGTCTATGTATAAAAAAATCATAATAATGAAACGTTGAGGCGAATCTGTAGAGATTAATACTGAATAAAAGAAATGTTTTAGAAACTGATTAGAGGCTACGTTATTAAACTAAACAAAATATTTTAATAATATCGGACACAATTGAATAGGTTGTATGGTCGTTGATCATTGCATGTTTCGTAGGAGACTTAGTAACTTCGAGTTTAAACTTGTCATACGCATTTGGCATTGTGGTTGTGTTTGTGAATAATATATTTCGTGAAGTATTATTATTTTCGTGAATTAATTTAACTTGACCCGTGGCTTTTCTCTTGATTTACAGGACAGTAGGTTGTTGCGCCCACATAATGACAATAATGTGTTACTTAGGTTTTGAGAGGAATAGAACAGACTATGTACAGCCGCAGGCTGCTTTTCGAGATGACATTTTATTAATAATTGCATAAAATAATTAAACAATTAAAAATGTTTGAGTTGTATTTTTTTATTTTATTTTATTTAATAATAACTAAAAAACTGAATACTTTTGTGTCCTTTCAATTTATTGAAACAACTTATCCCAAAAACGAGTGATTTTACTACATACCCTACGAATAATAAACCAAAATAAAAACAAAACCCCAGGTCTTACAAAAATATGATTTTTTGTTGTATGTATCAAATGTTTTAATCTTTAAAATAAAATATATTTAACCTTTGTTCACGCGGGCCCAAGCTTGTATGGAACCAAGTTCATCTCCTTTATATTTCATAATTCAAAACACTAGATTTTACCCGTAGGGCTTCGCACGCGTGTATTTCAGAAAGCAACAGTATTTCGAAAAATTGTAATAAATAGTTACCTTTGTTATATATTTTGCATATGATTGCTTCCGTGTAGTAGTATTTTGTTGCTACACCCAATCTCTGAACGGTATCATAATATCAAGAAATTTCTGTTTACGATCTATTTCGCGTGGATTTAAAATTTTATGGCAACACAATAATAGAATACTATAAATTAATACCAAAAGCAGGTAGTATATTTATCATTAACTCATCAGCAAAGCGTTTGACTTTGAAAGACCCTTTTTACTGGTAACGAGGCATTCCATCTTAGTCCTCAGGGGTGACAACGCATCTGGTTTTGATTCATAATCTATGAATTAATTAATTAATAATAATTATATAAATTAGTTAGTTCAGAGTACGAAACCTATCCAACTGCAGAGATGTGTAAAACAGGGTGACGTTATATCCCCGAAACTCTTCACCGCTGCATTGGAAGACATTTTCAAGCTACTGGCCTGGAAAGGATACGGTATTAACATCAACGATGAGTACCTTCGATTTGCCGACGATATAGTCCTTATGGCAGAATCGCTGGAGGACCTAAGCACTATGCTCAATAACCTCAATAGTGTCTCCCAATGGATAGGTCTTAAGATGAACATGGACGAAACAAAGATCATGTTTAATGTCCATGTCACACCTATGCCGGTAGTAGTTGGGAGCACTAAGCTCGAAGTTGTTGACGAATATGTTTGTGTGGGACAAATAGTTTGACTAGGTAAGTCCAACTTCAACCGAGAGGTCAATCGACGGATTCAACTCGGCTGGGCAGCATTCGGGAAATTACGGCACATCTTCTCATCAGGCATACCTCAAAACTTGAAAACTACACCGTACAACTAGTGCGTGTTGCCAGTGATGACTTATGGAACTGAAACGTGGTTTTTCACTACTGGCCATATAAGGAAACTCAAGGTCACTCAGCGAGCTATGGAGAGGGCTATGCGTATGTTCTCTGCGTGATAAACTTAGAAATGAGGATATCCGCAGTAGAACCAGAGTGACCGACATAGCCCAACGGATTAGTAAGCTGACGTGGCAATGATCTGGCCATAGAGCTCAAAGAACCGACAATCGATGGGGAAAAAAGATCCTCGAGTGGCGACCTCATACCCGCGGACGAAGTGTAGGGCGTCCCCCCACTAGATGAAGTGACGAAGTCTATGGATGCAGGTGGCTCAGGACCGTGCTTTGTGGCATTCCTTGGTAACGGGGAGGGGGGGTTATGTTCAGCAGTGGACTTGTGATGTGGTGTGGTGTGGAATTTCGAATATTAGTTCTTTATCAGATGTCATACCGTCAATAAATGAAATCACCTGAAGCTCGTAGCAGCTGTCACGCACCGCCAACAATACTCTTCCACAACCAACGTCATCTAACCTATCTTTACGAACCACAACATAGCTTGAGGGAAAAAGTTCACCATCGTACACAGAGCCAGTCAAAAACATCTCTATCAAGGCGATAATGTTAAGATTAGCTTGAGTCACATTATTAAGAGAACTCCTTAGTTTTGAGCGCAAAACACGTACATTTTGATTAGTTATTTTCATAAACCGTAGGTTCCTATTGCTGCGTATTATATTCTTTGGTACGAAAGTTCTGTCGCCAAAGTTTAACACAAATATCCTCTGCCCAGTAGTCTGGTGACATGACACTTTCTTTATGAAACAATCTATTAGGGAAATCTATGTTATGCAGTGTACTTTGATAGGCTGTAGTAAATGAGATAAATTCTATTATCTATATTTTCATTTATTACTACGTTCGAATTAAGTTCCTTTGAGAGGCACAGATAAACTTTAGCTCAAAGACAAACTAAGCTTACTAAGATAAGACTGTACTGCAGGCATTGAACAGATGCCAGAGAAATTATCTGAAGCCACAGCACGACAGTGAAATCTAAACGACCCGCATAGAGTAACAATGAGATTAATCATTCACTAATCCAACATTAATGTTAATTCAAAATTGGAACAGAAGATATGAAATCTAAATATCACTATCACTACAGCCTATCACAATCAATGACAGCTTATAAAAATCCACTGCTGTACATAGGCCTCATAGATTGCCTCATAGGGGAGATATTTGCCTTAGTCACCACGCTTGGCTGGCGGGTTGGCAATTGCAGTTTTTTTTATTATTTCGAATTGTTATCAGGACGATGCTGCTGCCCACCTTATGTTTTAATTTCCTTCTGTCGACTCTTATGACACCCATGGAATGATGTGAGGTAGTGGATATTCTTACACCGCCACTACAGGGTTTATCCTATCCTATCACAAGTCCGTTTGTAAATATAGGCCTCCCCATAGACTTCTACGAAGGACGGTAACGAGACATATACATCCATGATTTGCGTGTTTCATCAGGTCGTCGTTCAGGGTTGCCCAACACTGCGCTTACCAATACGCGGCTGTCACTCGAGAACCATTTTTCGTATCGGTTATCCGTTCTTCGAACTGTATGGCACTTCAGCTTAATGATCCGATGAGTCATTACTCTTGGTCTTCTGCGGCTATCCTAGTATTGGATTTTATCACGCAACGAAATGTGGTAGAGTCACGTTGCAACTATAATATAATTGTAGCACGAATAAATTTTTTTTTATAGGATAAGGGTGACAAACGAGCACACAGTCCACCTGATGGTAAGTGGCCGCCGCGGCCCATAGACATCTACATCTATCCTCTTTTACAATTTAAAATGTAGATGCGTTGTCACCCGTGAGGACTACGATGGAATGCCTCATTTCCAGTAAAAAGGGCCTCCGGCCACCTGCACTCACCAAGCGAAACGCAGAGGTAAACCTCTACTTCACGCTGGTATTCTGTGAGGTCGTGGTACCACCCCGGTTCGAGCCGGCCCATCCGTGCGACAGCAAAAGCTGCCGCGTGGCTCTACCACTGTTAAAGTTGGCTCCACCGGGGAAGCACAACGTTTTATACTGCTTCATACTGGTATTCTCATAGAATACCAGTATGAAGCAGCACAATAATGCTACTATTACTTCGCGTAATTGCTTGTCATTTTTCTATAGATAAGAGAAATTTCGAGCATATCCCTTTCCATCGCTTTCCAGCAGGAATGGGTCGGCTCGACCGGGAAAGGAACACGCTCTCATAGACTACCAGCTTAAAATAGCAGCATAATACTGCTGTGTTCCGTATGGTGAGTGTAGAAAACCAGAAAGTTTTTTTTTTACTAGAAAAGAGGTATTCTATCTTAGTCCTCACGGGTGACGCATCTGCATTTTAATTCGCAAACGAATATAGATGTAGATGTCTATGGGCCACAGCAACCATTTACCATCAGGTGGACTGTGTGCTCGTTTGTGACCCTTATTCTATAAAAAATTAGTCCGGACAATTCCTCTGAGCACTCCCCGTGGTAGATGCGATAGAATATGCAAATGGATGCTCAAATATAATCGTAGCTCTTTGTTGCCTGGAGTTAATAAATTAAAAAAAATACTGTTGTTAATATTACAATTATTTTATTGTTGAATAAAATAATGATGTTATTGCTATGGTTTTTAAAGCCCTTAATTAGAAATCGTTAATAATTGACATTTACAATCCACTGGTTGCAATTAGTTATGCCTGTAGAACTTTAGTTAATATTAATAAATTTACAATTAGTTTACTACAATTAGTTGTGCGTCATATTTTGCTATATATTATCAAAAATATCTGTTTCAAGTCATGACGGATATTCTTTAGTATTTATTTAGATGCCAACGTCATGCGCATACAGAATACTAGCGTAATAACAATACAATGAACATATTGTAGTGTGGGTGTAAAAGAATCCACTATCCCATATCGTCCCGTGCGTGTCGTATGAGGCGACCGAAGAAAAGAAGCAAGGAGAAGGGTGGCAGTGTCTTCCTAGTAACAACTTAAAAAAAACTGCGGTTGCAGCCCACCTATCAAGACTAGGAACTATGGTAAATAATCCACTAGGAGGCAATTTATGGGGGAGGCCGATTTTCAACAGTAGACTTTTGAGAGGATGTAATAAATGAACAACATATTAACTCTGTGTTTTGTTTGATGAGTTACGAGACAGTATTCACTTTTTTTTCCATTTTAATTTTTTTTTCCATTTTTGTTCTCAGGAGCAACAACGCGTATGCATCTTAATAGTTAATGTCTTTGGGCCACAGCAGCCACGCAACATCAGGTAGACTGCGTGCTCGTTTGTCACCATTAATTGTATAAATTATAAGTCAATCTATCTATTATGTTTCGTATAATCGTAAACAATATTAGCTACTCCCATGTTGGTGTAGGACTTAAAGGTCACAATACGTTTGTGTGGAACCTATTACAATAAAGAATTAGCCAACTAACCTAGCACGTCGTAAAAGATGACGTAAATGCGATATTGCGTTTGTGACTGTGTAGGCGATGGACGCGCCACCTATTATTTCTTTCATTGATTTCGCCGTTCTTTGGACTCTGTCTAACTCTTCGGGGGGGATACAGGCGTGACGCTATGTGAAAAATCAGCCCTTAAAAATACAAACATTTTAGCCTTGTAAATGCGAATACACTAGATAAAATAAATAAAGGAGAACATTTTCCTCTATCATGTTTTTGGAAAAACAAATTTAAATTTTTTTTTTGGAACAATTAGGAAATATATCATATTTTCTTTCACTGATTACAGCATATTTCAAGTCCACTGCTGAAATAACACCTCCCCTCATCGATTGTCCCTTTGGCATATCCCCCATTTGGCATAGTCAAAAAAGGGAGAAGGTATTGAATTCGACTGTATATTTTTTATGTGTGTTACTTCCCTGTTTCTAGGTGAACCGATTTTGACGTATCTTTTTTAATTTCAATGCAGGTGCTTCTCATGTCGTCCCATATAAATTTGATCAAGATCTGATTAGTAGTTTTGATTTAATTGACTTCGACTGTATTGATGATGTTCTCATTTTATTTATCTTGAAGCCGGTTGTAATTTTTTTTATACCACTTGTTGTAAAGTTTTATCAGGAAGATGCTATTGTCCATCTCCTATTATATTTCCCTATTTTTTTACGACATCCATGGGATGATAAGGGGAAGTGAACACTAAGAGCGTTCTTATGTTACTACTAAAGAGCAAATTTATAACATTAATATGATATTTGAATTAATAAATAGCCATCAAATGGGGGGCTTAAATAACCCGATTTCATATGGCAGGTGTCGGAAGAGGTAACAAAAAGGGGAAATACCAGAAAAATTCTATGGCTTTGAAAGATGGCGGTATAACCATATAGTTAACGCTAGTCGTAAAATATACAGAACGACTGACCGCTACGTCAATACAGAAACAAAAACAAAAACTTTTTTATTCAATATATATTATAAATCATTTTTTTAAAGATCTATTCTGTTTCATTACCTGTATTCACGAATAAATAAAATTATAATTTTGAATTTTTGAATTTGAATAAATAATACTTATTGAAAGTCACTCTTTTGTTTGATTACCACTGGCTTGAAAATAAAGCCTCTGGGAAGAACCAGCAAGAAACTCAGCGGGACTTTTTTTAAATAACAGCTTACAATAATGCATGTTACATAATTAACACAAAACAAATAAGAAATAGCTTGGTAGCAATCCCGTAATTCCTAGGGGTTCCTTAATATTATAATAACCCTTTTTATACAAACAATGGTTCGATAAAAACCGTTATTCATAATTAAAATATTCTGGCACATACGTTAAGTATGACAGCTGAAAAAGTTATAACGAGATGACTCTAAACTCTCACGGTTTGTCTAAAAGGATTGTGTGTATGTGCGTGTTTGTAATTGGATTAAAACTCCGAATCCAAAAACCTTCAAAATAAATGTTTCGTTCATTTTGGCCAGGTATATTGAAATGTTAGCGAAGCGTTATATATTTTTCTAGAATAAGGGTGACAAACGAGCACTCAGCCCACCAGCCGATTAAGTAACAAAATGCAGAAGCGTTGTCAACAGGACTAGTATGGAATGCCTTTATCCAGGGAAAAGGTCTCCGATTCTCTACACTCATCATAGTGTTACAAGCTTGGGGTTCGAGACAATTTAAAACTGCCGAGTGAATTACCAAAATTGACACTTTAATTACAGAACACTAATAACAACTTATAACCACACTAATAACAAAACGATTGTACTACAGATCACTTTAGTTTGCAGTTGTATCGCTTTGAAATATTCCCTTGTATCGCCAATTCAATATAGAGGGCGCTAGCGGTAACTAGTGTCGCCATGTACCATGTATTAATCGTGGCACGCAACAGTACCACAGTATAAATATGAACAGTATGGAAACTAAGCCTAGTTGAGGATATAATTACCTACGCTCCATTGAAGCAATAGGGTTGTAACTTTTAATGTTTTGATATTGCTTTTTTTATCAATCAATCGAATTTAAATAATTAGCTTACAATCTAAATAGATAATCTCAGCAAAAAACGATAGTTTAAATACGGAAAACAATTTACTATTAACACACAACAACTTGTAGAACTATAGATCTTTAACTTTGTCATTATGGCGTAACCTTTTGAAAGTTTCGACGGGAACGTACTGGACGAAAACGTATCTTTATTCTTCACTAGTTGTTCCCTGCGACTTCGCTCGCGTGTTCTGGTTTTTATTTTTTAGCGCGGAACCCTAATTCATTTTCTAAAATAAAAGTAGCCTAAGTTACTCCTTATGACATCAGCTATCTGCCAGTGAAAGTACCGTCAAAATCGGTCCAGCCGTTTTGGAGATTAGCCGGACCAAACAGACGGACAGACAGACAAAAATTTTAAAAATTGTTATTTAGTTATAAGTACCGTATTTACTTTCATATGCATTTAGTAAAAAGTGTTATTTTAACATTACAAACAGACACTTCAATTTTATTTATTTGTATAGATTATTACAAATTATTTACAGAAAAATATTTTCGTCTGCTACGACAAGTTTGGAATTCTTAATTATTAAATTTAACTGTGTAAAAAATATAATTTTAATGAACATGATTTTTTTTTTAATAAACTGTTGGGAAACAAGGACAGGGTACTATGAAACCGATTTTGTTTATTTTTTTGTAAATAAAATCAGCTACTTTGCAGTTTATGTGTTCTTTTTTAAAACAACAACGAAAAATCGGTTTCAACACCCTCAAAAACCATGAAAATGACACCCATGACGAAAAAATTAATACCTGTTGGAGCCGTCATCGTGGATTTACATTTCAACAGCACTATCGGCTTCAACATACTCTAAAACTATGAAAATGACAACCATGACCAAAAAATTGATACCTATTGCAGCCGCCATCTTGGATTTACATTTCAACAGCACTATCGGCTTCAACATACTCAAAAACTATGAAAATGACACCCATGACGAAAAAATTGATACCTATTGCAGCCGCCATCTTGGATTTATATTTCGACAGCACTATCGGCTTCAACACCCTCGAAAACCATAAAAATGGTACTTATGTTTTTTATTAGTGATCGATGCACCCCATGACGAAAAAATTGATACCTATTGCAGCCGCCTCCTTGGATTTACATTTCAACAGCACTATCGGCTTCAACATACTCAAAACTATGAAAATGACACCCATGACGAAAAAATTGATACCTATTGCAGCCGCCATCTTGGATTTATATTTCGAAAGCACTATCGGCTTCAACACCCTCGAAAACCATGAAAATGATACCCATGTTTTTTATTAGTGATCGATGCACCCCATGACCAAAACATTGATACCTATTGCAGCCGCCATCTTGGATTTACATTTCAACAGCACTATCGGCTTCAACATACTCAAAAACTATGAAAATGACACCCATGACGAAAAAATTGATACCTATTGCAGCCGCCATCTTGGATTTATATTTCGACAGCACTATCGGCTTCAACACCCTCGAAACCCATGAAAATGGCACCCATGACGAAAAAAATGATACCTATTGCAGCCGCCATCTTGGATTTACTTTTTGTTACCACTATTGCACTATCAGCTTTTTAATAGCCTCAAAAGCGCCGCATTCTGGATGTACAAATAAGTTCACGAATTCATTATGATCAATCACACGGACTTATAAATTCGATAACGATTATAACAATGACAATAAAAATCATTCTTACCTTTCAAAATCAGCAAGAAGCTTAAAATAAGATAGCTCCGGTTTTGATGAAGCCGAGTTCAAACAGCCGTATACTACGCAATAAGTTCGTGGCATTTTTAAAGTCTTGAGGCGACACTCGCTACTGAGAACACCGCGACGAACGCTTAGAAGTCTCGTCGGTGCGCATGTTTGTGTGAGTGTGCCGTTTCGAGCGTTTGTTCGAAGTTTCCATACTGTTCCTACTATATATTTACTGTGACAGTACGAAACACAGCTGCCTTAAGCTGCTATTTCACACTGGTATTCTGTGAGAGTGTAGTTCTACCCCGGCCGAACCAACCCCTGCGGCGTAGATTACACGCTGCACTTGTATATTTAATTCTGTTTTAATTCTAATTTCAATTTAATTTATTCATGAATTTTTATAAATTTCTGCACACATCGTCAGTTGCCTCGAGTGCCGTCAAGTATTTATTATTTCAAACGTGGTAGAGTAATACTGCAGCTATATTAGTAGTATAGTTGTAGCACGCATGGATCGGCTCGACCGGGGAAGGACCACGCTCTCACAGAATACCAGCGTAAAATAGCAGCTTAACACTGCTGTGTTTCGTATGGTGAGTGTAGAGAATCGGAGACCCTTTTTACTGAAAAAGAGGCATTCCATCTTAGTCCTGACGGGTGACAACGCATCTGCATTTTGATTCGCAAACGAGAATAGATGTAGATGTCTTTGAGCCACAGCAACCACTTACCATTAGTTGGACTGTGTGCTCGTTTGTCACCCTATCTATTAAAAAAATATTGATAACTGCCTATCAAAAGGCGTGCCGAACATAAAGCTTCCAAATAGATAGCCTCTAAATGGTGATTTTACCATAGTTGGCACGCTTGACGGGTGGTATAAGCAGTTTTTTTTTATTTTCCTTTGTTATTATTGCGCGATATATTACGACATCTGACACCAAGCGTGCCCCAAAAAGTCTACGCTATTATGTTGTTAATAGGAAGATGCTGCTGCCCATCTAATGATTTGTTTCCCTTTGTCGCCTCTTACGACACCCACGAGATGATATGAGATAGGTTATTCTGACACCACGCTTAATAGTTATGAGTATATAAAAGATTTCTTGTACTTAAACAATAGTAGGTTATGAGGCAGTAAGTTTTAATAGTAGTAAAGTTTAATCTTTAGGTAATTTCTGAGAAAATAAAAAGAGCCCGCAGCTAGTCGCAGGATTCTCTGTCAGAGGAGAAATATTTCACACTATCTACTGTAGTCATAAAACTTATTCTTGAGAATTGTACTCGGAGGTAACTTTTAGTTTAAATTACAAAAAATATGTTTGGATGGGGTAAAACAGTTCTATTTCAAACGGCAAAATTTTTGTTACAAGAACAATTGGTAAATGTTGTCTAAATTTAATAAAAAATATATTTTATTTTCCCCGCAGATATTTCTTAATTTCTTTAAGTATTTTTGTCTTTCTGGTCTAGCTAAGTGGCTATCGTTACAGCGTATCAAACTCCAACTGCGGAACACAGATCTCTACCATAGATTGCTTCACTGAGGGGATATTTACCAGAGTTATTACACTTGGCAGACGAGTTAGCAACCTTTTCTTTTAAATAATTTAAGTTTTAACCAGGAAGATGCTGCTGCCTATGTCCCGTTTAATTTTCCTCTCTCCCCTCTAACGACACTCACAGGATAATATGGCGTAGTCCATTCTCACACGGTGTAAAACGTAAGCTTGGACACCGTTTTTTACGTGGGGAAATCCTCATTGAAACCGACCTGTCGCGAAGGCGACAGACAGGTTATGCCGGACTCTTACCGGCTGAAACCCCCGTATTTCATTTTTTTTCCCTTGGTCGGGGCAACGGGAACGCTTCCGCAGCCCCGACGGCGATAGCCCTTACAGGGTCCGTCTAGATGACAGAGTGAAGCTGGAGTTTTCCACTCCATCTTCATTTAGGGGCGCACCGTGCGCGCCACCTCGAAGCATTAAAAGACGACGGACAGTCCCTGTATCCGCCACTAAAGCCTCAATTATGATTGGTGTAGGAGAGATTGATATGCTCTCCTCCGGCGTCCTTTCCCTCTCCCTCTCCGTAGCCTCATTCCGCAACATCACTTGTTCGCAAAAGGTTATACCAGCACTCCACGTTCTTTCACATCCAATCATAGCTTTAATTAAAACTGGGAGCGAGAGATTTCCCCCACCACATCCACGAGGTCACGGCGCAACTCAGCCTACGCTGTGCTATCCTCAAGGGTATGCTGCGCGGTGTTGTCATCGCTACAACAGTGATGACACTCGGTTGTCGGCTCTCTTCTGGCGATACGGCACAGATACTTACCAAAGCACCCATGACCGGAAAGCACCTGTACCAACCGGAAGGTCAGTGACCCGTGCTGCCTGTTTAACCAGTCTGACAAGACCGAACTAAAAGCCTCGACAGTCCTGCT
The DNA here is from genome assembly GCA_033319125.1 of Parnassius glacialis. NCBI lineage: Eukaryota > Metazoa > Arthropoda > Insecta > Lepidoptera > Papilionidae > Parnassius > Parnassius glacialis. The sequence continues at coordinate 6,339,236 of JAVANC010000025.1, forward strand.
TCCAGCCTTCGGGTGAGCTAGAAGCTCTTACCACTTTTCAAGCATAAGCTGCCAAGTGTGAAGCTTCCTCGATTGCCACTCTTTGGAAGAAGGACGATAAACAAGATGTTGAAGTTCCGAGCGCTAATAGTACATAGACGCAAGGAACTCTGCCTCCATATCCCAGGGTAGAGACCTTGCCATGACATAAGCTGCCTCATAGGTGATCGTCTGGTACCATCGTTCGACTCCGATGGCTATCGCCCTCTGGTGCTTTCTCAGGAAGGTGACTGTTCTTTCTGTCAGAGCCCCTACCCATTAACAATCATGAACCGAACCACACCCAAGTAGAGGTGGCGGCAGTTATCATCGGGCACTCCAACATTGAGTAGCAGTCGCTTTAAGGCAGCTGCCGCTCCCAATAGCCGAGGGGCCAAGTGCTGAAGTGACCCAACTTGAATTCGGATATCACTGACAAATAATGTGGGATCATTGTGGCAGCGCTTTTCGAGGCCTGTGAAAACAAATGGCCTCGGACTTATTTAACGCCTCTTCCAGTCCCAACATTCTGATTCTGTCGACAACCTGTGCCACAGACGCAGTGGCAAGACGAACGGCTATCTTATATGTCTTACCCCGGGCAGTGAGTAGCGTATCATCTGCATAGCATACCAGCACCCGGAGGAAGATCTCCCCGCAACACCCTGTCGTAACCAATGTACCACAGAAGTGGTCCTAAAACCGAACCATGTAGAACACTGAACGAAACATCCCTCTTTATTATCCTGCCTTCATGCCCAGGATAATATACGCATCGCTCATAGAGATAGTTCCCGACTATCCGGCTGAGATAGGGAGGCACTTTGTGATACTTCAGTGCCTCCCAGATGCACGCCCAGGGCAGGGTGTTAAAAGCCTTGGCAATATATAGGGACACTGCTAGTAACACCTCATCCCTCGCTAGTACCTCGTCCGAGAGGGCTTAAACTCATTTAATTGCGTCTATCGTCGACCAACCCACTCGAAAGTCAAACTGCTGGTCTAACAAATTGGGTCCCGCCTTTTCGAGATGCCTGATTAGGCGACGGGCTATTATTCGCTCGAAGAGCTTATCTGCATCATCGAGCAGCACCATTGGGTAGTAGGCGGAGGGAAAGTCCATAGGGCAACCATCCTTTTTCAGAAGGACTAGCCTGCCTATCTTCCATTGCGAGAGGAATTGTCTCCAGACAGGCATCAAGTAGCCTACGGAATCTGTCCACTAGATTCTCGAGGGCTAAGACCCAGGTGCGGCCAGGAATGCCGTTGGGACCTGGCCTTGTTTTTCGCTCGGAGTTTTAAGACTGCCGCGCCTAGTTCCTCTTACAACACTCGTGGCACCTCAGTCTGTATTTCTTCTATCTCTTGTGGTTGCTACTCTGCCCGGTTTGGAAATAAAGTTACAACCTTATTCTCTACAAATTGAGGTTGGAGTGAGTGGAGGCGACCAAAATCGAAGTTTGCCCATGACCATCTTATACAGGCACCCCCATGGGTCTCGGTTGAAGATCTCCAAGAGACCTCCTGTCCTAAGCGAATCTTAGCCTCACGAATGGACAGCTGCAGAACGTTCCGGCACTCTTCATACGTTTCGTACAACTGTTCTTCTACAGCATCGTTACTGAGCCGTCTTCTGCCATACCTGTTGTATCGGCGCCTTGCTTTTACACAGTTAGCGCGCAGAACTGCAATATCTTCAGACCACCGGTACACCTTGCGCCTAGGATGTGGATGTTTGGCGTGGGGCATGCTTGCATCACAGATGAGCGTCATAGCATCCCGAAACCAAGTTGCCTTCGTCTCAACCTCCACAAGCCCTTGAAGAATCTCGGTTTATACCTCTCATTACCCATCTTTTAAATATAAAGATGGTCCGACAACGTCTCCATATACTCCAAAACTCTCCAGTCACCAACGTGGCTGGCTATGGCAGGGGATGCAAATGAGATGTCTATAATAGATCCTTCTTGTCTTCGCACGCATGTGTAGACCGATCCTTGATTCAGCACTGTCAGACCCATTATAGACACCCAGTCTTTTAGTGTCAGTCACAGGAGAACCACAGATTATAGATTGAGCGTCAAGGTCTCCCATGACAAGCACTGGGCGTGGTAGGTTTTTTTTATTGTATATTAAAAGTTTTAAAACGTTACCCCCCACTCTAGGATTTTCTCCTGTATTGTGGAGGCAGTTTACAAACACAAATTGCACAAGGACAAACATCCAGACCCGGAACAATTATTTGTAGGCCATACTAATACTTGTTCCGTGCGGGATTCGAACCCGCGGTACCCAGCGCAGCAACTCATTGCTAAGCCACTGCGCCACGGAGGTTTGCTCAAAAAGAGCCCCCAACTCGCCAAACAACGTCTCAAATTCAACTAGACATCTGTTTGGTGAAAAGTAAACCCCGATGAGAATTATTTCCCTCCACTGGATCGCTGCATATCATTTAACCCTCGCAACTTTTGGGAAGGGTGGAACAGCGGCAGCTCTTGACGATATAATAGCCATTAAACCATCGATGTTGCCTACCCAGTTGACCATGGGAGCGACGAAGTATGGCTCGGCGATCGCCGCTACCATGCACTGGAGGAGGAAGCCATGTGGCAGGATCATTCACATCGCCTCAGGGAGGTTGCAGCAGCTACAGTTTTTTTATAGGATAGGGTAACAAACGAGCACACAGTCGACCTGATGGTAAGTGGTTGCTGTGGCCCATAGACATCTATGTCTATCCTCGTTTGAGGATCAAAATGAAGATGCGTTGTCACCCGTGAGTACTAAAATGAAATGCCTCTTTTCCAGTAAAAAGGGTCTCCGGTTCTCTACACTCTCCATACGAAACACAGCAGTGTTAAGCTGCTATTTTACATTGGTATTCTGTAATCACAGTTCGTAACCGCAATAAAGGACTGGAAGAATAGTTAATGAAGGATTAATGCGTGGTACAAGGCACTAGGTGCTACGGCTGTGGGACAAGAGGCCATCTTCGATCCAGCTGCCCTAAACGAACTGTAGAAGGGGAAGGTGATCGATCTTAAGACAGTAGTGCGGCTAACAGCACCGCTCAATGCAGCGGGAAATCTCATGGCAACATGTATTGTCAAGGAGACCTTGTCCTGAAGATTACAAGTATTTTACTAGGCAAGAGAGTAAGCAAGCAGTATCTGTGAGGATGCTCAGAACAGACCAGCTCAGCAATGAGTAAAAGGGCAGCCTACAACATGCTCAGCAGGAAGATTCAGACATCAAACCAATTCTGGAATGGATAATGGCAATGCTCCTAAGTCTAAGTGAAGCGACGTCTCAGCGATGAGTTCGACCACGAAAAGCTATTTTACCCAATGGGACAGCTTGCTGATTCAGGATGGAGTCCTGTGCCGTAAATGGGAAAATGATCGGGTAGACAGCTGTCATTTGCAAATGGTTGCCCCTAAAGCTAAAGTACTGGATGTTCCATTTGACATCTGGGAGTTAAACAAACTCAACTGAAGATCCGAGAACGGTTTTACTGGTTCCACTATCGTGACGATGTCGAGGACTGGTGTCGCAAATGTACAAGTTGTGCGGCTGTAAAGGGACCTCTGACTCGTAGTAGAGGTGCATTGAAATTTTACAATATTGGTGCACCATGGAAAAGGATAGCCCTTGACGTTGCGGGGCCGTTTCCGTAAAGTGAAATTGATAACAAGTACTTCATGGTTCTGATGAATTACTTCACTAAGTAGCCAGATGTTTTCGCCACTCTTAATCAAGAAGCTTTAACAGTTGCAGATAAACTAATTCATGAAATCTTTTGTCGTTTTGGAGTACCTTTAGAGATTCAAAGCGATCAAGGAAGGAATTTTGACACTCAAATATTTCAGAAAACTTGCCAAGTTATGGGTACTCATAAAACAAGAACAACTTCCTACCACCCACAATCTGATGGAATGGTAGAACGATTTAATCAGACATTGGAGATGTACGTAGCAAAAGTTGAGGAAAATCGGCAACAAGCCTGGGACAAGCACATACAACTGCTTTTGTTGTCATATCGAAGCACTGTTCACGGAATACATCAGTGACACCACCTTTTACAAACATTGGCAGAGAATTACGGCTGCCTGCAGACCTGATCACCGGAATACCACCTGATGTCCCATGCAGTATAACCGATTATGCAAATGACTTATGGGATAAAACGAATAACTTTTATGAGCACGTCAGATAATTGGGCCAGAAAATGTCTGAAAAAATGAAAAACCGGTATGACCGCAAAATTACCAACGAAGGGTTCGACGAAGGTTCACTAGTGTGGTTGCACAATCCAGTTCGCAGCAAAGGGAAATCTCCTAAGCTTTAAGCTAAATGGGTCGGACCTTCCTGGATTGTGACAAGGATCAATGATGTAACCTACCAGATACAGAAGAGTGCAAGAGGTACTCCTAAGATCGTCCATGTGCATCGACTGGTTGGTACGTTATTGTGGGCCCGATAATGCTCGGGACGAGCATGTCTTAGGAGAGGGCAATGTTGAGTGCCACCATTAATGCGTGGTACAAGGCAACGTTAGTTACCACTAGCGCCCTCTAGTATCGCATAGCAGAACTGAAAGAGTCAAGATCGTTCTAGAATTTTCCATGAAAGAACTTTTTAGACTTATCGACATCTAATCAGTCGGGACCGGTATGTACTCGAATATTCTAGATTTTTCTACAGTAGAAGGTTCTGGAAAGTATCTAAAGCCGGTATAGACCGCGACCCGGTCAGTGATGAGTTAGCGATACAAGCAAATACTACGAAGATATACAACTGCGAACTAAAGTGATGAGTTGTAATTAGTGTTCCGTAATTAAAGTGTCAATTTTGGTAATTAACTCGGCAGTTTTTAATTGTCTCGAACCCCAAGCTCGTAACAGTATGATATATCATAAGTAATCCATTACTTAGAAGAAGCTTTCTTTTAAAAAATCTAAAAGTTTCCCTTTATGATAAACTTTTACGTCGCACATAATTGATGTTAGAAATTTACGGTTATTCTCATATAAGCATCTTTTGCATTCACACTCAAAATGGTAGCTCGTTATCCTTTATCGTTAGTATTTTAAGTCAAATCTTCTACAATGATTATTCTCGTAGTTTATATTATGCTACCTAGTTAAGAATTAAATTTCTTCTTATTTAGCATCTCGTTATATACCAGGGCTGAAAGTTTTTTTATAGAAGTGGGGGCAAACGATCACGCGGCTCACCTGATGGTAAGTGACTATCACCACCCATGACAACTGCAGCACCAGAGGAATCACAACTTTGTTGCCGGTCTTTTTGGAAGGAGTAAGCTCTTTTCTTTAAGGTCCCTAAGTCGTATCGGTCTGGAAAAATCGCCGGTGATAAACGATTCCACAGAGATATTGTGCAAAGAAGAAAACTCCTAGTAAAACACACAGTGGTGGACCGCCAAGCATCCAGTTGATGTGGATGTTATCGTGAGTTTTGTCGCGATGTGAGTTCGTGTAATTTGGCGACTGGAATTGAAGATCTAAAAGAACGACTATTACGAGAAAATAAACGAAAACCGATGAGAAAGAAAGGTACTCAAATATGGCAGTCTAGTCTAGTTTCTGTGATATTAATGCTGTTAGACTATGTGGCTCTTACAGTTTCACTGGACTCAGGAGCTATAAAAAAGGGGGGGAGACACTATTTATTTTAGCGTAGCGTCCGCAACGTTGCATTAAAATCAATAAGCTTGTGGGGGACAATATTGTGTTTTGTTCTGTGATCAAATTAACATAACACATATGAGTTATCTAACGGTCATCCGAACAGGGGACGACGGGCCCCGGCTCTGACAGCTAACTCGTGTCATTCGATGTTCTCGGCGTCCTACATTGCTGGCAGTTTGAGAAAGCTTATGGTCGCTCAACGAGCTATGGAGATAACTTTGCCCGTTGTTTCTCTGCGTGACAAAATTTACAAGAAAGATATCCCCAGAAGAACCAGAGTAACTTACAGCCCACAGGATCAATAAACTAAAGTGGCAATGAGCTGGCTATATTATAATTCAAAGAACCGACAACCTATGGGGTAGAAAGATTCTCGTATGGCCTCGTATCTATAAGTGAAGTGTAGGCCGGTCCAATACCAGATGGAGTAACCGGCTGGTAAGATATGCAGGAGGTTGGTCAATGCAGGTGACTTAAGACTGTGGTTTTTGGCATTATCATCATCATCATCATTACAGCCCTTCACAAGTCCACTGCTGAACATAGGCCTCCCCCAAAGAATGCCACAAAGCACGGTCCTGAGCCACCTGCATCCATCGACTTCCTGCATGTCTTACCAGGTCGTCACTCCATCTCGTGGGGGGACGCCCTACACTTCGCCTACCGGTACGAGGCTGCCACTCGAGAACCTTTCTTCCCCATCGGTTGTCGGTTCTTCGAGCTATATGGCCGGCCCACTGCCACTTCAGCTTACTAATCCGTTGGGCTATGTCGGTTACTCTGGTTCTACTGCGGATAACCTCATTCCTAACTTTATCACGCAGAGAAACTCCGAGCATAGCCCTCTCCATAGCTCGCTGAGCGACCTTGAGCTTCCTCATACGGCCAGCAGTGAAGGACCAGGTCTCAGTTCCGTAAGTCATCACTGGCAACACGCACTGGTTGTACAATTTCGTTTTAAGGTTTTGAGGTATGTCTGACGAGAAGATGTGTCGTAGCTTCCCGAACGCTGCCCAGCCGAGTTGAATCCGTCGATTGACCTCTCGGTCGAAGTTGGACTTACCTAGTCGGACTATTTGTCCCAGGTAAACATACTCGTCAACAACTTCGAGCTTAGTGCTCCCAACAACTACCGGCATAGGTGTGACATGGACATTAAACATAATCTTTGTTTTGTCCATGTTCATCTTAAGACCTATCCGTTGGGAGACACTATTGAGGTCATTGAGCATAGTGCTTAGGTCCTCCAACGATTCTGCCATAAGGACTATATCGTCGGCAAATCGAAGGTGAGTGATGTACTCGCCATTGATGTTTATTCCGTATCCTTTCCAGTCCAGAAGCTTGAAAACGTCTTCCAATGCAGCGGTGAAGAGTTTCGGGGATATAACATCACACTGTCTTACACCTCTCTGCAATTGGATAGGTTTCGTACTCTGGTTCTGTACTCGGATAGCCATCGTAGCTCTACTGTACAAACACTTCAGCACTTCGATATACCGACAGTCAACTTGGCACCGCTGAAGGGACTGCAGCACCGCCCAAATTTCGACGGAATCAAAGGCTTTCTCATAGTCCACATACGCCAGACATAGTGGCAAATTGTACTCTTCGGACTTCTGTACAATTTGCCGTAGGGTATGTATGTGGTCTATGGTGCTAAAGCCCTTTCGGAAACCGGCTTGTTCGGGAGGCTGGAAGTCGTCAAGTCTGCGCGCGAGACGATTCGTAATGACTCTCAAAAACAGCACGTAGACGCGGCTCAGAAGGGAAATCGGTCTGTAGTTCTTCAAGAGAGCGTTGTCACCTTTCTTGAAGAACAAGACCACCGCACATCCGCTCCACGCCTCCGGTGTAATGCCACCATGGAGGACGGAATTAAAAAGCTTCTGAAGGACTTCAAGTACCGGTCTTCCACCCGCTTTCAGAAGCTCCGCTGTTATTCCATCCTCACCTGGGGCCTTGCCGTTTTTAAGGTGTTGGAGAGCCATTCTAATCTCGCTCAGACTGACGTCCGGGATATCTTCGGAATAGTGTCGGATAAGACTCGCTCTTGGATCGTTACTCACACTTGCGTGTAGCTCCAACGATGACGTGTACAGCTGCCCATAGAACCTCTCAATCTCACTCAAAATCTCAGGTGCCCCGGAAACGATGCTGCCACATTCGGTCTTCAGCTTTGACAGTTGGCTCTTTTTGGCAGACAGATCTCTGGCAAAGACTTTGGAGCCTTGGTTCCGCTCGATCGCTTCTTCAATACGAGCTGTATTGAAGTTGCGCAAGTCCCGCCGCATGCATTTGGAGATCTGTCTGTTCAGTTGCCTGTATGCTGTCAAATCTGTTGAAGAATGTAGCCTCATCTCCCGTCTAACAGCCATGAGATTAAGAGTGTGATCGGAGAGTTTTTGTGTTCTTCTGCGGCGGGTCTTGCAGAACTTAGCTCCGACCGCATGGACAGTTTCCACGAGCTTGTCATTCATATCGTCCACTTCATTGCAGTCTTCTAGGCACTGAAAACGGTTTTGTAACTCGAGCTGAAAGGTTTCGGGACTTTGGATTAGAGCACGAGGGGGACGGAGCGTTGATTTCATCAGACGAGACCTCTCCAACTTAACATTTAGGTTCAGTGTGCCTCTAACCATTCGGTGATCGCTGCCGGTTTTCACCCTCGCGATCACTGAGACATCACTGAACAGTTGTCGTCTGGTCGTCATAATGAAGTCAATTTCATTTTTTGTCGAACCGTCGGGGCTTGACCAGGTCCACTTCCTGTGGGGCCGCTTCTGGAAGAAAGAGTTCATCATAAAGAGTCCCTCTTTCTCCATGAAGTCGGCCAGCTGTTGGCCCCTTGGGTTCCGTTGCCCTATTCCAAATTTCCCTTCTTTCAGCTCACCGTTCTCTCCTGTGCCTAGTTTTGCATTGAAGTCTCCTATTAACACCGTATATTGGGTTTTGGAGGAATGCATGGCTCTAGAGATATCCTCATACATTTCCTCCACCTCCTCATCGGGGTGTGCCGAGGTTGGTGCGTAAACCTGTATGACCTTCAGCGAATACCGTTTGGTGATTCTGAGTATAAGGTACGCAACCCTCGTCGACACACTCCCGATCTTTACAACGTTGTTAACGAGAGACTTGTGGACGATAAATCCGACACCTCCTTGGGACAGATGGTCGCCCTCCCGGTGACAGAGCAAGTTGCCGGATTCGAGGATTACCGTGTCCTCCCCCTCTCTTCGGACTTCGGATAATCCTATAATATGCCAGCGTAACTTGTCTATCTCTTCTTCCAGCTCCACAATCTTCTCGTCAGTCCTCAGGGTGCGTGCGTTGTACGTTGCCAGGTCGAGTCGTCGTAGGTGGCAACCGAACCTCCACCGGAGATTCTTAGCACCCCCTGCCCCGCCGTTACCATGGTCGCCACCGTAGCCAGGAATAGCGGGGCCGCCGGGGACTGGGGGCCGTCTCTTTGTTACATTCATAGAGGGGTATTTGCCATAGTTGCCACGCTTGGCGAGCGGGTTGGCAACCGCAGTTTTTTTATTGTAATTTCGGTTATTATCAGGGAGATGCTGCTGCCCATCTCCCGCCTGTTTCCCATTGTCGCCTTTTACGACACCCACGGGAGGATATGGGGTAGTGGATATTCTTGACCGCCACTACACGGCTTTTAACATTAGTAATAATAATAATAAGGCAAAACCTCCCTACAGAAGAATAGGATCATATTCAACAATGTTTTTTTATGCTAGTACGGACTAATGGAATACAAGAAGTGGAAAAAAATATTGAAGCCCAAGTATGGAGATTTAACGATAAATCTTAGAAAAGGCATTTCAACGGTAGTTAATGGTTCATTTAGTTTTCTTGATATACGAGTGAAAAACAGCGGGTATTTCCGAAGATTGCCTAAGAAATCTTGATATAAGGATATTCTTTGTTACCTTGGCGTTAATGTTATGAAACTAATATGGAACAGCGCGCGAACGTAATAAATTATCATTTTATCTTCAAGTAAAATTTACCTTTAGGTAGAGCCGTGGCTGCTCAGGAGATAAACGTCAGCTTTAATTTCTAAATACGTAAGAATCACCAAGTAGTACCGGTGTAAGAATATCCAATACCCCATATCGTCCCTTGGGTGTTGTAAAAGGCGGTAGAGAGAAACTGAAACAGAAGATGGCCAGTAGCATATTCCTAATAACAACTTAAATAATAAAAAATAAAAATAAACTGTGGTTGCAAACCAGCCCGGCAAGTGTGGCAAATACTGGCAAAGTATAAGACAATCTGCGGGGAGGGCTAAGTCTGGCTGGACTTTTATAGGTTGTAATGCCAGAACTCGTAAACGAAAACACATGTCTAACAATAATTATGTGTAGTCCACCAAATGAAGAATTAGGGGCAACCGCACACTCTTCCTTACCCCATAAGCTTTTCAGAAAGGAGATTAGGCCTGCCCAGCAGCATTGGGTTATTTGTAACTTGTTACTTGAATATTTTGACTGTTCTCTATGCTTGTGTCAGCGACTGCGTTCGCATGTTTTTAAAATCTTTTGAGATGAAACAATGGCATCTTTCCAGGTCTACCATATACAACCTGTATGTCGATAGAAATAAGTCTAAGAAAAGTCCCGCTGGGTTTCTTGCTGGTTCTCACCTGGACAAAGGTTTTTTCCGAAACTGTAGTAAAAGTAAAAAATGACTTTCAATGAGTGTTACATATCTATCTGTTCTCTCTAGATCTGATGCATCAGTCTGTCATCTAATTTCTATTGAATAAATTGATTATATTTAAATAAAACTAATTTTACGGATTTTATCGCGTATATTAATCCTTGACTTTCTAATAAAAATCGAAATGCAGTCTTCAACAGGTAAGCATGTGAACAGAGAATCCACATCAAATACTGACCATAGTTTCCTTGTCTGCCAGATGTAGTTCTTTAATCTCGCTGACAAAATGGTAGGAATCCTTTGTGTATGCTCTTGTATGTCCCTTGAGCGGCGAGAGTATATTCGCTTAGTGTTGAGCCAATCTGTAAGTTGGTGAATCGATTTGGCTCATTATGCAAGGTAGTGGAGCATTGGGCTTGTGTATTTTTGGTAACCCATACAACTTCGGTGGTTTGGCACAGTTTTTACCATCATTCAAGTGTAATATTCCTCTGCAAGATGCAGGAGTGTACTAGCTTGATTGTGAATGTGGTCTCTCTTATATAGGACAAACTATAAGATCCATAAAAACCCGCGTTAAAGAACACATAGCTGACGTGAAGAATCGACGCTCCGGGAAATCTGCATTCTGTGAACACGTACAGGATTGCCCCCGTCACTACATTAGATTTGATAGACCACAAATCCTCGCTAAAGAACACTGATTCCTTCCAAGGATGATTCACGAGGCTATTGAAATCAAAAAACATCCTAATTTCAATAGAACTGTGTATGGCTGGGTGCTACCGTCTGCTTGGGATCCCACAATTAATAAAATTAATTCCCAACCCAAGCATACAACTGCAAGACTTCATAATACTGTAAGTTCATACTGCGTAGATCGGAACAAAAATTAATAATTTTTAATCTGAAGGTAGCCGTGGTTAACTATGACATTGGGACGTCATACACCTCAGTTCCCCTGTGACCATGGGTGATAAAAGTGCTCGAAACGTCAAGAATATAAAATTAATTAATATACACGATAAAATCCGTAATATTAGTTTTATATATATGTGTAGTATTCGCGTAAATATAAGAAATCATTATAAAATGATTATATTCTATTTTATTCCATAGATTCCATAATTTTTTAGGTAAAATCAAACGGATTTAAAGAGACTGCAAAACAAGTTTAACTTAAGATTAAGACATAACTGTTGCTTCAGGTAATTAATTACCTATAGTATACTTTTCAATTTTTAGCATCTTTAATGCGCTGGATTCATGTTAAATATCAAAAATAACACATAAAAACTACAATTTTACTCAAGTATATTTGCTTGCTAACTATAGTAGAACTTTAAAATCCGCTTACATTCCAAAATTTGTAAGCAACCTCAGACCGATCTCCAGTGCGAGCACCACTATAGTTATAAATTTAAAATTTTATTATTAGCTTTTATCCAAAACTTCGTCCGCGAAGAACTTAAAAAAATACCTGCAGCTCTTTGATAGTAGTCTTTTTGGTTTCGCGTAATACTTTAACTATCGTAAAACCCCTAAAAACCCAGGTTTTTGCAAGATATTATTTCAAGAGCTATGTGCGATATCAGAAAACGAGTAAAGCAAAAACCATAGATCTATTAATTTAAAGGAGAAAGATATTATGATCTCATCCTTTAACGGTCATAGTTTTCTTTTAAAATGGTGTTGAAGTAAAAAAAAGTGTTAAAATCAATTTCACGTCAAAACATGAGATAGATAATACAGTGTAATAATCTATTTGTATAAAATTGCAAACCAAAAAGTTTTGTTCCAAATTTTATTTCATATCTCGTATAGTTTTTGAGATAATCATCAAAAAGCATTTACCTCATCACATAAACGATTTCACAAACAAAATATGTTTTTTCGATAAATATAGCCTAGATCCCTACTGGTATTACTCTCTATTTGTTCGTTTAATCACCACCGGTTCAGCCAATCCGAAGATTAATTAGCCCGGACAGACAAAAGTTTTAAAAATAGTCAAATAAATTATAATTGCTTCCACATAACACCCAGTAGTCCACCTAACATCCAGTTTAATAGAAACCAGTTATTTCAATACTGCAGAGACACTTAAATTTTTTTAATGTATAAATTTACTAGGCAATTATTAGCTTAAATTCAGACGTGTAAAGACAGGAAAGTACGTCTATTAACGTGAACGTGAACCCTTTTTCCAAACTTGGCTTATGGTTAAATCTCCCTCCAATAAGAGATATCCTAATCCAGCAGTAAGTTGAAGCTAAAAAGAGGTTAACTACGACTATGACCTTCGGAGAAAAATTGTAACTTAGCAAATATATTTTAGACACATGTTATCCTTTCCAACTAGCCGAGGCGCTGTTTCTCTGCATTACATCATTTACAATGATAAATACAAGTGGCTTGAAACCACACAGAGTGACAATCACTGAGTGACAAACAAAAGACGCCCGGTTGTAATCACATCACATCAACAGTTCTTAAGTCCAATGCTCGGCATCCGCCTTTCTGAGATTGCACCAGCTGGTATGTATTACTAAGGATATAGAAAATCAACATACGTAAAAGTAACAGCGTATTTACGTTGATTATTAATATGTTTTTATAAAACACACACACACGAACATACAGACCACGTAAGTAGGTGATTACAACAGTCCTTAGACATTTGTAGCCAACTTCAAACTACGAAGGCTGCAGATGAGTTGTCACTTCTGAAGACTATGATAGTAATTTTACTAGCTCTTAGACTTATACAAGTTAGACTGGAATACAGCAGTGCCAGCACTACTATTTGGCGGCAGAAATAGGTTACAACCTAGACGGACTCGTAGACAAAAATCGAATCCTAAGATCTAGTTTGATGACATGAAATGATCTTATAAACAATATAGACGAAGATAAAATTTAATAACTTGTGTTAGGAGCTGAGGAAATTCCACGAGTCTAAAGACATCATCATCATCATTATCATAATAGTCTTTCATAAGTCCGCTGCTGAACATAGGCCTCCCCCAAGGAATGCCACAAAGCACGGTCCTGAGCCACCTGCATCCATCGACTTCTTGCATGTCTTACCAGGTCGTCACTCCATCTCGTGGGGGGTCACCCTACACTTCGCCTACTGGTACGAGGCTGCCACTCGAGAACCTTTCTTCCCCATCGGTTGTCGGTTCTTCGAGCTATATGGCCGGCCCACTGCCACTTCAGCTTACTAATCCGTTGGGCTATGTCGGTTACTCTATACCTACTGCGGATATCCTCATTCCTAAGTTTATCACGCAGAGAAACTCCGAGCATAGACCTCTCCATAGCTCGCTGAGCGACCTTGAGTTTCCTCATACGGCCAGCTGTGAAGGACCAGGTTACAGTTCCGTAAGTCATCACGGGCAATACGCACTGGTTGTACAATTTCGTTTCAAGGTTTTGAGGTATGTCTGACGAGAAGATGTGTCGTAGCTTCCCGAACGCTGCCCAGCCGAGTTGAATCCGTCGATTGACCTCTCGGTCGAAGTTGGACTTATCTAGTCGGACTATTTGTACCAGGTAAACATACTCGTCAACAACTTCGAGTTTAGTGCTCCCAACAACTACCGGCATAGGTGTGACATGGACATTAAACATAATCTTTGTTTTGTCCATGTTTATCTTAAGACCTATCCGTTGGGAGACACTATTGAGGTCATTGAGCATAGTGCTTAGGTCCTACAGCGATTCTGCCATAAGGACTATATCGTCGGCAAATCGAAGGTGAGTGATGTACTCACCATTGATGTTGATACCGTATCCTTTCCAGTCCAGAAGCTCGAAAACGTCTTCCAATGCAGCGGTGAAGAGTTTCGGGGATATGACGTCACCCTGTCTTACACCTCTCTGCAATTGGATAGGTTTCATACTCTGGTTCTGAACTCGGATAGCCATCGTAGCCCTACTGTACAAACACTTCAGCACTTCGATATACCGACAGTCAACTTGGCACCGCTGAAGGGACTGCAGCACCGCCCAAATTTCGACGGAATCAAAGGCTTTCTCATAGTCCACATACGCCAGACATAGTGGCAAATTGTACTCTTCGGACTTCTGTACAATTTTCCGAAGGTTATGTATGTGGTCTATGGTGCTAAAGCCCTTTCGGAAACCGGCTTGTTCGGAAGGCTGGAAGTCGTCAAAACTGTGCGCGAGACGATTCGTAATGACTCTCGAAAACAGCACGTAGACGCGGCTCAGAAGGGAAATCGGTCTGTAATTCCTCAAGCGAGCGTTGTCACCTTTCTTGAAGAACAAGACAACCGCACTCTCCACGCCTCTCTGCTCCACGCCTCCGGTGTAATGCCACCATGGAGGACAGAATTAAAGAGCTTCTGAAAGACTTCAAGTACCGGTCTTCCACCCGCTTTCAGAAGCTCCGCTGTAATTCCATCCTCACCTGGGGCCTTACCGTTTTTAAGGTGCTGGAGAGCCATTCTAATCTCGCTCAGACTGACGTCCGGGATATCTTCGGAATAGTATCGGATGATACTGGTTCTTGGATCGTTACTCACACTTGCGTGTGGCTCCAACGATGACGTGTTCAGCTGCCCATAGAACCTCTCAATCTCACTCAAAATCTGAGGTGTCCCGGAAAGAATGCTGCCACACTCTGTCTTCAGCTTTGACAGTTGGCTCTTTCTGGCAGACAGATCTTTGGCAAAGACTTTTTAGTCTAAAGACAACTGAACCCTTAATACGGTTAAACAGTTTTCGCTAAACCTTAAATATCAAGACTGGCGAGATGCTGCAATCTGTTTGACATGTGTAACAGTGGACTTTAGCGGGCTTAAATTATACAGTTTTGCTTACAATCAAATAAAACAATGAAAAGTAAAGTAAACTCTTCCACAACACCTACTGGTACAAAATTTACCATGCATATGTCACTACGTTGAAACACATTTACTACAAAATATTTTGCTTTGCTCGAAAACCTTGCTGGAATTAACGTATCTGTTGAATCCGACTGCACGCTACTTAGCATATACAAATAGTTATTTATCTGTATAAAGAACGAACGGGAGGGGATTTCGTGTAAACTAGTATTGGTTGTCTGAAAGAGATTGCTATAAGCCATCCATTGCATATATCTTTTGCTTAGCATATTCTGTGCACGTTTTAAATGATTTTGTTATTTGATATGTGTTGTGTATTTATACAATAAAATACAATAACTTTATTTCAGGCATCAAGGACTTAAAAATTAAGAACATTGCCCCATAGCAATATATACCTTAATCTATATATATTTAGATTAAGGTATATAAGCTTCGGCTTGTTGGTCGCCTTCGGCGACCAGCCTCAGCCGCTCTGGCCCGTCCGATGCCTACGATTTGTTACGCAAAGGCGTAGAGGCTGCTCTTCCCACAGCGCCGGAGAGGTTGCAGTCTCAAAATAAAAAGAGAGGATAACACAGGTAGCGGGGAGGGCAGCACACTGTCCGCAAGTACGATAATGCGCCGAATACGTCTAGACACGGTGGAAGAGCCACGCAGCATCGTGGTTGGTACCACGACCTCAGAGAATACCGGCGTGAAGTAGAAGCTCTGCTTCTGCGTTTCGTCTGGTGAGTGCAGGTGGCTGGAGGCCCAATTCCCCCCCCCCCCATCAACATGGTAGCGGAATTCCAAAATATACTACCCCAGGAGGGTACCAGTACCCCTGGAGAATCCCTCGCTGAGCATCCACGACCATGTTATTCCAATCCTGAGCGTGGGTGCTCAGACTGCTTCGCGTATTCTGGGGGGGGGGGGGGGGGGGGGGGCAAAATTCTGCTCAAACACATAACTGCTGGGGGCAAACTGAGCAACAATACCAAGGCGACCCCTGCCATCCTATCCGTGAATTTCTGCAACATCAGGGGACTTCACTCTAACCTAAACGCCGTCCACTACCATCTCGAGACAGCGAAGCCGGCCTTGCTCTTCCTGACCGAGACGCAGGTTTCCTCTCCGGCTAATATTTCGTATCTCTCCTACCCGGGGTACAAATTGGAGCACTCCTTTGTACCTCGGGCTGGTGTTTGCGTGTATGTCAGAGAGGACATCTGATCGGACCTGTCCATCCTTTGGCTACGCGTAGACAGCGGCGACCATCCGCGCGTCTCTGGGTGCCTCTATAGGTCCCATAGCGGTAATGCCGAAACAGACCGACTCATCGACCACGTCCAAATGGCTAATGATTCCTTGCTACAACAAGTCCCATCCGCAGAGATCGTGATCCTTGGCGAATTTAACGCCCACCATGCCGAATGGCTCGGTTCACGTTTAACCGATCATGCGGGGAGATCTGTTTATGACTTTGCCTTGGCATATGGTCTGACACAACTGGTTACTTCGCCTACACGGATTCCAGATGTGGAGGATCATACACCTTCCCTGTTGGACCTTCTGCTGACCTCACTGTCTGATCTGGAGTATGGTGCCACTCACGCTCTCTTCGCGGTTGCGTTCTGCAGGTTTCCGCCGTGTTTGGCATTACAGGTCGGTGGATTGGGACGGAATGCGGTCTTTCTTTGCATCCTACCCATGGGGGCGGGTTTGCTTTTCGCCGGATGATCCCAGCGCTGTTGCTGACTCTGTCACTGATGTGGTGCTACAGGGAATGGAAATATTTATTCCATCATCTGTGGTACCCATCGGAGGCAGATCTCAGCCTTGGTTTGGTCTTTACTGTAAAACTGCATTACGCAGTAAGCAGGAGTGTTATTAAGCCTGGGCTGCGGCTTTGGCGACTCGGGATGTAAACACCAGCATACTTAAAAAGAAGTATAACTTCGCCTCCAGGTCCTTCAAAAGAGTTATTATCAAGGCAAAGTCGGAGCTCATAGGCAGAATTTGCGAGAAACTAGTTCACCTTCCTTCGGGAACCCGTGCATTCTCGTCTCTCGCCAAGGCTGTCCAAGGGAATTTCTGTAAGCCATCACTACCATCTCTGCACAGGGAGGACGACTCACTGGCCTAAGACGCAAAAGACAAAGCCGAACTTTTAGGCTCCCTTTTTACGTCCAACTCGACTCTTGATGACGGGGGGAAAACAACGCCGACCATCCCGCGGTGTGAGTGCTCCATGCCGGATGTGCTGCTCTCACAGCGCTCGGTTCGCAAAGCACTCCTCTCCCTGGACATCCAGAAGTCGAGTGGGCCTGACGGAATCCCCCCAATTGTGCTGAGGACGTGTGCTCCGGAGTTGGCACCGGTCCTAACGCGTCTTTTTTCGGTACTTCTACTACCAAGGCGTAGTCCCGAATTCATGGAAGACAGCTTTTGTCCACCCGATCCCTAAAAAAGGCGACCGCTCAGACCCGTCCAACTATAGGCCTATCGCGATCACCTTCTTGTTCTCCAAAATAATGGAATCCATTATTAACTGCCAGCTCATCCGGTACCTTGAGGATCACCAGCTGATTAGTGACCGCCAATACGGTTTTCGTCGGGGTCGATCAGCTGGTGATCTTCTGGTCTACCTGACCCATAGATGGGTGGAGGCAGTAGAGTCCAAGGGGGAGGCGTTGGCCTTTAGTCTGGACATTGCGAAGGCCTTCGATCGCGTTTGGCACAACGCCTCCGAGTACCGGAACAAACTTGTGTCTGAAGTCGAGTTTTTGCTGGACAAAGTCCTTGGACTGGGGGCGACTAAATCTAGTCCAGTTTAATCCTCAGAAGACACAAGTTTGCGCGTTTACCGCTAAAAAGAACCCCTTTGTCGTATCTCGTCAGTTTCAAGGCACTCCCCTTGTTGCCTCAGCCAGTATCGGAATCCTCGGCGTCGATATATCGAGTGACGTGCAGTTTCGTGGTCACTTAGAAGAGAAGGCCAAATTGGCCTCTAAAAAGCTTGGCGTGCTCAGCAGAGCGGGACAGTATTTCATGCCCGGCACACACCGCCTGCAACTTAACAAGGCCCAGGTTCGGCCTCACATGGGAATACTGTTCCCATCTCTGGGCAGGGGCTCCCCCAGTGCCAGCTCCTTCCACTTGACCGCATCCAGCGCAGAGCGGCTCGAATCGTCTACGACCGAGCCCTTTCCGATCGGCTCGATTCATTGGCACTGCGAAGAGATGTTGCATCCCTTTGCATTTTCTTTCGCATCTACCCTGGGGAGTGCTCTGAGGGAATTGTTCGGATTAATCCAAGCCGCCAAATTTCACGAACGCACATCGTGGCAGAACTCCCGATACCATCCACACCATCTGGATGATTGGCGGTCCACCACTGTGCGACGTTTTCTTCTTCGCACGACTTCCTTGTGAAATCGATTACCATCAGCGATTTTTCCGGACCGATACGACTTAGGACCTTCAAGAAAAGAGCGTTCTCCTTTTTAACAGGCCGGCAACGCATTCTGCAATTCCCTCCATGGTGTTGCAGTTGTTCATGGGGCGGCGGTAGTCACTTACCATCAGGTAAGCCGCATGTTCGTTTGTCCCCACTCCTATAAAAAAAGACAACGACTATTTTTCAACATACCGTGTCTTAGCGGTAAAACCTAAGATTTACTGAGTGAATGCTAGTAAAAGTTCGAAATAAACGATTGCCATAGAACACTTCGGACTTTTACCTTATGGACTCGGTAAATCTTAGGTTTTACTGCAAAAGCTGAGAATTTACCGTAGTTCTAGCTTTTACAGTAACATATACAAAAAAACCATTTGCGCAGATATAACTATACCACTTTGTTAAAAAATACCTCATAAATAGTTCTTGAAAAAAAATAATAATAAGAAAAAGGGGAACATATAATGCTGATTTTACCACTTCGTTCACTCACTACTCCTAACCTTCAAGTAAAATAACTGAAATAATAAAATAGTTAACAGTATGATATATATATGTAGACTTGGTTAATTTACGCCAGGTGTAACTTTGTGCGAAACCATTAAGCTGGAAGGAGAAAAATGTTACCTTCATTTATTCGGTTGTGTATTCGTGGACGTGATAAAATTATATATTTTACAACAAAATATTCTCAGTCTTGAATACAAAAAACTAAAAGGATACAGGGTTATAAGCAACATGGTAGAGCTATTCTGCAGGTTATGTTGTAACACAATAGGTTGGCTCGACCGGAGAAGGAGCGTGGTCTCACAGAATATTAGCGTAAAATAGCAGCTTAATGTTACTGTGTTTCTTATAAATTCCTTTAGTGAGTGTAGAGAACCGGAAACTTTTTTTACTGGGAACAAGTCATTCTATTTTAGGTCCTCAGTGATGTTAATTCTTCTGCATTTTGATTCTTAATTTAGGAATGATGTAGATATCTAATGTCTATGTGAACTGTGTGCTCGTTTGTCACCCTTATTCGAGAAAAGAATAATAGTATTTCAACGCTGCACTTAGGATGAATCTTAAAAATAATCTATTATTTTTATGAATTATTTGTTAAAAACTTTTAAAAGTTTCCCTTTATGATAAACCATTTTATGAAAAATTTTCAACTTCAATTGTGTTTCAATTGATGTTGAAAATTGGTGGTTATCCTCATATAATCATATTTCGCATTCACACTCAAAATACTATCTCGTTATCGTTCGTATTTTAAGTCACGTTCTTTACAACTATTATTGGCGTGGTTTTCTTATTTATTTTAATGTACTATAGGTATGAATTGAAAGTTTTTTTTTTTAGCATCTCGTTACACGCCAGGACTGATGTAGCAATCTATCGACAATATCGCACGTATAAACGAAAACCGATGAGAAAGAAATGTTCTCGAGTGGCTGTCTTGTACCGGTAGGAATCCCTCTGCTAGATGGAGTGACGGTATGGTAACAGATGCAGGAAGTCGATGGATGCAGGGACCATGCTCTGTGGCATTCCTTTCGGGAGGCCTAAGTTCAGCAATGTACTTGTGAAGCGCTGTAATTATTAAGATGATGATGATGATGATGATAGCGTCCCGTAAATTAACCACTGTTGCACAATAAACAAGCTGATTCAAATGTCAAAGGTCAAAGTACTTTAGGTATCGATATTTATGCTTATACCGCTATCTGTCGGAGAAAGGGCGAAGAATTCTATTGGTGGTAGGTTTCGGCCGCTGGATGTTTGGTTACCACCCACCAATGCAATGGTTTGTCGCCAAATGATGATGAGAATGTTGTCGTCTTCCGGGTATGATGCTTGATGAAGCCATATGGAGAATGGGTCTAAAGTGTAGCGTTGTATGTGCGTAATCATCTATTAAAGACAACGCCTTTTACATGAATCATCCATGTTATTTATATTTTTAGACGTATATATTCATAGTTATTAATGTTTACTATTTATATATGTATGTTTATATGTATATATGTATGTTTATGTTTGCATGTATATATTTGTGTATATGTATAAATAGGAGATATTTCTCTACTTTATTTATTTTATAATATATTAGTAAAATGTAAATATTACGTAGTTAATTATAATTTTTTTAATTTTATATTGCTACACCTACGTCAAATTCTCACCACTCCATGGGTTAACTGGTAGAGAATGCCTCAAGCCATTAAGTCCGCCTTTTGTATTATTTTATATTAAGGAATGCAATAAAGAATAAATAAATAAACAGGGTGCGAAGCGTCAGTTGTTGCTGTGTCGGGTGCTTGGTCGTGGAGGACGGGATCTGAAGTACGGTTTTCTCCTAGCCAACCGCAGGTAAATGGGGGGGGGGGAGGTGTCTCTGCCTCTCTGCCAGACCAACCGGCACTAGAGCTTTTTGGTCTCTTGCCAAAGCGGTCGAGATATTTTGACACACTGGCGCATACGGCTAAGGCGAAAGCAGACTTATTTGCTTCTCTTTTTGCTTTACTTCACTTTTTTTTACTTTATCGATACTTCTAGGTACTAACGGTACGTTAGCTGTTTATTCTCTATACATTGTTAAAGCAACACAGTGGAAAAACCTATAATCCCCATAAATTTGTAGGAGTTAGACGTAAAAATAGAGTTTGCGCAACATTTGCAACAAAGAAGACATATACAAAAAATTTTTTTTGCTACTTGGGTGGATTCTTATACAATAAAATAAATGAAAAATTACCTATACATTCTAACAATAAATATGATTGCAAAAAAACGTAAATGACTGGTTACTGATATTAGATTATGATTTAACGGAATCGCTCCTATCAAGATAAATATAATGTACACACACACACACACACACACACACATACACACACACACACACACACGCACACGCGCACACGCGCACACGCACACACGCACACACGCACACACGCACACACACGCACGCGCACACACACACACACACACACACACACACACGCACGCGCACACACACACACACGCACACACACGCATACAAAATACTACACTACTATAAATATATAACACCATACATACATATATGTATTTACACATTTGATATCCTAATACACTCTTAATTAGTATTTTATCCTGGATCTTCGTTGTAATTATATTTCATTACAATATAAGAATAACTTTTTTTATCTGTCTATCTATTGTATTCCTAGAATTATTACATACAATGTCATAGCATTCGAGGGGTGAGAACCTGGTGACTTTTACTACAGGCTTATACGAGTATATGCCTACTTCAGGCACCAGCTTCTCACATAATAAAATTCTGTTTATGTACTACTAGATTTACATTGTTTTACTTTATGTTATGTGACAAGATAAATAAAGATATATATATATATATATATATATATATATATATATATATAGTTTTTTATATATTATTTTAAATATATTATATATATATATATTATTTTAAATGTAAAAACAGATTAGATAAGCTTATTGAATAAAAAAGAGCGTTTATTAGCATCAATGATAATATTGATTGGAGTTACCACCATTAACATGCGCAGATTGTGTTGACAGAGTTAAGAACTAACGGACCAACTGATTTCTAATCGGTAACTATTTAAACATGGCGTAGTGAAAGTTACGCTTCTACAAACATTATCTGTTATAAAAGCAAGAATATTGAATAAAATTAAGGATTCTATCGCGATTAATAGCAAAATTTTACGTGGTAGAGCCATGCTGCAGCTATGTTATGGTTGTAGCACGAATGGGTCGGTACGATCGGGGGAAGGACCTGGTGTAGAGAACAGGAGACTCTTTTTACTGGCAACGAGGCATTCCAACTTAGTCTTCACGGGTGGCAACACATCTGCATTTTGATTCGTAATCGAAGATAGATGTAGATGTCTATGGGCCGCAGCAACCACTTACAATCAGGTGGATTGTGTTTTCGCTTGTGACCCTTATCCTATTAAAAATACCTATATACATACGTCCACACACGTGTTGGCGTACTATATTATTATAATCAAGGTTTTGAACTTATTTTTATTTACCATATTTTAAAAACATGTAAGAGCCACGCTGCAGCTATATGATGATTGTAGCACATATGATTCGGCTAGAACGGGAAAGTACCACGCTCTCAGAATACCAGCGTAAAATAGAAGTTTAATGGGGCTGTGTTTTGTACGGTGAATGTAAAGAATTGGAAACCTTTTTTTACTGGAAATGAAGCATTCCATTTTAGTCCTCAGTGGCAACAACGCTTCTAGATCTTGATTCTTAACAAAGAATAAGTGAATATGTCTATGGGCCTCAGTATCCACTTGCCAACAGGTGGACTGTGTGTTCGTTTGTCACACTTATTCTATATTCTGTTTGTCAAACTTAATTTAAATTTGAATATTCGAAAAATTTTTTTTTTAAATTTCACATGAGTAGCAGATGTTGGCTTCATATTCAAGACATGCAGTATATTTGTACAAAACCAAATTGTTGGTTTTTGTGTCTAGATATGTTGTTCCCCGTGCCCGTATTTCAGCCTCCCTCCTATCGTATCGTGTGCATTCTATCGCTCATGAGAATTTTCCGTACGATCAATTTTTCGAGGAAGCTTCAGACCGGGCCACTTCCACTTTGGACATGGATGAGTAGGGAAGCGTCTCATTTCTAACACTTTATTCAATAGAAAAAATCTATTGTATTCTCATAACTTTAAATTTACTACCAATTTTAAGGGTATACAAGTCGTAGAAGCTCAGAAGCTGAATGCTCGCCTTAAAGATTTCATAGAACTCGAATAACCGGAATTCCGCCTTTATTGAAACAGTTAGTGAAATACTTATACAATATCCCGGTATTCTGTGAGAGCAGAGTTCTTTCCCGTTTGTGCCAACTGCAGCCCCTCTACGTAAAGTATATCGTTTCTTAGACATAAAGGAAGTTTTCCCATTTTTTCTTGGTCACTGGAGATACTATAGTAAATTGGCATTTAAATTAGCAATTACAAATTCATTAACGCTGGCCGTGATTGTACTCGGGTGGCTCGCGTGAAACACAATTAGATGCGAGCGCTATGTAAATTTATATTTCATAATTCATAAAACACTAGATTTTACCCCTGGGGCTTCGCACGCGTGTATTTCAGAAAGCAACATTATTTCGAAAAATTGCAACACAAAATTACCTTTGTTATTTATTTTGCATATGATTGCCTCCGTGTAGTAGTATTTTGTTGCTACACCCAATCTCTGAACGGTATCATAATATCAAGAAATTTCTGTTTACGATCTATCTCGCGTGGATTTAAAATTTTATGGCAACACAATAATCAAGTCAAATCAAATCAAATAGCCTTTATTTCTGATAATATAACACATTTGGAGAATTATTATAATTGCAAAATTTTATAAATTACTTTACATACTAAATTATATTTTATGATAACACTTTTTTTTTATAATAATAATTCAATTTAATCTTCGACATCGGTAACATTATTATCAGCTTGCCCTTTGGCATAGGCCTCCCCTAGGGCTTTCCATATTTCTTTATTTGCAGCTTTTCTATGCCACGTGGTTGTGGCTATTTGCTTGATGTCATCCTCCCATCTTAATTTCTGACGTCCTTTATGTCTTTTTCCATCTCTAGGGTACCATTCAGTAACATTTTTTGTCCATTTTTCCCTCCTGTTTCTAATCATATGGCCTGCCCATTTCCACTTAAGTTTTTTCACTGTGTATGCGACATCTGTAACTTTTGTCTTGCTTCTTATATTTGTAAGTTTGATTTTGTCCCGTAGCTTGATGTTTAGAATGCTTCTTTCCATTCTGTTTTGACACACTGTTAGTGCTCTACTCTGCTTCTTAGTGAGGGCCCAGGTTTGAGCTCCATAGGTTAAACATGGCAGTATACATGAGTTAAACACTGCAGTTTTGTCTTTTAGGGGTATATGTGGGTTCTTCATAATTTCTTTAAG
This sequence comes from Parnassius glacialis, assembly GCA_033319125.1. Taxonomy (NCBI): domain Eukaryota; kingdom Metazoa; phylum Arthropoda; class Insecta; order Lepidoptera; family Papilionidae; genus Parnassius; species Parnassius glacialis. Next base: position 6,363,947 of record JAVANC010000025.1, read on the forward strand.
GGACCAGAATCTTTTCCAAGCTTTACTTATCCTGACATTTATTTCCTTCTGCATCTGATTCTTTGGTGCAATAATTTGTCCTAAATATGTATATTCGTCGACATACTCTATTTGATTAGAATTTAGAAAGATAGGTGTTTTTATATGATTTGTCATTAGTTTTGTTTTATCTAAATTCATAGTCAACCCTACAATTTTACTTTCTCTTTCTAATTGGGTTAACATTATTCCTAAGCCTTCTTGACTTTCATTGATCAGAATCAGGTCGTCTGCGAATCTTAGGTGGTTAAGCTTTTCGCCATTTATATTTATTCCAATTTTGTCCCAATTAATTCTCTTGAATATGTGCTCCAATACCGCCGAAAATAATTTTGGTGAAAGGGGGTCTCCTTGTCGTACTCCTTGTTTTATTTTAAATGCTGGACCTTTAATTTCTGTCTGAATTTTTGATGTTGATTCTTGGTATAATTTTTGTATTATCCTAATGTACTTAGGGTGTACTCCTTGTGATAGCAGAGCTTCCCAGATATATTTGTGTCTCAAAGAGTCGAACGCCTTATTGTAGTCCACAAATGCCATATAGTATTTTTTTCCATACTCATTGCTTTTTTGAATAACTTGTTTTACGACATGAATATGATCCATCGTTGAAAAATCACTCCGGAATCCCGCTTGTTCCCTTGGCTGATTTTCATCCAATACTAAGCTGATTCTGTTTAGTATTACCTTTGCAAATACCTTGTATAGATTGGAGATTAGGCTGATCGGTCTGTAATTATTTATTTCTGCTTTGTCGCCTTTCTTATGGAGCAATATGATAGTTGATGATGTCCATTGTTGTGGTATTATCTCTTCAGTTAGAATATTGTTGAACAGATTTGTGATGGCCTCTATAACGTGGTCTAGGCAACTTTTCAGAATTTCGTTTGTTATTCCATCGTCTCCAGGAGCTTTATAGTTTCCTTGAGACAGTATGGATTTTCTTACTTCGGTTTCTAGTATTGGAAGGATAGCCTCTTCATTATCTTCCTGAAGGTAAGGTGTGTTTGTGTAGTCCGTGTCATCATATAGTTTGCTATAGAATTCTGTCGCTATTTCTATAATTTTGGGCCGTTTTGTTTCTATTTTCCCAGATGTCCTATTTTTTATACATGGGATCCATGTAGTGTTCTCTTTTAACTCTTTTAGGGCTCTCTTTATTCCTCCTGATTTTTCGATGTGGTATTGAATAGTCCTGTTTCTTATTTGTTTCCTGTGTGTCCTGATTTTTACATTTATCTGTTTACTTAACTGCATTATTTGATTTCTATTTTGTTTTTTGTTTTCTAAAAGAGTTTTTCTGGCTTCTATAAGGCGTCTTGCTTCCTTTCCGATTTTATCTTTCTTGTTCTTTGAGGTATACAGTTTTGTAGATATTTCTTGTATAGTTTTTTCCATTAGATTATATTGTTCTTGTATGTTTTTAATCTTGTTGCAAGTCAATGTTTTATCCTTAAGCGTTGTCAACAAGTTTTCTGGGATGGAGAGAGGGATTTGATTTAGTTGGGTTCTTTTCTTGGTGCACTGTTTTCTCCTCTTGGGCTTTTTTAGATAGATTGTTCCCCTTACCATTCTGTGGTCAGTGTTAAAGTTGAATTTATTTATTGTACCTATATCTTTGAAAAATTGGAGTTTGTTGGAGAGTATAAAATCTATCTCATTCTTCAATTTCCCGTCGGGAGATATCCAGGTCCACTTTTTGTTTGTGTTTTTCTTAAAAAAGGTATTTAGAATTTTGAGGTTATGTGCCTGTGCCAGGTTAACGAGTCTTTGCCCGTTATTGTTTCTTTTTCCTGTGCTAAACTGACCAACTATACCATCCTCATTTGGTAGTCTTTCACCGATTTGCCCGTTGAAATCCCCCATCAAAACGACTGTTTTGTGGGCACTTTCAAGCGTTTTCTCCAGGTCCTCATAGAATGAGTCCTTTATGTCCTTTGGTGTCACTTCTGTAGATGCATATATTTGGATTATTGATATAGTTTCATATCCCGGCAAGTTGATATTGAGTTGTGCAATTCGTTCGGAGATTCCGGTGAAGGACTGTACGCATTCTCTGTAGTATTTTTTGATAAGAAATCCGACACCATGTAAGCCTGGAGTTTTTCCTATGTGATAGAAAATATAGTTGTCATTTTGTTCAATTTTTTCACCCATTCTCCTCACTTCACTTAGGCCGATGATGTCCCAGTTTATAAAATCTAAGGCATATTCAAGTTCCTGTAGGGATTCATCTGTTCTTAAGGTACGAGTGTTAAGTGTTGATATGTAAATGCTGTTTCTTTTGTTTTTTGTAAATCCTGTTTCTGGCTCATGTACTTGTATATTTTTCTTTTTGGGAGGTAAACCTAGGGGGTTTTGGTCTCTTACCCCACGGTGACCAGCCGGGTTGGGGTGATATTTATTTAAGTAATGTTGTTTGCTTATGGTTGCTGTTTCCTTTTCATTTTCAGTCCGGTTACCGATGTTTTGTAATTCCTATACATTTGGTTTATTTGTTTCAGTCAAAGAGTGAGATCTAGACCTCATATCTGCGAATGGATCCGTTCTGTGTATTTTTGCTGGAGTTAGGGTGTTTTTGTTATTACTATCACTCACCTGTTGTTTGTTTGTTGCAGGTGATACTGAGGTCTCTCTTTTTCTTTTTTCATTTCCTTTAGCTTTCATTACAACTTTGTTGCCCTTAATATATACATCTTTTCCCTTTTCTCTCTCTCGTTGAAGCTCTTGTTGTAATGCTTTACGCATTTCTAATGTTTCTTTCGAGAAGTCTTCAGTAATGTATGTTGATTCGGGCATTTTCTTTTTATTTCTTAGAATCTCTACCTTTTTATTATGTGTTGTTAGAGTAATCAATACAGGCCTTATCTTTCCATTTGATTGTTTTCCAATTCTGTGTAACTTATTTATGTCATACTCGTTGATTTTGACGCCCAGTTTTCCAAGTAATTCTTTTATATTTTTAAAAAGTTCACTATACTTGACTTCTGATTCCTTGAAACCATGTATTATAATATTGTTCCTCTTTGTCGTATTTTCTAAGTAATTTATTTTGTTATTTAGTAATTTAATTTCTGATTTAAGTTTTTCATTTTCTTGAATTAATGGTTTAATTTTATCGTCTATAGTCATCATAATCTTTTCTGTATTATCTTTAATCAAAGTAGCCTGTTTTTCCATTTCTAGTTTCATCATACTATAAAGTGTAGATATTGACATTTCTTGCGACATTGTTAGTATTTGCTTATTTTTGCTATGCGATTACATACGTTTGTAAATGTGTGGATATGAGCTTAGAACGATTCGGCAAAATTCACTAATTAGTCTGTGGTGAAACGGAACGCAATTAAAAATTATGGACTTAAAAGACAAGCGTTCAAGCCAAAATAATATACGTTTGATGTTGGTAGCACTGCTATATGTCAAACTTAATTGTTGCAACACAATAATAGAATACTATAAATTAATACCGCAAAAGCAAAAGCAGGTAGTTTATTTACCATTAACTCATCAATAAAGCGTTTCGCTTTGAAAGACCCTTTTTACTGGAAACGAGGCATTCCATCTTAGTCCTCAGGGGTGACAACGCATCTGGTTTTGATTCATAATCTAGGAATTAATTAATTAATAATAATTATATAAATTAATTAGTTCAAAGTACGAAACCTATCCAACTGCAGAGATGTGTAAAACAGGATGACGTTATATCCCCGAAACTCTTCACCGCTGCATTGGAAGACGTTTTCAAGCTACTGAACTGGAAAGGATACGGTATTAACATCAACGGTGAGTACATCACTCACCTTCGATTTGCCGACGATATAGTCCTTATGGCAGAATCATGTTTAATGTCCATGTCACACCTATGCCGGTAGTAGTTGGGAGCACTAAGCTCGAAGTTGTTGACGAATATGTTTACGTGGGACAAATAGTCCGACTAGGTAAGTCCAACTTCGACCGAGTGGTCAATCGACGGATTCAACTCGGCTGGGCAGCATTCGGGAAATTACGGCACATCTTCTCATCAGGCATACCTCAAAACTTGAAAACTAGACTGTACAACCAGTGCGTGTTGCCAGTGATGACTTATGGAACTGAAACGAGGTCCTTCACTATTGGCCATTTAAGGAAGCTCAAGGTCACTCAGCGAGCTATGGAGAAGGCTATGCGTATGTTCTCTTCATGATAAACTTAGAAATGAGGATATCTGCAGTAAAACCAGAGTGACCGACATAGCCCAACAGATTAGTAAGCTGACGTGGCAATGGGCTGGCCATAGAGCTCAAAGAACCGACAATCGAGGGGGAAAAAAGGTTCTCGAGTGGCGGCCTCATACCGCCGGATGAAGTGTAGGGCGTCCCCCCACTAGATGAAGTGACGAAGTCTATGGATGCAGGTGGCTCAGGACCGTGTTTTGTGGCATTCCTTGGTTACGGGGAGGGGGGGTTATGTTCAGCAGTGGACTTGTGATGTGGAATTTCGAATATTAGTTCTTTATCAGATGTCATACCGTCAATATATGAAATCACCTGAAGCTCGTAGCTGTCACGCACCGCCAACAATACTCCTCCCCAACCAACGTCACCTAACCTATCTTTACGAACTACAACATAGCTTGAGGGAAAAAGTTCACCATCGTACACAGAGCCAATCAAAAACATCTCTGTCAAGGCGATAATGTTAAGATTAGCTTGAGTCACACTATTATGAGAACTTGTACATGTTTTGCGCTCAACACTAAGGAGTTCTCATTTTGATTAGAGTTATTTTCATAAACCGTAGGTGCCTATTGCTACGTATTATTTTCTTTGGTACGAAAGTTCTGGCGCCAAGGTTTAACACCAATATCCTCCGTCCAATGCACCGGTGACATGACACTTTCTCTATGAAGCAATCTATTAGGGAAGTCTATGTTATGCAGTGTACTTTTGATAGGCTGTAGTAAATGAGATAAATTCTATTATCTATATTTTCATTTATTACTACGTTCGAATTCCTTTGAGAGGCACAGATGAACTTTAGCTCAAAGACAAACTAAGCTTACTAAGATAAGACTGTACTACAGGCATTGAACAGATGCCAGAGAAATTATCTGAAACCACAGTACGAAAGCTAAACGACCCGCATAGAGTAACAATGAGATTAATCATTCACTAATCCAACATTAATGTTAATTCCAAATTGGAACAAAAGGTTTTTTTTTAATAGAAATAGGGTGACAAACGAGCACACAGTCCACCTGATTGATTGTGGGTGGTTGCTGAGGCCCATAGACATCTAAATCTCTCCTCGCTTGCAAATCTAAATTCAGATGCGTTGTCACCCATGAGGACTAAGATAAAATGCCTCGTTTCCAGTAAAAAGGGTCTCCGGTTCTCTACGCTCACCATACGAAACACAGCAGCATTAAGCTGCTATTTTGCGCTGGTATTCTGTGAGAGCGTGGTCCTTCCCCGGTCGAGCTGACCAATTCGTGCTACAACTATACCATAAATATAGCAGCAGCTTGGCTGTACCACGTGGTATGAAAGATACGAAATCGAAATATAATTATCACTATCACTACAGCCTATCACAATCATTTACAGCTTATAAAAATCCACTGCTGTACATTGGCCTACCCCATAGATTTCCTCATAGGGGAGATATTTGCCACAGTCGCCACTCTTGGCTGGTGGGTTAGCAACTGCAGTTTTTTTTAATATTTCGAGTTGTTATCAGCGATGCGGCTGTCCACCTTCTGTTCTAATGTCCCTCTGTCGACTCTTGCGACACCCATGGGACGATGTGAAGTAGTGGATATTCTTACACCGCCACTGAATAGTTAATCCTATTCTATCACAAGTTCACTTCTAAATATAAGCCTCCCCATAGATTTCTGCGAAGCACAGTACTAAGCCACATACAACCATGAACTGCGAGTTTCATCAGGTCTTTCGGGATTGTCCAGCACTGCACTTACCAATATGCGGCTGCGACTCGAGAACCTTTTTTTTGCATCGGTTATCATTGATCCGATGAGTCATTGCTCTTGGTCTTCCTTGGACATCCTCGATACGAATTTTATGACGCAAAGAAATATGGTAGAGTCACGTTGCAACTATAATATAATTGTGGCTTCACTAGGGAAGGACAACGTTTCAATCATGATTTCATAGAATATCAGTATGAAACAGCAAATAGTACTTTATAAGTCCGTGGGATGATAAGTTCTAGTACTACTACTACAAAACAAATTTATATCATTTATATAATATTTGAATTAATAAATAGCCCTCAAGTGGAGGAGATAAGGAACCTGATTTCATACGGTGGGTGTCGTAAGAGGTACCAAATATGGGAAGTACCAGAAAAATTCTATTGCTTCTGAAAGATGGCGGTATAACCATGTAGTTAAACGTCAGACGTAAAATATACAGAACGGTGATTGACCGCTACGTCAATGGTTCGAAACTTCAGGTACTACGAACGTCAATCCGAAAATTCTATAACGAAAGCCTACTCCTGTCCATGTCCAATAGTGAACTGTGACGGTGTAATTATGTTTTCGATTCTTTATATTTACGAATGGCAATAATTATTAATTTTGTAAAATAAAATAAAAACATCATCAATGTAGTTGAAGTCAATTAAATACCCATTACTAAGAATAAGTCAAAAAAATGGTCAGTTCTTGTTCAAATTTATATGGGATCACAAAATACAGTCAAATTGAGTACCTTTTTTTTGAAGTGGGTAAAAAATAAAATGAAATCGATTTCAACGAAACCTTAATTAAGTAAGGCCGAACGGAGATCCCAGGACCTCTCATATACGCCGATGGATGGTGTCCATTGTGGGGTTTATGCCGATAGAATTCCAGCATAACGTTTTTGTTGCCTCCCTAGCGAAAGGTATCCCAACGGATATCCTGGAACACGCAGTTCCCCGCAATAATAAAATAAAGAAGAGAACACCTTTCTTTATGCCATTAAATTTTAAATTAAATTTGTTTGTAAACGATGTCACCATTTCTTATCAAGTAGATTATTTTATTTATTTATTTCCCACTATACAATTATCATTACAGGTTTATCACCTAATGCGATAATCTAGACAACTATTTTTACAAACTACAATTACAATTACACAGCTACAATCTAATAATTATTGATCATATGTAGTTATTTCTACTACAAAACACCATATCTTATAACCATAACTTATTTCAAAGAGAGCTCTCACTGTAAACCCACTCAGAGTACAACAAAATACGTCTATATGTCTTTTGCTATACGGTTGAGAATATGGAGTGCGACTCCTCATTCACCAGCTTAGTGCAGCTGCAGATTCTAAAGCAATACTAAAATTTTCTTTAATTTACGAAATAAAACACACACACACACACACACACACAAATACACACAAACATACGTCCTTTATAAAACAGTAGAACTGGATCCTACGGTACTTACAGCTATATGCATGTATCATGTCGAAATTTGGACTTTAGACCCATTGCCAACAATTTCCAAATAAAAAGTCATTAAATGAGAATTCACATGTAGCTACCTAGACTTAATTTTTTTTTGTTATTTTCGAAAATTCTCCGAGAAATTTTGATTAAGATTTCGTTTACCTTCTGTAAAGGTAGCGAAAAAATTTATATGTTATTAAAAGTAATATGGAACAAGAGCAAATGTAATAAGTTTTTTTTTTCTTTTAAGTAAGGTATTTCGTAGGCCATTTTGTAGTTAAATAATAATTAAATATTGTGTAACATTCAGTTATATTGAGGAAAAAATTAACCTTATTAAATATTTTTCTTCTAAAAATTTTCCTTTTAGTACATCCACTAGATGGAGTGACGACCTGGTAAGACATGCAGGAAATTGATGGATGCAGGTGGCTCAGGACCGTGCTTTGTTGCGTTCGTTGGGGGACGCCTATGTTCAGCAGTGGACTTGTGAAGGGCTGTAATGATGATGATACGACCTACGTTTTTTTATCGAGTGGTAGGGGTATAAAATATCCACTATCATCCCGTGGGTGTCGTAAGAAGCGACCGAGGGAAACAAATCAGAAGATAAGCAGCAGCGTTCCTTGACTTTAAATAATAAACTGCGGTTGCCAACCCTCTTGCCAAGCGTGGCTACTTTTTTTTATAGGTTAAGGGTGACAAACGAGCACAAAGTCCATCTGACGGTAAGTGTTTGCTGCGGCCCATAGACATCTACATCTATTTTCGATTACGAATCAAAATGCAGATGCGTTGTCACCCATGACGACTAAGATGGAATGCCTCGTTTCCAGTAAAATGGGTCCTCCGGTTACACTCACCATACGGAACACAGCAGCATTGAGCCGCTATTTTACGCTGGTATTCTGTGAGAGCGTCGTCCTTCCCCGGTCGAGCCGACCCATTCGTGCTACAACTATACCTACTACTAATATAGCTGCAGCATGGCTCTACCACGTAAGAAAAAATTGACGTTGAAAATTTAAGTGTTTTCAGAAGCAACTTTGCAATTATTTTCTATTGAGTGAATTTTTGTGGAATCGTGTTTTGCAAACCGCCACCTGAAATACGTACAATGTTTTTTCGATAACGATGTGAAATTACAAAACGATCCCCATGCATATCAATGTGGCTCTATTCAGCCTCTTAATATGAACATACCTCGGGATTCAGAGATTTTAAAAGTTTTCATGCGTAGATAATGGAAGATATAATATTATATTATTACTGTCCCGTGTGAGGCAACCTTTATACTAATATACATATTCTCATCATATTTTTATGGTTAGTTAGAAAAATTATATCTAAATGCAAACTTTCTGTCTGGTCTGGTCGTGCTACAACCATAATATAGCTGCAGCATGGCTCTACCACGTATAAAATGGCAAATATCGCCCCTATGAGGCAATATATGGGGGAGGCCTATGTTCAGCAGTAGGGTTTAATAGTGTTACGCGCCACTATTAATGTCTTGTACATGGCAACACTAGTTACACTAGCGCCCTCTAGTGTCGAGTAGCAGAACTAGGAGAGTCGAGATCCTTCCAGAAATGTCGGGACCGATATGTACTCGAACATTCTAGATGTCGCTACAGTAGAAGGTTCTGGAAACTATTTGGGGCCCTATATAAGGCCGGTATAGACCACGACCGAGGCAGATTGAATTGGCGATACAAGAGAATACTTCGAAGCGAAATATCGGCGAACTGTGTTTTATTATTAGTGTAATTTTAAGTTTTAATTAGTGTTGTGTAATTAAATAGTCAATTTTGGTAATTCAATCGGCAGTTTGTAATTGTCTCGAACCCCAAGCTCGTAACAATAGGCTTTAACGGTAAGCAAAATATTGACCTATTAAAATACATATCTTTTTTCACATATTATTTATTTTAAAACAAATAACTACGTATATCCAGTGGAATTCTTACTGAGTGGTAGGGGTGTAAAAAAAGCCTGCTCCTTTGTAAAATGACATCAATGCGTCTACAATTCCTGTGCTACTCCACGTGCATTGGTGGCGGCGATCACTTACCATCACGTGAGCTGCATGCTCGTTTGCCTTCTCTACTATAAAAAAATATCACTTCATTTTGTTTCGTAGATGCTAGCAGAGGATACTATGGGAAATACCTGAAAAATATTGTGGCTTTTGATTCAAGTCAGACGTAAAATTAGTGTCTAGGTATATTTCAAGTATTTTATTTAGACTTAATTTAATTTGATACTTAGTTTAGAATTAATATTATCTTTTAAATACCAATTTTTTTTTATTATTATTTAATTATTTTATCCAATTGTGCCTTTGGCAAGTGCTTACATGTATATTAGAATAAATTTTTTTGAAATATTCGTTTTATAATACATGTAAGCATGTTGTAGTAGTTGTGTTCACTTTTAATCCAGCCGTAGAGATATTATAATAACACTGTATGTGAAATATTATTATATTACTGTACTAAAATTGTTAAACATGGTTGAAACCTTGCTAACGTCTAACACGACCGATAATAATGAAATGGAACGCTTATTTTGAAGGTATATTAATGGAGAGTTTTAATCCAATTATAAACCAGTTATCCTTTTAGACAGACCGTGAAATTTTAGAGTCAGCTCATTATAAGTTACTCGACTACCACATTTTGAACGAAATTTAATTATAATGTATGAAAGCATTTAATTTGGAACAAAAAAATCTTATACGTCAGTGGTAGCCTCGTGTCAAAAACACGTAGCTTAAAAAGTTATCATCGTATTACGTACCCTAAAAAACAAAAAATAATATTGATGATCACTGTTTTTTTTTGTACTTGTATTTTGTTGTTTTATTAGGTAATGTATCTAATCTCAATAATATATCATACGCGGAATACAGTACACGCCTGTAACTGGCAAACATATCGGAATATTTTTTACATTTAAATTTTGTGCTATGTAACAATGTCTTATAATATGTAATGTTATTGGTGTATCGTAGTAAATATATAAATTTACTTCAACTGTCGAGGTGTTTCATCTTAGTCCTCAGATATGTAAAGGCTTCTACTTTTAATTCTTAACCAAGGACAGATATTTTTTTTAATAGAATAGGGGTGACAAACGAGCACACAGTCCACCTGATAGTAAATGGATGCTATGGCCCATAGACATCTACATTTATCCTCAATTAAAAATCAAACTGCAGATTACCCCTCAGGAATGAGATGGAATGTCTCGTTACCAATAAAAAGGGTCTCTGGTTCTCTACGCTCAACATACGAATTACAGCAGCATTAAACTGCTATTTTACACTGGTATTCTGTGGGAGCATGGTCCTACACCGGTTGAGCTGAACAATTCGTGCTACAACCATATTATAGCTGCAGCGTGGCTCTACCACGTATGATGCTTGTGAACCAGTAAGATGGAGAGTGTGCTCGTTTTTGACTCTTGTGTTAGCCAGTTGCTGAACATATGCCTCCATCAAGGAATGCCACAACACACGTTCCTGAGCCACCAGCACCACTACCAATTATTTCTGCTTGAAATTTGTAAAACTAATGGTATAATCCTAAAGATTTACAACAGTCTAAAATACAAGCTAGATCAACATTAGTTGTATCAATAGCTTTCGGTAATTATTCCATATAAGAATAAGACATTTGATTTTTTTTTTATTGTCTACTTAACCTGAGTATGCCTCGTTTAGACGTTTTAGGCGAAACACGTGTCGTTTTATCGACAGTGATGTATCTTTCCTAGTGTAGTGGTGTTCGGAGTAATGGTGCTGAGATTTTTGGTGACGGGGATAATGCACGAAATTGAAGGAGGACAGGATAAAGATCAATTTGGTTTCACAAGGTGTCGCTCAACGATTGATGCAGGTGTTGACCTTATGAATGAAATTTTTTTAATGCCTGGCAGAGTTCACAAGATACCTTTGGTATTTTTTGTGATCTTTTCAAGGCTTTCGATTATGATCATTATGATATATTAATCAGGAAACTACAACATTACGATATCAAATATATTGAGAATAGACTTATTATTTCATATTTTAATAACAGGACTCCAAAAGCCATTATCAATGGTAAAGGCTCCTCTGTATCAGTAGTATCAATGAGCGTACCTCAGGGCTCGATTCTTGGCTCATTCCTGTTTTTAGTCTATATTAATGACTTACATTATCTTGTAGGAGATAATCACGATATAGTAATATTTGCTTCTTTATAGGATAAGGGTGAAAAACGAGCACACAGTCCACCTGATGTTAAGTGGTTGCTGCGGCCCATAGACATCTACATCTATCCTATATGATAAATCAAAATGCAGATGCGTTGTCACCCGTGCGAACTATGATGGAATGCCTCATTTCCAGTAAAAAGGGTCTCCGGTCAAATGCTGATGTTACCTCTTTAATCTTCAATCTAAAACGAGAGTCAATTAATTTTGACTATGTAAATAATACTCTATCGAAATTATTACATTAATTTAACGCCAACAATCTGCTCTTAAATAGCAAAAAGACAAAATTTATTAAATTTAATTCTTTGCTTCGATGCTTCAATGGGGCTGTCATGTATCTAAATTAGAAGACAGACTCAGTTCTGCAGCATATGCTGTAAGAATGATTAGAAGTCTGAGCAATGTTGAGACAGCTAGATTAGTTTATTTTAGTTACTTTCATAGCGTCACGTCTTATGGGATTTTAATATGGACTAATGCGACTGACATCGAAGCTAATATTTGTTTTGAAAAAAAAAGAACTGTCCGGGCAATTTATAACTAAAATTGTAATGAGTCCCTTAGAGAAAAATTTAAAGAAATAGACAATTTAACTTTGACATCGCAATATATTTCTGAAAATGTAGGAACAAACATAAGCTTGTAATACCAGTTACAAAAATCCACAGAATTAGTAATTCATTTATGGGGCAATGTTTGTGAAATTTTACAACAAAATCTCAGAAAATGTAAAAAATTTGTCAATAAACAAGTTTTAATGTTTTATTAAAGAAAATATGTACGAAAAGGGTTATCAAAGAATACATAAATGAAAAAAACCTGGGAATGAGGTGATCGCTACGATACTGGTTCTATTAAAAGTCATTATTTAAAAATTATTGTAAAGTGAAATATGTTTTAGAAAAGTCCCGCTGGGTTTCCTGCTGTTTCTTTCCAGGACAGAGGCATTTTGTGAACCAGTGGTAAATAAAAAATGAGTATATACGTATATATATTTCAATAAGTATTATGTAATAATCTATATTGAACAAAAAATATTGTATTCAATATTATGTTGCAAACTCTTTTTGTAATGCAATAGTAAATTCGTCTGCCAAATTCAATAGTAAGAATAATCTTCCCTGTAACGGGAGAGGCCGATGTTTAACAGTGGACCTAATGATAAAAGAAAGGAAAAAGATAAAAAAGAGCTTAGAAAAGTGATCAGCCACTATTTCACTATTTTGCCGCGTGATCACGTCGTAAGTGAATCCATCATCCCATTACGATCCATGGGTGTCGTGAGAGGTATCTGTGATAAAGGCAGTATCTAGATAACGATGGGCTTAAAATATTTAAACGGGTGATGGAAACCAGGGTATGGTACTATCCTCCGTCTGTCTTCTCTACAACGATAGACCTAGCTGTGGATTCTTACGTGCTTTTGGAAAGAAGGAGAACCACTATTTTACACAGGAGCTAAATAGTTAAGAATCAGACCTAAGAATGAGATCCAAAACTTACAGGACAATAAAGGACGTGCTTACATAATCATTGTTTGCAGGTTGATCGTGTTGGGGATTTAAGTCATAACTCACCGAGGAAAGCAGCTTTATTAAGATAGTGCAAATGACCCGACAACACAGTATTGCAGCTCTATAATTGCTTAAATATCTGCTTATTTTTTTTAAATACTTAAATACATTTCGATGATGATTCAGGAAGTCGATAGATGCAGTTGGTTCAGGGCAACCTTTAGTGGCAATTCTAGGCGGTGGCCTATTTTTGTGCAGTGGACTAGTGGGAGGTTGTAATTTTGATGCTGATGATTTTTCGTAGATTGCATCTTCTAAATGATTTTGTCATAGTTACCATGTTTGGCAGGCGGAATGGTAACCGCAGCTTTTATTATTTTCTGTTGCACTATGCTTCTGCTTTTGTGTTAAATATCGTTTGTGACGAGAACAGAAGACCGTTTTAATGATAGGCATTTTATAAGTTCTCAGTGACAACGTATCTGCCTTTTAATACTGAATCGACCATAGCCACCATGTACCAACCAATAGATGGACTCTTATTTCTTTATTTATTAAATTGCACGTAGACAAACTTAAAGACACATAAAATAATTTGTAGATCATAAATTTTTTTAAACTATCAATGCTATAAGCATTAGTTTTATTCTCTATAACCACTCCTGGTAAGCTTAAAATACATAAGTTAAGAGTGCTTCATGACAGTAGTCGAATAGCGGACTCAAACCCACTACCTTTAAGTTCAGGGTCCATACCCTGCCATTAGACTACTGTCTACTAGTTAGTACTGTTTTGAAATTCGAATCTGTGTTCCAGCATGGCTAAATGACAAAAATTCTATGGTTGGACCATTTGTGAAAATTCATTAGTTTGTTGCTTTTGGATATAAATTAACCTTAATTGCCAACGTAAAGAATAGTTCTCATTTATTTTATGGTTCAAGTTAAAAACTACTTAAACTTAGTCGATTGTAAATTCGTATCGTTAAGTTAACTACAACAAATTAGAGAGCGTATTTAAGGCAAAGCGTAGACCTTTGATGGAAGACAGATTATATCGTAATAATACGCACAAACGTTATCAATAGTTCAACAACATTATAAATTTCAAATATACTTTAACTAATATAAAATATTATAATATTTAAATAAATACTACTACCTCACAGATTTCAGATTAGAAAGCCAGTCTAGTACGCTTTGGAGCATATAATGTTACTGTTACTGCATACGATTTTTCCGGACCGATACGACTTAGGGACCTTCAAGAAAAGATCCTACTTTTTTATAGGATAGGATGACAAACGAGCATACAGTCCACCTGATGATAAGTGGTTGCTGTGGCTCATAGACATTTACATCTATCCTCTATAAAGAATCATAATGCAGATGCATTGTCACCCCTGAGGACTAAGATGGAATGTCTCTTTTCCAGTAAAAAGGGTCTCCGGTTCTCTACACTCACCATACAAAACACAACAGCATTAAGCTGCTATTTTACGCTGGTATTCTGTGAGAGTGTGGTCCTGCCCTGCTCGAGCCGACCCATTCGTGCTACAACTATACTACTAATATAGCTGCAGCATGGCTCTACCACATTTAAACTCTTTTACTTTATAAAAGGCTTTATTTACTCCTTTTTAAAAGGCTGGCAACACATCTGCAATTCCCCTGGTGTTGCGGTTGTTCATAAGCGACGGTAGTCACTTACCATCAGGTGAGCCGCATGTTCGTTAGCCCCGTTAGTTAGTTAGTTAGTTAGGTAAAAAAAAATACGAAGATATCTTACAGGGAATATAACGAGGTGGTAGTGATATTTTTGTTCAGGAGTCTCTCTGGATAAGGTTTTCCAGTATTTCCGCCTCCAAATAACAAAACATGCATTGATGTGTTCTGATCTGAAGGGTAACAATAGCTAGTTTATTTACAGGCTGCGAAACATTTCATCAACTCAGAGGTACAATGCATCTGTAGTATTTATATGAAGTTGATGAAGTTGACTGTAAGTTCAATAATCAATACTCAATATTTTTATTTTCCATAATTTACAAATTAATAAATTTAATTATCACAATGTGTGTGTGTGTGTGTGTGTGTGTGTGTGTGTGTGTGTGTGTGTGTGTGAGTGTGTGTGTGTGTGTGTGCGTGCGTGTGCGTGCGTGTGCGTGTGCGTGTGCGTGTGCGTGTTCGTGTTCGTGTGCGTGTGTGTGTATGTGTGCGTGGGCGTGTGCGTGTGTAATGCTTTTTTACACACAAACACATGAATTTATTATTATTATACCATCACCATTAATATTATTCATTCATTTACTTATAGTGTCGCATTTGTCATTCAGGTATTCATATAAAGTATAATAATATTTATTGATTAGAAACACTTTTAATTGTATTCTAAAAATATTTTCATTTCTTTTTCTTTTTTAATGAGTTTGGTAGTTTATTATAGACAGTTATGGACATTACGTAAGGGCCTGATGAGAAGAGCTTCATTTTAGAGGTTGGTAACAATAATCTATTTTCATGTCTAAAACTATAAGCCGTATTTTTAGTTTCTCTTTTTACGTATAAATTAGGGTATTTTCACACAAACTTGCATAATTCCGATATATAAATACAACTTAAGGTAAGAAGTGTAAGTTTCTTGAAATAAGGACGTCAACTTTCAGCATTTTCTATGTTACACATAATGCGAACTAGCTTTTTCTGTAAGATGAAGATGGTAGGTGCATCTGTACTGTTACCCCACAGTATAATACCGTACCTTAGCTACGCCTGTGCATAGGCATTATAAGTAATTAACGCAGTCTGAAGGTCAGTTGTCTTTTTTACTTCACTTAGTGCATATACAACACTAGACAATTTGTTACGAATTTTCGGAATGTGAAGTTTTTAGTTACTGTGGCTATCTAAATTTAGAGCCAAGTAGGCCTATCTTAAGTTAGAGGCCGAGTAGATTGTGTTCATTTACTGACTCGATTTTTGTATTTTTGTAAGAAAAATTAATTTTAATCGGCGGTTTTTGATAGGGGTAAAAAGGCAATTTTTTTTGCATTTACTTTCCTGGTTATGCTCTTTCATACATTAGTCAGTATTTTTAAACAATTTATATAATATATATTTTTATATTATTTACGTTACGATAAGGTGCTAAGAAAGAGATATCGTCCGCAACCATAACACATGTGTTAACCATAGTTACACTTAGATTATTAATGCCTGAAGTTAAAATATTATTTATTTTTAGTTTAAGGTTATCGTTTTCTTTTAAAATATTTTTATTTGTTCTTTCTTTTATTATGATAATTAAACAATGTGGCGTTTTGAATTAATTATTAAATCTTAAAATTTTATTTTTGTATTCTATTTTCTTTGATGTAATAACATATTTTTTAGTAATTTTTCATATTTTTTATAATGTTGGATAAGTATTTTATTATTTGATTTTAACGCCAATGCCTTTAGCATTCTTTTGTGTTTGCATGATTTCTTCAATCCTACGTTTAACCAACGTTTTTTATATCTTGGTATAGTTATAATTTTTTCTTTGGTTATACACTCGTTCAGTTTATTTATTAGTTTATCATTGGACTTTTTGTAATTATAATTAATATTTTTAATATATTTCAAAATTTCCAACCAATGGCATGCCTCTAATTTGCTTTTGAAGTTTTGCATATGATTGAAATTAAATTTTGTTTTTTCTGTATACCATATATTTTGTTTGTTTTGATTATTTATTTCTATATCTATAATTGTGCTCATGTGGTCAGAAAGTCCAAATTCTTCTACACTAGTTTTTAGTTTTAGGTTGTAGAAATTTGTAAATACTAAATCTAGGCATGTTGATATATTTTTAATTACACGCGTAGGCTTTTTTATATGTTGATTAAAATTAAATTCTAGCATTAGATTTAAAAATTGTCAAGTCTTTGTATTTTCTTTTAATATGTCAATATTGAAGTCACCTCCTATAGTTATACTGCATTTAGAAATTATGTTATTTATATAGTTTAAGAAATATTGTAACCGATTATAGAATGCGTCTTCCTCTCTTCTATTCCAATACATAGTAATAATGAAATAATTTTCTGGTGGTAACTTTACTGCACATACTTCTAATACATATTCCATTGACATTTTGCCTATTTCTTCTCTTTCTACATATTCTAGAACATCTCTCAACAATATACAAACTCCACCGCCAACGCGGGATTTTACACAGTATGTAGCAACTATCTTATCATTTGAAACTTGTATTTTCTGTAGTTTTTCAAGTGTTAGCCAAGATTATGTGATGCATGTTACTTGAAACTGTGGAAACTATCAAAAATGCTTCTACTATGTCTTGTTTATTGAAGATGCTCTGTATATTTTGAAATAGAAGTATAATTTTGCCTCCAGGTCCTTCAAAAGAGTTATTGCCAAGGCAAAGTCAGAGCACATAGGCAGAATTGGCGAGAAACTAGTTCGCCTTCCTTCGGGAACCCGTGCATTCTGGTCTCTCGCCAAGGCTGTCCAAGGGAATTTCTGTAAGTCATCACTACCATCTCTGCACAGGGAGGACGACTCACTGGCCCATGACGCAAAGGACAAAGCCGACCTTTTAGGCTCCCTTTTTGCGTTCAACTCGACTCTTGATGACGGGGGTAAAACACCGCCGACCATCCCACGGTGTGAGTGCTCCATGCCGGATGTGCTGTTCTCACAGCGCTCGGTTCGCAAAGCACTTCTCTCCCTGGACATCCAGAAGTCGAGTGGGCCTGACGGAATCCCGCCAATTGTGCTTAGGACGTGAGCTCCGGAGTTGGCACTGGTCCTAACGCGTCTTTTCCGGTACTCCTACTCCCAAGGCGTAGTCCCGAATTCATGGAAGACAGCTTTTGTCCACCCGATCCCTAAAAAAGGCGACCGCTCAGACCCGTCCAACTATAGGCCTATCGCGATCACCTCCTTGTTCTCCAAAATAATGGAATCCATTATCAACTGCCAGCTCATCCGGTACCTTGAGGATCACCAGCTGATTAGTGACCGCCAATACGGTTTTCGTCGGGGTCGATCAGCTGGTGATCTTCTGGTTTACCTGACCCATAGATGGGCGGAGGCAGTAGAGTCCAAGGGAGAGGCGTTGGCCGTTAGTCTGGACATTGCGAAGGCCTTCGATCGGGTTTGGCACAAAGCGCTTCTTTCGAAGCTCCCTTCCTATGGGCTTCCCGAGAAATTGTGCAATTGGATCACCAGCTTCCTTGCAGATCGAAGCATCAAGGTCGTTGTAGACGGTGCATGTTCTGACTACAAGCCTATTAACGATGGTGTTCCACAAGGCTGTGTGCTATCACCAACGCTGTTTCTTCTGCATATCAATGATATGTTGCTAACTGGTAACATTCATTGCTATGCGGATGACAGCACTGGTGATGCTTTATACACCGGCCGTGCTAATATTTCTCGGGAAAACGTCTCCGAGTACCGGAACAAACTTGTGTCTGAAGTCGAGTCTTTGCTGGACAAAGTCTCGAACTGGGGGCGACTAAATCTAGTCCAGTTTAATCCTCAGAAGACACAAGTTTGCGCGTTTACCGCTAAAAAGAACCCCTTTGTCGTATCTCCTCAGTTTCAAGGCACTCCCCTGGTTGCCGCAGCCAGTATCGGAATCCTCGGCGTCGACATATTGAGTGACGTGCAGTTTCGTGGTCACTTGGAAGAGAAGGCCAAATTGGCCTCTAAAAAGCTTGGCGTGCTCAGCAGAGCGGGACAGTATTTCATGCCGGCACACCGCCTGCAACTTTACAAGGCGCAGGTTCGGCCTCACATGGAATACTGTTCCCATCTCTGGGCAGGGGCTCCCCAGTGCCAGCTCCTTCCACTTGACCGCATCCAGCGCAGAGCGGCTCGAATCGTCGACGACCGAGTCCTTTCCGATCGGCTCGACTCATTGGCGCTGCGAAGAGATGTTGCATCTCTTTGCATTTTCTTTCGCATCTACCATGGGGAGTGCTCTGAGGAATTGTTCGGATTAATCCCAGCCGCCAAATTTCACGAACGCACATCGCGGCAGAACTCCCGATACCATCCACACCATCTGGATGATTGGCGGTCCACCACTGTGCGATTTAGAAGATGTTTTCTTCCTCGCACGACTTCCTTGTGGAATCAATTACCATCAGCGATGTTTCCGGACCGATACGACTTAGGGACCTTCAGGAAAAGAGCGTACTCCTTTTAAAAAGGCCGGCAACGCATCTGCAATTCCCTCCCTGGTGTTGCAGTTGTTCATGGGCGGCGGTAGTCACTTATCATCAGGTGAGCCGTTTGCCCCCTCTCCTATTATAAAAAAAAATAATAATATTTAAGCCGTATTTTTTTTTGTATGTTTTGTATTATATCAGATCGTGATTTGCATATAAGTGGCATTACAGAAATGTGTTTATTAGACGGACCCTGTATATTTTGAGTTTTATTGCAGTACTAACGAAAAAAATTATCTTCATTAGTTACTGTCACTTCAGTTTAATTAAAAAATGTTCAAGCAACATCTCTCTTCAATTTGATCATTCGACATGCATAAGAAATACACGTCCTTCTTTTATAGTTTTGTGACTGAAAACTGCTAAACTGTATGCCATACTTACCGCTATATCATACGCCCCGCTGTGGCTTTACCTACATCGTCTAATTCATCAACCAACTTCATCCCGTGGGTGCCGTGAGGGTCAATTCACACAAAGATGCGACACGACGAAGCCTGAAGAGACCCGTGGTTTCGAATGACGCATCGCGACGTCGCGAAGCGCATCGTGAAGCCGCTGGCAGCGCACCGCACTTGCACGCTGCGCCTATCGACGAAACACCGCTGCGTCGTAATTCGTCGCGCTACGCCACAGGTCTTTTTCGAAATATCTCATTAAAATGTATATTTCTTTATGTTGTAAGTAGAGTTATATTTTGTATCACTCTCTTAAAAAGTGTGCACCGCGGCTCGTCGCATCACGTCTCGGTGTAAACTGACCTTGAGTAGCGAATTTGGAAAATGTCAGCGAATTCTTACCGCTTCCGATAAATTGCGGTATAGCTATCTCGCTTACATCAGACGTAAAGCACATTCACTGTCGCTGCGAAATGAATTTGCTTTCCTTTGCATTTTCTATCGTATTAACCACGGTGAGTGCTCTGAGGAATTGTTCAAATTAATTCCAGCTCTTCAAAGTAATTAAGACACATCATTTTATTTTATCGAGCGGATGTACGCAAAGTAACTTTCACCAATTTTAATATAATGGACTTCCGCAAAGTTACCCCTGACTCTATTAATTATCTTAATTCAATCAACCAAATTTCACCAACACACTTCACGACAAAAATCACGATAATATCCACAACATCTGTATAATTGGCAGACCAACATTGTGTGTTTTACTAGGAGTTTTCTTTCTCATACGACCTCTTTATGGAATTGTTTACCACAGACAAAAGGCCGGCAACGCATCTGCAATTCCCCTGGTGTTGTAGTTGTTCATAGACGGCGGTAGTCAATTACCATCAGGTGAGCCGCATATTCGTTTGCCCTCTCTTCTATAAAAAAAAAACCCAGACCGGTAACGGGCAACAGCGTCAAAGGTGCAAGACGTTTTGTACTGACGTCAATCCACCTGCCAAGCATGACAATTAAGGCAAAGTTCGCCCCTCACTACCCGATTGGGAGCAGAGATCACAGGAGCAGAGATGGATTAATTGATTCTTCGTATTTTCAACCTGTTGTTATTCTGTGTTATTCTTTACATTCAAAACTAAATGTTATAGTAGTACTATAACTGTTGAATACACTATAAAATAATAACGAAAAGTAACACTCGCTATTTATCACAAACTTAAGTACGTAAGTAACTTCTCTTTTAAAACTAAACTCGAAAACTTTAATTTTCCTCAAATAGATCAATTAATAGCTCAAGCTCCAGAGTTTTAGTCTAGGCGATAGCAAAGTATGAGTGAACGAATAACTTCGACGTATCGCGGTAAAGGAAAACTTTTGTACCAGCTTACTCTCCATTAAGGAACGCTAAAAAGAAATTCGTTTAGTTGAAAGTAAGCCATTAAGTGAACGAGTATTTAATTCTAAAAAAAATATGAATACATAATTGATCTTCTAGGAGTCATTGGCATAGGTCAAGTAATGAAACACCGCAAACTTGTTAACCCCGAGCCCAATACATGATTTTACCTGACCCGGAATTTGAACCAGGGACCATATAGGCAGCAATCGCGCTCACAACCACTAAACTGTTGGTTTAGTAAAGTGCGACTAGTAAGGCAATAATTATAATAAGTGCATTTTGAACATGATGATATATGTATATTCAATAAAAAAGTTTCATTATGATGTATTGCAGCTTAATGCTATTTTATGTTTCGAATGGTGAGTATAAAGAAAAGGAAATACATTTTACTAGAAACGAGGCATTCCGTCTTGGTCCTCAGGGACGACATATTTAATCTTAAATGAGGATAGATGTATACGTCACCATTCCTGTCTTATTTTTAGCTTAAGAATTTGTTACTAAATAATATTGAACCATAAATTAAATGTTATGTTATTAATCTCGATACTCTATATTGTTTTACTATCCTGAGTCAAAACGCCTCAGAACAAGTTCAAGGTACACAAGCAAATTGTTGAGCACAATAGTGTTAAACAATGGCTTTGTAGACGCTCACATTCTGAAATATTCGTCAAGATATAGTCCATACAAATATTCCCGCACAAATCTAATATTATTACATAAAATATTTACGGAACTGAAGAAATGATAATAAATTATAGCCTATTTTATATAGTATTTCTTTAATGTTTTTTTTTATAAAACTTTGCTCCAAAAAAAGATTTTCTCTTATATCGTGACATTTACATATTATATACTTAAATAGTACTTGAGCAAACATCCAGACTCGGAACAATTACCGGATATACAGTGCGGAATTTGAGCCGTGACTTTGCAGCGCGGCAGTTAAAATCTTAGCATCTGCACTATAGACCCGTTGATTTCTTTTTAGTCTTTAAAAGCCTATCTAATTCACTGCTAGCCTATGGGCACTGTTTGTCTATGGGCCATAGCATCCACTTACCATCAGGGGAACTGTGCGCCCGTTTGTTACCTTATTCTATAAAAAAACACAGCGCAAAACGAGTGGAATACTCGCGTGCATATGAAACCACAAGAAAACACAGATTTTGTAAAATATATCGCTTTGTTGTTGAATCTACACGGATTTACGTGAATAAGCTGCACTCGAATGCGGATTACTTTTACTTAGAATAAATTTATTTCCTTCTATCACGAACGGGAACATAATTTCGTACGTGGAACGAATGGGTTTATGAATTCGTAAAATGGTTTTGTTTTTTAAACCTTGAAGTTAATAACGTGATTACAGTCCAACTTTTGAAATGTTTTACATCCTGTAATTACACTGACTGTCTATACCCTTCAAACCGAAACACAGTATTACTTCTTTATCAGTCCTAGGAAGAAAAGGACTCCTGCCATCTATTTCTGTTCTTTTTTATTTTATTTTTATTTTTATTTATAGGAGAGGGGGCAAACGAGCATGCGGCTCACCTGATGGTAAGTGACTACCGCCGCATTTAATTATTATTAAATGTTGATACTGAACTTACACCGTTGTCTTTAGGAAACTGCGATAAAAGTTCATTGTTGGATAAAAATAAATTAGTTGAGGTTGTTACAATCATTAAAAAATTCATAAGACCGGGTCTACATTTGATCATTTTGATGTTTCGTATAGCTTCGTTACGTGGCGCAGACGTGTATCATGATCGCTAGCTTGGGTGCAAAATTATACGCGATCATATGAATCGCCATTGTAATACGTCCCGTTTCGCACATAACTTTGTATCTCATACAACTCGTATCGGACATAAGTATTTTTATCGATATTTCGATACTGTATCACAATATGACGATACGATATTTGGTAAGCATTCATTCTCTAGTTAGTTTTCTCTGATCATCAAAGGGGACTAAAGCTACAAGACTGTGTAGGTTTAAGAATCTGATGAAAGTTTGTATCATATACCAGCAATACAACAAACAAACAAAATACCAGCAAATGCACACCTCCAGTTTTTGATTTTGGAGGCATGCAAAATATCGATGTAAGAACATCCACAACCTCATATCGTCCCGTGGGTGTCATAAGAATCGATAGATAAATAGTGAAACAGGAGGCAAGTAGAATTATCTTCAGGTTAACAACTCATGATTATAAATCTTGTACCGTAGAAGCATTATACACACATAAATGGCACAAAGACAAGCATTCAGACCCGAAACATCTACCTATAAAACAAACAAATACTTCTTCCGTGCGGGAATCAAACCCATGGCCAATAGTGCCGCAAGTCATTACAAAGCCACTGCCACACGGAGTCGTCAACAACATTTTGTTTCTCACGTAGATCTTAACTAATTAATTTTCACATCTCTAATATAAAGTTTTACATTGTTGTCTGAAGTATAAAGCTCTGACGAACTGTTAGCTCCGAGTTTATGAAATGTTTTTAAAAAAGAACTTGAGCTATGGAACGCCGATTAATTATATTATGATTTACAATAATATTAAGGAAAACGAGGGATGACCAAACGCGAGGCACATTAGTATCGACTGACTGTGGTCCCGATGATGAGAACCAGTTAGTGTGTTCACAAACAATGACTAGAAAAATATCAGCATTCCAGGTTCATTCTGAGGTAGTCTGCAATATTACTAAGTGAGGAAAAAAGAACGAATTATGACGAGAATAATCACACAAAAATGGTTCGGACGAAAATCTCAGACTAGTTATTAAGATCATTAATGCCAGTGCGAGAAAATCGGCTCTACTCTCAATAAGACACCAGAGGCCTACCCAGCAACCTCTGATTCCGGTGATGAAATTTATTATTATTTGGACTGAAATAAATGGATTACAGTGAATAATGAGGGTACTGAACGAAATTCGTAAAATTAATTTTAAGAAAAAAAGCGTACGCTTCTAGTACAATATGCAAGTACAAAACACTAGTCTAGTCTAGATTCAATGCATTAAGCTACATCTGCCAACGATTTTAGCTAATTGCCTCTTCAAGAAGCGTATCCTTCCTCTCTCGCTCAGTAACGGTAGAGCTTTTAGAACTTAATTAGTTTTAAAGATAGTTAAGTTTTTTTTGTATTACTTGCTTGGCTAAACAGTTTCGTATGTAGTGTGATCTTAGAAAACAATCTTCTTTCATTATTCATCCATTACAGCCTATTAAAATTTAACTGTTAAACATCAGCCTCCCTCACGCCCATAGATTGCTTGATGTGGAATATTTCCCATGTTTCCCACACGCCGTTTTTCAATAGCAGTTTTATACCTCGGCTGTGTGGCGCAGTGGCTTTACATTAAATTACGGCACTGAGGGCCTCCGGTTCGAATCCCACACAGAACTAGTACTTGTTTAGCCTACAATTAGTTATTCGGGATCTGGATATTATCCTTTTCTTCTTTTGTGTATTATTCTTATAATTTCTATTTTTAATATTTTTTGACTTTCATTGTTTCGTTTTCAAAATAAGAATCAAACTTCGTTTATAGAGTTATATGAGAGACTGCCTCGTTGGTCCAGTGATTGTAGTAGTGCGGCTGCTGATCATGAGGTCCCGGGTTTGAATCCCGATTCGGACCAAAAAAATCAGTTACTGAGTTTTTCCATCAAGAAATTCTCAGTAGCTGCGCAGAGTCCGGGAGTTGGCGGTGTCTCACCCCCGTGCCTCGGAAAGCACGTAAAGCCATTGTTCCTGCGCCTGATCTACCTCCGGTTGTGTTAGATTACCGTCCTATCGGACTATGAGAGTGAGGGAATAGAGAGTGCACCTGTGCTTGCGCATACACTTGGGCACTATAATCCTGTCCTGCACAGATGGCTAGTCTCCTTTGAGACTGGCCGCCGTGACCGAAATTCGGTCTAGAGGACATTATTATTATTATTATAAGAGAGTGAAATTTTGCCTTGTAATACTGCGTAAAGAGCAAAGTACATACCCTCATATTCATCCCATTGGCATTTGTCATGTACGGGATACACGTGAGGGAATTTACTTTGAATAAATGCATGTTAATCCAAGTGCAGCCTATTACCATTCTGCAGCATATGCTGTAAAAAAGATAAGATGACATATGTTGAAACAGCTAGATTAGTTTATGTTAGTTATTTCTATAGCATAATGTCATATGGAATTTTTTTATGGGGTAATGCGACTGAAATTGAAACTATCTTTGTTTTGAAAAAGAGAGCAATGACAGCAATTTATAACCTAGGTCCGAAGAAATCACTAAGAGAAAAATTTAAAGAAATAAATATATTAACTTTGTCCTCTCAATATATTTACGAGAACTTATTGTATGTGTTTACGTGGTAGAGCCATGCTGCAACTATATTAGTAGTATAGTTGTAGAACGAATGGGCCGGCTCAACCGGGGAAGGACCACGCTCTCGCAGAATACCAGCGTAAAATGGCAGCTTGACATTGCTGTGTTCCGTATGGTGAGTGTAGAGAACCGGAGACCCATTTTACTGGAAAAGAGGCATTCCATCTTAGTACTCACGGGTGACGACGCATCTGCATTTTGATTCTTTATTGAGGATAGATGTAGATGTCTGTGAGTCACAGCAACCACTTACCACCAGGTGGACTGTGTGCTCGTTTGTCATCCTATCCTATAAAAGAACACAGAAACAAAAATAGTTTGATAAAAAATAGTGATGTTCATTCTGTAAATACTAGGAACAAGCACAAGTTAACAAATACCTGTCACTCGACTCCAAATGGTCAGTAATTCCTTCATGGGGCAATGTGTACGCTTTTACAACAAATTCCCAGAAAATATGCAGACCTTTACTATCAAAAAGTTTAAATAATTTATTAAACAAAAATTGTCTAATAAGGGTTATTATAATATTAAATAGTGCATGACTGATAATAACCCCTGGGAATGAGGTGATCACTACCATGCTGTTTCTAGATGTTTTCATGATAATTGTAAAAAATATTATATTGTAAATTGTGTTTTTTTTAAAGTCCCGCTGAGTTTCTTACTGATTCTTCCCAGGATAGAGGTTTTTTTTTGCGAACCAGTGGTAAAAGTAAAAAATGACTTTCAATAAGTATTATGTCATATGTGCTTTAATTTATATTGAATAAAAATGATTCTATTCTATTATAATATATTATATTTATATGGTATCGATAGTAGATCTAAATATCAATAATTTCATATATATTTAGCATTATGCTAAACATATATTTCATTATATGCTATTTACAATTTTAAATATATATGCCCGAAACAGACGATATTACGTACTACAAAATATTCCGTAAAGGTAATAATTATATTATTTTTATGAAATGTATTAATGTATATTAATGTTACAATTATGTGACTGTTACTTTAATAAATGTAAACAGAGAACAGAGTGCTATATTTTTACTATTTTATTTTGTATATCAATATCAATTTTGCGTTTAAATATTTATTTTAGAACCTAATTCTTGCGATTTGATATTAATAGTCATTCTGCCCGAATCATTTTGTTGTGAAACTGTCTAAAAAGAAAATCTTTTTTGCGTTCTTTCTACTATAAAGCATAATGAAATATTTTTTTATCATGGCGATAAAAATAACGGTATATTCAAACAACAAAACCTTACCTCGTATCGTTTGATCATATTTAAAAAATATGTTCAAACGATACGACTCAAAGGACATTTGCTCACGCAAATTTAATTTTGTCCGAGAGGCGAAATAGGTTATCTCTCAAAATATCAAAGCAGAATTACTAGTAAGGTTAGCTTCACCTTTAAACTATCGCTTAGTAAATTTTTGAAACTATATAAATCAAAGGATGGCTAGTGAACAAAGAATACCCAAGTAGTATCATTAATTAGTGAATACAATAACACAAGCAAAATCCCGGAGAGGCAATTTTGCTAAACGTATTAATGAAATAAATTGATAAAAAGGAACAAACAGACTGTGTTGATAATAAAATATAAATAAATCTTAGGATTTGATATTTTTACAAGCAAGATCTAAACATAATAACTAAACTTTTAATAAAAATTATGTGAAGTAGACTTCAAAAACCAAAAAAAAATATCGTTGAATTTAAGACTTCCACTTACCATCATGTAGATTGCGTGATCATTTGTCACCCTTATTCTGTATTGAAAGAGACAGTGTATCGATGAATTACCACCGATCATTTATAGTTTCATACATATTTTTATTATTTCACAAGTAAATTCCAAGCATAGGCCAAAGCACCCGCCTACTGCCAGGCGGAATGTGGCTTCATTTGTCATCCTTATCTATTTAAATAAGGTTATATAAAGATGAATAATTTTATAACTTCAAAACAGCTTACAGCCAATCTTCTGCTTAAGAAATCTGGTGTCACAGATAAACTTATTGTCAAAGCCAAACTATCGCTAAGATAAGATAATGCTGTTCTACTGGCATTGATATTGTGCCAAGAAATTTATCCAAAGAGCCAGTAGTTCTGGTATAATGAACGCAATCCAGCCCGCATGAAACAAAGATGAAGTACTATTTAAACAGAGGGCCAAGTACGAAGTTCGAATAGAATTTTAGAAGCATTGAGGCTGAACGTTCATAATAATAACTTAAAACAATTTATGGGGTATTTTGCCTTAACCGTTAAAATTTTGGATCACTAAAGTTTCAAAGTCTGAGAGATCATCCACCAGCTATTTTAGTTTTTCAATTTTTTTTTTATTATTTGATTATAATTTGACAATATTTAAATTGATAGTTTACGATATACAGCTTAAGTGTATGCCGATGCCATCAACAAACATAGCAAAATTATTGTAAACATAGCATGATAATTAAATGCTCTCACAGAATACCAGCGTCAAATAGAAGCTTAATGATGCTATGTTTGGTATGATGAGCATAGAGAACTTTAGAACTTTTAATATTTAACTGGAATAGGGACATTTCATCTTAGTCCTCAAGGGTGACAACGCATCTGCATTTATATTCTTAAACTTGCAGCCTATTTACGTCCCACTGCTGGGCACAGGCCTCCTCTCATGTCTTCGAAATATTTTTTTCTTATTTCTCAGTCTTGCAGGTTTCCTCACGATGTTTTCCTTCACCACCGAGCACGAGGTAAATCAGCACTAAAAATTGCACTTAACAATTTAATTGGTGCCGGCGGGGATCGAACCCCGGTTGCTCGAGTACTGTGAAGCTTGCAGCGAGCGCTAACCATCTGAGCTACCACGGCTCTTATCATTTAGATTCTTAATTAATGATAAATGTAGATGTCTATAGGCCATAGCATCAACTTACCATCAGGTGGACAGTGTGCTCGTTTTCTGTTCTTATTCTATTTGTAAAAGAAATCTACCTTTGATTATGCTGCCCGTATTTGATTTGACATAAACAAGATGGTTATGCTAACTTTAGGAATCTATTAATTTTCCTTGCAATTTACATAGTCGCCTCCTACGAAACTCATGGGATGAAACGGTATAAATTATTCTTTCTACGCCAGCACAGGATTAACGATATTTTAAAGCACGAACATTAGCCACCTGTATACATTGACTTCCGGCATTTCTAACCAGACTTGACTTTCTCTATCTAGCAGGCTTTCCCACACTTCGCTTTCTACTACGAGGCTATCGTTTGAGAACCTTTCTTCTTCATCGATTGTCGGTTCTCGAACTGTATTGCCTGACCATTGCCACCTTATCTTGTTTAGTTGGCTTGTGTCGGTTACTTTGGTTCTAATGCTGAAATACACATTAAAAAGCTTCTACCCTTCTAACAATTTCACGTAGATAAACTTGGAACAGAATTTTTTTTATTTTCATAAAAAGAACTAATCGCTTGGTGATCCAAAAAGTCACAATCGCTTTTAATTTTATGATACAGTGGATGTAGTGCTGTTGACGATAGAAGTAGGAAAGAATATCAACCCAGACCTAATCATAGATAGAAACGTAGCCTAACAACCTACAGCCAATATCATAATTATTAACATCATTACAGGCCACTAAAAGTGGCAGTGGATTGTTGTAATACATATTATATTTCTTTACTTAGGCTTCCTTTTTTATAGGAGAGGGGGCAAACGAACATGCGGCGCACCTAATGGTAAGTGACTACCGCCGTCCATGAACAACTGCACCACTAGGGGAATTGCAGATACGTTGCCGGCCTTTTAAAAAGGAGTAGGCTCTTTTCTTGAAGTTCCCTAATTCTTATCGGTCCAAAAAAATCGCTGATGGTAATCGATTTCACAAGAAAGTCGTGCGAGGAAGAAAACACCTACTAAATCGCACAGTGGTGGACCGCCAATCATCCAGATAGGGTGGATTGTATCGGGAGTTCTGCCGCGATGTGCGTTCGTGAAATTTGGCGGCTGGGATTAATCCGAACAATTCCTCAGAGCACTGTCCGTGGTAGATGCAAAAGAAAATGCAAAGTGATGCAACATCTCTTCGCAGTGCTAATGAATCGAGCCGATCGGAAGGGATTCGGTCGTCGACGATTCGAGCCATTCTGCGCTGGATGCGGTCAAGTGGAAGGAGCTGACACTGGCGAGCTCCTGCCCAGAGATGGAACAGTATTTCATGTGAGGCCGAACATGCGCCTTGTAAAGTGTGTGTGCCGGCATGAAATACTGTCCCGCTCTACTGAGCACACCAAGCTTTTTAGAGGCCAATTTGGCCTCCTCTTCCAAGTGACCACGAAACTGCACGTCACTCGATATGTCAACTACGAGGACTCCGATACTGGCTGAGGCAAGAAGGGGAGTGCCTTGAAACTGAGGCGATACGACAAAAGGGTTCTTTTTAGCGGTAAACGCGCAAGCTTGTGCCATCTTAAGGATTAAACTGGACTAGATTTAGTCGCCCCCAATCCGAGACTTTGTTCAGCAAAGACTCGACTTCAGACACAAGTTTGTTCCGGTACTCGGCGACGTTATCGCGAGAAATATTGGCACGGCCGGTGTTAAGAGCATCACCAGTGCTGGCATCCGCATAGCAATGAATGTTACCAGTTAGCAACATATCATTGATATGCAGAAGAAACAGCGTTGGTGGTAACACACAGCCTTGTGGAACACCAGCGTTAATAGGCTTGTAGTCGGAGCGTGCACCGTCTACAACGACCTTGATGCTCCGATTTGCAAGGAAGCTGGTGATCCAATTGCACAATTTCTCGGGAAGCCCATAGGAAGGGAGCTCTGAAAGAAGCGCTTTGTGCCAAACCCGATCGAAGGCCTTCGCAATGTCCAAAATAACAGCCAACGCCTCCCTCTTGGACTCTACTGCTTTCGCCCATCTATGAGTCAGGTAGACCAGAAGATCACCAGCTGATCGATCCTGACTAAAACCGTATTAGCGGTCACTAATCAGCTGGTGATCCTCAAGATACCGCATGAGCTGGCAGTCAATAATGGATTCCATTATTTTGGAGAACAAGGAGGTGATGGCGATAAGCCTATAGTTGGACGGGTCTGAGCGGTCGCCTTTTTTAGGGTATCGGGTGGACAAAAGCTTTTCTTCATGAATTCAAGACTACGCCTTGGGAGCAGGAGTACCGGAAAAGACGCGTTAGGACCGGTGCCAACTCTCGAATATATGTCCTCCGCACAATTGGGGGGATTCTGTCAGGCCCACTCGACTTCTGGATGTCCAGGGAGATTAGTGCTTTGCGAATCGAGCGCTGTGAGAACAGCACATTCGGCATGGAGCACTCATACCGCAGGATGGTCGGCGGTGTTTTCCCGCCACCATCAAGAGTCGAGTTGGACGCAATAAAGGTGCCTAATAGGTTGGCTTTGTCTTTTGCGGCATGGGCCAGTGAGTCGTCCTCCCTGTGCAGAGATGGTAGTGATGGCTTACAAATATTCCCTTGGACAGCTTTAGCGAGAGATCAGAATGCACTAGTTCCCGAAAGAAGGCGAACTAGTTTCTCGCCAATTCTGCCTATGTGCTCTGACTTTGCCTTGGCAGTAACTCTTTTGAAGGAACTGGAGAGACGAAGTTATACTTTTTTTAAGTGTGCTGGTGTTTACATCCCGAGTCGCCGAAGCCGACACTACATAGCTCAGGCTTCATTACACTCCTGCTTAAATACGTTCTTACTATTTTATAACTGATCAAATATTTGACGCATATAGTCTAGGTGACAAATGTGCTCAGAGTTCACCTGATGGTAAAATGATACTGTGCAGTCTAAAGTATCTACTTTGGTCTACACACCTTCATCTATTCTCGATTCAGCATCAAAATGTAGATACGTTGACATCCCTTAGAACTAAAATGAAATGACACGTTTTCAGTAAAAAGGGTCCCCGGTCTACCATATACATCATCATCATAATTACAGCCCGTCATAAGTTCACTACTGAACATAGGCCTCACCCAAGGAATGGCACAAAGCACGGTCCCAATCGACCTGCATCCATTTCTCTACTTCCTGCACGCGTTGTCAGGTTGTCACTCCATATAGTAGGGGGTCGCCTTTGTTTTAACTGCGGAAATGCTTACGCATACCCGCCTCGCGAGTGCAAGTACGGGTTATGTCGGACGGGTTATGTCGGACTCACTCCAACTAAAATCTCATGGTGTTTCACCTTCGCTGCATATTGACAGGGCCAACACTTTCGCACACATCCGGGCCCCCACCAGCATCGGGCGCCCCATGGCCAGCCTCTTCTCGAGGAGGACTTCTGCTCCCGCTTTTCCTTTTCAGGTAAGGCGCACCAAGAACAGAAGGCGCGCCTCCCTCCTCGGCCTCTAATTCCATCTGCGTAACGAACCCCCCCCCCCTCCCCCGAAAGTGATACGCGGAGGCCATGGAGTCAGAGCACACGGAAGCACTAGCTTTCCCGACCCCAGCGGCGGACTTGGTCTCTGGCTACGCTGCCAACCAAGTTCCGGCTGCGAAGGGTAGGGTCAAAGGCGCCTCGCAATACAGACACTCCTCTCCCCCCGCAGCCACACCACTACTGCATCAACGGCTCCGAATCGCGGAGGATACGGTGGGTACATCGCCATACCAACACAACATTCTTTCTTGCGACTCCAGCTCGGCTGTAGCGAGAGGACACCCCACTCGCCGTAGTCCAGCAACATACATCAGAAGTGGGCTCGCCAAGCCCACTCGGAGTAACCACGTCGGGCCGATCCTACACCTCGGTCAGCCAAGTAGGGTGCCCTTTATCCACCGCGGGTGATCATGTCACGGCTACTAAGCCTCCGCCGCGACAAGGCGGTAAACCAGATCGCCCCACACTCATCTACTGGTACGAGGCTGCCCCAACTTTTTTCCTAAAAAGGTTGTATATCCCCGATACTCTTCACCGCTGAATTGGAAGACGTTTTCAAACTATTGATCCGGAAAGGATACGATATTAACATCAATGGCGTGTACATCACTCACCTTTAGTTTACCAACGCGAATGACTATCATTACAGCATAATCGCTGGAAGATGTTAAAACTATGCTCAGAGGCCTCAATAATGTCTCCCAAGAGATAGCTCTTAAAACGAACATTTACCAAACAAAGATCATGTGTAACGTCCATGTCACACCTATGCCGGTAGTTGTTTGTAGCACTACGCTCAAATTCGTTGAAGAGTATGGTTACCTGAGACAAATAGTCCGACTAGGTAAGTCCAACTTCGATCGAGAGGTCAATCGACGGATTGAACTCGGCTGCCCAGCGTTGGGGAAATTACGACACATATTTTCGTCAAGTATACTTCAAAGCTTGAAAACATGGTTGTACAACCAGTGCGTGTTGTCAGTGATGACTTATGGATCGAAAACGTGGTCCTTCACTGCTGGCCGTCTGAGGAAGCTCAAGGTCGCTGAAAAGGCTATAGAGGGCCTATGTCCAGGGTTTCTCTGCGTGATAGACTTAAAAATGTGGATATCCGCTGTAGAATCATATACATAATTAGCAGTAAAAAAGAGAAAATGATAAATCAAATAATTTTTCAAATTAAAATAAAGTAATTTGATGCAAAAAATATCCTGTTTATTCAGTAAGTTTTTGATATTTTTATTATAAAATTCATGTTACATTTTTAAGAAATACGGATTCGTGTAATAAATTATTTTAGCATGAACTATCTCAAAATATATTACTAATTCAATATACTAAAGAATGAACTTCGTTTCTATTTTTGTGAAAGCAGTCTAGACTTGTGCATATACTCCCTAATTGCTAATTTGCTAAGCAAGCGTTCTCCGTTTAGTAACGTTAGAGCATCTAGAATTTCATTCATTGTAAATATACTTCTTTTTTTTTGTGTTTTTAACAATTATGTAAATGTAAAAAAAATAAAAAAATACGTAATTGTAACAGATAAAAGATTTAGTGAAGATTGAAGTGGTATTGTTGTTTTGCTTATTTGTGTTTGGTATAGTACCACTGTTGAATATGTTTCTCTATCATAATAGGTGAGGTTTTGTCGTTAATGCTACACTTGACAGGTGAATTAGCTTATTTTAACAGCTCCGTCATGCATTGGCTTAGCAATGAGTTGCAGCGCTTGGCGCCGCGTGTTTAGATCCCGCATGGAACAAGTATTTGTATGGCATTCAAATGATTATTCTGGGTCTGGATGTCCGTATGCCCCTGTAAAATTTATATATGTTAACTGCTGCCACAATACAGGAGAAAATCCTAGTGGGGAGGTAACGTTTTAAATAATTTGGTTGCCGTCACAGGAATATACCACTTGACCGCGTCCAGCGCAGAGGGGCTCGAATCGTCGATGACCTAGTTCTTTGTAATCGCCTTGACTCATTGGCGTTCTGAAGAGTTGTTGCATCCCATTGCAGATCCTATTGCATCTACCACGGGGAGTGCTGAGAGGAATTGTTCATACAAATTCCAATTTCCACATCGCACAAAGCGACAAATCTCGCGATGGCATCCATAACATTTGGATGATTGGCGGTTCACCACTGTGCGATTTCCAGAAGTTTTCTCTCTCGCACAACTTCCTTGTGGAATCAGCCTACACCAGAGATTTTTCCGGACCGATACGGCTTAAAAATCTTCAAGAAAATGGCCTACTATTGTATTCTCCTCCTAATCAAGTTATTGGGTTTTCCTGCCAAGAAATTCTCAGCTGCAGTTCCGACTCAGGAAGTTGGCTATGTTATACCCCCCGTGCCTCGGAAAGCACATAAAGTCCTAGGTCTTACGCCTGATCTCTCTGTCTCTATTCGGTCGAGTCGTTTTACCGTGCCATCGGACTATGAGGCCAAAGGAGTAGAAAGTGTACTCGTGCTTACGCATACACACAAGCACTCAATCCTATTCTGTGCAGATGACTAATCTTCGTTGACTGAAAACGAAATTCGGTCTGAAGAATATTATTATTATTGTTTAAGTATGGTGTGATCTATATTTGTACTATAATATATATGTATATCTATATGTCTTCTTTTACTATAATAAAACTCTAACACGTCGTCTGTCTGAACACGCTTCAACCTGCGAACCGATTCCGATGGAACTTTCACTGGCAGATAGCTGATGTTATAAGGAGTACGCTACTTTTATTTTAGGAGAAGAATTTGGGTTCCGCGCAAATAAATTGAAGCCCATGAAATCTAATCGCAATAAATTCCACGCGGGCGAAGTTGCAGGAAACAGCTAGTATTGTGTATTATCGTATGATATATGAACATTACCTAAAAACTGATGTTGGATAGTATTAGGTAGGTTAGTATGAGGAGAGATACGAGACCCACGGGATGATATGCGGTAGTTGGTTTTCTTATGTCGCCCTTACACGGCAATCGCCTAAACTGCCACCAACCAACATAGATTTGGTTACGATATTGGAGGGTATATACCGCCACTTCCTCGGTCGCCAGACTTTTTTATTATATTATTGCTATTATTGGGGCTGTTGATGGGGGCATGGGTCTTGCGCCTCTGGGTCACAGACCAGCAAGTTCCTTAAAGAAGGGGTGGACGACTAAGTTTACGGGCGCAAATTGATCGGTCTCCATGTCAATACCTATTGTATAAACTTGTAGATGGATTTTATTTTGATTCCCTACACTTAAAGTGAACACTAAATTGAATACCTAAAAAAACAATTTAAAACTGATTAATTTCCCCAAGAAATTCAATTGGTATATATTATTACCTCTAGATGAGATTTGAAGAAAACAATATTTTCACCTCGTCATAAAATAACAATTGGTCCAAAATGAAGCATTGTTTATTTTCAGTATTAAAATGGAAATAAAATGAAAAAGCACTGGATTTTTTTTGAAATAGGAATCTTAGATAAGGCCGGATGAAAACCTGAATGCAATCTAAGTTTCACTAGAAACTATAATGGGAACAAAAAGTTTTATTTAGTTTTTTTTATGTCCGTTATATACAGAAGTTGGGGTAAAATGGCCTAGAAAAGAAAAATATTACAGTAAATATTTCATGGAGGGTATCAAACGGACACTTTCGAACAATTTTTAAAGATTTTTCAAAGTTTTTGATTCAACTTAAGGTTATATTTATGATACTCGTATTTTGTGATTAAAATTCGGCACCTTTTCCAATATTTAAGAGTAATTTTACTATTCTTATGAAGTATGTTGTGGCTGCCTTAAATTGGTTTTGAATTTAAAATTAAGTTCATACATTATATTTGTGAACATGTATTATTACCCTCTGGCTGTCCTTAAATAAATTTAAAAAAAAAACATACACAGTCCCGCTGATTGATGGTTAGTAAGCACCAATACGTATGAGCCCTTATGAGACACTCGGCGTAAATGAGATACCCGCAATCAACTTTAATAAAAAAGACTACGGACGCGTTTTCACTTCTGAGGACAAGGCTGGAATACCTTACAGCCCATTATTATACTGGTGGCAGCAGAAATATGTAAGAAGGTGGCACCTAGTACCTATCTAGACAGTACTCTTTGGCAGGAAAAGAATCCATTACAAATTAACAATAAGAATCAAAATGTCGATGCCCAGTCTCCCCTCAGGACTGATATGCTGACTAAGGACTAAGAAAAACGTCCTGTTACCATTAAAAGAGACTCCGGATCTCGTCACTCATCATTCGGTATAAAGAAAGTGTGTGTTCTGTAAGAGCGTAGTCTTTCCCCGGTCGAACCGATCCATTCGTGCATCAACCATAACGTAACTACAGCAGCCTACCTCATAGATTATAATATCCTCCTCACAAATATGCCAGGAGATATTTACCATAGCTGCCACGCTAGGCAGCTGGGATGGTAACCACAGTTTTATATTTTCTAATTGTTATTATGAAGATGCTACTGTCCATCCCTACTCCAGGGGATAGTATGTGGTAGTAGTTTCTCTTACGTCACTATTATTCAGCAAAAAAACTAATACCTTTCTTTGAGTTTTATTTTTTATAGAATAAGGGTGACAAGCTAGCACACAGTCCACCTGATGGTAAGTGGTTGCTGTGGCCCATAGGCATCTGCATTTATCTTCGTTTGCGAATTTAAATGCAAATGCGTTGTCAGCCGTGAGGGCTAAGATGGAATGCCTCTTTTCCAGTAAAATGGGTCTCCGGTTCTCTACACTAACCATACGAAACACAACAGCAATAAGCCGCTATTTTACGCTGGTATTCTGTGAGAGCGTGGTCCTTCCCCGGTCGAGCGGATCCATTCGTGCTACAACTGTACTATTAATAAAGCTGCAACATGGCTCTACCACGTAAAATTTGTGTGTGTTTTCTGGAGCAATAAATTATCTAACATTCTAATTTGCATCGAACATCATTGGCTAAGCGGTTAGTTAGCTTACAGCGCAAGTTAACAATTCCCGCCTCCTTCGAGAGCTTGGAGCGTATTTCCAGCAAATCCCTGATACGTTGGAAACTACAACGCTCCCAAAGAGCATTTAAGTTTGTTTTTAAAGCTTGAAACAATCTAAATTATGTTTTGCATACAGATATTT
Source organism: Parnassius glacialis (assembly GCA_033319125.1). Lineage (NCBI taxonomy): Eukaryota > Metazoa > Arthropoda > Insecta > Lepidoptera > Papilionidae > Parnassius > Parnassius glacialis. The sequence continues at coordinate 6,401,286 of JAVANC010000025.1, forward strand.
ATTTTAATGGTATCATATTTCATATACATTCATTCTAATAATGACCCTTAGTGGTCAGACCAGTTACTATTGTATTGAGGGACTTATATCAAAATCCCATTTCAGTCCGACATAAATTTAAAATCACAAATGGAATATTTCATTAAATATTTTTAAAAAGTGTGAATGCCTCGATACCATACACCAGTGGCAGATTTTAGGAGTCGACATTTTGCCAATGAAATTCTGCTACTTGCCATAACTTTTATGTGATGCCTTTAAAAAGTCTGATAAATATAATATAATATGATGCTACTAAAGCAGAATTGAAAGTTCTGAAAGATTTTCTTAATTCTTTTCGCACACACTCTCTCCAATGTTATAGAAATATATAATAATAACTATAAAATTATATATTATGTTTTATTTTTAAGTTAATATTATTTTTTTAATTAATAAGTAGATATTTACTATAGATTTTATATTATTTATATAAGAGGCGGCAAACGAAGATGCGGCATGCATGCCATTAGGTGATAAATGACGAACACCAGGGGAATTACAGGTGCATTGCCGACCTTTTAAAAAAGACTAGTTTCTTTTCTTGAAGATCTTTAAGTCTTTTTATCAGCGATTTCTTTTCAGACTCATACAGTCCGGAAAAATCGCTGGAGATAGCCGATTCCACAAAGTAATTGTGCGAGGAAGAAAAATTCTCGTAAATCACACAGTGATGGACCGCCAATCATCCAGATGGTATGGATGGTATCGCAAATTATGTCGATTTATTTTTATCTTCGAAAAATTATACATCATTTCAAATATTTATTTTTAATTTTTTGGACATGCAACATTCCTCACTATTCTTATACGAATAGCTAAGCAGAAAAATATTTAATTGATGGACTATGACTACATTAAAGTGAAATTTATACACACGCATAATAAACGCTATTCCTTCCAAGCATTTAATTATCAAACCAGCGATAATTTCGTTGCTCGAAATGAATCAATTAATGGACCGAAACTTTCTTTATGGACGTTTGAATTGAGTAGCGATCGTGAAGTTTAATTACACTAACAACTTGAAGGAATTGCAGTTAGGACTTGACAGAAAGTTTTGCCAGTTACTAGAACCATTTGTATTTCATTTAATTTAAATAGAAGGAAAGAAAGAAAAAACACGTTTGTTTCAGTTATAACTTACAGCACAAATTAAAAAATAATAATCGGAAAAGGCAAAAACACACAAACGAAGTATTAACCACATCACAGGTTTTAGAAAATAAACTTAAAAACCGTGTGCTAAAGCATGAAACTGCATAATGAACTGGTCTCAGTGATATAAGATAAAGATCAATAATTATATAATAATGATCATTTATTATATGATACGTTTATCTTCACGCACAATCCCTGACGGGGTAGCCAGAGAGAACAGATCGCCAAGTGTCACGATCCTTACATACCTCTTTCGCTTCTTTCAGATTCATTATCTTCTTCATACATGCACGTCTAGGTATCCGAGTACTCTTGACCCTCCCCTCTTCGAGCAGTTTGCTCACATGGTCTTCGAAAGTTAGTCTCGGTCTACCTCGACACCTTTTAATATTAACTTTCGCGCTATATATTTTCTTCACCATTCGGTCTTCACTCATTCGCTCAACGTGCCCAAACCATCGAAGCACGCCCTTATCAATTTTTGTGATAAGGTCATCTTTCAAACCTGCCATATTGCGAATCTCTTCGTTTCGCTTTCGGTCGGCCATGGTAACGCCGCACATTTTACGAAGAGATCGCATCTCCACTGCATTCAACTTGCTTTTATGCTTCTTCTGGCACACCCAGGTTTCGCTGCCATATAACAAAGTCGGTATGATACAATAGATCTATTACAATATATTGAAATGTGTTGTGTAGAATATGTAATATTATCATTTTTATATTTTATATTTATTGTTTAAGGACTTTGTATGGTGTGCAAATAAATATTGTTTATATTATTATTTTTAGAATAAATTAGATTTATTTGTAATATTAAAAAGCAAAGATAAATTGTTACAAAAGATTTATTTTTTAAAGATTATTACAGCCTTTAGCCGTGAAACGCAGCCAGATTGTACGTGGAAGAAGCCTCGCTGACACTATATTAAAGTGTAGCACGAATGGGTCGGCTCAACCGGGGAAAGACCACGCTCTTACAGAATACCGGCGTAAAATAGGAGCTCAATGCTGTTGTGTTTCGTATGGTGAATGTAGAGAACCGGATCTTTTTTAATACCGGACCGGACCGGATAGTCATATTATATTCCAGCGCAACTTGTCTATCTCTTCTTCCAGCTTCAGGATCTTCTCGACAGTCCTCAGGGTGCGTGCGTTATAAGTTGCCATGTCGAGTCGTCGTAGGTGGCAACCGAACCTCCACCGGAGATTCTTAGCACCCCCCTGCCCTGCCGTTACCATGTTCGCCCCCGTAGCCAGGAATAGCGTGGCCGCCGGGGACTGGGGGCCGTCTCTTAATTACTCTCATTTGGGTGGTATATTGCCATAGTTACCACGCTTGGCCAGTGGGTGGGAACCGCAATTTTTTATTGTGGTATTGCTGTGGTCAGGAAGATGCTGCTGCCCACCTCCTGACTAATTCCACTGTCGCCCCTTACGACGACAGTGGGAAACTCTTGTCGGGAACGAGAGCGGGTATTGAATCCAGGGCCAGAGTCACTCTGGACCTTATACGGGAGTGGGGGCTAAGGAATCGACTGGAGTTTTTCTCCTCAAAGTCGACCACCATGACTGTTAGAGGGAAATTTCAGCGCCCCCCGTTATTAAACTTGGTGGGGTATCTATTAAGACTGTGACTTACGTTAAGGTATTAGGCGTGGTTTTAGACTCGGGACTATCGTTTATGCAACATGCATCCGATATCTCTGAAAGAGCGACCAAAGGATTCGGCAAGATGTCACGCGTATCTAAATCATCATGGGGTGTACAATATCCGAGTTTAGAATTAATTTATAGAGGAGTATTTGTGTCCACGCTTACGTATGCGGCAGAGTGCTGGTACGAGCGTGCAAACATGTACACAGTTCGTTGCGTACTACTGAGATCGCAGCGATCCGCTCTTGTATTGTTAACCAAGGCGTACCGATCCACTAGCACGGCGGCCTTACCGGTGCTGGCTGGCGTTCTCCCTGCTGACCTAGAGTTCATCCGTGCTGGTAGGATGGGTATAGCACGTTTGACCGCGCCCGAAGAGGAGTTGAGCAGACGGAATCGCGATATCTGGACTGAGGTGATCTGCGCCTGGCAGGGTAGATGGACGTGTGATACAAAAGGACGTGAGCTACATTGATTTTTCCCGTACGTGGCGTTGAGACTCAGGTATACCTGGGTCTCACCGGACTACCAAACCTCTCAGATTCTCACCGGACATGGATGCTTTCGGAAGAGACTGAGCGACATGAAACTGTGTGAAATTAGTATGTGTGAGTGCGGTATGTCAGAGGAGGATGTTCACCATGTTCTATGGGAATGTCCTCTGTATGATGACCTAAGAGTAAAAATGATGGATGGACTAGTTCGTCCGGTTCAGGGACCAGTTTACTACTCAGATCTCGTCAGCGATGTGGTGAACTACGGACTGTTGCGCGAGTTTGCGCATAGGTGGCACGATCGCAGGACAAGGCAGGATGGAAGGCTGGTAAGAGGGCCCGACGACGTAGACGTCAATATGTCGTCAGCCCCAGAAAGGGGAGAATGACGTTAAACTGGGACAAGGAATAGATTAAGTATTTGTAAGGAGTCAAGAAAGTGTGCGCGGGAAAGAGCCACGTGGAAGTACCGCGCGCAACTCCCGAGATTCGGCTCGTATGACCTGAGGGTCGGTGGAGCCATGGGAGGTGGTGGGTTGTCGCCTCTTACGACACCCACGGCAAGATATGGGGTAGTGAATATTCTTAACCGCCACTACACGGCATTTTTAGCATTAAGTCCGCCTTTAAATCCTGTACCGATATTAAGTTCAGCAAAGTTTAAATAAATGAATAAATAAACTTCTAATCTTCGGAAATAGCTAACTTAATGGTAAGTTAGCTATTTCCGAAGATTAGAAGAACTTCTACAGGTTAAGTCCAATAAACACCGCATTGGCTTCGGCTTCTGTTAATTCAAATTGACGCCAAGTTGTAAACAAACTATCGCGGAACATCTTGCCTTACTCTCCAAAACTCTCCAAAGTTGCGACATAGTTGAAGCTTAAATTTGATTTTAGTAAACTGGTTGACGTGATGTTATTTTCTCATGCAACTGTATAAAAAACACTGTTCTTTACTATTGGATAACTTAAAAAACAACCAGGTTTTAAATAATCATCGATGCCTGTATGTCATCTGGTAAATGGCAGGCATAAAATATGAATCAAACAATTAATAAATATCTTATTTTTTGTTCACCAATACAGATTAAAACAAAATCAAGAAATTCATATAGAAATTACAATAGGCGGTCTTATCGCTGTGGAAGCGAATTATTCCAGACAAACTTTTTGCGTAAATAACTGTTGTTTACAAATAATGGCAATATCCTGACTGGTGACGGACAGCAGCGGTAAACGTGCGTGAGGCTCCTACCGCGATCGTCACTCCGCTTGCCAAGCGAGACGAGTGGGAGTTTGGATTGAGTTTAACGATTTCGACGGAGCACTGTAAAGGAAAATTTTTGCACGAAGTAGTCATGCTGAAGCTAGATTATGGTTGTAACGAACATATTTTCTCGATTAAAAATCAAAATGCAGATGCGTTGAGCCTAAATGGAATGCTTCGTTTCCAGGAAAAAGGGTCACCGGTTCTCACTATACGAAACACAGCAGCGTTAAGCTTATATTTTAAGCTCGTATGTAAAGCTGTAGCGTATTGCTACCTCGTATACAAACATAATACAGCTACAGCGTAGCTCTGCCATGAATAAAACATTACACTATAAAACACTACAAAAATACTAGTGTTTCATAGTGTAATGTTAAAGTGGTATATAAAACCAAAGTGTTTTATAGTTTCTTTAAATATTTTGTAGTCTCGATTTCAGAAATTATGGACAGAATGATTTTAATTTATCGCGTTGAAGAAAAACTTTTCTTCCAATTCAGCCTTCATTTAGGGCTACTAAGAAAAGTCGAACGCTATTTGCTTTTGCATTTGCTTTTGAATTTTGTATAAAAAATAAATACTTGTATTTCTATCTTTATAAACCATTTATTTCAAAATGCAGTGTAATGGCCTCGTAAGAGAATCCATCAGCTTTTAGCCGACTTTAAAAAGGAGGTTTACAATTCTGCTGTATGTTTATGTATGTTACGCAAAATCATCGTCCATTGTCAACCAATAGTGATTGTTTTAATGATACTATTTTGAAGGCACTCAACTTGGTAATAATAATTTTTAATATAAAGTAAAAGCAGACTTTAAAGAAATATAAAGAGTAAAATAATTGCACATCTGCAGCGTGGGCGTGGCTCTACCAGTTTATTATATTTGCGTTTGTCACTTCAGGTTTTTTTTGTTGAAAAATAGCGCATATTTCTCAGAAGGTTCGACGATAAAATGATGTAAAAGGTTATAAAGGCGTATTTGGCCACCCGTACATACGTCAGAGCTCATAGCCTACAGCGTGGATATCGAAGGTTCAAAGTGTTATTGCGTCGTTCTGAAATATTTTCTTAGCAAGCGTGATTAAATTTGCAAAACTAAATTTGGTTAAGAAAATATATTCGTAGCTTTATATGCGATCATCTTGTGTTCTCACGTGTCTAAGAGGTTCGTTTATTTGGTTTGAAAATGAATTTATAAATAAAATGTACTGCATTATCTCGAAAGTAGACTGCCACGGGTTGTGATGATAATGAGGATGATGATTATGTTAAGAGAGATGTATCGTACTTTCGTAGCAATAATTAGCAAATCGTTACCTACGCAAGCTATCATGAGTCCACTGTTGAACAGAGGCCTATTCCATAGATTGCCCGATATATCTGACGACGTTGGCAATATTTATCCGCTTGGCAAGCGGGTTCACATTTTCAGTTTTTAATATTTTTATTTGTTATTGGCAATACACTGCAGCTGACTATCATTTTGTTACAATATCAAATATGATTTTGCTAAATGCGATTAAGCACGAAGAGAAACGAGTGCATATAATTTTAACGTAGTACTCAGAGCCACTACAGGCACTGAGGGTGCATTACTAATGTGTTGTTTCAAGCGGTAAAAGAACGCGTTATCGAAAGTTAAATAGCAGCAATACGCTGCTGCGTTTCGTGAAATGTGTGGCGAGAACCGGACAGGCTCCCCCGTTTCTCCTAACGAGGCATTCCATCTTATTTTGAATAGGGTTACGACAACGCATCCGCTGTTTGGTTATTAATCGAGGATGTAGGCGTCAATCAACCAGAGCATTTACAAACCATCACGAAGACTGTGTGCTCATTTATCACCCAAACTAAAATAAAAAAACATAGTTCATGATAAAAAAGGTAGACTGAAATATAATGTGTCGACGTATCGGGAAGTCTGCAGTTTGTGAACATGTTCAAGATCGTCCCCGCCATTACATTAGATTTGATAGACCACAAATCCTCGCAAAAGAACACCGATTCCTCCCAAGGATGATTCGCGAGGCTATTGAAATTAAAAAACATCCAAATTCAATTAAAAAGATGGATGGTGCTGTCATCTGCTTGGGATCCCATAATTAATAAAATCAAATCCAAACCCAAGTATACAACTGCTAGACCTCAAGATACTGTAAGCTCATTCTGCGTAAATCGAACCAAAAATTAATATTAAAAAAACTGAAGGTAGCCGGGCTAACTATGACAGCAGGACGTCAAACACCTCAGTCCCCCGTGACCACTTGTTTCGGGTGCTTTCCAGCACCCGAAACGTCGGGAAGATAAAAATAAGTTAATATACGCGATAAAATCCGTAAAGTTAGTTTTATTTAAATGTGTAGTGTTCGCGTAAATATAAGAAATCATTATGTTTGTTACTTACACCTTCCCATAATATATATACACCCCCGTGAATGTGGAATGGTATCACAGAGTGCCACACTGACAACAGCCAATAACATGAAACAAATTACAGATTTCATTTTAATGGTTTTATTTTCTTAATTTATTTAAACAACTTCTATCTGAGGGCTATGAAATCAAATTGAACGTAAAGACTTAAATAGGTCGCTTATATCTAAGGTCAAAAGTAGAATGACGTTTTAATATGTACAACAACAAAAGTGAGCAGGTTCAAAGTATTATATAGTAATAGATTTAAATAAGCTTAGTTAAAATTTCTCGAGTGGCAGCCTCGTACCGGTAGGCAAAGTGTAGGGCGACCCCCACTAGATGGAGTGACGAACTGGTAAGATATGCAGGAAGTCGATGGATGCAGGTGGCTCAGGACCGTGCTTTGTGGCAAAATTTTTCACTGTCAAAAGCTACGTATATTTATCTTATTTTATTTTGTTATTTAGAGGCCAATTCTGGCTTAAAAAATTCAACAAAAAGATCAGAAAATATATAAGAGAGTTGTTATAATAATAATTGTTTGATTTCAGACATAATATTAATTAAGAAAGGAAAATATTTCTGCTGCGCCGTTGACAACTGTCAAAGCGTAACGACTACATACAATTTTTATCAATATGGAATAAATCCAGGGAAGTAATGTGATAATATTTCATTTATAGAGTAAAGTGCTTTTATTTAGGCCGTAATTGATTGTTTCAGGGAAAGATGTGGAGTACAGCACATTTCAAGTTACTATGAATATGTAATATAAAGACTTTTGAGTGTTGTAGAGATCTGTTTAGATGTTTTAATGAATGTCTCTGCTCCGCTACAGTCACAGCCGGATTCCCTACAGTGTCAAAATTGTGCTGACGGTAGGCTGTTTAAAGGTAAAAGGGGATTAAATATATTAAACATATTAAACGATGCCATAGTAGAAGTATTTCGGCTTCACAGCCTGCCGTAGAAATTCATAACTCTATTAGCAATTCCTCTAATGATACAAATTTTTCCCTGTTTTCGGAGCAAATTTACAAATATTATCGTAATGTACCAGTGGTTAAAAGAATTCCTAGAGGTGCGAGGATGCAGCTTGCTAAAGCATTGTCATGCACTATTCAAAATTGTTTCACTAATAGTGAAAATAGTTGGCAAAAATTATTTACTTTCGCGTATTCCCATTTTCATTTTGATAAAACAATAAATAAATCAATTACGTCTCAACTAAAAGAGACATCTTTTCAAAATTTAGATTACCTAATTAATACTCATTTATCTCGACCACGTCCTAAATTTGATTTAAAAAAAGTAGTTGAGTCGAAAGTAATGGATGGCGACTTAAAAAATGCATCCCGTATTTTATTCTCAGACGACATCCTGGCTCCTCGTAATGTCGAAACACTTGAAAGCCTTCGTCAAAAGCATCCTTCGGTCAAACATCCTCAGAGTTTACCGCTGCCTCCCAGGACTTCTATGCAACCTTTATAAATTTCGGAAAAGGACACTTTAGAAGCAATTATGTCATTTTCGAATGGCTCTGCTGGCGGCATTGACGGAATTACGCCTCAACATCTTAAAGATCTTGTAAGCGCTTCTGCCGGTGACGCCGGCGGAGTACTTCTTAAAGACATTACAAAATTATGTAACTTTATGCTTTCTGGTAATGTTAATCCAAATTTCATTCCATTCTTATATGGGGCAAGATTATGTGCCTTCAAAAAAAAGGATAACGGCATCCGTCCTATTGCCGTTGGTTCCACATTTTGACGTTTAACTTCAAAATTAGCTTGCAGGCACATAATCTCTAACCTTAAGACCATATTTCAGCCTACTCAACTAGGTTTTGGCACTAGAGGTGGCTGTGAGGTGGCGGTACATTCAGTGCGTACATTTTTAACAATTTCTGATGCAGATGTTCTTGTGAAGGTTGACCTAAGGAATGCTTTTAACTCTATCGATAGGGTAACCTTGCTGAAAGAAGTGGCTAATAATACCCCCGAAATTTATCTTTACGTTTGGCAATGTTATAGTCAAAATACTAACTTGTTTTACGAAAACCATGTTATCGATTCCGCTGTCGGTGTTCAGCAGGGTGACCCACTGGGTCCAGCACTTTTCAGTTTGGGAATTCAACCAATTATTTCAAATTTGAAATCCAAGCTGAATGTGTGGTACCTAGACGACGGTACACTGGGAGGTAGAGCAGATGACGTCCTCAGTGATCTTACTCATATTTTTCAAAATTTTAAAAATATTGGTCTTGAACCAAATAGCAATAAATGTGAAATATTTTTTTCCAATAATTTATCTACTTCTCATAGAGACACTTTAATTCAAAATTTTAATCATATTTGTCCAGGAATAAAAACTGTCAGTACGGAATCACTATACCTGCTAGGTGCCCCGTTGTTTTTCGATATTATTAAACCTGTTTTAAAAACAAAATTTGATCAGTTTTTAAACCACGTTGATAAATTGTATAAATTAAACCCCCACATAGCTCTTACTATTTTAAAATATTGTCTTCTTGTACCTAGATTTACATAATTACTCCGCTCGAGTCCAGTCTGGAAATGTTCGGATATTTTACAAGATATTGATAATAATCTTAAAATAGCTATTGAAAAAATTCTAAATTTAACTTTAAATACAACAGCCTGGACTCAAGCTACTTTATGGTGTGAGAAATCTTTCTAGCATTGCATTGCCTTCTTTCCTTGCTTCCGTACATAGTGTCAGTGACTTATGTAATATAATTTTAAATAATAAAGCAGACCTATGCTTTGCTACGGAGGCAGGGCAGACATGGCAAACGCTCTGTCCTGGTGAAAATGTTCCACTGGAAGTTAACCAACAAAAACAGTGGGATATTCCATTGGTACGGGGCGTGCAGAAGGATTTGTTTCATAATCTCCAGAGTGACCTAGATAAGGCACGCCTTCTAGCTGTTTCGACTAAGGAATCTAGTCACTGGTTACACGCTTTACCATCAAGTAATCTCGGTACATTACTTGATGCGGAAAGCTTACGCATTGCCGTAGGAATCCGACTAGGAGCAGCGATTTGTCAACCCCATCAGTGTCCCTGTGGTAGCAGCGTCGAAGTTTGGGCTCCACGGACTTTCAATTAAGACAAGCGCTGGTAGATTTTCACGACACAGTTCTTTGAACGATGTCATCCGAAGGGCTCTTGTCTCTATAAATGTTCCCTCGGTTTTAGAGCCTTGTGGAATATTTAGAGACGATGGCAGGAGACCCGACGGTATGAAAACTTTAATTTCCCTCAAATAGATCAATTAATAGCTCTAAGCTCCAGAGTTTTAGTCTAGGCGATAGCAAAGTATGAGTAAACTAATAACTTCGATGTATCGCGGTAAAGGAAAACTTTTGTACCAGCTTACTCTCCATTAAGGAACGCTAAAGAAAAATTCGTTTAGTTGAAAGTAAGCCATTAAATGAACGAGTATTTAATTCTAAAAAAATATTAATTCTTAATTGATCTTCTTGGAGTCATTAGCATAAGTAACACTTTAGTACCAAGTGTAATAGTACACAGTAGAACACATTGTGTCTTAGAACCAGACCAGACAGAGATCAGGCGTAGGACCAACGGTTTTACAAGCTTTCCGCGGCGCGGGGATGAAACACCGCAAACTTGTTAACTTCAAGCTGTTACTGAAAATGTTTTGACAGAAAAACCCAATAAATGATTTTACCTAACCCGGAATTTGAATCCGGGACTATATAGCCAGCAGTCGCGCTCACAACCACTAAACTGTTGGTTCAGTAAAGCGCGACTAGCTAAGGCAATTATAATAAGTGCGTTTTTAACATGATGATATATGTATATTTAATAAAAAAGTTTCATTATGATGTTTTGCAGCTTAATGCTATTGTGTTTTGTGTGGTGAGTGTAAGAAGGAAATTTATTATACTAGAAACGAGGCATTCCGTCTTGGTCCTCAGGGATGACATATTTAATCTTAATTGAGGATAGATGTAGATGTCACCATTCCTGTCTTATTTTTAGTTTATGATAGCGAAGCATTTATTATTAAATAATATTAAAACCTAAATTAAATACTATGTGATTAATTTCAATACTCTATATTGTTTTACTATCCTGAGGCAAAACGCCCCATAACAAGATAGAGGTACACAAGCAAATTGTTGAGCACAATAGTCTTAAACAATGGCTTTGTAGACGCTCACATTTTGAAATATTCCTCAAGATATAGCCCATACAAATATTTCCCCACAAAGTCTAATATTATTACATAAATTTTTGACGGAACTGAAGCAAGAATAATAAATTATAGCCTATTTTATGTTATTTCTTTAATTTTTTCTTTTATAAAACTTTGCTCCTAAAAAAGATTTTCTCTTGTATCGTGACATTTACATATTATGTACTTAAATAGTACTTGAGCAAACATCCAGACTTGGAACAATTACCGGATATACAGTGCGGAATTTGAGCCGTGACTTTGCAGCGCGGCAGTTAAAATCTTAGCATCTGCACTATTGACCCGTTGGTTTCTTCTTGTCTTTAAAAGCCTATCTAATTCACAACTAGCCTATGGGCACTGTTTACCTATGGGCTACAGCATCCACTTACCATCAGGGGGACTGTGTGCTCGTTCGTTACCCATATTCTACAAAAAAACACAGCGCATAACGAGTGGAATACTCGCGTACATATGAAACCACAAGAATATACAGCTTTTGTAAAATATATCGCTTTGTTGTTGAATCTACATGGATTTACGTGAATAAGCTGCAATCGAATGCGGATTACTTTTACTTAGAATAAATTTATTTCCTTATATCACGAGCGGGAACATAATTTCGTACGTGGAACGAATGGGTTTATGAATTCGTAAAATGGTTGTGTTTTTTTAAACTTGAAGTGATAAACGTGCTTACAGTGCACCTGTCACCTTCTGAAATGTTTCACAGCCTGTGTTGAAGCGCCTGTCAAATTATATTAGCAGTTCTCATGCCAATATTAGTCCGTAAGCTGTGTAGGTATGTTTAAAAAATGTTGTACCTGTCGTCGTTGTAAAAATTAGAGATCAAGTAAAGGTCGATTGAGCAAATTACTGCATTTTATTATTAAAAAGAGATCAAATTCCTATCATGGTCCTAAATCGAAGCCGGATTTGAAAAAACGTAATTGGACAAGATATTATTTAGTGGAATACGCTTGGGAAGTCTTAAATATTCGTTGTGGAAATACCACCGAGGGAGTGAAGATATTTAACCAAGAAATCTGGAGTCTTAGCCCCTTAGATATTGGACTATTATTTAATTTATTTAACCCAGGACTCATTATCAGGTAGTATTTTGTGTAAATCGACTGCTAATTTATCAGGTTAGTACCAAATTACCTATAAAATAATTACGTATAACTTAAAGTATTTAATCGGCTAAAATTCATTTAATATTGTTTTATATAGTTTCTAATAACCGTCAAATCATAATTAAATTAAATTATAAAGCTTGGTTAAATTATATTGACGATATTATAATTTTTTTTTTCTTTATTGGTTTAAACTGTTTTTTAAAAAATAAGTCAAGAGAGTGTATAATTGAAAAAATTGCATAATATTATTTATTACATACTAAGGCATACCTGTGAAGCTGTTTGATTGTCTGAATTGTATTTGTTACCCTTAATTGTTGTTAATTATAAAGTTAAATATCAAGGTAGTACATGTACCATTTTGTTTAATTATTTAAGAGTTTGAAAAATAAGTAAGGGAATTAGTTTTCATTTCTTTATAACTGTAAGCAAAATTGTATAAAACTACTTATGAATTATATTTTATAAAATATAAACTTCTTGTTTGTATAAATTTCAGGCATTTGCACTAGTCTCCCAATACCAGCCAACATGCCAGAAGATAAGGAGCAAATTAGGAAACGAGCTAGCTACAAGGGACAAATAACTGCTTTTTCAAATTATTTAAATTCACTGAAGGTATCTTCATTGGCTGCTACTGAGGTAAATGAGTTGCAATTACGTATTAGTAGGATTGAGTCAATGTATGAACGATATGATGAGGTACAATTATCCATCGAGTGTAATACTGATAATATAGACGCCCAGATATCAGAACGAACTGAGTTTGAATCCCTGTATTTTAAATCGCTTTCTCTTGCAAAAAGGATCTTAGCAGATTGCATTAAGTCAGATGACATAAGCAGTGACGGTGGCTCTCATTCCGGCAATCATAAATTTGTTAAACTGCCCACTATTCAACTACCTAAATTTAATGGTTCTTATGATAATTGGTTAGAGTTTCATGACACGTTCATGAGCCTCATACATTCAAATGACGAGATAGATGACATAAATAAGTTTCACTATCTGAGAGCGTCGTTGGAAGGGCCCGCTGCTGTGGTAATACAGTCAATCGAATTCTCGGCAGCTAATTACACCATCGCATGGACTATATTATGTGATAGATATGATAATAAAAGACTACTAATTCAAAATCACGTGACAGCCTTATTTAATATAGCACCAATTAATAAAGAATTGTCTGTCAACTTAAAACGTCTCATTGACCAAATAAATAAAAATTTACGTGCACTAGAATCTCTCGGTGAGCCAACTAAACAATGGGACACACTTCTCATTCATATTATTACTCAAAAATTAGATGCTAAGACATATCGTGAATGGGAAGAGTCTAAAGGTCGTTTGGAGAAAGATACACCTATTACGTTCGATATATTTTTGATGTTTTTAAAAAATCGAGCCGATTTAATCGAAACACTAGAAATGTCTAATTCTGGTGCTACTAACCGTTTAAATTCTTCTATAAAATATGCTCCAAAAGTTAAGGCAATGGTTTCAGTTCGGGATACCGGTAATAAAAACGGTTCGGCCTTTTCCGCCAAACTGTGTCCTAAATGTAAGGGTGACCATAAGTTAAGCAGTTGTCCTCAGTTTCTTGGATTAAGTAACGATGTGCGTCTACAGTTACTGCCAGAGTATAAAGTATGTTTCAATTGTCTTAATTCAGGACATTATGCAAATCACTGCAAAAAGCCAGGATGCAAAATATGCCACCGAAAGCATAACACTCTCGTGCACGTCGCAGCTTACCAGTCAAAACCAATTACAGATATTAATACATCTAACACGAGTAGTGGTAATAATAAGCCCGTTATGCAAGGTCATTTCGAACAAACAAACAGTTCGACAGGCTCACAGTTGTCATCCAATTCTAACGCACATCTGTCATTATCCGCAAAGGTAGGCACTGCATCGTGTAGTGAACAAGGCGACGTATTGTTATCGACGGCATTAATTAAAGTTATAGGTAAGAATGGTTGTCCATATATTGCTCGTGCTATTCTTGATAGTGGCAGTAACGCTTGTTTAATAACTGAAGAGTTATATCAAAGGCTAGGTTTGCCCGCTCAAAATGTAAATCAGTCGGTAGTCGGTATTAATAATGCTTCGGCACACATCAAGAAGATTTGTAAGGTATCGATAAAATCATTGAATGATAACTTCTCTAGTAATCTTCATTGTTTTGTCCTACCATCAATAACCCAAAATGTACCTACTAGATATGTTAATTTGTCAAACTTAAAAATTCCATCTAATATTTCTCTGGCAGATCCTAATTTTCATTCACCTGCTCCCGTTGACATGCTTATAGGTGCTGATGTCTTTTGGGACTTAATAGGAACGCAGAGATTAAAATTAGGGGACGGTCAGCCGATTCTTTGTGAAACTAGCTTAGGATGGTTAGTATCAGGTCCGATTGATTATAGATATGTAAAGAAAGGGGTTTTTTATTTATTTATTTATTTATTCTCTATTGCATTCCTAAAAACAAAAGAATACAAAGGGCGGACTTAATGCCTTGAGGCATTCTCTACCAGTCAACCCATGGAGTGGTGAGAATTTGACGTAGGTGCGGCAATATAGAATAAAATAACACTAAACAAAATTATAATTAACTACATAATACATACATTTTACTAATAAATAAACTATACACATATGATGGATACATACATACACATATACATCTACATACATATACACATACACATACACACACACACATATATATATATATATATATATATATATATATACATATATACATACACACACACATATATATATATATATATATACAAATGGAGATATAAATACATGCATATACATAAAAATATACATATTTAAATACACTTAATATATATAATTAGTACATACAAATACCTATGAATATATGCGTGTGTTTAGCAATACACATTAAATGGATGATTCATGTAAAATGCGTTGTCTTCAATAGATGATTACGGATCAATTTTTTAAAAGCGTACTTATTGGGTGCTTTTCTAATGTCATCGGGCAAGGAGTTCCAAAGGCGTGTAGCCTGAACTGTGAAGGAGTTACCATAGAACTCGGTGAAGTGAACAGGAATACAGATTTTGTTGTTAGAAGAAGATCGTAGGACGCTATCATGAGATGAGGAGAGATAGTGAAATTTACTCTTAAGATAAGAAGGCGAAGATGGGTCATTTAAAATGGAAAAAAGAACAAGCAGTATTCTGGAATTACGCCTCTGGCGGATTGTAAGCCAATTTAGCTTAGATCTATATTGCGAAATATGGTCATATGGGGTTAACTCTATTAAATGTAATTTTACAAGAATATTTCAAGATGAGGCTAGTAAAGATTTAGATGAAGATATACAAAAACAATTAGTACGCTTCTGGCACCTCGAAGAGGTAAGCCCTGCGTCTCTTTATTCAAACGAAGAAAAATTATGCGAAGAACACTTTTTAAAAAACACCACGCGACTGGCAAATGGTCGATTTTGCGTGAGGATACCCTTAAAACATAATCCTGACGTATTAGGTGATTCTTGGCCACGAGCTAAGAAGTGTTTACTATCGCTAGAGCGCAGGTTAGCAGGTCAATCTCAGGTCTATGAAATGTATAAAGAATTTATGTCAGAGTATGAAAGTCTGGGTCATATGGAGAAATGTGAGAATGATAATTTACCACGTAAGATGCATTTTATACCACATCACGGTGTGCTGCGGGAAAGTAGTACTACTACTAAATTAAGAGTCGTTTTCAATGCTAGCAGTCCGACTTCTTCGGGTGTTTCCTTGAATAATATACAGATGGTAGGTCCCGTGGTACAGGACGACCTTTTGTCCATTCTTTTACGCTTTCGGCTACACAAATACGTTCTCACAGCTGATGTTGAGAAAATGTACCGGCAAATAGTCATTCATCCCGATGACCGCTATTTGCAACAAATTGTCTGGCGTGATAACCCTTCAGAACAGCTTCAAGCTTATCAACTTAACACCGTGACTTACGGCACCTCTAGTGCTCCCTTTTTGGCAACTAGGTGCCTCCAACAATTAGGCTTAGAGTGTACCGATGACAAGGTTGCTCAAGTGATCATTCACGATTTTTACGTTGATGACTTGCTAACGGGAGGGGATGATATTAACGAGGTTACAGATTTGCGCCGTAAAGTGACTTCCACACTTGCATCAGCTCATATGGTTTTGCGAAAGTGGAAGTCGAATGAATTTTTCGAAAATCTTTTGCGAAAGTGGAATGAAACTGGTTAGTGAAAATGATATTTCTCCGCTTGATTTAAATATTGGTGGCTTTGAACCGACTAAAACTTTAGGCCTTGGGTGGCAATCACATACTGACCAACTTTGTTTCCCTATAGGAGGGCTATTCTCAGGTAGAACAAAGCGTGATATGTTATCTGTGATTTCTCAGATTTTTGATCCACTAGGACTTCTATCTCCCTGTGTAATTAAGATGAAAATGCTTCTTCAACAGTTGTGGCTGCTCAAGCTGTCATGGGATGAGCAGTTGACGCCAGAAATCAGCAAGATGTGGGCTGAGATAATAGTCGATTTACCTAAATTAAATACTCTACGTATTCCACGTCGTGTTATTTGTGACTCGCCTAGTTTGTTTGAATTTCATATTTTCTCGGACGCTTCTGAGCGAGCATATGGCGCCTGTTTATATGTGCGTAGTGTTAATGATCAGGGTGAGGGTTTAATTCAATTATTGATGGCGAAAAGTCGTGTCGCGCCGCTTAAACCTATAACAATCCCAAGACTGGAACTTTGTGGTGCACTTGTTGGAGCTCGCCTTTACCAAAGGGTTGTAGCATCGCTGAGACAACAAGCTAAGCGCACTTTCTTTTGGACAGATTCGTCCATCGTGTTAGGATGATTAAAGGTGTTGCCTAACAAGCTACAACCCTTTGTTAGAAATAGGGTTGCTGAAATATTAGAGAAGACTGGAAATTGCGAGTGGAGGCATGTCCCAACAGAGTGTAATCCGGCCGATCATATTTCTCGCGGTGTGAGTTGTAAGGATATTTCATCCATGAGTAAGTGGTGGTCAGGACCTGAATTTTTAAAGAAAGAGGTCTCTCACTGGCCTGCAAATTTCTTAAGTATTAATCACGAGTTGCCTGAGATTAAATCGTCAAATGTTATCCTCCACGGAATACTTCATTCTAACAACAATGAAGATTTAGGCGGGAATAAATTAATTGAATTTAAACGCTTTTCTAAATATACTAGATTAAATCGGGCCGTTGCTTATGTGCTGCGTTTTATTAATAATTGTAGAAAGCAATCCGTTCACGGTCCTCTAAGCAATCAAGAGTTGCAAACCGCACTCAATGTTATTATAAGAATATCTCAGAGTGAACCATTTGAGGAATACACCATGTTAATTAAAAATAAAAGCTTACCCACTAAAAGTCCGTTGCATAAATTTAATGTATTTCTCGATGATAATAAAATAATGCGTGTTGGAGGGCGTCTTGAAAATTCCGATTACTGTTATGAGAAAAAACATCCCATACTTATACAGTCCACTCATTATTTTACCAAATTGCTCTTCAATTATGAGCACATAAGGTTAATGCACGCGGGACCACAGCTAATGTTGGCCACTATAAGAGAGATGTACTGGCCGATTAGAGGTCGTAATTTGGCCAGATCTTGTTATCGACAATGTGTAAGATGTAATAGAATGAAAGGAAAAACCATCTCTCCAATAATGGGCAACCTACCACACCAACGCATCCTTTCTGGTTTTCCATTTCAAAATATTGGACTAGACTATGCGGGACCAATTCAATCTGTTTCTCGCCATGGCCGTGGTTGTAAAATTGTAAAGGTGTATATAGCTATTTTTATTTGCTTCGCGACTAAGTCAATTCATCTTGAATTAGTGGGTGATTTAACTAGCAATACCTTCATATTAGCTTTGCGCAGATTTATGTCAAGAAGAGGGAAACCTCTTAATATTTATTCGGATAATGGTACCTCCTTTGTAGGCGCATACAATGACATTTCAAAATTTATTAGGACGTATTGTAATTCTTTATCTGAGGTAATGGCAAATGAAGGAATTAATTTCCATTTTATACCGCCTTATTCTCCCCATTTTGCTGGGCTTGCGGAGGCTGGTGTCAAATGCATTAAATATCATTTAGTTAGAGTGCTGGGCAATTGTAATTTGACTTACGAGGAACTAAATACCACATTAATACAAATTGAGGCTATACTTAACTCCAGACCACTCACACCTTTGTCAACGAATCCTGAAGACTTGCTACCACTAACGCCCGGTCATTTTTTGATTGGACGCCCCTTGACTTCCTTGCCGACACCAGACTATAAAGATCATTCCGTAAGCTCTTTAACCCGATTTCAACGAATAGAACAATTACGTCAACATTTTTGGGCTAGATGGAGCAAGGAATATATATCAGAGCTTCAACTGCGGATGAAATGGCGTTCCTGTAAAGGCTCTTTGAAGTTAAATTCACTGGTACTCCTAAAAGAGGAGAATTCACCGCCATTAAAGTGGAAGATGGGTCGCATCGTCGCAGTCCATCCAGGCTCGGACGGCGTATCAAGGGTGGCGGATATCAAAACATCGACTGGTATAGTTCGCCGATCATTTAGCAAAATTTGTCCGCTTCCTGAACCTGAAGAATCTGGTTGAAAGGTAGACTTTCAACGCCGGGGGGCATGTTGAAGCGCCTGTCAAATTATATTAGCAGTTCTCATGCCAATATTAGTCCGTAAGCTGTGTAGGTATGTTTAAAAAATGTTGTACCTGTCGTCGTTGTAAAAATTAGAGATCAAGTAAAGGTCGATTGAGCAAATTACTGCATTTTATTATTAAAAAGAGATCAAATTCCTAACCAGCCTGTAATTACACTGACTGTCTATAGCCTTCAAACCGAAACACGGAGTGTTTCTTTATCAGTCCTAGGAACAAAAGAAATCCTACCATCTATTTCTGTTCCAATTATTAACAAATTTTGATATTGAACTTACACCGTCGCCTTCAGGAAACAACAATAGAAGTTCATTGTTAGATAGAAATAAATTGGTAAAGTTTGTCACAATCATTAACAGATACATAAGGCCAAGTCCACATTTGATCATCTTGATGTTTCGTATAGCTTTGTTGCGTGGCGCAGACGTGTGTAATGATCGCTAGCTTGGTTGCAAAATTATACGCGATTATATGAAATGCCATTTTAATGGCATATCTAATTCGTCTCCTTCCGCGTATGACTTCGCATCTCATACAACTCGTATCGGACATAAGTGTCGTGATCGATATTTCGATATTGTATTTCAATACGACGATAAGATTTTTGGTAAGTGTTCACTCTCTAATCAGTTTTCCCTGATCATCAGGGCACTAAAGACTGCTACAAGACTGTGTAGATACAAGAGTCTGATGGTATCTAATGATTTCTAATATTTACGCGAACACTACACATTTAATAAAACGAATTTTACGGATTTTATCGCGTATATTAACTTATTTTACATTCCCGACGTTTCAAGCACTTTACAGCACCCATGGTCACGGGGGGGACTGAGGTGTATGACGTCCCAATGTCATAGTTAACCACGGCTACCTCCAGATTAAAAATTAATAATTTTTGTTCCGATCTACGCAGTATGAACTTACAGTATCATGAAGTCTTGCAGTTGTATGCTTGGGTTGGGATTTAATTTTATTAATTATGAAATCCCAAGCAGATGGTAGCACCCAGCCATCTTCTCTCTTGAAATTAGGATGTTTCTTGATTTCAATAGCCTCGCGAATCATCCTTGGAAGGAATCGGTGTTCTTTAGCGACGATTTGTGGTCTATCAAATCTAATGTAGTGACGGGGGCGATCCTGTACGTGTTCACAGACTGCAGACTTCCCGGAGCGTCTATTCTTCACATCAGCTATGTGTTCTTTAACGCAGCTTTTTATGGATCTTTTAGTTTGTCCTATATAAGAGAGACCACATTCACAATCAAGCTTGTACAGTCCTGCATCTTGCAGAGGAATATTACACTTGACTGATGGTAAAAACTGACTAATCTTCTTCGGCGGCTTGAAATATGTTTTAATGGAAGCACGCTTCAAGAAGTAGCGAATCTTGTCAGTGATACCTCTGACATATGGCAGTACAGCAGGCAATCGCTCGACTGTGGCCGTAGATCGGAACAAAAATTAATAATTTTTAATCTGGAGGTAGCCGTGGTTAACTAAGACATTGGGACGTCATACACCTCAGTCCCCCCCCCCCGTGACCATGGGTGCTGTAAAGTGCTTGAAACGTCGGGAATGTAAAATAAGTTAATATACGCGATAAAATCCGTAAAATTAGCTTTATTTAAATCTGATGGAAGTTTGTATCATATACCAGCAATAAAACAAACAAACAAAATACCAGCAAATGGCACACCTCTAGTTTTTTGAAGTTGGAGGCATGCAAAATATCTATGTAAGGAAATGTATCCACAACCTCATATCGTTCCGTGGGTGTCATAAGAAGCGATAGAGAAACACTGAAACAGGATGCAAGTAGAATCATCTTCCTGTTAACAACTCAAAATTATAAATCCTGTACCGTGGAAGCATTATACATATATAAATTGCACAAAGACAAGCATTCAGACCCGAAACATCTACCTAGTATAACACAAACAAATACTTCTTCCGTGCGGGAATCAAACCCACGGCCCATAGTGCCGCAAATCAATACTAAGTCACTGCCACACGGAGTCGTCAACAACATTTTATTTCTCACATTGATCTTAACTAAATAATTTTCACATCTCTAATATAAAGTTTTACATTGTTGTCTGAGGTATAAAGCTCTGATGAACTGTTAGCTCTGAGTTTATGAAATGCTTTTTAAAAAGAACTTGAACATCTCACGTCACCGTCGTCACGAACATGTAATTAATAACATATTAGATTATGATTTACAATAATATTTAGGAAAACGAGCGATGCCCAAACGCGAGGCACTTTTGGTCTTGACTGACTGTGGTCCCGATGATGAAAACCAGTAGGTACTGTGTCCACAAACAATGACTAGAAAATTATCGGCATTCTAGGTTCATTCTGAAGTAGTCTGCAACATTATATACTAGGTGAGGATAAAAGAACGAGTTATGACGAGAATAATCACACAAAAATTATTCGGACCAAAGTCTCAGACTAGTTATTAAGATCAATAATGTCAGTGCGAGAAAATCGGCTCTACTCTCAATAAGACACCAGAGGCCTACCCAGCAACCTCTTATTCTGGTGATGAAATTTATTATTATTTGGACTGACTTTTTGGAATACCATCCAGATTGTCATTTTGCATTTATTATGTCAATTGTTCATGTTTTGATATTATTCTGTTTTGTGTACCTAAATAAATAAATAAATGAAATAAATGGACTGCAGTGAATAATGAGGGTACTGAACGAAATTCGTAAAATTAATTTTAAGAAACATAAAGCGTACGCTTCTAGTACAAAATACGTACTACTAATATAAGTACAAAACACTAGTATAGTCTAGATTCTATGCATTAAGCTACATCTGCCAACGATTTTAGCTAATTGCCTCTTCAAAAAGCGTATCCTTCCTCTCTCGCTCAGTAACGGTAGAGCTTTTAGAACTTAATTAGTTTTAAAGATAGTTAAGTTTTTTCGCATTACTTGCTTGGCTAAACAGTTTCGTATGTAGTGTGATCTTAGAAAACAATATTCTTTCATATTCATCCATTACAGCCTATTAAAATTTAACTGTTAAACATCACCTGGAGGGTGCCCGGTCATAGATTGCTTGATATGGAATATTTTCCATATTTGCCACACGCCGGTTTTCAATAGCAGTTTTATAACTCGGCGGTGTGGCGCAGTGGCTTTGCATTAAATTACGGCACTGAGGGCCTCAGGTTCGAATCCCACACGGAACTAGTACTTGTTTAGCCTACAATTAGTTATTCGGGATCTGGATATTATCCTTTTCTTCTTTTGTGTATTATTTTTATAATTTCCATTTTTAATAATTTTTGTTTATTTAGTTTTTCCATCAAGAAATTCTTAGTAGGTGCGCGGAATCCGGGAGATGGCGGCGTCTCACCGCCGTGCCTCGGAAAGCAAGTAAAGCCGTTCGTCCTGCGCCTGATCTCCCTCCGGTTGTGTCAGTTTACCGTCCTATCGGACTATGAGAGCGAGGGAATAGAGAGTGCACCGGTGCTTGCACAAACACTTGGGCACTATAACCCTCCTGTCCTGCGCCGATGGCTAGTCTCCGTTGTGACTGGCCGCCGTGACCGAAATTCGGTCTGGAGGACATTATTATTATTATTATAAGAGAGTGAAATTTTGCTTTGTAATACTGCGTAAAGAGCAAAGTACATACCCTCATGTTCATCCCATTGGCATTTGTCATGTACGGGATACACATGAGAGAATTTACTTTGAATAAATGCATGTTAATCCAAATGCAGCCTATTACCATTCTGCAGCATATGCTGTAAAAAAGATTAGGTGACATATGTTGAAACAGCTAGATTAGTTTATGTTAGTTATTTCTATAGCATAATGTCATATGGAATTTTGTTATGGGGTAATGCGACTGTAATTGAAACTATCTTTGTTTTGAAAAAGAGAGCAATGACAGCAATTTATAACCTAGGTCCGAAGAAATCACTTAGAGAAAAATTTAAAGAAATAAATATATTAACTTTGTCCTCTCAATATATTTACGAGAACTTATTGTATGTGTTTACGTGGTAGAGCCATGCTGCAACTATATTAGTAGTATAGTTGTAGAACGAATGGGCCGGCTCAACCGGGGAAGGACCACGCTCTCGCAGAATACCAGCGTAAAATGGCAGCTTGACATTGCTGTGTTCCGTATGGTGAGTGTAGAGAACCGGAGACCCATTTTACTGGAAAAGAGGCATTCCATCTTAGTACTCACGGGTGACGACGCATCTGCATTTTGATTCTTTATTGAGGATAGATGTAGATGTCTATGAGTCACAGCAACCACTTACCACCAGGTGGACTGTGTGCTCGTTTGTCATCCTATCCTATAAAAGAACACAGAAACAAAAATAGTTTGATAAAAAATAGTGATGTTCATTCTGTAAATACTAGGAACAAGCACAAGTTAACAAATACCTGTCACTCGACTCCAAATGGTCAGTAATTCCTTCATGGGGCAATGTGTACGCTTTTACAACAAATTCCCAGAAAATATGCAGACCTTTACTATCAAAAGGTTTAAATTATTTATTAAACGAAAATTGTCTAGTAAGGGTTAAGGTTAAGGGAGTGCATGACTGATAAATACCCCTGGGAATGAGGTGATCACTGCCATGCTGTTTCTAGATGTTTTCATGATAATTGTAAAAAATATTATATTGTAAATTGTGTTTTTTTAAGGTCCCGCTGAGTTTCTTACTGATTCTTTTTTTTTATTTATATTGAATAAAAATGATTCTATTTTATTATAATATATTATATTTATATGGATAGTAGATCTAAATATCAATAGTTTCATATATATTTAGCATTATGCTTAACAAATATTTCAATGTATCCTATATAAAATTTTAAATATATATGCCCGAAACAGACGATATTACGTACTACAAAATATTCCGTATAGGTGTAATAATTATATTATTTTTATGAAATGTATTTATATTTGTAATGTTACAATTATGTGACTGTTACTTTAATAAATGTAAACAGAGAACAGAGTGCTATATTTTAACTATTTTATTCTGTATATCAATATCAATTTTGCGTTTAAATATTTATTTTTAGAACCTAATTCTTGCGATTTGCTATTAATAGTCATTCTGCTCGAATTATTTTGTTGTGAAACTGTCTAAAAAGAAAATCTTTTTTGCGTTCTTTCTACTATAAACAAGGCGATAAAAATAACGGTATATTCAAACAACAAAACCTCCCTATATTTAAAAAAATATGTTCAAACGATACGACTCAAAGGACATTTGCTCACGCAAATTTAATTTTGTCCGAGAGGCGAAATAGGTTATCTCTCAAAATATCAAAGCAGAATTACTACTAAGGTTAGCTTCACCTTTAAACTATCGCTTAGTAAATTTTTGAAACTATATAAATCAAAGGATGGCTAGTGAACAAAGAATACCCAGGTAGTATCATTAATTAGTGAATACAATAACACAAGCAAAATCCCGGAGAGGCAATTTTGCTAAACGTATTAATGAAATAAATTGACAAAAAGGACCAAACAGACTGGGTTTATAATAAAATATAAATAAATCTTAGGATTTGATATTTTTACAAGCAAGATCTAAATATAATGACTAAACTTTTAATAAAAATTAAATGAAGTAGACTTCAAAAACCAAAAAAAAAAATATCGTTGAATTTAAGACTTCCATTTACCATCGGGTAGCCACCTAACCATCATGTGGAATGTGTGCTCATTTTTCAACCTTATTTTGTATAAAAAAGACAGTCCACCCATCATTTATAGTTTCATATATAATTTAATAATTTTACAAGAAAATTCCAAGCATAGGCCATAGCACCCGCTTACTGCCAGGCAGAATGTGGGTTCATTTGTCATCCTTATCTATTTAAATAAGGTTATATAAAGATGAATAATTTTATAACTTCAAAACAGCTTACAGCCAATCTTCTGCTTAAGAAACCTCGTGTCTCAGATAAACTTATTGTCAAAGCCAAACTATCGCTAAGATAAGATAATGCTGTTCTGCTGGCATTGATATTGTGCCAAGAAATTTATCCAAAGAGCCAGAAGTTCTGGTATAATGAACGCAACCCAGCCCGCATGAAACAATAATGAAGTACTATTTAAACAAAGGGCCAAGTACGAAGTTCGTATAGAATTTTAGAAGCATTGAGGCTGAACGTTCATAATAATAACTTAAAACAATTTATGGGGTATTTTGCCTTAACCGTTAAAATTTCGGATCACTAAAATTTCAAAGTCTGAGAGATCATCCACCAGCTATTTTAGTTTCTCTCTTTTTTTATTTATTTGATTATAATTTGACAATATTTAAATTGATATTTTACGGTATACAGCTTTAGTGTATGCCGATGCCATCAACAAACATAGCATAATTATTATAAACATAGCATGATAATTAAATGCTCTCACAGAATACCAGCGTCAAATAGAAGCTTAATGATGCTATGTTTGGTATTATGAGCATAGATAACTTGAGATTATTTTAAACTGGAATAGGGGCATTTCATCTTAGTCCTCAAGGGTGACAACGCATCTGCATTTATATTCTTAAAGTTGCAGCCTATTTACGTCCCACTGCTGGGCACAGGCCTCCTCTCCTGTCTTCGAAATATTTTTTTCTTATTTCTCAGACTTGCCGGTTTCCTCACGATGTTTTCCTTCACCGCCGAGCACGTGGTAAATCAGCACTAAAAATTGCAATTAACAATTTCATTGGTGCCGGCGGGGATCGAACCCCGGTTGCTCGAGTACTGTGAAGCTTACAGCGAGCGCTTACCATCTGAGCTACCATAGCTTTTATCATTTAGATTCTTAATTAATGATAAATGAAGAATGTCTATAGGCCATAGCATCAATTTACCATCAGGTGGACAGTGTGCTCGTTTTCCGTTCTTATTCTATTTGTAAAAGAAATCTAACTTTGATTATGCTGCCCGTATTTGATCTGACATAAACAAGATGGTTATGCTATCTATAGGAATCTATTAATTTTCCTTGCATTTTACATAGTCGCCTCCTACGAAACTCATGAGATGAAACGGTATAAATTATTCTTTCTACGCCAGCACAGGATTAACGATATTTTAAAGCACGAACATTAGCCACCTGTATACATTGACTTCCGGCATCTCTAACCAGGTCTTGACTCTATCTAGCAGGCTTCCCCACACTTCGCTTTCTAGTACGAGGTTGTCACTTGAGAACCTATCTTCTTCATCGATTATCGGTTCTTCGAGCTCTATTGCCTGATCATGCCACCTGATCTTTCTGGTTAGTTGGCCTGTGTCGGTTACTTTGGTTCTAATGCTGAAATACACATTACAAAGCTTACCCCTCTAACAATTTCACGTAGATAAACTTAGACCAGCATTTTTTTTATTTTTTATAAAAAGGACTAATCGCTAGGGTGATCCAAAAAGTCACAGTCGCTTTCAATTTTGTGATACAGTGGATGTAGTGCTGTTGACGATAGAAGTAGGAAAGAATATCAACCAAGACCTAATCATCGATAGAAACGTAGCCTAACAACCTTCAGCCAATATCATTATTATTAGCATCATTACAGGCCACTAAAAGTGGCAGTGGATTGTTGTAATACATATTATATTTGTTTACTTAGGCTGACTTTTGCTAACTTACATGCGGCGCACCTGATGGTAAGTGACTACCGCCGCCCATGAACAACTGCAACACCAGGGGAATTGCATATGCGTTGCCGGCCTTTTAAAAAGGAGTAGGCTCTTTTTTTGGAGGTCCCTAAGTCGAATCGGTCCAAAAAAATCGCTCATGGTAATCGATTCCACAAGGAAGTCGTGCGAGGAAGAAACCACCTTCTAAATCGCAGTGGTGGACCGCCAATCATCCAGATGGTGTGGATTGTATCGGGAATTCGGCCGCGATGTGCGTTCGTAAAATTTGGCGGTTGGGATTAATCCGAACAATTCCTCAGAGCAAAAGTGGTAGATGCAAAAGAAAATGCAAAGTGATGCAACATCTCTTCGCAGTGCCAATGAATCGAGCCGATCGGAAAGGACTCGGCCGTCAGCGATTCCAGCCGCTCTGCACTGGATGCTGTCAAGTGGAAGGAGCTGGCACTGGCGAGCTCCTGCCCAGAGATGGGAACAATATTTCATGTGAGGCCGAACATGCGCAAAGTTGCATGTGGTGTGCCGGCATGAAATACTGTCCCGCTCTACTGAGCACGCCAAGCTTTTTAGAGGCCAATTTGGCCTCCTCTTCCAAGTGACCACGAAACTGCACGTCACTCGATATGTCGACTCCAAGGATTCCGATACTGGCTGAGGCAAGAAGGGAAGTGCCTTGAAACTGAGGCGATACGACAAAGGAGTTCTTTTTAGCGGACAGGGCAAACACTTTCGCACACATCCGCGCCCCCACCAGCACCGGGCGCCTCATGGCCAGCGTCTTCTCGAGGAGGACTTCTGCTCCCGCTTTTCCTTTTCGGGTAAGGCGCACCAAGAACATAAGGCGCGCCTCCCTCCACGGCCTCTAATTCCATCTGCGTAAAGAACCCCCCCGAAAGTGATACGCGGAGGCCATGGAGTCAGAGCACACGAAAGCACTAGCTTTCCCGACCCCAGCGGCGGACCTGGTCTCTGGCTACGCTGCCAACCAAGTTTCGGCTGCGATGGGTAGGGTCAAAGGCGCCTCGCAATACAGACACTCCTCTCCCCCCGCAGCCCCACCACTACTGCATCAACGCTAGGGCTCCGAATCGCGGAGGATACGATGGGTACATTGGCATACCAACACAACACTCTTTCCTGCGACTCCAGCTCGGGTGTAGCGAGAGGACACCCCACTCGCCGTAGTCCACCAACATACATCGGAAGTGGGCTCGCCAAGCCCACTCGGAGTAACCACGTCGGGCCGGTCCTACACCTCGGTCAGCCAAGTAGGGTGCCCTTTATACACCGCGGGTGATCATGTCACGGCTACTTAGCCCCCGCCGCGACAAGGCGGTAAACCAGATCGCCCCACACTTCATCTACTGGTACGAGGCTGCCCCAACTTTTTTCCCAAAGGTTATATATCCCCGATACTCTTCACCGCTGAATTGGAAGACGTTTTCAAACTATTGATTTGGAAAGGATACGATATTAACATCAATGGCGTGTACATCACTCACCTTTAATTTACCAACGATATAGTCATTACGGCATAATCGCTGGAAGACATTAAAACTATGCTCAGAGGCCTCATAATGTCTCCCAAGAGATAGCTCTTAAAACGAACATTTACCAAACAAAGATCATGTGTAACGTCCATGTCACACCTAAGCCGGTAATTGTTTGTAGCACTACGCTCAAATTCGTTGGAGTATGGTTACCTGAGACAAATAGTCCTACTAGGTAAGTCCAACTTCGATCGAGAGGTCAATCGACGGATTGAACTCGGCTGCCCAGCGTTGGGGAAATTACGACACATATTTTCGTCAAGTATACTTCAAAGCTTGAAAACATGGTTGTACAACCAGTGCGTGTTGTCAGTGATGACTTATGGATCGAAAACATGGTCCTTCACTGTTGGCCGTCTGAGGAAGCTCAAGGTCGCTGAAAAGGCTATAGAGGGCCTATGTCCAGGGTTTCTCTGCGTGATAGACTTAAAAATGTGAATATCCGCTGTAGAATCATATACATAATTAGCGGTAAAAAAGAGAAAATGATAAATCAAATAATTTTTCAAATTAAAATAAATTAATTTGATGCAAAAAATATCCTACTCCTGTTTATACAGTAAGTTTTTGATATTTTTATTATAAAATTCATGTTACATTTTAAGAAATACGGATTCGTGTAATAAATTATTTTAGCATGAACTATCTCAAAATATATTACTAATTCAATATACTAAAGAATGAACTTCGTTTCTATTTTTGTGAAAGCAGTCTAGACTTGTGCATATACTCCCTAATTGCTAATTTGCGAAGCAAGCGTTCTCCGTTTAGTAACGTTAGAGCATCTAGAATTTCATTGATTGTAAATATACTTCTTTTTTTTGTGTTTTTAACAATTATGTAATTGTAAAAAAAAAAAAAAAAATACGTAATTGTAACAGATAAAAGATTTAGTGAAAATTGAAGTGGTATTGTTGTTTTGCTTATTTGTGTTTGGTATAGTACCACTGTTGAATATGTTTCTCTATCATAATAGGTGAGGTTTTGTCGTTAATGCTACACTTGACAGGTGAATTAGCTTATTTTAACAGCTCCGTCATGCATTGGCTTAGCAATGAGTTGCAGCGCTTGGCGCCGCGTGTTTAGATCCCGCATGGAACAAGTATTTGTATGGCATTCAAATGATTATTCTGGGTCTGGATGTCCGTATGCCCCTGTAAAATTTATATATGTTAACTGCTGCCACGATACAGGAGAAAATCCTAGTGGGGAGGTAACGTTTTAAATAATTTGGTTGCCGTCACAGGAATATACCACTTGACCGCGTCCAGCGCAGAGGGGCTCGAATCGTCGATGACCTAGTTCTTTGTAATCGCCTTGACTCCTTGGCGTTCTGAAGAGTTGTTGCATCCCATTGCAGATCCTATTGCATCTACCACGGGGAGTGCTGAGAGGAATTGTTCATACAAATTCCAATTTCCACATCGCACAATGCGACAAATCTCGCGATGGCATCCATAACATTTGGATGATTGGCGGTTCACCACTGTGCGATTTCCAGAAGTTTTCTTTCTCGCACAACTTCCTTGTGGAATCAGCCTACACCAGAGATTTTTCCGGACCGATACGGCTTAAAAATCTTCAAGAAAATGGCCTACTATTGTATTCTCCTCCTAATCAAGTTATTGGGTTTTCCTGCCAAGAAATTCTCAGCTGCAGCTCCGACTCAGGAAGTTGGCTATGTTATACCCCCGTGCCTCGGAAAGCACATAAAGTCCTAGGTCTTGCGCCTGATCTCTCTGTCTCTATTCGGTCGAGTCGTTTTACCGTGCCATCGGACTATGAGGCCAAAGGAGTAGAAAGTGTACTCGTGCTTACGCATACACACAAGCACTCAATCCTATTCTGTGCAGATGACTAATCTTCGTTGACTGAAAACGAAATTCGGTCTGAAGAATATTATTATTATTGTTTAAGTATGGTGTGATCTATATTTGTACTATAATATATATGTATATCTATATGTCTTCTTTTACTATAATAAAACTCTAACACGTCGTCTGTCTGAACACGCTTCAACCTGCGAACCGATTCCGATGGAACTTTCACTGGCAGATAGCTGATGTTATAAGGAGTACGCTACTTTTATTTTAGGAGAAGAATTTGGGTTCCGCGCAAATAAATTGAAGCCCATGAAATCTAATCGCAATAAATTCCACGCGGGCGAAGTTGCAGGAAACAGCTAGTATTGTGTATTATCGTATGATATATGAACATTACCTAAAAACTGATGTTGGATAGTATTAGGTAGGTTAGTATGAGGAGAGATACGAGACCCACGGGATGATATGCGGTAGTTGGTTTTCTTATGTCGCCCTTACACGGCAATC
The DNA here is from genome assembly GCA_033319125.1 of Parnassius glacialis. Classification (NCBI taxonomy): domain Eukaryota; kingdom Metazoa; phylum Arthropoda; class Insecta; order Lepidoptera; family Papilionidae; genus Parnassius; species Parnassius glacialis. Next base: position 6,431,986 of record JAVANC010000025.1, read on the forward strand.
GCCTAAACTGCCACCAACCAACATAGATTTGGTTACGATATTGGAGGGTATATACCGCCACTTCCTCGGTCGCCAGACTTTTTTATTATATTATTGCTATTATTGGGGCTGTTGATGGGGGCATGGGTCTTGCGCCTCTGGGTCACAGACCAGCAAGTTCCTTAAAGAAGGGGTGGACGACTAAGATTACGGGCGCAAATTGATCGGTCTCCATGTCAATACCTATTGTATAAACTTGTAGATGGATTTTATTTTGATTCCCTACACTAAAAGTGAACACTAAATTGAATACCTAAAAAAACAATTTAAAACTGATTAATTTCCCCAAGAAATTCAATTGGTATATATTATTACCTCTAGGTGAGATATGAAGAAAACAATATTTTCACCTCGTCATTAAAGAACAATTGGTCCAAAATGAAGCATTGTTTACTTTTCAGTATTAAAAGTGGAAATAAAATGAAAAAAGTACAGGATTTTTTTTTAAAAATACGAATCTTAGATAAGGCCGGATGAAAACCTGAAGGCAATCTAAGTTTCACTAGAAACTATAATGGGAACAAAAAGTTTTATTTCGGTTTAAAGATCTTTATTTACTCATTAAGACAAATACATGTCACTTACATGAGTACATTATACAATTTTAAATAAGTCACACAGAACAAAATAATAACAAAAAAAGGGAACATAAATTAGGGTAGATTAAAATTAAATATAAGTAGCAAGTTAGCTGCGTAGAAGCAATGATTTAAATACTATATGACTATATAAAAAAATATAACCTACTGGATATCTTTCAGTCAGGGTTTCGCTCTGGTCACAGTACCACCACTGCATTGATTAAGATCACGGATGACATTAGAAAAGGGATGGATGAACGAAAAGTTACAGTGGTGGTGCTTGTTGACTTTTCAAATGCTTTCAACACAGTCGACCACGATATCCTCCTATCCATTTTTACTTATCTCAGATTCTCATCTCCAGCCTTGGAGTGGTTCTCATCCTATCTTCGCGGTCGTCAGCAGCTTGTTAGGTCAGGGGAGCAGTTTTCTGCTTGGGCTGACGTTAAAACTGGCGTACCGCAAGGCGGTATATTATCTCCCATTTTGTTTTCGCTATTTATAAACTCAATATCTAATGATTTCAGTTGCTCGTACCATCTGTATGCTGATGATCTTCAATTATATGTACAATGCAGTATCGATGATATAAATAATGGAATCAGGAAATTAAACACAAACTTAGAGGCCATCCGTGGCTGGTCAAATAAATTTGGTGTTTCAGTAAATCTTTCAAAATGTAAAACAATGGTCGTTGGTAGCTCCAGAATGCTGAATACGATTGACTATGGAAACCTTGAACCAGTTGTGTACAATGGAATTTCAATTCCATTTTCTGATTCCATAGTTAATTTGGGTTTGCATATTGATCACTCTATGAACTGGCGAGTACAGATCTCGGATATTAGCCGTAAAGTTGTTGCCAGTCTACGTTCGCTTTATCGTTTTAAAAATTTCTTACCCTTTAAAACCAAGCTTTTACTGGTTAATTCCCTTATACTTCCTATTATAGATTATGCAGATGTGTGCTATCCAGACCTATCGCAAAATCTTCTTAACAAGTTGGAGCGCCTTCTCAACAACTGTATAAGATTTATCTTCAACTTACGAAAATACGACCACATCACTGCTTTTCGTTCCAAGCTTAAATGGCTTTCTATTCGTCAGAGGCGTTGCTCCAGAGTCTTACTAACCCTTTTTTCTATATTAAATGATCCGACGTCTCCTTCTTATCTTAAGGATAACTTCCACTTTCGGTATCCAACTCTAGAGCGTGAACCTCGTTCCACTAACGTCCTTAAGCTTCATGTACCTCAGCATAATACTGGTTTCTTTAATTCCTCATTTACAGTTCAGGCAATACTTCTCTGGAACGCCCTGCCCGTTGATATAAGAAAAGCACCGAATAAGCACACGTTTAAGAGACAGGTCCGACAACATTATCTTAAGGAAAACTGCATTTGATCGTAGATTTCTATTTTTATTTTTTTAGTTATTTGATATATTATACATACAATATTTATTATATTATTTATTATATATATATTATTATTTAATATTTTCTTAATTTATATTATTTTTATATATGTAATATTAGAACGTATGCGAACTATATTTTATGTTTATATACAATATATTATGTCTAGTAATTTTAACATTTTCCCACACCTACCAACTTTTACTTGTTTAATTCTCCCAGGGTTGACTGGTAGAGAATGCCATATGGCATTAAGTCCGCCCATTGTAATCCTTAGTTTAAGGTGTGATACAATAAAGATTAAATAAATAAATAAATAAATAAGGCGGTGGTCCAAGTTATAAAATGTCTTGGTTTTTAATGTGGTCTAATAGTTTATTTTTGAATATATTGAGCGAACTTGCATCTTTTATATTTGAAGGGAGTTTATTATACATCTGTGCTCCTGCAAATGTTACGGCATTTCTTCCAAAGTTCGTGCGAATATTTGGTAATACAAGATATTTAGTTTTTTTATGTCCGTTATATACAGAAGTTGGAGTAAAATGGCCTAGAAAAGAAAAATATTACAGTAAATATTTCATGGAGGGTATCAAACGGACACTTTTGAACAATTTTGAAATATTTTTCAAAATTTTTGATTCAACTTAAGGTTATATTTCTGATATTTTGTGATTAAAATTTGGCACCTTTTCCAATATTTAAGAGTAATTTTACTTTTCTTATGAAGCATGTTGTGGCTGCCTTAAATTGCTTTTAAACACCAATACCTATGAGCCCTTATGAGACACTCGGCGTAAATGAGATGTCGATGCCCAGTCTCCCCTCAGCACTGATATGCTGACTAAGTACTTAGAAAAACGTCCTGTTACCATTAAAAAGGGACTCCGGATCTCGTCACTCATCATTCTATATAAAGAAAGTGTGTGTTCTGTAAGAGCGTAGTCTTTCCCCGGTCGAGCCGATCCATTCGTGCATCAACCATAATGTAACTACAACAGCCTACCTCATAGATTATAATATCCTTCTCACAAATATGCCAGGAGATATTTACCATAGCTGCCACGCTAGACAGCTGGGATGCTAACCACAGTTTTATATTTTCTAATTGTTATTATGAAGATGCTGCTGTCCATCCCTACTCCATGGGATAGTATGTGGTAGTAGTTTCTCTTACGTCACTATTATTCAGCAAAAAAACTAATACCTTTCTTTGAGTTTTGTTTTCTGGATATTATTTTACTGTATACTATACTGGATTGTAGTTACATTATGGTTGATGCACGAATGGATCGGCTCGACCGGGGAAAGACTACGCTCTTACAGAACACACACTTTCTTTATATAGAATGATGAGTGACGAGATCCGGAGTCCCTTTTTAATGGTAACAGGACGTTTTTCTAAGTACTTAGTCAGCATATCAGTGCTGAGGGGAGACTGGGCATCGACATCTCATTTACGCCGAGTGTCTCATAAGGGCTCATAGGTATTGGTGTTTAAAAGCAATTTAAGGCAGCCACAACATGCTTCATAAGAAAAGTAAAATTACTCTTAAATATTGGAAAAGGTGCCAAATTTTAATCACAAAATATCAGAAATATAACCTTAAGTTGAATCAAAAATTTTGAAAAATATTTCAAAATTGTATATATATATATATATATATATATATATATATATATATATATATATATATATATCATTGCATCGAACATCATTGGCTAAGCGGTTAGTTAGCTTACAGCGCAAGTTAACCATTCCCGCCTCCTTCGAGAGCTTGGAGCGTATTTCCAGCAAATCCCTGATACGTTGGAAACTGCAACGCTCCCAAAGAGCATTCAAGTTTATTTTTAAAGTTTGAAACAATCTAATTTGTTTTGCATTCAGATATGACAGTAGACTAACAGTGGTAGAGCCATGCGGCAGCTTTTGCTGTAGCACGGATGGGCCGGCTCGAACCGGGGTGATACCACGACCTCACAGAAAACCAGCGTGAAGTAGAGGTTTACCTCTGCGTTTCGCTTGGTGAGTGCAGGTGGCTGGAGGCCCTTTTTACTGGAAATGAGGCATTCAATCTTCGTCCTCACGGGTGACAACGCATCTACATTTTTTGTAATAGAGGATAGATGTAGATGTCTATGGGCCGCAGCAACCACTTACCATCAGGTGGACTGTGTGCTCGTTTGTCACCCTTATCCTATAAAATGTCCATAACATACACCAGTGGCAGATTTTAGAAGTCGACATTTTCTTCTGCTACTTGCCATAACTTTTATGTGATGCCAGTAAACACTTTAAAAAGTCTGATAAATATAATATAATATGATGCTACTAAAGTAGCATCGAAAGTTCTGAAAGATTTTCTTAATTCTTTTCGCACACACTCTCTCCAATGGTATAGAAATATATATTAATAAGTATAAAAATATATATTATTATTTTTAAGTTAATATTTCTTTTAATTAATAAGTAGATATTTACTATACATTTTATATTATTTATTTAGGAGGCGGCAAACGAAGATGCGGCATGCATGTCATTAGGTGATAAATGACGAACACCAGGGGAATTACAGGTGCGTTGCCGGCCTTTTAAAAAGAGTTTCTTTTCTTGAAGATCTTTAAGTCTTTTTTATCAGCGATTTCTTTTCAGACTCATACAGTCCGGAAAAATCGCTGGGGATAGCCGATTCCACAAAGTAATTGTGCATGGATGAAAAAATCTCGTAAATCACACAGTGATGGACCGCCATTCATCCAGATGGCATGGATGGTATCGCAAATTATGTCGATTGATTTTTATCTTCGAAAAATTATACATCATTTCAAATATTTATTTTTAATTTTTTGGACATGCAACATTCCTCACTATTCTCTTATACGAATGGCTAAGCAGAAAAATATTTAATTGATGGAATATGACTACAATAAAGCGAAACTTATACATACGCATAATAAACGTTATTCCTTCCATGCATTTAATTACCAAACCAGCGATAATTTCGTTGCTCGATATGAATCAATTAATGGACCGAAACTTTCTTTATGGACGTTTGAATTGAGTAGCGATCGTGAAGTTTAATTACACTAACAACTTGAAGGAATTGCAGTTAGGACTTGACAGAAACTTTTGCCAGTTACTAGAACAATTTGTATTTCATTTAATTTAAATAGAAGGAAAGAAAGAAAAAAAACACGTTTATTTCAGTTATAACTTACAGCACAAATTAAAAAGTAATAATCGGAAAAGGCAAAAACACACAAACGAAGTATTAACCACATCACAGGTTTAAGAAAATAAACTTAAAAACCGTGTGCTAAAGCATGAAACTGCATAATGAACCGGTCTCAGTGATATAAGATAAAGATCAATAATTATATAATAATGATAATTTATTATATGATACAATAGATCTATTACAATATATTGAAATGTGTTGTGTAGAATATGTAATATTATCATTTTTATATTTTATATTTATTGTTTAAGGACTTTGTATGGTGTGCAAATAAATATTGTTTATATTATTATTTTTAGAATAAATTAGATTTATTTGTTATATTAGAAAGCAAAGATAAATTGTTACAAAAGATTTGTTTTTTAAAGATTATTACAGCCTTTAGCCGTGAAACGCAGCCAGATTGTACGTGGTAGAAGCCGTGCTGACACTATATTAAAGTGTAGCACGAATGAGTCGGCTCAACCGGGGAATGACCACGCTCTGACAGAATACCGGCGTAAAATAGGAGCTCAATGCTGTTGTGTTTCGTATGGTGAATGTAGAGAACAGGATCCTTTTTAATACCGGACCGGACCCGATAGTCATATAATATTCCAGCGCAACTTGTCTATTTCTTCTTCCAGCTTCAGGATCTTCTCGTCAGTCCTCAGGGTGCGTGCGTTATAAGTTGCCATGTCGAGTCGTCGTAGGTGGCAACCGAACCTCCACCGGAGATTCTTAGCACCCCCCTGCCCTGCCGTTACCATGTTCGCCCCCGTAGCCAGGAATAGCGTGACCCCCGGGCCTGGCGACGGCCCCCTCTTAATTACTCTCATTTGGATGTTATATTACCATAGTTGCCACGCTTGGCGAGTGGGTTGGCAACTGCAGTTTTTTATTGTGGTATTGCTGTGATCAGGAAGATGTTGCTGTCCATTTCCTGACTATTTCCCACTGTCGCCTCTTACGACACCCACGGCAAGATATGGGGTAGTGAATATTCTTAACCGTTACCACACGGCATTTTTAGCATTAAGTCCGCCTACAAACCCTGTACTGATATTAGGTTCAGCAAAATTTAAATAAATGAATAAATAAACTTCTAATCTTCGGAAATAGCTAACTTACCATTTAACTTCTACAGGTTAAGTCCAATAAACACCGCATTGGCTTCGGCTTCTGTTAATTCAAATTGACGCCAAGTTGTAAACAAACTATCGCGGAACATCTTGCCTTAAACTCTCCAAAGTTGCGACATAGTTGAAGCTTAAATTTGATTTTAGTAAGCTGGTTTTCGTGTTGTTATTTTCTCATGCAACTGTATAAAAACACTGTTCTTTACTATTGGATAACTTAAAAAACAACCAGGTTTTTTCAAATAATCATCGATGGCTCTATCTCATCTGGTAAATGGCAGGCATAAAATATGAATCAAGTAATTAATAAATATCTTATTTTTTGTTCACCAATACACATTAAAACAAAATCAAGAAATTCATATAGAAAGTACAATTGGCGGTCTTATCGCTGTGGAAGCGAATTATTCCAGACCAACTTTTTGCGCAAATAACTGTTGTTTACAAATAATGGCAATATCCTGACTGGTGACGGACAGCAGCGGTACACGTGCGTGAGGACTCCTACCGAGATCGTCACTCCGCTTGCCATGCGAGACGAGTGAGAGTTTGGATTGAGTTTACCGATTTCGACGGAGCACTGTAAAGAAAAATTTTTGCACGAAGTAGTCATGCTGAAGCTAAATTATTGTTGTAACGAACATCTTTTCTCGATTAAAAATCAAAATGCAGATGCGTTGAGCCTAAATGGAATGCCTCGTTTCCAGGAAAAAGGGTCACCGGTTCTCTACACTCACCTCACCAAAGCTGTAGCGTATTGCTACCTCGTATACAACTATAATACAGCTACAGCTTATCTCTGCCATGAATAAAACATTACACTATAAAACACTACAAAAATACTAGTGTTTCATAGTGTAATGTTAAAGTGGTATATAAAACCAGTGTTTTATAGTTTCTTTAAATATATACATTAATTACTTCAAAAGGTCCATTAATAGCAAAACTTTGTAGTCTCGATTTCACAAATTGTGGACAGAATGATTTTATTTTATCGCGTTGAAGAAAAACTTTTCTTCCAATTCAGCCTTCATTTAGGGCTACTAAGAAAAGTCGAACGCTATTTGCTTTTGCATTTGCTTTTGAATTTTGTGTAAAAAATAAATACTTGTATTTCTATCTTTATAAACAATTTATTTCAAAATGCAGTGTAATGGCCTCGTAAGAGAATCCATCAGCTTTAAGCCGACTTTAAAAAAGGAGGTTTACAATTCGGCTGTATGTTTATGTATGTTACGCAAAATCATCGTCCATTGTCAACCAATAGTGATTGTTTTAATGTTACTATTTTGAAGACACTCAACATGGTAATAATAATTTTTAATATAAAGTAAAAGCAGACTTTAAAGAAATATAAAGAGTAAAATAATTGCACATCTGCAGCGTGGGCGTGGCTCTACCAGTTTATTATATTTGCGTTTGTCACTTCAGGTTTTTTTCGTTGAATATACGCGCATATTTCACGGAAGGTTTGACGATAAAATGATGTAAAAGGTTATAAAGGCGTATTTGGCTATCCCGTACATACGTCAGAGCTCATAGCCTACAGCGTGGATATCGAAGGGTCAAAGTGTTATTGCGTCGTTCTGAAATATTTTCTTAGCAAGCGTGATTAAATATGCAAAACTAAATTCGGTTAAGAAAATATATTCGTAGCTTTATATGCGACCTTCTTGTGTTCTCACGTGTCTAAGCTTTTCTTTTATTTGGTTTGAAAATGAATTTATTATCTCGATTATTATCTATATATATCGAGATAATAATCTAAATTATATAGATTATTATCTCGAAAGTAGACGGCCACGGGTTGTGATGATGATGAGGATGATGATTATGTTAAGAGAGATGTATCGGAATTTTAGCAATAATTAGCATATCGTTACCTACGCAAGCTATCATGAGTCCACTGTTGAACAGAGGCCTTTTCCATAGATTGTCCGATATGTCTGACGACGTTGGCAATATTTATCCGCTTGGCAGGCGGGTTCACAGTTTCAGTTTTTAATATTTTTATTTGTTATTGGCAATACACTGCTGCCTATCTCTTTGTTACAATATTAAATATGATTTTGCTAAATGCAATTAAGCACGAAGAGCGAGTGCATATAATTTTGACGTAGTACTCAGAGCCACTACAGGCATTGAGGGTGCATTACTAATGCGTTGCTTCAATCGGTAAAAGAACGCGTTCTCGAAAGTTAAATAGCAGCAATACGCTGCTGTGTTTCGTGAAATGTGTGGCGATAACCGGACAGGTACCCCGTTTTCTCATTACGAGTCATTCCATCTTAATTTGAATAGGGTTACGACAACGCATCCGCTGTTTGGTTATTAATCAAGGATATAGGCGTCAATCGAACACAGAATTTACAAACCATCACGAAGACTGTGTGCTCATTTATCACCCAACCTAAAATAAAAAAACTTAGTTCATGATAAAAAAAGATAGACTGAAATATAATGTGACGTATAACAACTTAGTAATTTAGAAAAACATAATAGATGACGTTATAAATGCTTAATTTTATTAAAATGCTGTGTAATTCAAAAAGTCGCGTTCTTGCAAGTTTCAAATTATTCCTTTTTTGTGCATTCTTCAAGTGGGACACATTTCTTGGTGACGGGGTGCCTGACAGTCGGAGGAGCGCAGTAGCAAGCAGAAAAGTCACAAATCTTTCCACGCGTGTCTGGTTGGGGGTTTGGTTCATCGCTGGTCGCCTCCTTTGTCAAATAACCACATCCAAGAGCGTAAGCTTGAGTACCCTCCTCACATTCTCTGTCACCCGGAAGTTAACAGAAAGTGAGTTAACTCACTATTAACATACTGCTTTCGGCAACAGATCACGCTCTTCAACAGTAATAATACTGTTTTGCTAAATAAAAATTTGTAATTTATTTTAATTTATGATAATGACACTGAAATCCAGTATGGATGTCACTTAAGCCTCACCCTAGCCGTTAAAAGAGTAAGGTCGTATCTAGCCGATTAATTATCGTTTTAAGTCGGTTTTAGATTGTCAAGTACAGGGACATACAATAACAAAAAAAAACTTTTCATAAATAGTATCAGCCGACTACAAAAATACAATAATTTCACATTCTGTAGTGGGTACTTAGACATAGTATTTGGAAGAATTGATATTATTTTATTATTTTTAGTAAGACAGGAAGTTGTCGTTACTTCACTCCCGTGCATCGGAAAGCGTGTAAAGTCGTTGATCCTGAGCTTTATCTTCGAAGTCAGCTTTTACTTCTTATCACTTTTTTTTTAATATTTTCAGTGAAATAAGGAGTATCATAATTTCACAAGTCTCAATAGTTACATTAAAATTTTCGTTCACTATTTTTCAACCCTTACGGATGAAATTTTATCTTCAAATTAATGTGGAACCGCCTCAAAGTACAACCTATTTAATAGAAACGGTTCATCAAAATAGGTTCTTAATTTACAAAGATCACTTATCAAAGAAGAAGAACACATAACATACTAACAAAGAAATATACAGTCGAATTCGAAACGTCTTCATTTTCTAATCGCCTAAAAGGGATGGAATATCTTCATCTAGGATTACCGTTTTGTTCAATAGAGATAACCGTGACGATAATTAATTTTATAGAGCATAATCTAACTAATCAAATCAATTAATTCTAAATAAACACATTCATTAATAGCACAAGTAGATTTTTTCCTACTTTGTCTTCATCACTGCTGGATATAAGAATCTCCAGTAGTTGGGGGATTTTGCTCAACAGTAATTTGAGTAAGCGTAGTGTGAAGCGACCCCCCACTAGATGGAGTGACGACCTTGCAAGAGATGCAGGAAGTCGATTGGTTCAGGTGGTTCAAAACCATGCGTGTATGATTCCTTGAGGGATACCTGTACACAATAATTGTTCGTTTTTATAGAATAAGGGTTTCCAGCGAACATAAAGTCCACCTGATGGTAGGTGGATGCTGTGGTTCATTACCATCTACATCTATCCTCGAGTAAGAATCAAAATGCAAATGCGTTGCCACCCCTGAGGACTTTTGAGGATCAACATTCATCAACATTACAACAACATATTATTATCATTATTATCACCATTACATACCTTCAGTAGCACAACCGGCATATGTTAGATCTTTTTAAATGACAACGAGGTATTTCATCTTAGTCCTCAATGGTTGAAAAGCTGATGCGTTGTGATGCATTTTGATTTTTCATCGAGTATAAACATAATTGTGTACAAGTTGGATCACAGCATTCATTAGCCATCTGGTGGACTGTGTGCTTCTTAGTCAACTTTACTTCTATTAAAAAAAAACTGTAAAAAAGTCACTGCGCCCAGAGTTCGTAAAAACGTGATGTATGACTTACTCTTAAAATCGGAATACAGCAGTGAGTGCTCAAATGGAATAAATAAGCTAAGAGAAGCTCTGACACGTTGTAACTTTTAAAGAAGTAAGCTAAAAAGTGATAAATATTAGTTTTAATTTCATAGAAGTGAGAAGTGAGGATAACATTATGGCGTACATTCACCTATTAAATATGTGGAGTGAAACTGCACAGATTATGAAACGAAATTTCATTGAAATCAGTTCAGTAGTTTAACAGTTCATCGCGGACAAACAATATGGAACAACTACACTGGCGATTCTGTGGTGCAGTGGCTTAGCAATAAATTACATCGCTAAGGACCACGGGTTTAATCCCGTACGGAACAAGTATTTATATGGCCTTCAAGTATATCCTCTAAGAATCAAAATGCAGATACGTTCTCACACATGTGCACTAAGAGTGCTTCATTACCAGTGAAAAAGATATTTGGTTCTCGCCACTAATAATACGAAGCACAGTGGTAACATCCTGTTATTTTATACTGGTATTGAGTGCAGTATGGTTTTTGTGATTTTTTATATATTTTTAGTTTTAATTATTTGATGTGTTTTGTAAGTTTTATTTTATGAAACGTGTGTTTCATCATTGGTCTATGACCCTGTATGGTTAATGCACAAAAGCTGTGGCAGAACAGCAGGAGCAATGGGTTTCCCGTTACAACCGAGTCACAGACCGTTTTGTAACAAGAAATTATTAAGCTGTATATTTCAATTTTAACATTGTACTTTTGTGGCAAATGAATACATTTTAAGTATATATTTATTTGTCCGGTCTAATTATTTATGCTGCAGCTAAATTACGTTGCAGCGTAGCTCTACTGTAAGTTATTTATAAATTCGACACAATCAAACGCCACCAGATATTTTAATTATTAAAAACCATATAGAGTCACTTTCTTTAAATACGTAGTTTTAAATTCTATGCCAATTTATTAATACAAAAGCATTCAGTTATGATTAAAACTGTTAGTTACTATCACCTCCCCATAATGTATATACACCCCCGTGTATGTGGAAAGGTATCACAGAGTGCCACACTAACAACAGCCAATAACATGAAATAAATTACAGATTTCATTTTAATAGTTTTATTTTCTTAATTAGGCTCCGTAGCGCAGTGGCTTAGCAATGAGTTGCTGCGCTGGGGGCGCGGGTTCGAATCCCGCACGGAACAAGTATTTGTATGGCCTGCAAATAATTGTTCCGGGTCTGGATGTTTGTCCTTGTGCAATTTGTGTTTGTAAACTGCCTCCACGATACAAGAGAAAATCCTAGCGTTCCGTTTAGGGTAACGTTTTAAAAAAAAATAATTTAAACAACTTCTATCTGAGGATTACGATATCAAACTGAACGTAAAAACTTAAATAGGTCACATATATCTAAGGTCAAAAGTGGAATCATGTTTTGATATACAGGGTATTTTTGGAACGCTCCCGAAAACTAAGACAGGCGATAGCACCAAGTATACCTTTGATCATGGGTCACAAATAAATCCGATCCTGATGAAAGAAAAAACATCTTTTTACAACGTTTTATAAATTTTATTCACGCGCCATCATGTTAGTACAGCTAAATGAAACGATAATTTCATAAAAAAAATCATGAAAATACTGAAACATAAAACCAGCAGTGGAATAACTCAATTGATATCAGCTGATTAAAGGTCAATGTACGCGCGAACGCAAATTCGCGCGGTCCGCAACTAGCGGGCCATACCACAATACCTAATAATTTACAACACTTGTCTAAATACCTAACTTATCTACTTAACCTACTATTTTGCCACTGTGCTTGTCTCCACGTAGCCATTTTAATCCGAATTTACAGGTTAAATAACCCAAATAACTGGTTCGATTTCCCGCTAATGAAAAAACATTTAAATGAAATGTAACCAAGGTTAGAGTCATGCGTTTTTATTCATCGTGTAGGTATGTTTATTATTCTCATGTATTCAGTTATGTATGTATTCAGATTTATTCAGTACTAAGTTATTTAAAAAAAAATTGTTATGAAACAGCTTACCGCTCTAAATCCTCCGTGGTCTTATGAGATGCGGCTCAAATTGTGCTTCATTCATTTCAAGGCAGACTCATGGAGGCGGGGCATCATCGTGTGGTCTTCGACACAGTCCGTACGTAGTTTGTCGAAAACATCCACGATCCTTTTGTAGTTTCGTCAGCACTATCACACTCACCATTAAAAACCCTTTCTTTCACATACCCCACAGAACGAAGGAAGTCTAACGGGGTCAGATCTGGTGAGCGAGGTGGCCAAGCATTCGGTTACGCTTCAACACTTTATGCACTGCACAGTATGACACACTTGTTCCATCCCGACGTCTTAACAATTTATTTAGCGATACTTCGTGTATTCGGTTATACCTAGGTTCGGATACATAACATGTTGTCGTATTCACAATCACTATAAACGTAAGCGTTAAGCACTATTAAAACAAAAAACGTAACAAGAATAATACCAACACGTTATAACAATTTAATAAACAAAACGCTCGTGCACGCGTGTACAAAATCAACACGGAACTGTTTCAAAAACTTCAATTAATTAACACGACAAAACGGAAACCTACTGCGTCACAGCGTGAGGCGATACGAGCCGGCCGGGTTACATTCTCATGCGTCATAATATAGAAGGACGCAACTAACAAAAACGTAAAATGGAAATAAAAAATAAATTCATGAATTTTTCTTTCAGACCCTGTGTCTATAGTATATTAAAAGGTTTCTATATGAAAATTGAAATATATACGTAGAGACATGAAGATTTTAAGGACGAACTTATTTTTTTGATAATTTGTTTATTTATTTAAATAAAAAGAATTTTCCTTTTCATCTTAGCTTAAAAAATACATCTAGCAACACAAAAACATCAAAGGAAAGACGCATATAACTATTTGCGTCTTTCCAACCTAATAAATAAAAAAAACTGCCATTCATTTAACATTTTTACATATTTTGGAAAGGTCATTTGAATTTGAAAGGACGCTAATAGTAATTTATTACTTTTTTCTTAGTAAATATTAGAGAACCATTGGTAGTGAGACACAAAAAATAACAACCCTCAACTCTTGAGTAATGATTTTAAAGGGGATATCATACGAGACTTACTACGATAATAATTAAAAATTAAAAATTTTGTACAACCGACTTTAATATAAATAATTAAGGATAACTCAAAAACTATTGGTCTGACCTCGATCAAATTTATATGGGACCACATGTGAAACACCAGCTCTTAATAATAAGATATAGAATAATAAGACAAGAATAATTGAAATTTAAGTAATCGATGCAAATATTGTTAAAGATGACGTAGCAACTGGTTAAATAAGTCTTTTCTTTTATGTTGAATTTGTATAAGTCTTTTCTACTAAAAAAATGTCATCTGTGATCAACAGTTACGTCTAAAATTCTTACGATAATTTCTAAAATATTGATATTTGTGAATATTAAAAAAAAATAGTAGATGCGCCTTCTTATCATGAGACGAATGGTATATTTAACTCATTTATTCAAAAATTGTCAGATGCGCCCTTTTTTCTTATGACCGTAACATTGACCGAGCTAGATATAGGTCGGTAGCGAAGGGAGTGTGGGTACAGTCGCGTTCTAAAGTACTACATGGTATTGGGCTATTGTTTTATAATATTATAGTATTTAATTGTTTTATTGTAGAATCATACTAGGCGTTTTACTAGCTACTTAGAACTTTGGAAGAGGTTGGAATTAAAAATGGATAATGTTTACTTGAGCATTATTTGTTATTTCTATCGTAAAATATTTTTAAGTTTGTAAGAAGAAAACTTAAGCTAAGTGTGACACGCCGTCCATTATGTCGTCTTGGGTTACATGGAAGCCAGATGTTGATGGTGTGTTGGTGTTACAGGATGCTACTTCATCATCACTTTCATCTTCGCTTGAGCTTCCGTCCTCAGGTCGATCACATGGTAATTTTTTCGGTATTCTTCCTCAACACTTTTAAATTTACTGCACAATTTTCCCCATTCACCTTCTCCTATCATATTTAACTTTTCGTTCACTAGTTTAGTCATAAAACAATAGATATAAATAATTTTTCTTTCCTTCCTTTTTAAAACATCGCGCGAGTCGCAAAGTAAGCTGTGTATGCGACTGTATTTTTGGAGCGAACAAAGCGCGGGAACCAATAGCATGCATGCACAGTTATACTGGCGTACCAATATGTGATAAATCGCTCAGTGGCCAAGTTCAAGGCCAGCGTTCTTTTTTCACCGTTCGCGCGTACATTAACCTCCATTAGTCAGGTGATATCAATTCAGTTTTCACTGCTGGTTTTATGTTTCATTATTTTCATGATTTTTTTTATGAAATTATCGATTAAATATGTCATCCCTGAGGACCAAGACGGAATGCCTCGTTTCTAGTATAATAGATTTCCTTCTCCTTACACTCACCATACGAAACACAATAGCATTAAGCTGCAAAACATCATAATAAAACTTTTTTATTAAATATACATATATCATCATGTTCAAAACGCACTTATTATAATTGCCTTAGCTAGTTGCGCTTTACTTACCCCTGACTCTATTAATTATCTTAATTCAATCAACCAAATTTCACCAACACACTTCACGACAAAAATCACGATAATATCCACACCATCTGGATAATTGGCAGACCAACATTGTGTGTTTTACTAGGAGTTTTCTTTCTCATACGACCTCTTTATGGAATTGTTTACCAAAGACAAGGCCGGCAACGCACCTGCAATTCCCCTGGCGTTGCAGTTGTTCATAGACGGCGGTAGTCAATTACCATCAGGTGAGCCGCATATTCGTTTGCCCTCTCTTCTATAAAAAACCCAGACCGGTAACGGGCAACAGCGTAAAAGGTGCAAGACGTTTTGTACTGACGTCAATCCACCTGCCAAGCATGACAATTAAGGCAAGCTCGCCCCTCACTACCCGATTGGGAGCAGAGATCACGGGAGCAGAGATGAATTAATTGATTCTTCGTATTTTGAACCTGTTGTTATTCTGTGTTATTCTATATATTCAAAACTAAATGTTATAGTAGTACTATAACTGTTGAATACCCTATAAAATAATAACGAATAGTAACACTCGCTATTTATCACAAACTTAAGTACGTAAGTAACTTCTCTTTTAAAACTATACTCGAAAACTTAAATTTTCCTCAAATAGATCAATTAATAGCTCAAGCTCCAGAGTTTTAGTTTAGGCGATAGCAAAGTATGAGTGAACGAATAACTTCGACGTATCGCGGTAAAGGAAAACTTTTGTACCAGCTTACTCTCCATTAAGGAATGCTAAAAATAAATTCGTTTAGTTGAAAGTAAGCCATTAAGTGAACGAGTATTTAATTCTAAAAAAATATTAATACATAATTGATCTTCTAGGAGTCATTAGCATAGGTCAAGTAATGAAACACCGCAAACTTGTTAACCCCGAGCCCAATACATGATTTTACCTGACCCGGAATTTGAACCCGGGACCATATAGGCAGCAATCGCGCTCACAACCACTAAACTGTTGGTTTAGTAAAGTGCGACTAGTAAGGCAATAATTATAATAAGTGCATTTTGAACATGATGATATATGTATATTCAATAAAAAAGTTTCATTATGATGTATTGCAGCTTAATGCTATTGTGTTTTGTGTGGTGAGTGTAAGGAGAAGGAAATCTATTATACTAGAAACGAGGCATTCCGTCTTGGTCCTCAGGGATGACATTTATAATCTTAATTGAGGATAGATGTAGATGTCACCATTCCTGTCTTTTTTTTAGTTTAGGATAGCGAAGAATTTATTATTAAATAATATTGAAACCTAAATTAAATGCTATGTGATTAATTTCGATACTCTATATTGTTTTACTATCCTGAGGCAAAACGCCCCATAACAAGTTAGAGGTACACAAGCAAATTGTTGAGCACAATAGTCTTAAACAATGGCTTTGTAGACGCTCACATTCTGAAATATTCCTCAAGATATAACCCATACAAATATTTCCCCACTAAGTCTAATATTATTACATAAAATGTTTACGGAACTGAAGCAAGAATAATAAATTATAGCCTATTTTATATGTTATTTCTTTAATTTTTTCTTTTATAAAACTTTGCTCCTTAAAAAGATTTTCTCTTGTATCGTGACATTTACATATTATGTACTTAAATAGTACTTGAGCAAACATCCAGACTCGGAACAATTACCGGATATACAGTGCGGAATTTGAGCCGTGACTTTGTAGCGGGGCAGTTAAAAGCTTAGCATCTGCACTATAGAGCCGTTGATTTCTTTTTAGTCTTTAAAAGCCTATCTAATTCACTGCTAGCCTATGGGCACTGTTTGTCTATGGGCTATAGCATCCACTTACCATCAGGGAAACTGTGCGCTCGTTCGTTACCCATATTCTATGAAAAAACACAGCGCAAAACGAGTGGGAATACTCGCGTACATATGAAACCACACATATGAATATATGAATCCTAGGTAGAAATGGAACCCTACCATCTATTTCTGTTCCAATTATTAACAAATGTTGATATTGAAATGATCGCCACCGTCGTCTTCGGGAAACTATGACAGAAATTCATTGTTTGATAAAAATAAATCGGTTGAGCTTGTCATAATCATTAACAGATACATAAGATCGTGTCCACATTTGATCATCTTGATGTTTCGTATAGCTTCGTTGCGTGGCGCAGACGTGTATCATGATCGCTAGCTTGGACGCAAAATTATACGCGATCATATGCAACGCCATTGTAATGCCATATCTAATTCGTCTCGTTCCGCATATGACTTCGTATCTCATACAACTCGTATCGGACATAAGTATCGTGATCGATATTTCGATACTGTATTACAATACGACGAAACGATGCTTGGTAAATATTCATTCTCTAGTCAGTTTTCCCTGATCATCAAAGGGGACTAAAGACCGCTACAAAACTGTTTAGGTACAAGATTGTGATGAAAGTTTGTATCATATACCAGCAATACAACAAACAAACAAACTACCAGCAAATGCACACCTCCAGTTTTTTGATTTTAGAGGCATGCAAAATATCGACGTAAGAACATCCACAACCTCATATCGTCCTGTGGGTGTCATAAGAAGCGACAGAGAAATACTGAAACAGGAGGCAAGTAGAATTATCTTCCGGTTAACAACTCAAAATTATAAATCTTGTACCGTGGAAGCATTATACATATATAAATTGCACAAAGACAAGCATACAGACCCGAAACATCTACTTATAAAACAAACAAATACTTTTTCCGTGCGGGAATCAAACCAATGGCCAAGTGCCGCAAGTCATTACTAAGCCACTGCCACACGGAGTCGTCAACAACATTTTGTTTCTCACGTAGATCTTAACTAAATAATTTTCACATCTCTAATATAAAGTTTTACATTGTTGTCTGAGGTATAAAGCTCTGACGAACTGTTAGCTCCGAGTTTATGAAAAGCTTTTTAAAAAGAACTTGAACATCTCACGTCACCGTCGTCACAAACATCTAATAAACCACCCCGTTTATTAGATTTTAATTTACAATAATATTTAGGAAAACGAGGGATGCCCAAACGCGAGGAACTTTTGGTCTCGACTGACTGTGGTCCCGATGATGAAAACCAGTACTGTGTCCACAAACAATGACTAGAAAATTATCTACATTCTAGGTTCATTCTGAAGTAGTCTGCAACATTATATACTAGGTGAGGATAAAAGAAAGAGTTATGACGAGAATAATCACACAAAAATGGTTCGGACCAAAATCTCAGACTAGTTATTAAGATCATTAATGCCAGTGCGAGAAAATCGGCTCTACTCTCACTAAGACACCAGAGGCCTACCCAGCAACCTCTCATTCCGGTGACGAAATTTATTATTATTTGGACTGAAATAAATGGATTACAGTGAATAATGAGGGTACTGAACGAAATTCGTAAAATTAATTTTAAGAAAAAAAAGCGTACGCTTCTAGTACAATATGCAAGTACAAAACACTAGTCTAGTCTAGATTCAATGCATTAAGCTACATCTGCCAACGATTTTAGCTAATTGCCTCTTCAAGAAGCGTATCCTTCCTCTCTCGCTCAGTAACGGTAGAGCTTTTAGATCTTAATTAGTTTTAAAGATAGTTAAGTTTTTTCGCTAAACTTGGCTAAACAGTTTCGTATGTAGTGTGATCTTAGAAAACAATCTTCTTTCATTATTCATCCATTACAGCCTATTAAAATTTTACTGTTAAACATCAGCCTCCCTCACGCCCATAGATTGCTTGATGTGGAATATTTCCCATGTTTCCCACACGCCGGTTTTCAATAGCAGTTTTATACCTCGGCTGTGTGGCGCAGTGGCTTTGCATTAAATTACGGCACTGAGGGCCTCAGGTTCAAATCCCACACGGAACTAGTACTTGTTTAGCCTACAACTAGTTATTCGGGATCTGGATATTATCCTTTTCTTCTTTTGTGTATTATTCTTATAATTTCCATTTTTAATAATTTTTGACTTTCATTGTTTCATATTCAAAATTAGGATCAAATTTCGTTTGTAGAGCTTATTTGAGAGACTGCCTCGTTGGTCTAGTGATTGTAGTAGTGTGACTGCTGATCATGATGTCCCGGGTTTGAATCCCGATTCGAGCCAAAAAATCAGTTATTTAGTTTTTCCATCAAGAAATTCTTAGTGGCTGCGCGGAGTCCGGGAGTTGGCGGTGTCTCACCCCCGTGCCTCGGAAAGCACGTAAAGCCATTGTTCCTGCGCCTGATCTACCTCCGGTTGTGTTAGTTTACCGTCCTATCGGACTATGAGAGTGAGAGAATAGAGAGTGCACCTGTGCTTGCGCATACACTTGGGCACTATAATCCTGTCCTGCGCCGATGGCTAGTCTCCGTTGAGACTGGCCGCCGTGACCGAAATTCGGTCTGGAGGACATTATTATTATAATTATTATAAGAGAGTGAAATTTTGCTTTGTAATACTGCGTAAAGAGCAAAGTACATACCCTCATGTTCATCCCATTTGCATTTGTCATGTACGGGATACACATGAGAGAATTTACTTTGAATAAATGCATGTTAATCCAAGTGCAGCCTATTACCATTCTGCAGCATATGCTGTAAAAAAGATTAGATGACATATGTTGAAACAGCTAGATTAGTTTATGTTAGTTATTTCTATAGCATAATGTCAAATGGAATTTTGTTATGGGGTAATGCGACTTAAATTGTAACTATCTTTGTTTTGAAAAAGAGAGCAATGACAGCAATTTATAACCTAGGTCCGAAGAAATCCCTTAGAGAAAAATTTAAAGAAATAAATATATTAACTTTGTCCTTTCAATTTATTTACGAGAACTTATTGTATGTGTTTACGTGGTAGAGCCATGCTGCAACTATATTAGTAGTATAGTTGTAGAACGAATGGGGCGGCTCGACCGGGGAGGGACCACGCTCTCGCAGAATACCAGCGTAAAATGGCAGCTTGACATTGCTGTGTTCCGTATGGTGAGTGTAGAGAACCGGAGACTCATTTTACTGGAAAAGAGGCATTCCATCTTAGTACTCACGGGTGACGACGCATCTGCATTTTGATTCTTTATTGAGGATAGATGTAGATGTCTATGAGTCACAGCAACCACTTACCACCAGGTGGACTGTGTGCTCGTTTGTCATCCTATCCTATAAAAGAACACAGAAACAAAAATAGTTTGATAAAAAATAGTGATGTTCATTCTGTAAATACTAGGAACAAGCACAAGTTAACAAATACCTGTCACTCGACTCCAAATGGTCAGTAATTCCTTCATGGGGCAATGTGTACGCTTTTACAACAAATTCCCAGAAAATATGCAGACCTTTACTATCAAAAAGTTTAAATAATTTATTAAACAAAAATTGTCTAATAAGGGTTATTATAATATTAAATAGTGCATGACTGATAATAACCCCTGGGAATGAGGTGATCACTACCATGCTGTTTCTAGATGTTTTCATGATAATTGTAAAAAATATTATATTGTAAATTGTGTTTTTTTTAAAGTCCCGCTGAGTTTCTTACTGATTCTTCCCAGGATAGAGGTTTTTTTTTGCGAACCAGTGGTAAAAGTAAAAAATGACTTTCAATAAGTATTGTCATATGTGCTTTAATTTATATTGAATAAAAATGATTCTATTCTATTATAATATATTATATTTATATGGTATCGATAGTAGATCTAAATATCAATAATTTCATATATATTTAGCATTATGCTAAACATATATTTCATTATATGCTATTTACAATTTTAAATATATATGCCCGAAACAGACGATATTACGTACTACAAAATATTCCGTAAAGGTAATAATTATATTATTTTTATGAAATGTATTTATATTTGTAATGTTACAATTATGTGACTGTTACTTTAATAAATGTAAACAGAGAACAGAGTGCTATATTTTTACTATTTTATTCTGTATATCAATATCAATTTTGCGTTTAAATATTTATTTTAGAACCTAATTCTTGCGATTTGATATTAATAGTCATTCTGCCCGAATCATTTTGTTGTGAAACTGTCTAAAAAGAAAATCTTTTTTGCGTTCTTTCTACTATAAAGCATAATGAAATATTTTTTTATCATGGCGATAAAAATAACGGTATATTCAAACAACAAAACCTAACCTCGTATCGTTTGATCATATTTAAAAAATATGTTCAAACGATACGACTCAAAGGACATTTGCTCACGCAAATTTAATTTTGTCCGAGAGGCGAAATAGGTTATCTCTCAAAATATCAAAGCAGAATTACTAGTAAGGTTAGCTTCACCTTTAAACTATCGCTTAGTAAATTTTTGAAACTATATAAATCAAAGGATGGCTAGTGAACAAAGAATACCCAAGTAGTATCATTAATTAGTGAATACAATAACACAAGCAAAATCCCGGAGAGGCAATTTTGCTAAACGTATTAATGAAATAAATTGATAAAAAGGAACAAACAGACTGTGTTGATAATAAAATATAAATAAATCTTAGGATTTGATATTTTTACAAGCAAGATCTAAACATAATAACTAAACTTTTAATAAAAATTATGTGAAGTAGACTTCAAAAACCAAAAAAAAAATATCGTTGAATTTAAGACTTCCACTTACCATCATGTAGATTGCGTGATCATTTGTCACCCTTATTCTGTATTGAAAGAGACAGTGTATCAATGAATTACCACCCATCATTTATAGTTTCATATATATTATTATTATTTCACAAGAAAATTCCAAGCATAGGTCATAGCACCCGCTTACTGCCAGGCGGAATATGGGTTCATTTGTCATCCTTATCTATTTAAATAAGGTTATATAAAGATGAATAATTTTATAACTTCAAAAAAGCTTACAGCCAACCTTCTGCTTAAGAAACCTCGTGTCTCAGATAAACTTATTGTCAAAGCCAAACTATCGCTAAGATAAGATAATGCTGTTCTGCTGGCATTGATATTGTGCCAAGAAATTTATCCAAAGAGCCAGAAGTTCTGGTATAATGAACGCAACCCAGCCCGCATGAAACAATAATGAAGTACTATTTAAACAAAGGGCCAAGTACGAAGTTCGTATAGAATTTTAGAAGCATTGAGGCTGAACGTTCATAATAATAACTTAAAACAATTTATGGGGTATTTTGCCTTAACCGTTAAAATTTCGGATCACTAAAATTTCAAAGTCTGAGAGATCATCCACCAGCTATTTTAGTTTCTCTCTTTTTTTATTTATTTGATTATAATTTGACAATATTTAAATTGATATTTTACGGTATACAGCTTTAGTGTATGCCGATGCCATCAACAAACATAGCATAATTATTATAAACATAGCATGATAATTAAATGCTCTCACAGAATACCAGCGTCAAATAGAAGCTTAATGATGCTATGTTTGGTATTATGAGCATAGATAACTTGAGATTATTTTAAACTGGAATAGGGGCATTTCATCTTAGTCCTCAAGGGTGACAACGCATCTGCATTTATATTCTTAAAGTTGCAGCCTATTTACGTCCCACTGCTGGGCACAGGCCTCCTCTCCTGTCTTCGAAATATTTTTTTCTTATTTCTCAGACTTGCCGGTTTCCTCACGATGTTTTCCTTCACCGCCGAGCACGTGGTAAATCAGCACTAAAAATTGCAATTAACAATTTCATTGGTGCCGGCGGGGATCGAACCCCGGTTGCTCGAGTACTGTGAAGCTTACAGCGAGCGCTTACCATCTGAGCTACCATAGCTTTTATCATTTAGATTCTTAATTAATGATAAATGAAGAATGTCTATAGGCCATAGCATCAATTTACCATCAGGTGGACAGTGTGCTCGTTTTCCGTTCTTATTCTATTTGTAAAAGAAATCTAACTTTGATTATGCTGCCCGTATTTGATCTGACATAAACAAGATGGTTATGCTATCTATAGGAATCTATTAATTTTCCTTGCATTTTACATAGTCGCCTCCTACGAAAGTCATGAGATGAAACGGTATAAATTATTCTTTCTACGCCAGCACAGGATTAACGATATTTTAAAGCACGAACATTAGCCACCTGTATACATTGACTTCCGGCATCTCTAACCAGGTCTTGACTCTATCTAGCAGGCTTCCCCACACTTCGCTTTCTAGTACGAGGTTGTCACTTGAGAACCTATCTTCTTCATCGATTATCGGTTCTTCGAGCTCTATTGCCTGATCATGCCACCTGATCTTTCTGGTTAGTTGGCCTGTGTCGGTTACTTTGGTTCTAATGCTGAAATACACATTACAAAGCTTACCCCTCTAACAATTTCACGTAGATAAACTTAGACCAGCATTTTTTTTATTTTTTATAAAAAGGACTAATCGCTAGGGTGATCCAAAAAGTCACAGTCGCTTTCAATTTTGTGATACAGTGGATGTAGTGCTGTTGACGATAGAAGTAGGAAAGAATATCAACCAAGACCTAATCATCGATAGAAACGTAGCCTAACAACCTTCAGCCAATATCATTATTATTAGCATCATTACAGGCCACTAAAAGTGGCAGTGGATTGTTGTAATACATATTATATTTGTTTACTTAGGCTGACTTTTGCTAACTTACATGCGGCGCACCTGATGGTAAGTGACTACCGCCGCCCATGAACAACTGCAACACCAGGGGAATTGCATATGCGTTGCCGGCCTTTTAAAAAGGAGTAGGCTCTTTTTTTGGAGGTCCCTAAGTCGAATCGGTCCAAAAAAATCGCTCATGGTAATCGATTCCACAAGGAAGTCGTGCGAGGAAGAAACCACCTTCTAAATCGCAGTGGTGGACCGCCAATCATCCAGATGGTGTGGATTGTATCGGGAATTCGGCCGCGATGTGCGTTCGTAAAATTTGGCGGTTGGGATTAATCCGAACAATTCCTCAGAGCAAAAGTGGTAGATGCAAAAGAAAATGCAAAGTGATGCAACATCTCTTCGCAGTGCCAATGAATCGAGCCGATCGGAAAGGACTCGGCCGTCAGCGATTCCAGCCGCTCTGCACTGGATGCTGTCAAGTGGAAGGAGCTGGCACTGGCGAGCTCCTGCCCAGAGATGGGAACAATATTTCATGTGAGGCCGAACATGCGCAAAGTTGCATGTGGTGTGCCGGCATGAAATACTGTCCCGCTCTACTGAGCACGCCAAGCTTTTTAGAGGCCAATTTGGCCTCCTCTTCCAAGTGACCACGAAACTGCACGTCACTCGATATGTCGACTCCAAGGATTCCGATACTGGCTGAGGCAAGAAGGGAAGTGCCTTGAAACTGAGGCGATACGACAAAGGAGTTCTTTTTAGCGGACAGGGCAAACACTTTCGCACACATCCGCGCCCCCACCAGCACCGGGCGCCTCATGGCCAGCGTCTTCTCGAGGAGGACTTCTGCTCCCGCTTTTCCTTTTCGGGTAAGGCGCACCAAGAACATAAGGCGCGCCTCCCTCCACGGCCTCTAATTCCATCTGCGTAAAGAACCCCCCCGAAAGTGATACGCGGAGGCCATGGAGTCAGAGCACACGAAAGCACTAGCTTTCCCGACCCCAGCGGCGGACCTGGTCTCTGGCTACGCTGCCAACCAAGTTTCGGCTGCGATGGGTAGGGTCAAAGGCGCCTCGCAATACAGACACTCCTCTCCCCCCGCAGCCCCACCACTACTGCATCAACGCTAGGGCTCCGAATCGCGGAGGATACGATGGGTACATTGGCATACCAACACAACACTCTTTCCTGCGACTCCAGCTCGGGTGTAGCGAGAGGACACCCCACTCGCCGTAGTCCACCAACATACATCGGAAGTGGGCTCGCCAAGCCCACTCGGAGTAACCACGTCGGGCCGGTCCTACACCTCGGTCAGCCAAGTAGGGTGCCCTTTATACACCGCGGGTGATCATGTCACGGCTACTTAGCCCCCGCCGCGACAAGGCGGTAAACCAGATCGCCCCACACTTCATCTACTGGTACGAGGCTGCCCCAACTTTTTTCCCAAAGGTTATATATCCCCGATACTCTTCACCGCTGAATTGGAAGACGTTTTCAAACTATTGATTTGGAAAGGATACGATATTAACATCAATGGCGTGTACATCACTCACCTTTAATTTACCAACGATATAGTCATTACGGCATAATCGCTGGAAGACATTAAAACTATGCTCAGAGGCCTCATAATGTCTCCCAAGAGATAGCTCTTAAAACGAACATTTACCAAACAAAGATCATGTGTAACGTCCATGTCACACCTAAGCCGGTAATTGTTTGTAGCACTACGCTCAAATTCGTTGGAGTATGGTTACCTGAGACAAATAGTCCTACTAGGTAAGTCCAACTTCGATCGAGAGGTCAATCGACGGATTGAACTCGGCTGCCCAGCGTTGGGGAAATTACGACACATATTTTCGTCAAGTATACTTCAAAGCTTGAAAACATGGTTGTACAACCAGTGCGTGTTGTCAGTGATGACTTATGGATCGAAAACATGGTCCTTCACTGTTGGCCGTCTGAGGAAGCTCAAGGTCGCTGAAAAGGCTATAGAGGGCCTATGTCCAGGGTTTCTCTGCGTGATAGACTTAAAAATGTGAATATCCGCTGTAGAATCATATACATAATTAGCGGTAAAAAAGAGAAAATGATAAATCAAATAATTTTTCAAATTAAAATAAATTAATTTGATGCAAAAAATATCCTACTCCTGTTTATACAGTAAGTTTTTGATATTTTTATTATAAAATTCATGTTACATTTTAAGAAATACGGATTCGTGTAATAAATTATTTTAGCATGAACTATCTCAAAATATATTACTAATTCAATATACTAAAGAATGAACTTCGTTTCTATTTTTGTGAAAGCAGTCTAGACTTGTGCATATACTCCCTAATTGCTAATTTGCGAAGCAAGCGTTCTCCGTTTAGTAACGTTAGAGCATCTAGAATTTCATTGATTGTAAATATACTTCTTTTTTTTGTGTTTTTAACAATTATGTAATTGTAAAAAAAAAAAAAAAAATACGTAATTGTAACAGATAAAAGATTTAGTGAAAATTGAAGTGGTATTGTTGTTTTGCTTATTTGTGTTTGGTATAGTACCACTGTTGAATATGTTTCTCTATCATAATAGGTGAGGTTTTGTCGTTAATGCTACACTTGACAGGTGAATTAGCTTATTTTAACAGCTCCGTCATGCATTGGCTTAGCAATGAGTTGCAGCGCTTGGCGCCGCGTGTTTAGATCCCGCATGGAACAAGTATTTGTATGGCATTCAAATGATTATTCTGGGTCTGGATGTCCGTATGCCCCTGTAAAATTTATATATGTTAACTGCTGCCACGATACAGGAGAAAATCCTAGTGGGGAGGTAACGTTTTAAATAATTTGGTTGCCGTCACAGGAATATACCACTTGACCGCGTCCAGCGCAGAGGGGCTCGAATCGTCGATGACCTAGTTCTTTGTAATCGCCTTGACTCCTTGGCGTTCTGAAGAGTTGTTGCATCCCATTGCAGATCCTATTGCATCTACCACGGGGAGTGCTGAGAGGAATTGTTCATACAAATTCCAATTTCCACATCGCACAATGCGACAAATCTCGCGATGGCATCCATAACATTTGGATGATTGGCGGTTCACCACTGTGCGATTTCCAGAAGTTTTCTTTCTCGCACAACTTCCTTGTGGAATCAGCCTACACCAGAGATTTTTCCGGACCGATACGGCTTAAAAATCTTCAAGAAAATGGCCTACTATTGTATTCTCCTCCTAATCAAGTTATTGGGTTTTCCTGCCAAGAAATTCTCAGCTGCAGCTCCGACTCAGGAAGTTGGCTATGTTATACCCCCGTGCCTCGGAAAGCACATAAAGTCCTAGGTCTTGCGCCTGATCTCTCTGTCTCTATTCGGTCGAGTCGTTTTACCGTGCCATCGGACTATGAGGCCAAAGGAGTAGAAAGTGTACTCGTGCTTACGCATACACACAAGCACTCAATCCTATTCTGTGCAGATGACTAATCTTCGTTGACTGAAAACGAAATTCGGTCTGAAGAATATTATTATTATTGTTTAAGTATGGTGTGATCTATATTTGTACTATAATATATATGTATATCTATATGTCTTCTTTTACTATAATAAAACTCTAACACGTCGTCTGTCTGAACACGCTTCAACCTGCGAACCGATTCCGATGGAACTTTCACTGGCAGATAGCTGATGTTATAAGGAGTACGCTACTTTTATTTTAGGAGAAGAATTTGGGTTCCGCGCAAATAAATTGAAGCCCATGAAATCTAATCGCAATAAATTCCACGCGGGCGAAGTTGCAGGAAACAGCTAGTATTGTGTATTATCGTATGATATATGAACATTACCTAAAAACTGATGTTGGATAGTATTAGGTAGGTTAGTATGAGGAGAGATACGAGACCCACGGGATGATATGCGGTAGTTGGTTTTCTTATGTCGCCCTTACACGGCAATCGCCTAAACTGCCACCAACCAACATAGATTTGGTTACGATATTGGAGGGTATATACCGCCACTTCCTCGGTCGCCAGACTTTTTTATTATATTATTGCTATTATTGGGGCTGTTGATGGGGGCATGGGTCTTGCGCCTCTGGGTCACAGACCAGCAAGTTCCTTAAAGAAGGGGTGGACGACTAAGATTACGGGCGCAAATTGATCGGTCT
This sequence comes from Parnassius glacialis, assembly GCA_033319125.1. Lineage (NCBI taxonomy): Eukaryota > Metazoa > Arthropoda > Insecta > Lepidoptera > Papilionidae > Parnassius > Parnassius glacialis. The sequence goes on from JAVANC010000025.1 coordinate 6,460,010, forward strand.
CCATGTCAATACCTATTGTATAAACTTGTAGATGGATTTTATTTTGATTCCCTACACTAAAAGTGAACACTAAATTGAATACCTAAAAAAACAATTTAAAACTGATTAATTTCCCCAAGAAATTCAATTGGTATATATTATTACCTCTAGGTGAGATATGAAGAAAACAATATTTTCACCTCGTCATTAAAGAACAATTGGTCCAAAATGAAGCATTGTTTACTTTTCAGTATTAAAAGTGGAAATAAAATGAAAAAAGTACAGGATTTTTTTTAAAAATACGAATCTTAGATAAGGCCGGATGAAAACCTGAAGGCAATCTAAGTTTCACTAGAAACTATAATGGGAACAAAAAGTTTTATTTCGGTTTAAAGATCTTTATTTACTCATTAAGACAAATACATGTCACTTACATGAGTACATTATACAATTTTAAATAAGTCACACAGAACAAAATAATAACAAAAAAAGGGAACATAAATTAGGGTAGATTAAAATTAAATATAAGTAGCAAGTTAGCTGCGTAGAAGCAATGATTTAAATACTATATGACTATATAAAAAAATATAACCTACTGGATATCTTTCAGTCAGGGTTTCGCTCTGGTCACAGTACCACCACTGCATTGATTAAGATCACGGATGACATTAGAAAAGGGATGGATGAACGAAAAGTTACAGTGGTGGTGCTTGTTGACTTTTCAAATGCTTTCAACACAGTCGACCACGATATCCTCCTATCCATTTTTACTTATCTCAGATTCTCATCTCCAGCCTTGGAGTGGTTCTCATCCTATCTTCGCGGTCGTCAGCAGCTTGTTAGGTCAGGGGAGCAGTTTTCTGCTTGGGCTGACGTTAAAACTGGCGTACCGCAAGGCGGTATATTATCTCCCATTTTGTTTTCGCTATTTATAAACTCAATATCTAATGATTTCAGTTGCTCGTACCATCTGTATGCTGATGATCTTCAATTATATGTACAATGCAGTATCGATGATATAAATAATGGAATCAGGAAATTAAACACAAACTTAGAGGCCATCCGTGGCTGGTCAAATAAATTTGGTGTTTCAGTAAATCTTTCAAAATGTAAAACAATGGTCGTTGGTAGCTCCAGAATGCTGAATACGATTGACTATGGAAACCTTGAACCAGTTGTGTACAATGGAATTTCAATTCCATTTTCTGATTCCATAGTTAATTTGGGTTTGCATATTGATCACTCTATGAACTGGCGAGTACAGATCTCGGATATTAGCCGTAAAGTTGTTGCCAGTCTACGTTCGCTTTATCGTTTTAAAAATTTCTTACCCTTTAAAACCAAGCTTTTACTGGTTAATTCCCTTATACTTCCTATTATAGATTATGCAGATGTGTGCTATCCAGACCTATCGCAAAATCTTCTTAACAAGTTGGAGCGCCTTCTCAACAACTGTATAAGATTTATCTTCAACTTACGAAAATACGACCACATCACTGCTTTTCGTTCCAAGCTTAAATGGCTTTCTATTCGTCAGAGGCGTTGCTCCAGAGTCTTACTAACCCTTTTTTCTATATTAAATGATCCGACGTCTCCTTCTTATCTTAAGGATAACTTCCACTTTCGGTATCCAACTCTAGAGCGTGAACCTCGTTCCACTAACGTCCTTAAGCTTCATGTACCTCAGCATAATACTGGTTTCTTTAATTCCTCATTTACAGTTCAGGCAATACTTCTCTGGAACGCCCTGCCCGTTGATATAAGAAAAGCACCGAATAAGCACACGTTTAAGAGACAGGTCCGACAACATTATCTTAAGGAAAACTGCATTTGATCGTAGATTTCTATTTTTATTTTTTTAGTTATTTGATATATTATACATACAATATTTATTATATTATTTATTATATATATATTATTATTTAATATTTTCTTAATTTATATTATTTTTATATATGTAATATTAGAACGTATGCGAACTATATTTTATGTTTATATACAATATATTATGTCTAGTAATTTTAACATTTTCCCACACCTACCAACTTTTACTTGTTTAATTCTCCCAGGGGTTGACTGGTAGAGAATGCCATATGGCATTAAGTCCGCCCATTGTAATCCTTAGTTTAAGGTGTGATACAATAAAGATTAAATAAATAAATAAATAAATAAGGCGGTGGTCCAAGTTATAAAATGTCTTGGTTTTTAATGTGGTCTAATAGTTTATTTTTTGAATATATTTGAGCGAACTTGCATCTTTTATATTTGAAGGGAGTTTATTATACATCTGTGCTCCTGCAAATGTTACGGCATTTCTTCCAAAGGTTCGTGCGAATATTTGGTAATACAAGATATTTAGTTTTTTTATGTCCGTTATATACAGAAGTTGGAGTAAAATGGCCTAGAAAAGAAAAAATATTACAGTAAATATTTCATGGAGGGTATCAAACGGACACTTTTAAACAATTTTGAAATATTTTTCAAAATTTTTGATTCAACTTAAGGTTATATTTCTGATATTTTGTGATTAAAATTGGCACCTTTTCGCAATATTTAAGAGTAATTTTACTTTTCTTATGAAGCATGTTGTGGCTGCCTTAAATTGCTTTTAAACACCAATACCTATGAGCCCTTATGAGACACTCGGCGTAAATGAGATGTCGATGCCCAGTCTCCCCTCAGCACTGATATGCTGACTAAGTTACTTAGAAAAACGTCCTGTTACCATTAAAAAGGGACTCCGGATCTCGTCACTCATCATTCTATATAAAGAAAGTGTGTGTTCTGTAAGAGCGTAGTCTTTCCCCGGTCGAGCCGATCCATTCGTGCATCAACCATAATGTAACTACAACAGCCTACCTCATAGATTATAATATCCTTCTCACAAATATGCCAGGAGATATTTACCATAGCTGCCACGCTAGACAGCTGGGATGCTAACCACAGTTTTATATTTTCTAATTGTTATTATGAAGATGCTGCTGTCCATCCCTACTCCATGGGATAGTATGTGGTAGTAGTTTCTCTTACGTCACTATTATTCAGCAAAAAAACTAATACCTTTCTTTGAGTTTTGTTTTCTGGATATTATTTTACTGTATACTATACTGGATTGTAGTTACATTATGGTTGATGCACGAATGGATCGGCTCGACCGGGGAAAGACTACGCTCTTACAGAACACACACTTTCTTTATATAGAATGATGAGTGACGAGATCCGGAGTCCCTTTTTAATGGTAACAGGACGTTTTTCTAAGTACTTAGTCAGCATATCAGTGCTGAGGGGAGACTGGGCATCGACATCTCATTTACGCCGAGTGTCTCATAAGGGCTCATAGGTATTGGTGTTTAAAAGCAATTTAAGGCAGCCACAACATGCTTCATAAGAAAAGTAAAATTACTCTTAAATATTGGAAAAGGTGCCAAATTTTAATCACAAAATATCAGAAATATAACCTTAAGTTGAATCAAAAATTTTGAAAAATATTTCAAAATTGTATATATATATATATATATATATATATATATATATATATATATATATATATATATATCATTGCATCGAACATCATTGGCTAAGCGGTTAGTTAGCTTACAGCGCAAGTTAACCATTCCCGCCTCCTTCGAGAGCTTGGAGCGTATTTCCAGCAAATCCCTGATACGTTGGAAACTGCAACGCTCCCAAAGAGCATTCAAGTTTATTTTTAAAGTTTGAAACAATCTAATTTGTTTTGCATTCAGATATGACAGTAGACTAACAGTGGTAGAGCCATGCGGCAGCTTTTGCTGTAGCACGGATGGGCCGGCTCGAACCGGGGTGATACCACGACCTCACAGAAAACCAGCGTGAAGTAGAGGTTTACCTCTGCGTTTCGCTTGGTGAGTGCAGGTGGCTGGAGGCCCTTTTTACTGGAAATGAGGCATTCAATCTTCGTCCTCACGGGTGACAACGCATCTACATTTTTTGTAATAGAGGATAGATGTAGATGTCTATGGGCCGCAGCAACCACTTACCATCAGGTGGACTGTGTGCTCGTTTGTCACCCTTATCCTATAAAATGTCCATAACATACACCAGTGGCAGATTTTAGAAGTCGACATTTTCTTCTGCTACTTGCCATAACTTTTATGTGATGCCAGTAAACACTTTAAAAAGTCTGATAAATATAATATAATATGATGCTACTAAAGTAGCATCGAAAGTTCTGAAAGATTTTCTTAATTCTTTTCGCACACACTCTCTCCAATGGTATAGAAATATATATTAATAAGTATAAAAATATATATTATTATTTTTAAGTTAATATTTCTTTTAATTAATAAGTAGATATTTACTATACATTTTATATTATTTATTTAGGAGGCGGCAAACGAAGATGCGGCATGCATGTCATTAGGTGATAAATGACGAACACCAGGGGAATTACAGGTGCGTTGCCGGCCTTTTAAAAAGAGTTTCTTTTCTTGAAGATCTTTAAGTCTTTTTTATCAGCGATTTCTTTTCAGACTCATACAGTCCGGAAAAATCGCTGGGGATAGCCGATTCCACAAAGTAATTGTGCGTGGATGAAAAAATCTCGTAAATCACACAGTGATGGACCGCCATTCATCCAGATGGCATGGATGGTATCGCAAATTATGTCGATTGATTTTTATCTTCGAAAAATTATACATCATTTCAAATATTTATTTTTAATTTTTTGGACATGCAACATTCCTCACTATTCTCTTATACGAATGGCTAAGCAGAAAAATATTTAATTGATGGAATATGACTACAATAAAGCGAAACTTATACATACGCATAATAAACGTTATTCCTTCCATGCATTTAATTACCAAACCAGCGATAATTTCGTTGCTCGATATGAATCAATTAATGGACCGAAACTTTCTTTATGGACGTTTGAATTGAGTAGCGATCGTGAAGTTTAATTACACTAACAACTTGAAGGAATTGCAGTTAGGACTTGACAGAAACTTTTGCCAGTTACTAGAACAATTTGTATTTCATTTAATTTAAATAGAAGGAAAGAAAGAAAAAAAACACGTTTATTTCAGTTATAACTTACAGCACAAATTAAAAAGTAATAATCGGAAAAGGCAAAAACACACAAACGAAGTATTAACCACATCACAGGTTTAAGAAAATAAACTTAAAAACCGTGTGCTAAAGCATGAAACTGCATAATGAACCGGTCTCAGTGATATAAGATAAAGATCAATAATTATATAATAATGATAATTTATTATATGATACAATAGATCTATTACAATATATTGAAATGTGTTGTGTAGAATATGTAATATTATCATTTTTATATTTTATATTTATTGTTTAAGGACTTTGTATGGTGTGCAAATAAATATTGTTTATATTATTATTTTTAGAATAAATTAGATTTATTTGTTATATTAGAAAGCAAAGATAAATTGTTACAAAAGATTTGTTTTTTAAAGATTATTACAGCCTTTAGCCGTGAAACGCAGCCAGATTGTACGTGGTAGAAGCCGTGCTGACACTATATTAAAGTGTAGCACGAATGAGTCGGCTCAACCGGGGAATGACCACGCTCTGACAGAATACCGGCGTAAAATAGGAGCTCAATGCTGTTGTGTTTCGTATGGTGAATGTAGAGAACAGGATCCTTTTTAATACCGGACCGGACCCGATAGTCATATAATATTCCAGCGCAACTTGTCTATTTCTTCTTCCAGCTTCAGGATCTTCTCGTCAGTCCTCAGGGTGCGTGCGTTATAAGTTGCCATGTCGAGTCGTCGTAGGTGGCAACCGAACCTCCACCGGAGATTCTTAGCACCCCCCTGCCCTGCCGTTACCATGTTCGCCCCCGTAGCCAGGAATAGCGTGACCCCCGGGCCTGGCGACGGCCCCCTCTTAATTACTCTCATTTGGATGTTATATTACCATAGTTGCCACGCTTGGCGAGTGGGTTGGCAACTGCAGTTTTTTATTGTGGTATTGCTGTGATCAGGAAGATGTTGCTGTCCATTTCCTGACTATTTCCCACTGTCGCCTCTTACGACACCCACGGCAAGATATGGGGTAGTGAATATTCTTAACCGTTACCACACGGCATTTTTAGCATTAAGTCCGCCTACAAACCCTGTACTGATATTAGGTTCAGCAAAATTTAAATAAATGAATAAATAAACTTCTAATCTTCGGAAATAGCTAACTTACCATTTAACTTCTACAGGTTAAGTCCAATAAACACCGCATTGGCTTCGGCTTCTGTTAATTCAAATTGACGCCAAGTTGTAAACAAACTATCGCGGAACATCTTGCCTTAAACTCTCCAAAGTTGCGACATAGTTGAAGCTTAAATTTGATTTTAGTAAGCTGGTTTTCGTGTTGTTATTTTCTCATGCAACTGTATAAAAACACTGTTCTTTACTATTGGATAACTTAAAAAACAACCAGGTTTTTTCAAATAATCATCGATGGCTCTATCTCATCTGGTAAATGGCAGGCATAAAATATGAATCAAGTAATTAATAAATATCTTATTTTTTGTTCACCAATACACATTAAAACAAAATCAAGAAATTCATATAGAAAGTACAATTGGCGGTCTTATCGCTGTGGAAGCGAATTATTCCAGACCAACTTTTTGCGCAAATAACTGTTGTTTACAAATAATGGCAATATCCTGACTGGTGACGGACAGCAGCGGTACACGTGCGTGAGGACTCCTACCGAGATCGTCACTCCGCTTGCCATGCGAGACGAGTGAGAGTTTGGATTGAGTTTACCGATTTCGACGGAGCACTGTAAAGAAAAATTTTTGCACGAAGTAGTCATGCTGAAGCTAAATTATTGTTGTAACGAACATCTTTTCTCGATTAAAAATCAAAATGCAGATGCGTTGAGCCTAAATGGAATGCCTCGTTTCCAGGAAAAAGGGTCACCGGTTCTCTACACTCACCTCACCAAAGCTGTAGCGTATTGCTACCTCGTATACAACTATAATACAGCTACAGCTTATCTCTGCCATGAATAAAACATTACACTATAAAACACTACAAAAATACTAGTGTTTCATAGTGTAATGTTAAAGTGGTATATAAAACCAGTGTTTTATAGTTTCTTTAAATATATACATTAATTACTTCAAAAGGTCCATTAATAGCAAAACTTTGTAGTCTCGATTTCACAAATTGTGGACAGAATGATTTTATTTTATCGCGTTGAAGAAAAACTTTTCTTCCAATTCAGCCTTCATTTAGGGCTACTAAGAAAAGTCGAACGCTATTTGCTTTTGCATTTGCTTTTGAATTTTGTGTAAAAAATAAAAACTTGTATTTCTATCTTTATAAACAATTTATTTCAAAATGCAGTGTAATGGCCTCGTAAGAGAATCCATCAGCTTTAAGCCGACTTTAAAAAAGGAGGTTTACAATTCGGCTGTATGTTTATGTATGTTACGCAAAATCATCGTCCATTGTCAACCAATAGTGATTGTTTTAATGTTACTATTTTGAAGACACTCAACATGGTAATAATAATTTTTAATATAAAGTAAAAGCAGACTTTAAAGAAATATAAAGAGTAAAATAATTGCACATCTGCAGCGTGGGCGTGGCTCTACCAGTTTATTATATTTGCGTTTGTCACTTCAGGTTTTTTTCGTTGAATATACGCGCATATTTCACGGAAGGTTTGACGATAAAATGATGTAAAAGGTTATAAAGGCGTATTTGGCTATCCCGTACATACGTCAGAGCTCATAGCCTACAGCGTGGATATCGAAGGGTCAAAGTGTTATTGCGTCGTTCTGAAATATTTTCTTAGCAAGCGTGATTAAATATGCAAAACTAAATTCGGTTAAGAAAATATATTCGTAGCTTTATATGCGACCTTCTTGTGTTCTCACGTGTCTAAGCTTTTCTTTTATTTGGTTTGAAAATGAATTTATTATCTCGATTATTATCTATATATATCGAGATAATAATCTAAATTATATAGATTATTATCTCGAAAGTAGACGGCCACGGGTTGTGATGATGATGAGGATGATGATTATGTTAAGAGAGATGTATCGGAATTTTAGCAATAATTAGCATATCGTTACCTACGCAAGCTATCATGAGTCCACTGTTGAACAGAGGCCTTTTCCATAGATTGTCCGATATGTCTGACGACGTTGGCAATATTTATCCGCTTGGCAGGCGGGTTCACAGTTTCAGTTTTTAATATTTTTATTTGTTATTGGCAATACACTGCTGCCTATCTCTTTGTTACAATATTAAATATGATTTTGCTAAATGCAATTAAGCACGAAGAGCGAGTGCATATAATTTTGACGTAGTACTCAGAGCCACTACAGGCATTGAGGGTGCATTACTAATGCGTTGCTTCAATCGGTAAAAGAACGCGTTCTCGAAAGTTAAATAGCAGCAATACGCTGCTGTGTTTCGTGAAATGTGTGGCGATAACCGGACAGGTACCCCGTTTTCTCATTACGAGTCATTCCATCTTAATTTGAATAGGGTTACGACAACGCATCCGCTGTTTGGTTATTAATCAAGGATATAGGCGTCAATCGAACACAGAATTTACAAACCATCACGAAGACTGTGTGCTCATTTATCACCCAACCTAAAATAAAAAAACTTAGTTCATGATAAAAAAAGATAGACTGAAATATAATGTGACGTATAACAACTTAGTAATTTAGAAAAACATAATAGATGACGTTATAAATGCTTAATTTTATTAAAATGCTGTGTAATTCAAAAAGTCGCGTTCTTGCAAGTTTCAAATTATTCCTTTTTTGTGCATTCTTCAAGTGGGACACATTTCTTGGTGACGGGGTGCCTGACAGTCGGAGGAGCGCAGTAGCAAGCAGAAAAGTCACAAATCTTTCCACGCGTGTCTGGTTGGGGGTTTGGTTCATCGCTGGTCGCCTCCTTTGTCAAATAACCACATCCAAGAGCGTAAGCTTGAGTACCCTCCTCACATTCTCTGTCACCCGGAAGTTAACAGAAAGTGAGTTAACTCACTATTAACATACTGCTTTCGGCAACAGATCACGCTCTTCAACAGTAATAATACTGTTTTGCTAAATAAAAATTTGTAATTTATTTTAATTTATGATAATGACACTGAAATCCAGTATGGATGTCACTTAAGCCTCACCCTAGCCGTTAAAAGAGTAAGGTCGTATCTAGCCGATTAATTATCGTTTTAAGTCGGTTTTAGATTGTCAAGTACAGGGACATACAATAACAAAAAAAAACTTTTCATAAATAGTATCAGCCGACTACAAAACTACAATAATTTCACATTCTGTAGTGGGTACTTAGACATAGTATTTGGAAGAATTGATATTATTTTATTATTTTTAGTAAGACAGGAAGTTGTCGTTACTTCACTCCCGTGCATCGGAAAGCGTGTAAAGTCGTTGATCCTGAGCTTTATCTTCGAAGTCAGCTTTTACTTCTTATCACTTTTTTTTTAATATTTTCAGTGAAATAAGGAGTATCATAATTTCACAAGTCTCAATAGTTACATTAAAATTTTCGTTCACTATTTTTCAACCCTTACGGATGAAATTTTATCTTCAAATTAATGTGGAACCGCCTCAAAGTACAACCTATTTAATAGAAACGGTTCATCAAAATAGGTTCTTAATTTACAAAGATCACTTATCAAAGAAGAAGAACACATAACATACTAACAAAGAAATATACAGTCGAATTCGAAACGTCTTCATTTTCTAATCGCCTAAAAGGGATGGAATATCTTCATCTAGGATTACCGTTTTGTTCAATAGAGATAACCGTGACGATAATTAATTTTATAGAGCATAATCTAACTAATCAAATCAATTAATTCTAAATAAACACATTCATTAATAGCACAAGTAGATTTTTTCCTACTTTGTCTTCATCACTGCTGGATATAAGAATCTCCAGTAGTTGGGGGATTTTGCTCAACAGTAATTTGAGTAAGCGTAGTGTGAAGCGACCCCCCACTAGATGGAGTGACGACCTTGCAAGAGATGCAGGAAGTCGATTGGTTCAGGTGGTTCAAAACCATGCGTGTATGATTCCTTGAGGGATACCTGTACACAATAATTGTTCGTTTTTATAGAATAAGGGTTTCCAGCGAACATAAAGTCCACCTGATGGTAGGTGGATGCTGTGGTTCATTACCATCTACATCTATCCTCGAGTAAGAATCAAAATGCAAATGCGTTGCCACCCCTGAGGACTTTTGAGGATCAACATTCATCAACATTACAACAACATATTATTATCATTATTATCACCATTACATACCTTCAGTAGCACAACCGGCATATGTTAGATCTTTTTAAATGACAACGAGGTATTTCATCTTAGTCCTCAATGGTTGAAAAGCTGATGCGTTGTGATGCATTTTGATTTTTCATCGAGTATAAACATAATTGTGTACAAGTTGGATCACAGCATTCATTAGCCATCTGGTGGACTGTGTGCTTCTTAGTCAACTTTACTTCTATTAAAAAAAAAACTGTAAAAAAGTCACTGCGCCCAGAGTTCGTAAAAACGTGATGTATGACTTACTCTTAAAATCGGAATACAGCAGTGAGTGCTCAAATGGAATAAATAAGCTAAGAGAAGCTCTGACACGTTGTAACTTTTAAAGAAGTAAGCTAAAAAGTGATAAATATTAGTTTTAATTTCATAGAAGTGAGAAGTGAGGATAACATTATGGCGTACATTCACCTATTAAATATGTGGAGTGAAACTGCACAGATTATGAAACGAAATTTCATTGAAATCAGTTCAGTAGTTTAACAGTTCATCGCGGACAAACAATATGGAACAACTACACTGGCGATTCTGTGGTGCAGTGGCTTAGCAATAAATTACATCGCTAAGGACCACGGGTTTAATCCCGTACGGAACAAGTATTTATATGGCCTTCAAGTATATCCTCTAAGAATCAAAATGCAGATACGTTCTCACACATGTGCACTAAGAGTGCTTCATTACCAGTGAAAAAGATATTTGGTTCTCGCCACTAATAATACGAAGCACAGTGGTAACATCCTGTTATTTTATACTGGTATTGAGTGCAGTATGGTTTTTGTGATTTTTTATATATTTTTAGTTTTAATTATTTGATGTGTTTTGTAAGTTTTATTTTATGAAACGTGTGTTTCATCATTGGTCTATGACCCTGTATGGTTAATGCACAAAAGCTGTGGCAGAACAGCAGGAGCAATGGGTTTCCCGTTACAACCGAGTCACAGACCGTTTTGTAACAAGAAATTATTAAGCTGTATATTTCAATTTTAACATTGTACTTTTGTGGCAAATGAATACATTTTAAGTATATATTTATTTGTCCGGTCTAATTATTTATGCTGCAGCTAAATTACGTTGCAGCGTAGCTCTACTGTAAGTTATTTATAAATTCGACACAATCAAACGCCACCAGATATTTTAATTATTAAAAACCATATAGAGTCACTTTCTTTAAATACGTAGTTTTAAATTCTATGCCAATTTATTAATACAAAAGCATTCAGTTATGATTAAAACTGTTAGTTACTATCACCTCCCCATAATGTATATACACCCCCGTGTATGTGGAAAGGTATCACAGAGTGCCACACTAACAACAGCCAATAACATGAAATAAATTACAGATTTCATTTTAATAGTTTTATTTTCTTAATTAGGCTCCGTAGCGCAGTGGCTTAGCAATGAGTTGCTGCGCTGGGGGCGCGGGTTCGAATCCCGCACGGAACAAGTATTTGTATGGCCTGCAAATAATTGTTCCGGGTCTGGATGTTTGTCCTTGTGCAATTTGTGTTTGTAAACTGCCTCCACGATACAAGAGAAAATCCTAGCGTTCCGTTTAGGGTAACGTTTTAAAAAAAATAATTTAAACAACTTCTATCTGAGGATTACGATATCAAACTGAACGTAAAAACTTAAATAGGTCACATATATCTAAGGTCAAAAGTGGAATCATGTTTTGATATACAGGGTATTTTTGGAACGCTCCCGAAAACTAAGACAGGCGATAGCACCAAGTATACCTTTGATCATGGGTCACAAATAAATCCGATCCTGATGAAAGAAAAAACATCTTTTTACAACGTTTTATAAATTTTATTCACGCGCCATCATGTTAGTACAGCTAAATGAAACGATAATATCATAAAAAAAATCATGAAAATACTGAAACATAAAACCAGCAGTGGAATAACTCAATTCATATCAGCTGATTAAAGGTCAATGTACGCGCGAACGCAAATTCGCGCGGTCCGCAACTAGCGGGCCATACCACAATACCTAATAATTTACAACACTTGTCTAAATACCTAACTTATCTACTTAACCTACTATTTTGCCACTGTGCTTGTCTCCACGTAGCCATTTTAATCCGAATTTACAGGTTAAATAACCCAAATAACTGGTTCGATTTCCCGCTAATGAAAAAACATTTAAATGAAATGTAACCAAGGTTAGAGTCATGCGTTTTTATTCATCGTGTAGGTATGTTTATTATTCTCATGTATTCAGTTATGTATGTATTCAGATTTATTCAGTACTAAGTTATTTAAAAAAAAATTGTTATGAAACAGCTTACCGCTCTAAATCCTCCGTGGTCTTATGAGATGCGGCTCAAATTGTGCTTCATTCATTTCAAGGCAGACTCATGGAGGCGGGGCATCATCGTGTGGTCTTCGACACAGTCCGTACGTAGTTTGTCGAAAACATCCACGATCCTTTTGTAGTTTCGTCAGCACTATCACACTCACCATTAAAAACCCTTTCTTTCACATACCCCACAGAACGAAGGAAGTCTAACGGGGTCAGATCTGGTGAGCGAGGTGGCCAAGCATTCGGTTACGCTTCAACACTTTATGCACTGCACAGTATGACACACTTGTTCCATCCCGACGTCTTAACAATTTATTTAGCGATACTTCGTGTATTCGGTTATACCTAGGTTCGGATACATAACATGTTGTCGTATTCACAATCACTATAAACGTAAGCGTTAAGCACTATTAAAACAAAAAACGTAACAAGAATAATACCAACACGTTATAACAATTTAATAAACAAAACGCTCGTGCACGCGTGTACAAAATCAACACGGAACTGTTTCAAAAACTTCAATTAATTAACACGACAAAACGGAAACCTACTGCGTCACAGCGTGAGGCGATACGAGCCGGCCGGGTTACATTCTCATGCGTCATAATATAGAAGGACGCAACTAACAAAAACGTAAAATGGAAATAAAAAATAAATTCATGAATTTTTCTTTCAGACCCTGTGTCTATAGTATATTAAAAGGTTTCTATATGAAAATTGAAATATATACGTAGAGACATGAAGATTTTAAGGACGAACTTATTTTTTTGATAATTTGTTTATTTATTTAAATAAAAAGAATTTTCCTTTTCATCTTAGCTTAAAAAATACATCTAGCAACACAAAAACATCAAAGGAAAGACGCATATAACTATTTGCGTCTTTCCAACCTAATAAATAAAAAAAACTGCCATTCATTTAACATTTTTACATATTTTGGAAAGGTCATTTGAATTTGAAAGGACGCTAATAGTAATTTATTACTTTTTTCTTAGTAAATATTAGAGAACCATTGGTAGTGAGACACAAAAAATAACAACCCTCAACTCTTGAGTAATGATTTTAAAGGGGATATCATACGAGACTTACTACGATAATAATTAAAAATTAAAAATTTTGTACAACCGACTTTAATATAAATAATTAAGGATAACTCAAAAACTATTGGTCTGACCTCGATCAAATTTATATGGGACCACATGTGAAACACCAGCTCTTAATAATAAGATATAGAATAATAAGACAAGAATAATTGAAATTTAAGTAATCGATGCAAATATTGTTAAAGATGACGTAGCAACTGGTTAAATAAGTCTTTTCTTTTATGTTGAATTTGTATAAGTCTTTTCTACTAAAAAAATGTCATCTGTGATCAACAGTTACGTCTAAAATTCTTACGATAATTTCTAAAATATTGATATTTGTGAATATTAAAAAAAAATAGTAGATGCGCCTTCTTATCATGAGACGAATGGTATATTTAACTCATTTATTCAAAAATTGTCAGATGCGCCCTTTTTTCTTATGACCGTAACATTGACCGAGCTAGATATAGGTCGGTAGCGAAGGGAGTGTGGGTACAGTCGCGTTCTAAAGTACTACATGGTATTGGGCTATTGTTTTATAATATTATAGTATTTAATTGTTTTATTGTAGAATCATACTAGGCGTTTTACTAGCTACTTAGAACTTTGGAAGAGGTTGGAATTAAAAATGGATAATGTTTACTTGAGCATTATTTGTTATTTCTATCGTAAAATATTTTTAAGTTTGTAAGAAGAAAACTTAAGCTAAGTGTGACACGCCGTCCATTATGTCGTCTTGGGTTACATGGAAGCCAGATGTTGATGGTGTGTTGGTGTTACAGGATGCTACTTCATCATCACTTTCATCTTCGCTTGAGCTTCCGTCCTCAGGTCGATCACATGGTAATTTTTTCGGTATTCTTCCTCAACACTTTTAAATTTACTGCACAATTTTCCCCATTCACCTTCTCCTATCATATTTAACTTTTCGTTCACTAGTTTAGTCATAAAACAATAGATATAAATAATTTTTCTTTCCTTCCTTTTTAAAACATCGCGCGAGTCGCAAAGTAAGCTGTGTATGCGACTGTATTTTTGGAGCGAACAAAGCGCGGGAACCAATAGCATGCATGCACAGTTATACTGGCGTACCAATATGTGATAAATCGCTCAGTGGCCAAGTTCAAGGCCAGCGTTCTTTTTTCACCGTTCGCGCGTACATTAACCTCCATTAGTCAGGTGATATCAATTCAGTTTTCACTGCTGGTTTTATGTTTCATTATTTTCATGATTTTTTTTATGAAATTATCGATTAAATATGTCATCCCTGAGGACCAAGACGGAATGCCTCGTTTCTAGTATAATAGATTTCCTTCTCCTTACACTCACCATACGAAACACAATAGCATTAAGCTGCAAAACATCATAATAAAACTTTTTTATTAAATATACATATATCATCATGTTCAAAACGCACTTATTATAATTGCCTTAGCTAGTTGCGCTTTACTTACCCCTGACTCTATTAATTATCTTAATTCAATCAACCAAATTTCACCAACACACTTCACGACAAAAATCACGATAATATCCACACCATCTGGATAATTGGCAGACCAACATTGTGTGTTTTACTAGGAGTTTTCTTTCTCATACGACCTCTTTATGGAATTGTTTACCAAAGACAAGGCCGGCAACGCACCTGCAATTCCCCTGGCGTTGCAGTTGTTCATAGACGGCGGTAGTCAATTACCATCAGGTGAGCCGCATATTCGTTTGCCCTCTCTTCTATAAAAAACCCAGACCGGTAACGGGCAACAGCGTAAAAGGTGCAAGACGTTTTGTACTGACGTCAATCCACCTGCCAAGCATGACAATTAAGGCAAGCTCGCCCCTCACTACCCGATTGGGAGCAGAGATCACGGGAGCAGAGATGAATTAATTGATTCTTCGTATTTTGAACCTGTTGTTATTCTGTGTTATTCTATATATTCAAAACTAAATGTTATAGTAGTACTATAACTGTTGAATACCCTATAAAATAATAACGAATAGTAACACTCGCTATTTATCACAAACTTAAGTACGTAAGTAACTTCTCTTTTAAAACTATACTCGAAAACTTAAATTTTCCTCAAATAGATCAATTAATAGCTCAAGCTCCAGAGTTTTAGTTTAGGCGATAGCAAAGTATGAGTGAACGAATAACTTCGACGTATCGCGGTAAAGGAAAACTTTTGTACCAGCTTACTCTCCATTAAGGAATGCTAAAAATAAATTCGTTTAGTTGAAAGTAAGCCATTAAGTGAACGAGTATTTAATTCTAAAAAAATATTAATACATAATTGATCTTCTAGGAGTCATTAGCATAGGTCAAGTAATGAAACACCGCAAACTTGTTAACCCCGAGCCCAATACATGATTTTACCTGACCCGGAATTTGAACCCGGGACCATATAGGCAGCAATCGCGCTCACAACCACTAAACTGTTGGTTTAGTAAAGTGCGACTAGTAAGGCAATAATTATAATAAGTGCATTTTGAACATGATGATATATGTATATTCAATAAAAAAGTTTCATTATGATGTATTGCAGCTTAATGCTATTGTGTTTTGTGTGGTGAGTGTAAGGAGAAGGAAATCTATTATACTAGAAACGAGGCATTCCGTCTTGGTCCTCAGGGATGACATTTATAATCTTAATTGAGGATAGATGTAGATGTCACCATTCCTGTCTTTTTTTTAGTTTAGGATAGCGAAGAATTTATTATTAAATAATATTGAAACCTAAATTAAATGCTATGTGATTAATTTCGATACTCTATATTGTTTTACTATCCTGAGGCAAAACGCCCCATAACAAGTTAGAGGTACACAAGCAAATTGTTGAGCACAATAGTCTTAAACAATGGCTTTGTAGACGCTCACATTCTGAAATATTCCTCAAGATATAACCCATACAAATATTTCCCCACTAAGTCTAATATTATTACATAAAATGTTTACGGAACTGAAGCAAGAATAATAAATTATAGCCTATTTTATATGTTATTTCTTTAATTTTTTCTTTTATAAAACTTTGCTCCTTAAAAAGATTTTCTCTTGTATCGTGACATTTACATATTATGTACTTAAATAGTACTTGAGCAAACATCCAGACTCGGAACAATTACCGGATATACAGTGCGGAATTTGAGCCGTGACTTTGTAGCGGGGCAGTTAAAAGCTTAGCATCTGCACTATAGAGCCGTTGATTTCTTTTTAGTCTTTAAAAGCCTATCTAATTCACTGCTAGCCTATGGGCACTGTTTGTCTATGGGCTATAGCATCCACTTACCATCAGGGGAACTGTGCGCTCGTTCGTTACCCATATTCTATGAAAAAACACAGCGCAAAACGAGTGGGAATACTCGCGTACATATGAAACCACACATATGAATATATGAATCCTAGGTAGAAATGGAACCCTACCATCTATTTCTGTTCCAATTATTAACAAATGTTGATATTGAAATGATCGCCACCGTCGTCTTCGGGAAACTATGACAGAAATTCATTGTTTGATAAAAATAAATCGGTTGAGCTTGTCATAATCATTAACAGATACATAAGATCGTGTCCACATTTGATCATCTTGATGTTTCGTATAGCTTCGTTGCGTGGCGCAGACGTGTATCATGATCGCTAGCTTGGACGCAAAATTATACGCGATCATATGCAACGCCATTGTAATGCCATATCTAATTCGTCTCGTTCCGCATATGACTTCGTATCTCATACAACTCGTATCGGACATAAGTATCGTGATCGATATTTCGATACTGTATTACAATACGACGAAACGATGCTTGGTAAATATTCATTCTCTAGTCAGTTTTCCCTGATCATCAAAGGGGACTAAAGACCGCTACAAAACTGTTTAGGTACAAGATTGTGATGAAAGTTTGTATCATATACCAGCAATACAACAAACAAACAAACTACCAGCAAATGCACACCTCCAGTTTTTTGATTTTAGAGGCATGCAAAATATCGACGTAAGAACATCCACAACCTCATATCGTCCTGTGGGTGTCATAAGAAGCGACAGAGAAATACTGAAACAGGAGGCAAGTAGAATTATCTTCCGGTTAACAACTCAAAATTATAAATCTTGTACCGTGGAAGCATTATACATATATAAATTGCACAAAGACAAGCATACAGACCCGAAACATCTACTTATAAAACAAACAAATACTTTTTCCGTGCGGGAATCAAACCAATGGCCAAGTGCCGCAAGTCATTACTAAGCCACTGCCACACGGAGTCGTCAACAACATTTTGTTTCTCACGTAGATCTTAACTAAATAATTTTCACATCTCTAATATAAAGTTTTACATTGTTGTCTGAGGTATAAAGCTCTGACGAACTGTTAGCTCCGAGTTTATGAAAAGCTTTTTAAAAAGAACTTGAACATCTCACGTCACCGTCGTCACAAACATCTAATAAACCACCCCGTTTATTAGATTTTAATTTACAATAATATTTAGGAAAACGAGGGATGCCCAAACGCGAGGAACTTTTGGTCTCGACTGACTGTGGTCCCGATGATGAAAACCAGTACTGTGTCCACAAACAATGACTAGAAAATTATCTACATTCTAGGTTCATTCTGAAGTAGTCTGCAACATTATATACTAGGTGAGGATAAAAGAAAGAGTTATGACGAGAATAATCACACAAAAATGGTTCGGACCAAAATCTCAGACTAGTTATTAAGATCATTAATGCCAGTGCGAGAAAATCGGCTCTACTCTCACTAAGACACCAGAGGCCTACCCAGCAACCTCTCATTCCGGTGACGAAATTTATTATTATTTGGACTGAAATAAATGGATTACAGTGAATAATGAGGGTACTGAACGAAATTCGTAAAATTAATTTTAAGAAAAAAAAGCGTACGCTTCTAGTACAATATGCAAGTACAAAACACTAGTCTAGTCTAGATTCAATGCATTAAGCTACATCTGCCAACGATTTTAGCTAATTGCCTCTTCAAGAAGCGTATCCTTCCTCTCTCGCTCAGTAACGGTAGAGCTTTTAGATCTTAATTAGTTTTAAAGATAGTTAAGTTTTTTCGCTAAACTTGGCTAAACAGTTTCGTATGTAGTGTGATCTTAGAAAACAATCTTCTTTCATTATTCATCCATTACAGCCTATTAAAATTTTACTGTTAAACATCAGCCTCCCTCACGCCCATAGATTGCTTGATGTGGAATATTTCCCATGTTTCCCACACGCCGGTTTTCAATAGCAGTTTTATACCTCGGCTGTGTGGCGCAGTGGCTTTGCATTAAATTACGGCACTGAGGGCCTCAGGTTCAAATCCCACACGGAACTAGTACTTGTTTAGCCTACAACTAGTTATTCGGGATCTGGATATTATCCTTTTCTTCTTTTGTGTATTATTCTTATAATTTCCATTTTTAATAATTTTTGACTTTCATTGTTTCATATTCAAAATTAGGATCAAATTTCGTTTGTAGAGCTTATTTGAGAGACTGCCTCGTTGGTCTAGTGATTGTAGTAGTGTGACTGCTGATCATGATGTCCCGGGTTTGAATCCCGATTCGAGCCAAAAAATCAGTTATTTAGTTTTTCCATCAAGAAATTCTTAGTGGCTGCGCGGAGTCCGGGAGTTGGCGGTGTCTCACCCCCGTGCCTCGGAAAGCACGTAAAGCCATTGTTCCTGCGCCTGATCTACCTCCGGTTGTGTTAGTTTACCGTCCTATCGGACTATGAGAGTGAGAGAATAGAGAGTGCACCTGTGCTTGCGCATACACTTGGGCACTATAATCCTGTCCTGCGCCGATGGCTAGTCTCCGTTGAGACTGGCCGCCGTGACCGAAATTCGGTCTGGAGGACATTATTATTATAATTATTATAAGAGAGTGAAATTTTGCTTTGTAATACTGCGTAAAGAGCAAAGTACATACCCTCATGTTCATCCCATTTGCATTTGTCATGTACGGGATACACATGAGAGAATTTACTTTGAATAAATGCATGTTAATCCAAGTGCAGCCTATTACCATTCTGCAGCATATGCTGTAAAAAAGATTAGATGACATATGTTGAAACAGCTAGATTAGTTTATGTTAGTTATTTCTATAGCATAATGTCAAATGGAATTTTGTTATGGGGTAATGCGACTTAAATTGTAACTATCTTTGTTTTGAAAAAGAGAGCAATGACAGCAATTTATAACCTAGGTCCGAAGAAATCCCTTAGAGAAAAATTTAAAGAAATAAATATATTAACTTTGTCCTTTCAATTTATTTACGAGAACTTATTGTATGTGTTTACGTGGTAGAGCCATGCTGCAACTATATTAGTAGTATAGTTGTAGAACGAATGGGGCGGCTCGACCGGGGAGGGACCACGCTCTCGCAGAATACCAGCGTAAAATGGCAGCTTGACATTGCTGTGTTCCGTATGGTGAGTGTAGAGAACCGGAGACTCATTTTACTGGAAAAGAGGCATTCCATCTTAGTACTCACGGGTGACGACGCATCTGCATTTTGATTCTTTATTGAGGATAGATGTAGATGTCTATGAGTCACAGCAACCACTTACCACCAGGTGGACTGTGTGCTCGTTTGTCATCCTATCCTATAAAAGAACACAGAAACAAAAATAGTTTGATAAAAAATAGTGATGTTCATTCTGTAAATACTAGGAACAAGCACAAGTTAACAAATACCTGTCACTCGACTCCAAATGGTCAGTAATTCCTTCATGGGGCAATGTGTACGCTTTTACAACAAATTCCAGAAAATATGCAGACCTTTACTATCAAAAAGTTTAAATAATTTATTAAACAAAAATTGTCTAATAAGGGTTATTATAATATTAAATAGTGCATGACTGATAATAACCCCTGGGAATGAGGTGATCACTACCATGCTGTTTCTAGATGTTTTCATGATAATTGTAAAAAATATTATATTGTAAATTGTGTTTTTTTTAAGTCCCGCTGAGTTTCTTACTGATTCTTCCCAGGATAGAGGTTTTTTTTGCGAACCAGTGGTAAAAGTAAAAAATGACTTTCAATAAGTATTGTCATATGTGCTTTAATTTATATTGAATAAAAATGATTCTATTCTATTATAATATATTATATTTATATGGTATCGATAGTAGATCTAAATATCAATAATTTCATATATATTTAGCATTATGCTAAAACATATATTTCATTATATGCTATTTACAATTTTAAATATATATGCCCGAAACAGACGATATTACGTACTACAAAATATTCCGTAAAGGTAATAATTATATTATTTTTATGAAATGTATTTATATTTGTAATGTTACAATTATGTGACTGTTACTTTAATAAATGTAAACAGAGAACAGAGTGCTATATTTTTACTATTTTATTCTGTATATCAATATCAATTTTGCGTTTAAATATTTATTTTAGAACCTAATTCTTGCGATTTGATATTAATAGTCATTCTGCCCGAATCATTTTGTTGTGAAACTGTCTAAAAAGAAAATCTTTTTTGCGTTCTTTCTACTATAAGCATAATGAAATATTTTTTTATCATGGCAATAAAAATAACGGTATATTCAAACAACAAAACCTAACCTCGTATCGTTTGATCATATTTAAAAAATATGTTCAACGATACGACTCAAAGGACATTTGCTCACGCAAATTTAATTTTGTCCGAGAGGCGAAATAGGTTATCTCTCAAAATATCAAAGCAGAATTACTAGTAAGGTTAGCTTCACCTTTAAACTATCGCTTAGTAAATTTTTGAAACTATATAAATCAAAGGATGGCTAGTGAACAAAGAATACCCAAGTAGTATCATTAATTAGTGAATACAATAACACAAGCAAAATCCCGGAGAGGCAATTTTGCTAAACGTATTAATGAAATAAATTGATAAAAAGGAACAAACAGACTGTGTTGATAATAAAATATAAATAAATCTTAGGATTTGATATTTTTACAAGCAAGATCTAAACATAATAACTAAACTTTTAATAAAAATTATGTGAAGTAGACTTCAAAAACCAAAAAAAAAATATCGTTGAATTTGAGACTTCCACTTACCATCATGTAGATTGCGTGATCATTTGTCACCCTTATTCTGTATTGAAAGAGACAGTGTATCAATGAATTACCACCCATCATTTATAGTTTCATATATATTATATTATTTCACAAGAAAATTCCAAGCATAGGTCATAGCACCCGCTTACTGCCAGGCGGAATATGGGTTCATTTGTCATCCTTATCTATTTAAATAAGGTTATATAAAGATGAATAATTTTATAACTTCAAAAAAGCTTACAGCCAACCTTCTGCTTAAGAAACCTCGTGTCTCAGATAAACTTATTGTCAAAGCCAAACTATCGCTAAGATAAGATAATGCTGTTCTGCTGGCATTGATATTGTGCCAAGAAATTTATCCAAAGAGCCAGAAGTTCTGGTATAATGAACGCAACCCAGCCCGCATGAAACAATAATGAGATACTATTTAAACAAAGGGCCAAGTACGAAGTTCGTATAGAATTTTAGAAGCATTGAGGCTGAACGTTCATAATAATAACTTAAAACAATTTATGGGGTATTTTGCCTTAACCGTTAAAATTTCGGATCACTAAAATTTCAAAGTCTGAGAGATCATCCACCAGCTATTTTAGTTTCTCTCTTTTTTTATTTGATTACAAGTATAAATAGGCCAGCGTGGGCTTAGCCCACTCCACACATGTTATCTTTAAAATCAGTACAAATACTAAAAGTAAATAAGATATTATACGAGTATGCGTTTCGGCCTAGTCTCGTCTTAGCGAGCGATCCAGGCAGCCAGCTTCACTTGTCAATTATGTTTACATAATTTAACAATATTTAAATTGATATTTTACGATATACAGCTTTAGTGTATGCCGATACCATCAACAAACATAGCATAATTATTATAAACATAGCATGATAATTAAATGCTCTCACAGAATACCACGTCAAATAGAAGCTTAATGATGCTATGTTTGGTATGATGAGCATAGATAACTTGAGATTATTTTAACTGGAATAGCGGCATTTCATCTTAGTCCTCAAGGGTGACAACGCATCTGCATTTATATTCTTAAAGTTGCAGCCTATTTACGTCCCACTGGGCACAGGCCTCCTCTCATTTTTGAGAGGGTTTTAGGGCAAGAAAATTTCCCGCCGCGCTGCCCCAATGCATGTTGGCGAACTTCAGATGTCTTCGAAATATTTTTTTCCTTATTTCTCAGACATGCAGGTTTCCTCACGATGTTTTTTTTCACCGCCGAGCACGTGGTAAATCAGCACTTAAAATTGCAATTAACAATTTCATTGGTGCCGGCGGGGATCGAAACCCGGTTGCTCGAGTACTGTGAAGCTTACAGCGAGCGCTAACTATCTGAGCTACCACGGCTCTTATCATTTAGATTCTTAATTAATGATAAATGTAGATGTCTATAGGCCATAGCATCAACTTACCATCAGGTGGACAGTGTGCTCGTTTTCCGTTCTTATTCTATTTGTAAAAGAAATCTTCCTTTGATTCTGCTGCCCGTAGTTGATCTGACATAAACAAGATGGCTATGCTATTTATAGGAATCTATTAATTTTCCTTGCATTTTACATAGTCGCCTCCTACGAAACGCATGGGATAAAACGGTATAAATTATTCTTTCTACGCCAGCACAGGATTAACGATGACGAACATTACCCACCTGTATACATTGACTTCCGGCATTTCTAACCAGAACTTGACTATATCTAGCAGGCTTTCCCACACTTCACTTTATAGTACGAGGCTGTCGTTTGAGAACCTTTCTTCTTCATCGATTGTCGGCTCTCGAGCTCTATTGCCTGACTATTGCCACCTTATCTTGCTGGATAGTTGGCTTGCGTCGGTTACTTTGGTTCTAATGCTGAAATACACATTAAATGCTTCTACCCTTCTAACAATTTCACGTAGATAAACTTCGACCAGCATTTTTTTATTTTTTATAAAAAGGACTAATCGCTAGGATGATCCAAAAAGTCACAGTCGCTTTAAATTTTGTGATACAGTGGATGTAGTGCTGTTGACGATAGAAGTAGGAAAGAATATCAACCCAGACCTAATCATAGATAGAATACGTAGCCTAACAACCTTCAGCCAATATCATTATTATTAGCATCATTACAGGCCACTAAAAGTGGCAGTGGATAGTTGTAACACATATTAAATTTCTTTACTTAGGCTTCCTTTTTTGTACGAGCAAACGAACATACGGTGCAACTAATGGGAAGTAACTACCGCCGCCCATTAACAACTGCAACACCAGGGGAATTGCAGATGCATTGCCGGCCTTTTAAAAAGGAGTAGGCTCTTTTCTTGTAGTTCCCTAATTCGTATCGGTCCAAAAAATCACTGATGGTAATCGATTCCACAAGGAAGTCGTGCGAGGAAGAAAACACCTTCTAAATCGCACAGTGGTGGACCGCCAATCATCCAGATGGTGTGGATTCTAGCGGGAGTTCTGCCGCGATGTGCGTTCGTGAAATTTGGCGGCTGGGATTAATCCGAACAATTCCTCAGAGCACTCCTCGTGGTAGATGCAAAAGAAAATGCAAAGTGATTCAACATCTCTTAGCAGTGTCAATGATTCGAGCCGATCGGAAAGGATTCGAGCCGCTCTGTGCTGGATGCGGTTAAGTGGAAAGAGCTGGCACTGGGGAGCTCCTGCCCAGAGATGGGAAAAGAATTCCATGTGAGGCCAAACCTGCGCCTTGTAAAGTTGCAGGTGGTGTGCCGGCATGAAAAACTGTCCCGCTCTGCTGAGCACGCCAAGCTTTTAAGAGGCCAATTTGGCCTCCTCTTCCAAGTGACCACGAAACTGCACGTCACTCGATATGTCGACTCCGAGGATTCCGATACTGGCTGAGGCAAGAAGGGGAGTGCCTTGAAACTGAGGAGATACGACAAAGGGGTTCTTTTTAGCGGTAAACGCGGAAACTTGTGTCTTCTGAGGATTAAACTGGACTAGATTTAGTCGCCCCCAATCCGCGACTTTGTTCAGCAAAGACTCGACTTCAGACACAAGTTTGTTCCGGTACTCGGCGACGTTTTCGCGAGA
Organism: Parnassius glacialis; assembly: GCA_033319125.1. Classification (NCBI taxonomy): domain Eukaryota; kingdom Metazoa; phylum Arthropoda; class Insecta; order Lepidoptera; family Papilionidae; genus Parnassius; species Parnassius glacialis. The sequence continues at coordinate 6,484,805 of JAVANC010000025.1, forward strand.
AATATTGGCACGGCCGGTGTATAGAGCATCACCAGTACTGTCATTCGCATGGCAATGAATGTTACCAGTTAGCAACATATCATTGATATGGAGAAGAAACGGCGTTGGTGATAGCACACAGCCTTGTGGAACACGAATGTTAATAGGCTTGTAGTCGGAGCATGCACCGTCTACAACGACCTTGATGCTCCGATTTGCAAGGAAGCTGGTGATTCAATTGCACAATTTCTTGGGAAGCCCATAGGAAGGAAGCATCGAAAGAAGCGCTTTGTGCCAAACCCGATCGAAGGCCTTCGCAATGTCCAAACTAACGGCCAACGACTCCCCCTTAGACTCTACTTTACTACTACTACCTTACTCTCTATTACCTCCGCCCATCTATGGGTCAGGTAGACCCGAAGATCAGCAGCTGATCGACCCCGACTAAAACCGTATTGGCGGTAACTAATCAGCTGGTGATCCTCAAGGTACCGCATGAGATGGCAGTTAATAATCAATTCCATTATTTTGGTCGCCTTTTTAGGGATTGGGTGGACAAAAGCTTTCTTCCATGAATTTGGGACTACGCCTTGGGAGTAGGAGTACCGGAAAAGACGCGTTAGGACCGGTGCCTACTCTGGAGCACACGTCCTCAGCACAATTGGGGCGATTCCGTCCAGGGAGAGCACTGATTTGCGACCCAAGCGCTGTGAGAACAGCACATTCGGCATGGAGTACTTACACCTGGAGTATAATTAACAGCGAAACCGGTAAAGAAAAACCTCGTAACTCAAACTATCAATTAAAAATTAACAATAAATTGACTAAATCAAATCAAGAAGTCGCAGCGGTGTTTGAGAAATATTTAACTGATATTCCTATTTTGACAACAGAGTCTTTGAATACTTCTCCAAGTGTCGCCGAGTCACTACTCAAACAGAATGTTAATATCTGTTTAAAAGAATTTAGATTTGAAAAAGTATTACCGCAAGATATTGTAAAATACTTCAAAAACATTGATGTAAAGAAAACCGCAGATTTGTTGGGGATTTCCGTGAGAGTTATTGCGTCCATAATAGATTTAATTGCACCTCATCTTGCTATTATTTTTAATACTTGTATCGATTCTGGTGTGTTTCCTGATTTAATGAAGTATAGTAAAGTAATACCTTTATTTAAATCCGGTAGTACAATGGACCCCGCTATTTCTGTACTACCAACTCTCAGTAAAATTTTTGAAAAAATAATTTTGGATCAATTGTTAATTTTTTTTTAATACAAATAAATTACTTCATAAAAACCAATTTGGTTTTACAAGTAGTCGCTCGACGTCTGACGCCGGTGTTGAGCTTATGAAATATATTTTTAATGCCTGGGAGAATTCACAGGATGCCTTGGTGTTTTCTGTGATCTTTCCAAGGCTTTCGATTGTGTTCATCATGAAACATTAATCAGGAAACAACATTACGGTGTAAAAAATTTGGCGCTTAGACTTATCATGAACATAATCAAGGAACCTACCTCACAAATCTGTGGAGGATTTTTTGTTTACTTTTTGTTTCTTGCTATTTCTACCGCAGTTTTAAAGATAACATGTCTGGAGTGGGCTAAGCCCACGCAACTGGCCTTTTTATTCTTGTTACTTCATATTTAAGTAACAGAACTCAAAAAGTCGTGATCAATGGGAAAGGTTCCTCGGGATCGGTAGTATCAATGGACGCTCCTCAGGGCTCGATTCTTGGCCCATTCCTGTTTTTAATCTATATTAATGACTTACCTTATCTTGTAGGGGACAATCACGATATAGTAATATTTGCTGACGATACCTCTTTAATTTTCAAACTCAAACGGCAGTTAATTAGTTACCACGATATGAATAATGCTCTATCAAAATTAGTACATTGGTTTAATACCAACAATATGCTCTTAAACGGCAATAAGACAAAGTGTGTTAAATTTATAATACATAATGTAAAACATTCGAATACCAATGTGCTATTAAATGGGGAGGAGTTGAGTCTTGTGGATACCACTGTTTTTCTTGGTATTACTATTGACGCGAAACTTCAATGGGGCCATGTATCTAAATTAGCAAGCAGACTTAGTTCTGCAGCATATGCTGTAAGAAAGATTAGAAGTCTCACAGATGTTGAGACAGCTAGGTTAGTGTATTTTAGTTACTTTCATAGCGTAATGTCTTATGGAATTTTGCTATGGGGTTATGCGACTGATATTGAAGCTATATTTGTTTTGCAAAAGAGAGCCGTTCGGGTGCTTTATAACCTAAATTGTAAAGAGTCCCTCAGATAAAAATTTAAAGAAATAAACATATTAACTTTGGCATTGCAATATATTTATGAAAATCTAATGTATGTACATAAAAACATAAATAGCTTTAATAAAAATAAGGATGTGCATTCTTTAAACACTAGGAACAAACATAAGCTTGAAATACCAGTTATTAGACTCAGTAATTCATTTATGGGGCAATGTATACGCTTTTACAACAAAATCCCAGAACATATTCAAAGTTTATCAATAAACAAGTTTAAAAGTTTTATTAAAGAAAAACTGTACAAAAAGGGTTATTATAATATCAAGGAATACATGAATAAAAATAACCCCTGGGAATAAGGTGATCGCCATCATGCTGGTTCTATTAAAAATCGTTTAAAAATTGTATAAATGAAATTATTGTTAAGTGAAATATATTTGAAAAAAAAGAGTCCCGCTGGGTTTCTTGCTGGTTCCCAGGACAGAGGTATTTTCCGAACCAGTGGTAAATAAAAAATGACTTTCAATAAGAATTATGTAATAATCAATATTGAATATAAAAATATTCTATTCTATTCTATTCTATTCACCGCGGGATGGTCGGCGGTGTTTTCCCTCCATCATCAAGAGTCGAGTTGGACGCAAAAAGGGAGCCTAAAAGGTCGGCTTTGTCTTTTGCGGCATGGGCCAGTGCGGCATCGTTCTCCCTGTGCAGAGATGGTAGTGATGGCTTACAGAAATTCTCTTGGACAGCTTTGGCGAGAGACCAGAATCCCGTGCATTCTGGTCTCTCGCCAAAGCTGTCCAAGAGAATTTCTTCCCTTTCTTCCCGATGAAAGGCGAACTAGTTTCTTGCCAAATTCTGCCTATGTGCTCTGATTTTGCCTTGGCAATAACTCTTTTGCAGGACCTGGAGACGAAGTTATACTTTTTTAAGTGTGCTAGTATTTACATCTCAAGTCGCCGAAGCCGTAGCCCAGGCTTGATAACACTCCTGCTTAAATATTTACTTACTATTTTATAACTGATCAAATATTTGACGCATATACAGTCTAGGTGACATATGTGCTCACAGTTCACCTGATGGTAAAATGATACTGTGTGTGAGTTTAAAGTATCCACTTTGATCCACACACCTTCATCTATCCTCGATTCAGCATCAAAATGCAGATACGTTGACATCCCTTAGCACTAAAATGAAATGACCATCAAATGATCATCATAATTACAGCCCTTCATAAGTCCACATAGGCCTCACCCAAGGAATGGCACAAAGCACGATCCCAATCGACCTGCATCCATTTCTGTACTTCCTGCTCGCGTTCCAAGGTTGTCACTACATACAGTAGGGGGTCGCCTTTATTTTAACTGTGGAAATGCTTAAGCATACCCGCCTCGCAAGTGCATGGACGGGTTATGTCGGACTCGCTCCAACTAAAATCTCATGGTGTTTCACCTTCGCCGCATATTGGCAGGGCCAACACTTTCGCACACATCCGCGGCCCCACCAGCAACGGGCGCCCCATGGCCAGCCTCTTCTCGAGGAAGACTTCTGCTCCCGCTTTTCCTTTTCAGGTAAGGCGCACCAAGAACATAAGGCGCGCCTCCCTCCACGGTCTCTAATTCCATCTGCGTAACGAAACCCCCCGAAAGTGATACGCGGAGGCTATGGAGTCAGAGCACACGGAAGCACTAGCTTTCCCGACTCCAGCGGCGTACCTGGTCTCTGGCTACGCCGCAAACCAAGTTCCGGCTGCGAAGGGTAGGGTCAAAGGCACCTTGCAATACTTACACTCCTCTCCCCCCGCAGCTCCACCAGTACTGCATTAACGGTAGGGCACCCATCGCGGAGGATACGGTGGTTACATCGCCATATTAACACAACACTCTTTCCTGCGACTCCAGCTCGGCTGTAGCGAGAGACACCCCACTCGCCGTAGTCCACCAACATACATCGGGAGTGGGCTCGCCAATCCCACTCGGAGTAACCACGTTGAGCCGGTCCTACACCTCGGGTCAGCCAAGTAGATTGCCCTTTATCCACCGCGGGTGATCATGTCATGGCTACTAAGCCCCCGCCGCGACAAGGCGGTAAACCAGATCGCCCCATACTTCATCTACTGGTACAAGGCTTTTTTTTACGTGGGGAAATCGTCATGGATACCTCCGGCTGCGGAGGCAACCGGAAGGTTATGCTGGACTCCTGCCGGCTAAAACCCCACGGTGTCTCCTCGCACCTGCGCGTGGGGCCGTGGGAATCCAAATTCTTCCGCAGCCCCGGCCCGGTCTGTCCGGGCCTCGTCTCCTGCACGGGGTAGCGAGGTGTTCAGCTACCCCCCTCCACAGCCTCCAACTCCACCTGCGTATCGGACCCCCCCGAGTCCGATACGCGGAAGCCATGGGGCCAGAAAAATCGAGCGCTTTGTAGCGTCCGCTTTCCCGACCCCAGCGGCGGATCTGGTCTCGGGCTCCGCCGCCAACCAAGTTTCTACCGCGGAGGGTAGGGAGAGCGGCGCCTCGCAATACCGACACTCCTCTCCCCCGCGGCCCCACCACCACCGCATCAACGGTGCGGCCCCGTCTGAGTCGCGGAGGATAGGGCGAGTGTCGCATCGCCATACCAGCACTCCTCATCCTTCGCGACTCCACCTCGGCTACAGCGGTAGAGGGAGCGGACACCCCTTTCACCGCAGCCCACCAACACACATCCGTAGTGGGCTCGTCAAGCCCACTCGGAGTGGCCACCTCGGGCCGGCCCTACACCTCGGACCAGCCAAGGGGTTCCTCTTTGTTCACCGCGGTTGACCAAGCCACGGCTACAAAGCCCCCCCCCCACGACAAGGCGGGAACCCGTTCGGGGGGGACTGGGACAAGGCTGCCCCAACTTTTTTTCCCCAAAGGTTTTATATCCCCCATACTCTTCACCGCTGCATTGGAAGACGGTTTAAAACTATTGAACTGGAAAGGATACGATATTAACATCAATGGCGTGTACATCACTCACCTTTTACCAACGTTATAGTCATTACGGCATAATCGCTGGAAGACTTTAAAACTATGCTCAGAGGCCTCAATAATGTCACCCAAGAGATAGCTCTTAAAACGAACATTTACCAAACAAAGATCATGTGTAACGTCTCACACCTATGCCGGTAGTTGTTTGTAGTACTAAGCTCGAAGTTGTTGACTTGTATGTTTACCTGGTACAAATAAACCTACTTGGTAAGTCCAACTTCGACCGAGAGATCAATCGACCGATTCAACTCTGCTGGGCAGCATTCTGGAAATTACGACACATATTTTCGTCAAGTATACTTCAAAACTTGAAAACATGGTTGTACAACCAGTGCGTGTTGCCAGTGATGACTTATGGATCTGAAACGTGGTCCTTCACTGCTGGCCGTCTGAGGAAGCTCAAGGTCGCTGAAAAGGCTGTAGAGGGGGCTATGTCCAGGGTTTCTCTGCGTGATAGACTTAAAAATGTGGATATCCGCTGTAGAATCATATACATAATTAGCAGTAAAAAAGAGAAAATGATAAATCAAATAATTTTTCAAATTAAAATAAAGTAATTTGATGCAAAAAATATTCTACCCCTTTTATTCAGTAAGTTTTTGATATTTTTATTATAAAATTCATGTTACATTTTTAAGAAATACGGATTAGTGTAATAAATTATTTTAGCATGAACTATCTCAAAATATATTACTAATTCAATATACTAAAGAATGAACTACGTTTTTATTTTCGTGAAAGCAGTCTAGACTTGTGCATACACTCGCAAACGCTATAGCTACGTCTGCTGATACAGAGCAAGCTAATTGCTGATTTGCGAAGCAAGCGTTCTCCGTTTAGTAACGTAAGAGCATCTAGAATTTCATTGATTGTAAATATACTTCTCTTTTTGTGTTTTTAACAATTATGTAAATATTAAAAAAAATACGTAATTGTAACAGATAAAAGATTTAGTGACGATTGAAGTGGTATTGTTGTTTTGCTTATTTGTGTTTGGTATAGTACCACTGTTGAATATGGTTCTCTATCATAATAGGTGAGGTTTTGTCGTTAATGCTACACTTGACAGGTGAATTAGCTTATTTTAACAGCTCCGTCACGCATTAGCTTAGCAATGAGTTGCAGCGCTTGGCGCCGCGGGTTTAAATCTCGCATGGAACAAGTATTTGTATGGCATTCAAATGATTATTCTGGGTCTGGATGTCCGTATGCCCCTGTGAAATTTATATATGTTAACTGCTCCCACGATACAGGAGAAAATCCTAGTGGGGAGGTAACGTTTTAAATAAGTTGGTTGCCGTCACATGAATATACCACTTGACCGCGTCCAGCGCAGAGGGGCTCGAATCGTCGATGACCTAGTTCTTTGTGATCGGCTTGACTCATTGGCGTTCCGGAGAGATGTTGCATCCCATTGCATACCCTATCGCGTCTATCACGGGGAGTGCTCAGAGGAATTGTTCAGACAAATTCCAATTTCAACATCGCACAAAGCGACAAATCTCGCGATGGCATCCATAACATTTGGATGATTGGCGGTTCACCACTGTGCGATTTCCAGAAGTTTTCTTTCTCGCACAACTTCCTTGTGGAATCAGCCTACACCAGAGATTTTCCGGACCGATACGGCTTAAAAATTTTCAAGAAAATGGCCTACTATTCTATTCTCCTCCTAATCAAGTTATTGTGTTTTCCTGCCAAGAAATTCTCAGCTGCAGCTCCGACTCAGGAAGTTGGCTATGTTTCACCCCTGTGCCTCGGAAAGCACATAAAGTTGTAGGTCTTGCGCCTGGTCTCTCTGCCTCTATGCGATCGAGTCGTTTTACCGTGCCATCGGACTATGAGGCCAAGGGTATAGAAAGTGTACTCGTGCTGAAAACGAAATTCGGTCTGAAGAACATTATTATTATTGTTTAAGTATGGTGTGATCTATATTTGTACTATAATATATATGTATATCTATATATCTTCTTTTACTATAATAAAACTCTAACACGTCGTCTGTCTGAACACGCATCAACCTGCGAACCGATTCCGATGGGACTTTCACTGGCGGATAGCTGATGATTCAAGGAGTTACACTACTTTTATTTTAGGAGAAGAATTATGGTTCCGCACAAAAAAATTAAAACCCATGAAATTCAATCGCAATAAATTTTACGCGGGCGAAGTTGCGGGATACAGTTAGTATTGTGTATTATCGTATGATATATATAATTGCGTATAAGTAAGATGAACATTACCTAAAGACCGACGTTGGATAGTATGAGGTAGGTAAGTATGAGGACGGATACGAGACCCACGGGATGATATGCGGTAGTTGATTTTCTTACGTCGCTATTACACGGCAATCGCCTAAACTGCCACCAACCAACATAGATTTGGTTACGATATTGGAAGGTATATACCGCCACTTCGTTCGGTCGCCAGACTTTTTTTATTATATTGTTGCTATTACTGGGGCTATTGATGGGGGCATGGGTCTTGTGCCTCTTGGTCACAGACCAGCATCGCACCCCGTTAGGTTCGGTCAACGATGGGTCTGAAAATGGTGACGTGCAAGACCTTGGTGGGAAGACGTTCGATTCCACACACACTCAAGTTTCTTAAAGAAGGGGTGGACGACTAAGATTACGGGCGCAGATTGATCGGTCTCCATGTCGACACCTATTGTATAAATTTGTAGATGGATTTTATTTTGATTCCCTATACTTAAGGTGACCACTAAATTGAATACCTAAAAACCCAATTTAAAACTGATTAATTTCCCCAGGAAATGCACTTGGTATATATAATTACCTCTAGGTGAGATTTGAAGAGAACAATATTTTCACCTCGTCATAAAAGAACAATTGGTTCAAAATGAAGCATTGTTTATTTTCAGTATTAAAATGGAAATAAAATGACAAAAGCACTGGATTTTTTTTTGAAATAGGAATCTTAGATAAGGCCGGGTGAAAACCTGAATGCAATCTAAGTTTCACTAGAAACTATAATGGGAACAAAAAGTTTTATTTAGTTTTTTATGTCCGTTATATACAGAAGTTGGAGTAAAATGGCCTAGAAAAGAAAAATATTACAGTAAATATTTCATGGAGGGTATCAAACGGACACTTTTGAATAATTTTGAAAGATTTTTCAAAGTTTTTGATTCAATTTAAGGTTATATTTCTTACATTTTGTGATTAAAATTCGGCACCTTTTCCAATATTTAAGAGTAATTTTACTCTTCTTATGAAGCATGTTGTGGCTGCCTTAAATTGGTTTTTAATTTAAAATTAAGTTTATAATATGTTATATTTGTGAACATGTATTATTACCCTCTGGCTGTCCTTAAATAAATTAAAAAAACATACACAGTCCCGCTGATTGATGATTAGTAAGCACCAATACCTATGAGCCCTTATGAGACACTCGGCGTAAATGAGATACCCGCAATCAACTTTAAAAAACAGACTACGGACGCGTTTTCACTTCTGAGGTCAAAGCTGGAATACCTTACAGACCATTATTATACTGGTGGCGGCAGAAATATGTAAGAAAGTGGCACCTAGTACCTGCATAGACGGTACTCCTTTGCAGGGAATGAATCCATTACAAATTAAAAATAAGAATCAAAATGTAGATGCCCAGTCTCCGTCAGGACTGATATGCTGACTAAGGACTAAGAAAAACGTCCTGTTACCATTAAAAAGGGACTCCGGATCTCGTCACTCATCATTCGATATAAAGAAAGTGTGTGTTCTGTAAGAGCGTTGTTTTTCCCCGGTCGAGCCGATCCATTCGTGCATCAACCATAATGTAACTACAGCAGCCTACCTCATAGATTATAATATCCTTCTCACAAATATGCCAGGAGATATTTACCATAGCTGCCACGCTAGGCAGCTGAGATGGTAACCACAGTTTTATATTTTCTAATTGTTATTATGAAGATGCTGCTGTCCATCCCTACTCCATGGGATAGTATGTGGTAGTAGTTTCTCTTACGTCACTATTATTCAGCAAAAAAAAAACTAATACCTTTCTTTGAGTTTTGTTTTTTATAGAATAAGGGTGACAAGCGAGCACATAGTCCACCTGATGGTAAGTGGTTGCTGTGGCCCATAGACATCTGCATTTATCTTCGTTTGCGAATTTAAATGCAAATGCGTTGTCAGCCGTGAGGGCTAAGATGGAATGCCTCTTTTCCAGTAAAATGGGTCTCCGGTTCTCTACACTAACCATACGAAACACAACAGCAATAAGCCACTATTTTACGCTGGTATTCTGTGAGAGCGTGGTCCTTCCCCGGTCGAGCGGATCCATTCGTGCTACAACTATACTATTAATAAAGCTGCAACATGGCTCTACCACGTAAAATTTGTGTGTGTTTTCTGGAGCAATAAATTATCTAACATTCTAATTTGCATCGAACATCATTGGCTAAGCGGTTAGTTAGCTTACAGCGCAAGTTAACAATTCCCGCCTCCTTCGAGAGCTTGGAGCGTATTTCCAGCAAATCCATGATACGTTGGAAACTACAACGCTCCCAAAGAGCATTTAAGTTTGTTTTTAAAGCTTGAAACAATCTAAATTAAGTTTTGCATTCAGATATTTATTTTATTGGTATCATATTTCATATACATTCATTCTAATAATGACCCTTAGTGGTCAGACCAGTTACTATTGTATTGAGGGACTTATATGAAAATCCCATTTCAGTCCGACATAAACTTAAAATCACAAATGGAATATTTCATTAAATATTTTTAAAAAGTGTGAATGCCTCGTACCATACACCAGTGGCAGATTTTAGGAGTCGACATTTTGCCAATGAAATTCTGCTACTTGCCATAACTTTTATGTGATGCCAGTAAATACTTTAAAAAGTCTGATAAATATATTTAATATGATGCTACTAAAGCAGCATTGAAAGTTCTGAAAGATTTTTTTAATTCTTTTCGCACACACTCTCTCCAATGGTATAGAAATATATATTAATAACTATTAAAATATATATTATGTTTTATTATTAAGTTAATATATTTTTTTTTTTATTTATAAGTAGATATTTACTATAGATTTTATATTTTTTTTTTTTTTTTTTTTTTTATTTTAAAACATTTTTACTTGTAATACTAAAAACTATAATAATAATTAAAAAAAAACTAAAACTAGAAACTTAAATATCATATAGTCCTACTCCCCGCGGTATCGTGCCAAGAACGCTGGCTGCGTTTCCCCGCTGAATGGCTATACTTAGCCTTTGAGCAAGGAAAGAACCAGCCCTCTTATCACCAGCAGCAACGACCAGCCGCGGATGGAGTTCCTTTAGGAACTTCACCGCATGTGGACCCCACGGACCGATAGTCTCTACAGCAAATGGCACAAATATGTAGTCATCTCTCAGAGACTCATATTTGCGCCACTTACTCAGTTCAGCTGCCTCTGATGCCGCCCCGGCTCTAAACGAGGTACCCCTGAGATGAGAGACCGCCAGAGTGTCTACGCAAGTAGCATCCCACACTAAGGCTTTACCTCTCTCCCAAGGGACCAATGTCATACCGTCGGGTCTCCTGCCATCGTCTCTAAATATTCCACAAGGCTCTAAAACCGAGGGAACATTTATAGAGACAAGAGCCCTTCGGATGACATCGTTCAAAGAACTGTGTCGTGAAAATCTACCAGCGCTTTTCTTACATGAAAGTCCGTGGAGCCCAAACTTGTCGACGCTGCTACCACAGGGACACTGATGGGGTTGACAAATCGCCGCTCCTAGTCGGATTCCTACGGCAATGCGTAAGCTTTCCGCATCAAGTAATGTGCCGAGATTACTTGATGGTAAAGCGTGTAACCAGTGACTAGATTCCTTAGTCGAAACAGCTAGAAGGCGTGCCTTATCTAGGTCACTCTGGAGATTATGAAACAAATCCTTCTGCACGCCCTGTACCAATGGAATATCCCACTGTTTTTGTTGGTTAACTTCCAGTGGAACATTTTCACCAGGACAGAGCGTTTGCCATGTCTGCCCTGCCTCCGTAGCAAAGCATAGGTCTGCTTTATTATTTAAAATTATATTACATAAGTCACTGACACTATTTACGGAAGCAAGGAAAGCAGGCAATGCAATGCTAGAAAGATTTCTCACACCAATGCCACCAAATTTTATAGGTAAAGTAGCTTGAGTCCAGGCTGTAGTATTTAAAGTTAAATTTAGAATTTTTTCAATAGCTATTTTAAGATTATTATCAATATCTTGTAAAATATCCGAACATTTCCAGACTGGACTCGAGCGGAGTAAGTATGTAAATCTAGGTACAAGAAGACAATATTTTAAAATAGTAAGAGCTATGTGGGGGTTTAATTTATATAATTTATCAACGTGGTTTAAAAACTGATCAAATTTTGTTTTTAAAACAGGTTTAATACTATCGAAAAACAACGGGGCACCTAGCAGGTATAGTGATTCCGTACTGACAGTTTTTATTCCTGGACAAATATGATTAAAATTTTGAATTAAAGTGTCTCTATGAGAAGTAGATAAATTATTGGAAAAAAATATTTCACATTTATTGCTATTTGGTTCAAGACCAATATTTTTAAAATTTTGAAAAATATGAGTAAGATCACTGAGGACGTCATCTGCTCTACCTCCCAGTGTACCGTCGTCTAGGTACCAGACATTCAGCTTGGATTTCAAATTTGAAATAATTGGTTGAATTCCCAAACTGAAAAGTGCTGGACCCAGTGGGTCACCCTGCTGAACACCGACAGCGGAATCGATAACATGGTTTTCGTAAAACAAGTTAGTATTTTGACTATAACATTGCCAAACGTAATGATAAATTTCGGGGGTATTATTAGCCACTTCTTTCAGCAAGGTTACCCTATCGATAGAGTTAAAAGCATTCCTTAGGTCAACCTTCACAAGAACATCTGCATCAGAGCTTGTTAAAAATGTACGCACTGAATGTACCGCCGCCTCACAGCCACCTCTAGTGCCAAAACCTAGTTGAGTAGGCTGAAATTTGGTCTTAAGGTTAGAGATTATGTGCCTGCAAGCTAATTTTGAAGTTAAACGTCGAAATGTGGAACCAACGGCAATAGGACGGATACCGTTATCCTTTTTTTTGAAGGCACATAATCTTGCCCCATATAAGAATGGAATGAAATTTGGATTAACATTACCAGAAAGCATAAAGTTACATAATTTTGTAATGTCTTTAAGAAGTACTCCGCCGGCGTCACCGGCAGAAGCGCTTACAAGATCTTTAAGATGTTGAGGCGTAATTCCGTCAATGCCGCCAGCAGAGCCATTCGAAAATGACATAATTGCTTCTAAAGTGTCTTTTTCCGAAATTTGTAAAGGTTGCATAGAAGTCCTGGGAGGCAGCGGTAAACTCTGAGGATGTTTGACCGAAGGATGCTTTTGACGAAGGCTTTCAAGTGTTTCGACATTACGAGGAGCCAGGATGTCGTCTGAGAATAAAATACGGGATGCATTTTTTAAGTCGCCATCCATTACTTTCGACTCAACTACTTTTTTTAAATCAAATTTAGGACGTGGTCGAGATAAATGAGTATTAATTGGGTAATCTAAATTTTGAAAAGATGTCTCTTTTAGTTGAGACGTAACTGATTTAGTTATTGTTTTATCAAAATGAAAATGGGAATACGCGAAAGTAAATAATTTTTGCCAACTATTTTCACTATTAGTGAAACAATTTTGAATAGTGCATGACAATGCTTTAGCAAGCTGCATCCTCGCACCTCTAGGAATTCTTTTAACCACTGGTACATTACGATAATATTTATAAATTTGCTCCGAAAACAGGGAAAAATTTGTGTCATTAGAGGAATTGCTAATAGAGTTATGAATTTCTACGGCAGGCTGTGAAGCCGAAATACTTTTACTATGGCATCGTTTAATATGTATATTTAATCCCCTTTTACCTTTAAACAGCCTACCGTCAGCACAATTTTGAGATTTTTTATATTATTTATATAAGAGGCGGCAAACGAAGATGCGGCATGTATGCCATTAGGTTATAAATGACAAACACCAGGGGAATTACAGGTGCATTGCCGACCTTTTAAAAAAGACTAGTTTCTTTTCTTGAAGATCTTTAAGTCTTTTTATCAGCGATTTCTTTTCAGACTCATACAGTCCGGTAAAATCGCTGGGGATAGCCGATTTCACAATGTAATTGTGCGAGGAAGAAAAAATCTCGTAAATCACACAGTGATGGACCGCCAATCATCCAGATGGTATCACAAATTATGTCGATTTATTTTTATCTTCGAAAAATTATACATCATTTCAAATAATCATTTTAAATTTTTTGGACATGCAACATTCCTCACTATTCTTATATGAATAGCTAAGCAGAGAAATATTTAGTTGATGGACTATGACTACATTTAAGTGAAACTTATACATTATTCCTTCCATGCATTTAATTACCAAACCAGTGATAATTTCGTTGCTCGAATTGAATCAATTAATTGACCGAAACTTTCTTTATGGACGTTTGGATTGAGTAGCGATCGTGAAGTTTAATTACACTAACACATACTGGCCATGGATAATCCAGTAAAGTCATGTAAATATAACGAGGAACTTTTTGATTCCTTATTAAAATATCAAAATGATTATCAGCACTCAATGCCAGGTTCTTTAGGGACAGTGTGTGTTAATAACATGACAAGCAGTAATACTTCATTTTCTTTACCTACACTCTATGATAGTACCATAACAAAGCAGATAAATTTAAAAAGTAATGAAAAAAATAATGTAATTGTGTATAGTGATGACATAGGCAAAAATTTGGGTATATCATTGAATAACTGTTTAAAAAGGCAACAGATAAGTAATTACTGCATGCCTGGAGCATCATTCAGTGATATTATGAATAAAATTTTAACTAGTAAATATAACCCTAATAGTATATTAATAATTTTTGTTGGGAGAAGAGGCAATATGAACAAAAATCAATTATTAAAATATATTGAATATCTCAATAACATAAATGTGGTTAAAGTTATTTTGTTTACATTGCCTTATATAGAGGGGTGGCCACAGGAAAATAAACTAAGATATAATTTAAATTTAATGATGCATATTGCGATATGTAATAATAACTTAAATTTGACATTTAATTGTAAGAATAATAATGATAAATTTCATTTAGTTGATATTAATAATTTAATTAAGAAGTTTTTGACAAGAGATAGGTATTACCTATCAAAGTTTAGTTTGAGACTGGTAGCAAATACGCTATCTCATTATTTATATTTTAACCCAGCCAAATTATTGGCTACCTTAACACCTGCTTTTATTGAGCAGAAAAATAATTTCACAAATGATTTGGAATTAGTTCCAAGTAATTTAAATTAGATAATAAGACAATAGAGGTAATCTCTAGCAAAGATAACTTAAATACTTTAGAATACAATTCAACTATACTTCATTGTGTAATTTCACAAAATAGCAATAATAAAAACTGTATTAACCTATTGCATCAAAATATACAAGGTATGTTAGGCAAAGAACTAGAAATTGAATTATTTTTGAATAGTAACCTTATTCATATTTTATGTATTACTGAACATTGGTTAAAAAGTTACAACTCCATATTTAATTTCAGTAATCACCTCCTGGCTCCTTAATATTAGCTAATAAATCCTTATCATGTAAAGAACATAAAGACATTGTGAGCCTCTCTGTTGAGCGTACTGTAGAAATCGCATGTGTTGAGCTTGAGCACCTTATTGTTGTCAATGTTTACAGACCCCCATGTTCAAATTATGATACCTTTGAAAAAATTATGGAAGAAGTTTTAGTTAAGCTTAATAAACAGAATAAATCTCTTGTAGTGTGTGGAGACTTCAATATCAATCTCCTGGAAACTTCTTCCATCAGTATTAAATTTTGCTCTTTGTTCAAATCCTATAATCTTGATAATTTATTCTTTGAAGCTACACGAATTGCAGGGTGTAGTGCAACTTGTATTGATAATATTTTTACAGGTGTTGTACCAATAAACAAATCAATAATTCAAAAACTTAGTTCAGATCACTGTGGACAACTGGTTTCATTACCTTATATGCACAAAAAACAGGAAATTGAGAAAATTGTGTTTGTTCCTATTAATGCAAAACGCCTGGAGAGATTTAGAAGTAATATGGTAAAAAAACCTTCCATCGCTTTCTTATAAGAACAATGCAGACTTTTTATATGGAGAATTATTTACCCTTATAAGCAATGAATTTAAAAAAAACATTTACTTCTAAAACATTCTCTGGAAACAGTCGCAAGGCATTTAATGAGTGGGCGACAGTGGGAATTCATAAAAGCAGACGAAGGTTATATGACCTTTACCATGAAAGATCATATAATCCTTCTGATGCTTAAGAATATGTCAAAAATTATTCCAAAATGTTTAAAAAAAGTTTGCTCCACAGCCAAATCGTTACATATTAGCAACAAAATTAAGACGGCTAAGAATAAAATTAAAATGACGTGGAGTATAATTAACAGCGAAACCGGTAAAGAAAAACCTCGTAACTAAAACTATCAATTAAAAATTAACAATGAATTGACTAAATCAAATCAAGAAGTCGCAGCGGTGTTTGAGAAATATTTCACTGATATTCCTATTTTGACAACAGAGTCTTTGAATACTTCTCCAACTGTCGCCGAGTCATTACTCAAACAGAATGTTAATATCTGTTTAAAAGAATTTAGATTCGAAAAAGTATTACCGCAAGATATTGTAAAATACTTCAAAACCATTGATGTAAAGAAAACCGCAGATTTGTGGGGGATTTCCGTGACAGTTATTGCGTCCATAATAGATTTAATTGCACCTCATCTTGCTATTATTTTTAATACTTGTATCAATTCTGGTGTGTTTCCTGATTTAATGAAGTATAGTAAAGTAATACCTTTGTTTAAATCCGGTAGTACATTGGACCCCGCTAATTTTAGACCTATTTCTGTACTACCAACTCTCAGTAAAATTTTTGAAAAAATAATTTTGGATCAATTGTTAATTTTTTTAAATACAAATAAATTACTTCATAAAAACCAATTTGGATTTACAAGGGGTCGCTCGACGTCTGACGCCGGTGTTGAGTTTATGAAATATATTTTTACTGCCTGGGAGAATTCACAGGATGCCTTAGGTGTTCTCTGTGATCTTTCCAAGGCTTTCGATTGTGTTCATCATGAAACATTAATCAGGAAACTACAACATTACGGTGTAAAAAATTTGGCGCTTAGACTTCTTACTTCGTATTTAAGTAACAGAACTCAAAAAGTCGTGATAAATGGTAAAGGTTCCTCCGGATCGGTAGTATCAATGGGCGTTCCTCAGGGCTCAATTCTTGGCCCATTCCTGTTTTTAATCTATATTAATGACTTACCTTATCTTGTAGGGGATAATCATGATATAGTATTATTTGCTGACGATACCTCTTTAATTTTCAAACTCAAACCGCAGTTAATTAATTATGACGATGTAAATAATGCTCTATCGAAATTAGTACATTGGTTTAACGCCAACAATATGCTCTTAAACGGCAATAAGACTAAGTGTATTAAATTTACAATACCTAATGTAAAACATTCGAGTACCAATGTGCTATTAAATGGGGAGGAGTTGAGTCTTGTGGATACCACTGTTTTTCTCGGTATTACTAATGACGCGAAACTTCAATGGGGCCCCCATATATCTAAATTAGCAAGCAGACTTAGTTCTGCAGCATATGCTGTAAGAAAGATTAGAAGTCTCACAGATGTTGAGACAGCTAGATTAGTGTATTTTAGTTACTTTTATAGCGTAATGTCTTATGGAATTTTGCTATGGGGTAATGCGACTGATATTGAAGCTATATTTGTTTTGCAAAAGAGAGCCGTTCGGGCGATTTATAACCTAAATTGTAAAGAGTCCCTCAGACAAAAATTTAAAGAAATAAACATATTAACTTTGGCATCGCAATATATTTATGAAAATCTAATGTATGTACATAAAAACATAAATAGCTTTAATAAGAATAAGGATGTGCATACTTTAAACACTAGGAACAAACATAAGCTTGTAATACCAGTTACTAGACTCCACAGAATCAGTAATTCATTTATGGGGCAATGTATACGCTTTTTACAACAAAATCCCAGAACATATTCAAAGTTTATCAATAAACAAAAAGGACAAAAAGACACTCGTAAGTAACTACCGGCCCATTACGCTGGTTCCTATCTTATCCAAAGTATACGAGAAGGTTATGTATGAAAAACTTACATCGTTTTTCGATAAATATCATATACTAAAACATAATCAATATGGATTTCGAAAAAACAAATCCACTACACATGCGGTATATGACTTAGTGAATGAGACTCTTACACAATTAAATAATAAACAATATACAACGGGCCTCTTTTTTGATATGTCGAAAGCTTTCGATTTTGTTTCGCATGATCAACTTCTAGTAAAGTTAGAGCACTGTGGTGTTAGAGGCACTGTTTTGAACTGGGTAGAGACATATTTGCAAAATAGAATGCAATCAGTCGAAATTGCAAAACTTGACTCTAACCATGTAGTGAAAAACTACAGGTCTGAATTTAGGGAAAATAAGTTGGGCGTCCCTCAAGGAAGTGTACTAGGACCTCTTCTGTTCCTGATTTATATTAATAATCTCCCAAATGTGACCAAGCTTCGATGTATCCTATTCGCTGATGATATATCTGTAATAGTGACAACTGATAACAAATTGACATTAAATGACCACAAAAATGACATTAATGAAACTATAATTCAAATAATTAATTGGCTTAGAAACAATAATTTAATTATCAACATTGACAAAACGAATTTAATTAAGTTTAATAATATACAAAATCTGACATTTAATATAAATTATGAAGGACAAATACTTAAAAATACAACAACAACGAAATTCTTGGGTATAGAAATTGATCAAAAATTAGATTGGAAACAACAAGTTAAAAAAGTGTGCAACAAAATCAATCGTTTCTCATTTGCAATTTATAAATTAACAAAAATAGCAGGAAGGAGTACAGCTCTTATTGCGTACTTTGCTTACGTTGAATCAGTTCTGAGATACGGACTGATCATATGGGGTAACAGCACAGACATAAAAAAGGCGTCCATTGCACAAAAAAGTGTGTTAGAGCAATATGTGGTACTGCACCTGACGAACCATGTCAGCCTTTGTTTAAATCTTTGAAAATTTTGACACTTCCTAGTCTATATATTTTTGAAGCGGCAAAATTCGTAAAGAACAATATAAATTATTTTACACAAGCCAAGGACGTCTACAAACGAAGCACCAGAAATAGAAATAGGTTGGTTTCCGCTATAATTCCTAAGAGTGCGAGATTACATAAAAATTGCTACTGGATGTGTATGACAATACATAATAAGATACCACAAGTAATTCGAGACCTACCTTTCATTCAATTTAAAAGAGATTTATACAACTTTCTCAGTAAAAAGTCTTTTTACACTGTACAGGAATATTTGAACTACGAGTACGATAGGTAATAGGAACTTGACAAAGTTGAGGGACCAATTGTGAAATGTTTGTTAATTATTTTCTATTTATTAACTACCTGTTGACATTTTGATATAATCAATTCTCTTAAATATTATTATCTCGATATTTTATAGTTTTAAGATTTGCATGCTATTAATAATGGCTGATTAAGCGGATGTTTAATTACTGTGACCATCTTCAATGTACCTTAACCAAATGCAAATAAATATTTCATTCATTCGTTCATTCAAGTTTAAAAAGTTTTATTAAAGAAAAACTGTACAAAAAGGGTTATTATAATATCAAGGAATACATGAATGAAAATAACCCCTGGGAATAAGGTGATTGCCACCATGCTGGTTCTATTAAAAATCATTTAAAAATTGTATAAATGAAATTATTGTTAAGTGAAATATGTTTGAAAAAAAAGTCCCGCTGGGTTTCTTGCTAGTTCTTCCCAGGACAGAGGTATTTTCCGAACCAGTGGTAAATAAAAAATGACTTTCAATAAGAATTATGTAATAATCGATATTGAATAAAAAATTAATCTATTCTATTCTACTAACAACTTGAAGGAATTGCAGTTAGGACTTGACAGAAACTTTTGCCAGTTACTAGAACCATTTGTATTTCATTTAATTTAAATAGAAGGAAATAAAGAAAAATCACGTTTATTTCAGTTATAACTTACAGCACAAATTAAAAATTAATCATCGGAAAAGGCAAAAACAGACAAACGAAATATTAAATACACCATAGGTTTAAGAAAATGTACTTAAAAACAATGTGCTAAATCATGAAACTGCAAAATAAACCGGTCTCAGTGATATAAGATAAAGATCAGTAATTATATAATAATGACCATTTATTATATGATACAATAGATCTATTACAATATATTGAAATGTGTTGTGCAGAATATGTAATATTATCTTTTTTATATTGTATATTTATTTTTAAAGGACTTTGTATGCTGTGCAAATAAATATTGTTTATATTATTATTTTTAAAATAAATTAGATTTATTTGTTATATTAGAAAGCAAAG
Source organism: Parnassius glacialis (assembly GCA_033319125.1). Taxonomy (NCBI): domain Eukaryota; kingdom Metazoa; phylum Arthropoda; class Insecta; order Lepidoptera; family Papilionidae; genus Parnassius; species Parnassius glacialis. The sequence continues at coordinate 6,504,665 of JAVANC010000025.1, forward strand.
ATAAATTGTTACAGAAGATTAATTTTTTAAAGATTATTACAGCCTTTAGCCGTGAAACGCAGCCAGTTACCATGTTCGCCCCCGTAGCCAGGAAAAGCGTGGCCGCCGGGGATTGGGGGCCGTCTTTTAATTACTCTCAATTGAGTGGTATATTACCATAGTTGCCACGCTTGGCGACTGGGTTGGCAACCGCATTATTATTGTGGTATTACTATAATCAGGAAGATGCTGTTGCCCATCTCCTGACTATTTCCCACTGTCGCCTCTTACGAAACCCACGGCAAGATATAGGGTAAGAAATATTCTTAACCGCCACTACACGGCATTTTTAGTATTAATCATTATCATTACAACCCTTCACAAGTCCACTGCTGAACATAGGCCTCCCCCAAAGAATGCCACAAAGCACGGTCCTGAGCCACCTGCATCCATCGACTTCCTGCATGTCTTACCAGGCCGTCACTCCATCTCGTGGGAGGACGCCCTACACTTCGCCTACCGGTACGAGGCTGCCACTCGAGAACCTTTCTTCCCCATCAGTTGTCGGTTCTTCGAGCTAAATGGCCGGCCCACTGCCACTTCAGCTCACTAATACATTGGGCTATGTCGGTTACTCTGGTTCTACTGCGGATAACCTCATTCCTAAGTTTATCACGCAGAGAAACTCCGAGCATAGACCTCTTCATAGCTCGCTGAGCGACCTTGAGCTTCCTCATACGGCCAGCAGTGAAGGACCACATCTCAGTTCCGTAAGTCATCACTGGCAACACGCACTGGTTGTACAATTTCGTTTTAAGGTTTTGAGTTATGTCTGACTAGAAGATGTGTCGTAGCTTCCCGAACGCTGCCCAGCCGAGTTGAATCCGTCGATTGACCTCTCGGTTGAAGTTGGACTTACCTAGTCGGACTATTTGTCCCAGGTAAACATACTCGTCAACAACTTCGAGCTTAGTGCTCCAAACAACTACCGGCATAGGTGTGACATGGACATTACACATAATCTTTGTTTTGTCCATGTTCATCTTAAGACCTATCCGTTGGGAGACACTATTGAGGTCAATGAGCATAGTGCTTAGTTCCTCCAGCGATTCTGCCATGAGGACTATATCGTCGGCAAATCGAAGGTGAGTGATGTACTCGCCATTGATGTTAATACCGTATCCTTTCCAGTCCAGAAGCTTGGAAACGTCTTCCAATGCAGCGGTGAAGAGTTTCGGGGATATAACGTCACCCGGTCTTACACCTCTCTGCAATTGGATAGGTTTCGTACTCTGGTTCTGTACTCGGATAGCCATCGTAGCTCTACTGTACAAACACTACAGCACTTCGATATACCGACAGTCAACTTGGCACCGCTGAAGGGGCTGCAGCACCGCTCAAATTTCGACGGAATCAAAGGCTTTCTCATAGTCAACATACGCCAGACATAGTGGCAAATTGTACTCTTCGGACTTCTGTAGAATTTGCCGTAGGGTATGTATGTGGCCTATGGTGCTAAAGCCCTTTCGGAAACCGGCTTGTTCGGAAGGCTGGAAGTCGTCAAGTCTGCGCGCGAGACGATTCGTAATGACTCTCGAAAACAGCACGTAGACGCGGCTCAGAAGGGAAATCGGTCTGTAGTTCTTCAAAAGAGCGTTGTCACCTTTCTTGAAGAACAAGACCACCGCACTTCTGCTCCACGCCTCCGGTGTGATGCCGCCATGCAGGAAAGAATTAAAGAGCTTCTGAAGGACTTCAAGTACCGGTCTTCCGCCCGCTTTCAGAAGCTCCGCTGTAATTCCATCCTTGCCTGGGGCCTTGCCGTTTTTAAGGTGCTGGAGAGCCATTCTAATCTCGCTCAGACTGACGTCCGGGATATCTTCGGCATAGTGTCGGATAAGACTCGCTCTTAGATCGTTACCCACACTTGCATGTGGCTCCAATGATGACGTGTACAGCTGCCCATATAACCTCTCAATCTCACTCAAAATCTCAGGTGCCCCGGAAACGATGCTGCCACATTCGGTCTTCAGCTTTGACAGTTGGCTCTTTCTGGCAGACTGATCTCTGGCAAAGACTTTGGAGCCTTGGTTCCGCTCGATCGCTTCTTCAATACGAGCTGTATTGAAGTTGCGCAAGTCCCGCCGCATGATTTGGAGATCTGTCTGTTCAGTTGCCTGTATGCTGTCAAATCCGTTGAAGAATGTAGCCTCATCTCCTGTCTAACAGCCATGAGATTAAAAGTGTTATCGGAGAGTTTTTGTGTTCTTCTGCGGCGGGTTTTGCAGAACTTAGCTCCGACCGCATTGACAGTTTCCACGAGCTTATCATTCATATCGTCCACTTCATTGCAGTCTTCTAGGCACTGAAAACGGTTTTGTAACTCGAGCTGAAAGGTTTCGGGACTTTGGATTAGAGCACGAGGGGGACGGAGCGTTGACTTCATCAGACGAGACCTCTCCAACTTAACAGTTAGGTTCAGTGTGCCTCTAACCATTCTGTGATCGCTGCCGGTTTTCACCCTCGCGATCACTGAGACATCACTGAACAGTTGTCGTCTGATCGTCATAATGAAGTCAATCTCATTTTTTGTCGAACCGTCGGGGCTCGACCAGGTCCACTTCCTGTGGGGCCGCTTCTTGAAGAAAGAGTTCATCATAAAGAGTCCCTCTTTCTCCATGAAGTCGGCCAGCTGCTGGCTCCTTGGGTTCCGTTGCCCTATTCCAAATTTCCCTACTTTCAGCTCACCGTTCTCTCTTGTGCCTAGTTTTGCATTGAAGTCTCCCATTAACACCGTATATTGGGTTTTGGAGGAATGCATGGCTCTAGAGATATCCTCATACATTTCCTCCACCTCCTCATCGGGATGTGCCGAGGTTGGTGCGTAAACCTGTATGACCTTCAGCGAATACCGTTTGGTGATTCTGAGTATAAGGTACGCAACCCTCGTCGACACACTCCCGATCTTTACGACGTTGTTAACGAGAGACTTGTAGACGATAAATCCGACACCTCCTTGAGACAGATGGTCGCCCTCCCAGTGTTAGAGCAAATTGCCGGATTCGAGAATTACCGTGTCCTCCCCCTCTCTTCGGACTTCGGATAATCCTATAATATTCCAGCGCAACTTGTCTACCTCTTCTTCCAGCTCCACGATCTTCTCGTCAGTCCTCAGGGTGCGTGCGTTGTACGTTGCCAGGTCGAGTCGTCGTAGGTGGCAACCGAACCTCCACCGGAGATTCTTAGCACCCCCTGCCCCGCCGTTACCATGGTCGCCACCGTAGCCAGGAATAGCGGGGCCGTCGGGGACTGGGGGCCGTCTACTTGTTACATTCATTCATAGGGGGGTATTTGCCATAGTTGCCACGCTTGGCGAGCGGGTTGGCAACCGCAGTTTTTTTTATTGTAATTTTGGCTTTTATCAGGGAGATGCTGCTGCCCATCTCCCGCCTGTTTCCCTTTGTCTCCTTTTACGACACCCACGGGAGGGTATGGGGTAGTGGATATTCTTGAACGCCACTACACGGCAAGTTTTTAGTATTAAATCAGCCTTTAAATCCTGTACTGATATTAGGTTCAGCAAAATTTAAATAAATGAATAAATATACTTCTAATCTTCGGAAATAGCTAACTTACTATTTAACTTCTACAGGTTAAGTCCAATAAACACCGCATTGACTTCGGCTTCTGTTCATTCAAATTGACGTCAAGTTGTAAACAAACTATCGCGGAACCTACTCTTGCCTTAAACTCTCCAAAGTTGCGCCATAGTTGAAGCCTATAAACTGGTTGTCGTGATGTTATTTTCTCATGCAACTGTATAAAAAAAACACTGTTCTTTACTATTGGATAACTTAAAAAACAACCATGTTTTTTCAAATAATCATCGATGGCTGTATCTCATCTGGTAAATGGCAGGCATAAAATATGAATCAAAGAATTAATAAATATCTTATTTTTTGTTCACCAATACACATTAAACCAAAATCAAGAAATTCATATAGAAAGCACATTAGGCGGTCTTATCGCTGTGGAAGCGAATTATTCCAGACAAACTTTTTGCGCAAATAACTGTTGTTTACAAATAATGGCAATATCCTGACTGGTGACGGACAGCAGCGGTAAACGTGCGTGAGGACTCCTACCGCGATCGTCACTCCGCTTGCCAAGCGAGACGAGTGAGAGTTTGGATTGAGTTTAACGATTTCGACGGAGCACTGTTAAGAAACATTTTTGCACGAAGTAGTCATGCTGAAGCTAGATTATGGTTGTAACCGACATCTTTCCTCGATTAAAAATCAAAATACAGATGCGTTTAACCTAAATGGAATGCCTCGATTCCAGGAAAAAGGGTCACCGGTTCTCTACACTCACCACACGAAACACAGCAGCGTTAAGCTAATATTTTAAGCCGGTATATATAAAGCTGTAGCGTATTGCTACCTCGTATACAAACATAATACAGCTACAGCGTAGCTCTGCCATGAATAAAACATTACACTATAAAACACTACAAAAATACTAGTGTTTCATAGTGTAATGTTAAAGTGGTATATAAAACCAAAGTGTTTTATAGTTTCTTTAAATATTTGCATTAATTACTTCAAAAGGTCCATTAATAGCAAAACTTTGTAGTCTCGATTTCACAAATTATGGACAGAATGATTTTAATTTATCGCGTTGAAGAAAAATTTTTCTTCCAATTCAGCCTTCACTTAGGGCTACTAAGAAAAGTCCAACACTGTTTGCTTTTGCATTTGCTTTTGAATTTTGTATAAAAATAAATACTTGTATTTCTATCTTTATAAACAATTTATTTCAATATGCAGTGTAATGGCCTCGTAAGAGAATCCATCAGCTTTTAGCCGACTTTAAAAAAGGAGATTTACAATTCGGCTGTATGTTTATGTATGTTACGCAAAATCATCGTCCATTGTCAACCAATTGTGATTGTTTTAATGTTATTATTCTGAAGACACTCAACATGGTAATAATAATTTTTAATATAAAGTAAAAGCAGACTTTAAAGAAATATAAAGAGTAAAATAATTGCACATCTGCAACGTGGGCGTGGCTCTACCACGTTTATTATATTTGCGTTTGTCACTTCAGGTTTTTTTTGTTGAAAAATAGCGCATATTTCTCAGAAGGTTCGACGATAAAATGATGTAAAAGGTTGTAAAGGCGTATTTGGCCATCCCGTACATACGTCAAAGCTCATAGCCTACAGCGTGGATATCGAAGGGTCAAAGTGTTATTGCGTCGTTCTGAAATATTTTCTTAGCAAGCGTGATTAAATTTGCAAAACTAAATTCGGTTAAGAAAATATATTCGTAGCTTTATATGCGATCGTCTTGCGTTCTCACGTGTCTAAGAGGTTCGTTTATTTGGTTTGAAAATGAATTTGTAAGAAACAAAAAAAGTACTGCATTATCTCGAAAGTAGACTGCCACGGGTTGGGATGATGATGAGGATGATGATTATGTTATAGATGTATCGGACTTTTGTAGCAATAATTAGCATACCGTTAACTACGCAAGCTATCAAGAGTCCAGTGTTGAACAGAAGCCTTTTCCATAGATTGCACGATATGTCTGACGACGTTGGCAATATTTATCCGCTTGGCAGGCGTGTTCACAGTTTCAGTTTTTAATATTTTTATTTGTTGTTGGTAATACACTGCTGCCTATCACTTTGTTACAATATCAAATATGATTTTGCTAAATACAATTAAGCACGAAGAGAAACGAGTGCATATAATTTTAACGTAGTACTCAGAGCCACTACAGGCACTGAGGGTGCATTACTAATGCGTTGTTTCAATCGGTAAAAGAACGCGTTCTCGAAAGTTAAATAGCAGTAATACGCTGCTGTGTTTCGTGAAATGTGTGGCGAGAACCGGACAGGTACCATCTTTTCTCGTAACGAGGCATTCAATCGTAATTTTAATAGTGTTACAACAACGCATCCGCTATTTGGTTTTTAATCGAGGATGTAGGCGTCAATCGACCACAGTATTTGCAAACCATCACGTAGACTGTGTGCTCATTCATCACCCAGTCCAAAATAAAAACTTAGTTCATGATAAAAAAGATAGACTGAAATATAATGTGACGTAAAACAACTTAGTTATTTATAAAAACGTGAATAGAGATCGTTATAAATAACATATATTATTAAAATGCTGTGTAATTCAAAAAGTCGCGTTCTTAGAAGTTTCAAATTATTCCTTTTTGGTACACTCTTCAAGCGGGACACATTTCTTGGTGACGTGGTCCCTGACAGTCGGAGGTGCCCAGTAGCAAGCAGAAAAGTCACAAATCTTTCCACGCGTGTCTGGTTGGGGATTTGGTTCATCGCAGGTCGCCTCCTTTGTGAAATAACCACATCCAAGAGCATAAGCTTGAGTACCCTCCTCACATTCTCTGTCACCTGCAAGTCAATAAAAAGTGAGTTAACTTACTATTAACATACTGCTTTTGGCAACAGATCACTCTCTTCAATTCCGAAAGGATCATCTATTACTCCCAAAGTAAATAACGAGGAGCTGGTTAATCTGTCCATCGAATGACATTGACGTAACGTAGGAGCAGTCTATCAAAGTAATTATTACTGTTTTGCTAAATAAAAATTTATCAGTTATTTAAATTTATGATAAATATACTGAAATCCAGGTTGGAGGTCACTTAAGCCTCACTCTAGCCGTTAGAAGAATAAGATCGTATCTAGCCGATTAATTATCGTGTTAAGTTGTTTTAGATTTTCGAGTAACAAAAAAAAACTTTTCATAAATAGTATCAGCCGACTTCACAGAACTAAAAAAAAATTCATTAATTTCACAATCTATAGTCGGTGTTTAGACATATTATATAGAAGAATTGATATTTTTTTTTTAGTAAGACAGGAAGTTGTCCTTATTTCACTCCCGTACGTCGGAAAGCGTGTAAAGTCGTTGGTCCTGAGTTTCATCTTCTAAGTTAGCTTTTACTTCTTCTTCTTCTCTTTCTTGTTAAGCTTGACAGTGAAATAAGGAATATCAGAATCTCCTTAACCTCAATAGTTACATTAAAGAAAGTTCTTTCACTATTTTTCCACCCTTAGGGGTGAAATTTTTTCTTCAAATTAATGTGGAACCGCCTCAAAGGTATAACCTATTTAATAGAAACGGCTCATCAAAATAGGTTCACAATTTACAAAGATAACACATAACATACTAACTACGAGTAAGAAACATACAGTCGAATTTGAAATGTCTTCCTTTTTTGTTGCCTGAAAAGGATGGAATATCTTCATCTGGGATTACTGTTCCGTTCAATAGAGATACTCGTGACGATAATTAATTATATAAGGCAAATGTAACTAATAAAATTAATTAATTCTAAATGAACACATTCATTATAGCACAAGTAGATTTTTTCCTACTTTGTCTTCATCACTGCTGGACATGAGAATCTCCAGTAGTAGGGAGGATTTTGCTCAACAGTAAATTGGGTAAGCGTAGTGTGAAGCGACCCCCCCTCCCCCCCACTAGATGGAGTGACGACCTTGCAAGAGATGCAGGAAGTCAATTGTTTCAGGAGATTAAAACCATGCTTTGTGTGATTACTTGAGGGATACCTGTATACAATAATTGTTCGTTTTTATAGAATAAGGGTTTCCAGCGAACGCACAGTCCACCTGTTGTAGGTGGATGATGTGGCTCATTAACATCTACATCTATCCTCGATTAAGAATCAAAATGAAAATGCGTTGCCACCCCTGAGGACTTAGGAATGCCGCGTTTCCAGGAAAAAGTGTCTCCGGTTCTCTAAATTCACCATACGAAATACGCATTATTATTATATTGAGCTGCTATTTTAAGCTGGTATTCTGTAAGAGTGCTACAACTCTAGGCTCTACCACGATGGAATGGTAGTTATTATGATGATGACAATAATGAAATTTGTTAAAAAGCTCGCAACTTATCCCCTTGTCTATCTATTTATGCTGCTAAATTACGTCGCAGCGTAGCTCTACTGTAAATAATTTATAAATTCGACAAAATCAAAAGCCACCAAATATTTAATTATTAAGTTTTAAATTCTATGCCATTTTATTAATTTAAAAGCATACACTTATAATTAAAACTGTTTGTTACTTACACCTTCCCATAATGTATATACATCCCCGTGAATGTGGATCGGTATCACAGAGTGCCACACTGACAACAGCCAATAACACAAAACAAATTACAGATTTCATTTTAATAGTTTTATTTTCTTAATTAATTTAAACAACTTCTATCTGAGGATAATGAAACATAACTGAACGTAAAGATTTCTTATATTTACGCGAACACTACACATTTAAATAAAACTAATTTTACGGAATAAGTTAATATACGCGATAAAATCCGTAAAATTAGTTTTATTTAAATGTGTAGTGTTCGCGTAAATATAAGAAATCATTATGTAAACCAAAATTCGCCAATTAGAAGATCTCATGACCAAGCGCGCAAGATATTTAACATCATTGATTTTCTTGAAGAGGTGCTGCGATCACAATCTCATTCCTACGTGTGTCAAAATATCCACTAAAAAGGACATTCGAGGAAGCGCTAAGATCTTAAATCAGGCAAGTAAAAAGTTGTTACGAACGGTGATTCAGCAAAAACGGTTCGATTTACAAATCATAAATTATACCATAGACAAATTGTCCAGTGAGTTAAAGACAGTTTTAACGACATTTGATTTTAATAATTGCATTGAAACTTTAAACAAACGCGAAATATCCAAATATAATGAATGCAAAGACAAACATATAGAAAAATACCAAAAATTAACTATCAAATCAAATGCCAAACATCCATGTCAACGTAGAAACGAAACGCATCAACCGTTGACCACAGACGCAAACAATAAACAACGCACGGTCTATAATTTGTCAAAAGAAACACTGGACGAACCTACAATAAAGGTATTGTCGAAAGGCTTGAATTTTGCTATAACGCCGCAAAAAATCCCGTACGAGGAAATTATCTGTAGCGTGGAAAACTGTCTGTTTAAGAACAATATCGGTAAACAGGATTTAGAGGCTATACGTCAAGACATTTCGTCCTTGTTACGTCGAAGTTCCGCGCCGAAACTAAATCTCCCCAAAGACGAATTTAAAGCGTTGTACAACTTACGCAACAGACCAGAGCTCACAATTCTCCGCGCGGATAAAGGAAATGCTACGGTAATAATGGACACGTCAGAGTATAATTCCAAAACACAACAACTTTTATCGGACGTAAGTACATACAAAAAGGTCAAAATAGACCCTACAACTAATACACTTAAAACAACTACTGATTTAATAAAGAAATACTCCGAAAAATTAGATCTCGACGTGAATTCGACAATACCATCATGTGCCAAACCACCGAGATTGTATGGGTTACCGAAAATACACAAACCAAACGCTCCACTACGTCCTATAGTAAGCCAGATCGATTCACCAACTTATAAGTTGGCTCAACACTTGGCAAAAATACTGTCACCACTAAGAGGACATACCAGAGCACACACAAAGGATTCATACCATTTTGTTAGTGAGATAAAAGACCCACATCTCGCTAACAATGAAACTATGGTCAGTTTTGATGTTCAGTCACTATTCACATGCCTACCTATTGAAGACTGCATCTCAATTGTTACTAGAAAGCTAGAAGATAACAACATGCCCACAGAATATGCAGTATTACTCAAACACTGCCTTACATCTGGCTATTTATTGTGGAAAGAAGAGTTCTACATGCAAGTAGACGGAGTGGCAATGGGCTCACCCGTATCTCCCGTAGTCGCCGACATATTCATGGAGGACTTTGAGGAGAAAGCCCTTCTTAATGCTCCTGTAAATCCAAGATTCTACAAGCGGTACGTAGACGATACTTTCACAATTTTACCATCTGACATAGTAACTGCATTTTTAAACCACCTTAATTCCATAAACCCTAAAATACAATTCACAATGGAGTTAGAGGCAAACAATACTTTAGCTTTCCTAGATGTTTTAGTCATCCGAAATCCTGATAACACTATTGGTCATACTGTGTACAGAAAAAATACCCATACCAACCGATATTTATATGGTGATTCGCACCATCATCCTTCACAGTTAGCTACCGTGGGAAAATCTTTGTTTCAGAGAGCACGAGGGATCTGTGACAGAAAACATCTGGCCGCCGAGCTTCAGCACGTCAAGCAAGTACTGCAAGACAACAAGCTTCGGGTCCCGCGCCTACGTCACAGTGACCGAGTGAAGCCAGCCACAGTCAAGCGTGTGCTTGCTGTACTACCCTATGTCAGAGGAGTCACAGACAAGGTTGGCTACATCTTGAAGCGAGCTTCCATTAAAACATACTTCAAGCCGCTGAAGAAGATTGGTCAATTTTTACCATCCGTCAAGTGTCATATCCCTCTACAAGTTGCAGGAGTGTACAAGCTGGATTGTGAATGTGGTCTCTCGTACATAGGACAAACAAAAAGATCTATAAAAACCCGCGTTAAAGAACATGTAGCTGACGTGAAGCACCGACGTATCGGGAAGTCTGCAGTCTGTGAACATGTTCAAGATCGTCCCCGCCATTATATTAGATTTGATAAACCACAAATCCTCGCAAAAGAACACCGATTCCTCCCAAGGATGATTCGCGAGGCTATTGAAATTAAAAAACATCCTAATTTCAATAGAGAAGATGGATGGGTGCTGCCATCTGCTTGGGATCCCATAATTAATAAAATCAAATCCAAACCCAAGTATACCACTGCTAGACCTCAAGATACTGTAAGCTCATTCTGCGTAAATCGAACCAAAAATTAATATTAAAAAACTGAAGGTAGCCGGGCTAACTATGACAGCAGGACGTCAAACACCTCAGTCCCCCGTGACCACGGGTGCTGGAAAGCACCCGAAACGTCGGGAAGATAAAAAAAAATAAAAAATAAGTTAATATACGCGATAAAATCCGTAAAATTAGTTTTTATTTGAACGTAAAGACTTAAATAGGTCGCTTATATCTAAGGTCAAAGTAGAATCACGTTTTGATATGCACATAACAACAAAAGTGAGCAGGTTCAAAGTATTATGTAGTAATAGATGTAAATAAACTTAGCTTTAAATTATTAGGTTTTTAACTAGGAAATTGTCTTTTTTTATGAAATAAGTTAACATAGTTTTTTTTTCTATATTTTTATTTCTATTAATCATAGTAATGACCCATGCAATAAATGCATCTTTTCCATAGCAGTGGCTGTTTATTGATGCCCTTCTTGAAGAAATCAACTGGACGCTAGTGTCTCATTTTAGGCGGTTGTTGATTGTGCAACACATGCATTCAGCATTGACAATGCTGACTTCTGCTCTCTTCTTTTTGGAGCGTCAAATCGACCACCGATGTAACATAAAATAGACGTACAGACGGACTTATATCAATGATTAGAAGTCCGCCTGTACTGGAAATATTTTTTATACTGTTTTTTCAGGCTCACCTATACAAAAGTATTATTGAAACACGCAGCTTTATCATGCCTACAATTGACTGGTTATTCAATCAACGTTTTCCAAGTGGAAATTTTACATCGTCAATGGGTAGCGTTTCTGGCGACAGATTGGTGCACAGAATGGTGGTCGACAGAATGGTGTGTATGCAATATAGCACCTGGTTTTGTACCCTTGTGTACCCTTCAACGGCCAAGTCACACAATATTAACTATAATAATAAAGAAATCGCAGTAAGGAACCTTAGACTTGGCACGACTTTGTCTAGATTTCATTACTTTTTAGAGATAAACAAGCAGCTCCATCGAGACTTGGCTAGTTTTTTACAGAATGTTTTTGGTGGGATTTCACTGCTTTTTGTAGACACGTGGGCATATTGATTGTTTTATTAGATTTTCTTATTTGACACATTTTTATTCTTTTTAGGAGTAGTTTTTTTATTATTACAAATCTTTCTTTTCTTTTTTTCCCGGTTCTGATTCTTATACAGTAGCAACAGTTTTTCGTATTGCCCATTCACGTTCATTATTTATTCTTTTAGACGGTTTAGACGGTTTAATTTCTGAAAGATCGGCGCGGTATTTACGCCTAAGCCGGTTGTATTCGGTGATCACTGAAGCTTGAGCTTTTATACTCTTGAAGTCAACATTTATGGGGTGCACCCCATGAAGATTGGTTACTCGGTAAAGCGCCACGTAGGCTTGGCCACAAGAGAACATGGAGGTCAATGTCCAAGAGGGCATTTTTTAGACTTAGACCTTGGCTCTTGTGAATTGTTAGGGCATACGCCACACAGATTGGGAATTGTTCTCTGTACGCAAATTTTTTATGTACCAATATTAGAAGGGGGCATTACCATATCTCTAATACATCTGAGACCAGCTGAGGGTTCTTCATCAGATACTTCAGACCTTCGATTTTTGACATCAAATGAAGCGGCCCACCAAGTTGAATATTTTTTGTAAAGGCGGTATGTCGATCTCTTCTAATAGTTTGGTTGGGCTCTTGTGTTTTCTAATCAGGGTCACCAGGTACTCCAGATCTTCGATTATTCTAGTTTTTATAGTTTTCTCTTTATGTGGCCATTAAACCCTAACTCTGTACCAAATTTCAGCTCTCTGAGTTTATGGGAAGTATTAGTTCTATTTTGATGATCATGAGTGAGTGAGTGAGTGTCATAAATGCGAAACTTTGCTTTTGCTTAACTTCGGAACTAAATGGCCTACAGACTTAAAATTTTGGATTTTAGGTATGTGATTATAGCTTACTGGATGACGAAAATTTCTGAGTTCTGGTCTTATCCGGAGGTTCTCAAATAGGGGCCTGAAAATGCGGCGAAATGGTTCCAGTAAAGGATGGTACGGCAGTGTTTGCTTCGCGCTCGACTTGGCGGGGGTACTGCCGTGCCCCCCGATAAATCGTAAATTATATTACTTGCTGCTACGGAACCCTTCATGGGCGAGTCCAGCTCGCACGTGGCCGCTTTTTTAGAGATTGGTAGCAATAATCTATTTTCATATCTAAAACTATAAGCCGTATTGTTAGTTTCTCTTTTTACGTATAAATTAGGGTATTTTCGCACAAACTTGCATAATTCCGATATAATATATACAACTTAAGGTAAGAAGTGTAAGTTTCTTGAAATGAGGACGACAACTTTCAGCATTTTCTATGTTACACATAATGCGACCTAGCTTTTTCTGTAAGATGAAGATGGTAGGTGCATCTGTACTGTTACCCCACAGTTTAATACTGTACCTTAGCTACGCCTGTGCATAGGCATTAGAAGTAATTAACGCAGTCTGAAGGTCAGTTTTCTTTTTTACTTCACTTAGTGCATATACAAAACTAGACAATTTGTTACGAATTTTCTGAATGTGAAGTTTACCCCCCAATGACGAGAGAAAGTAGGGAAATTTGGAATAGGGCAACGGAACCCAAGGGGCCAGCAGCTGGCCGACTTCATGGAGAAAGAGGGACTCTTTATGATGAACTCTTTCTTCAAGAAGCGGCCCCACAGGAAGTGGACCTGGTCGAGCCCCGACGGTTCGACAAAAAATGAGATTGACTTCATTATGACGACCAGACGACAACTGTTCAGTGATGTCTCAGTGATCGCGAGGGTGAAAACTGGCAGCGATCACCGAATGGTTAGAGGCACACTGAACCTAAATGTTAAGTTGGAGAGGTCTCGTCTGATGAAGTCAACGCTCCGTCCCCCTCGTGCTCTAATCCAAAGTCCCGAAACCTTTCAGCTCGAGTTACGAAACCGTTTTCAGTGCCTAGAAGACTGCAATGAAGTGGACTATATGAATGACAAGCTCGTGGAAACTGTCCATGCGGTCGGAGCTAAGTTCTGCAAGACCCGCCGCAAAAGAACACAAAAACTCTCCGATCACACTCTTAATCTCATGGCTGTTAGACGGGAGATGAGGCTACATTCTTCAATAGATTTGACAGCATCCAGGCAACTGAACAGACAGATCTCCAAATGCATGCGGCGGGACTTACGCAACTTCAATACAGCTCGTATTGAAGAAGCGATCGAGCGGAACCAAGGCTCCAAAGTCTTTGCCAGAGACCTGTCTGCCAGAAAGAGCCAACTGTCAAAGCTGAAGACCGAATGTGGCAGCATCGTTTCCGGGGCACCTGAGATTTTGAGTGAGATTGAGAGGTTCTATGGGCAGCTGTACAAGTCATCGTTGGAGCCACACGCAAGTGTGAGTAACGATCCAAGAGCGAGTCTTATCCGACACTATTCCGAAGATATCCCGGACGTCAGTCTGAGCGAGATTAGAATGGCTCTCCAGCACCTTAAAAACGGCAAGGCCCCAGGCGAGGATGGAATCACAGCGGAGCTTCTGAAAGCGGGTGGAAGACCGGTACTTGAAGTCCTTCAGAAGCTCTTTAATTCCGTCCTCCATGGTTGCATTACACCGGAGGCGTGGAGCAGAAGTGCGGTGGTCTTGTTCTTCAAGAAAGGTGACAACGCTCTCTTGAAGAACTACAGACCGATTTCCCTTCTGAACCGCGTCTACATGCTGTTTTCGAGAGTCATTACAAATCGTCTTGCGCGGAGATTTGACGACTTCCAGCCTCCCGAACAAGCCGGTTTCCGAAAGGGCTTTAGCACCATAGACCACATACATACCCTACGGCAAATTGTACAGAAGTCCGAAGAGTACAATTTGCCACTATGTCTGGCGTATGTGGACTATGAGAAAGCCTTTGATTCCGTCGAAATTTGGGCGGTGCTGCAGTCCCTTCAGCGGTGCCAAGTTGACTGTCGGTATATCGAAGTGCTGAAGTGTTTGTACAGTAGGGCTACGATGGCTATCCGAGTACAGAACCAGAGTACGAAACCCATCCAATTGCAGAGAGGTGTAAGACAGGGTGATGTTATAGCCCCGAAACTCTTCACCGCTGCATTGGAAGACGTTTTCAAGCTTCTGGACTGGAAAGGATGCGGTATTAACATCAATGGCGAGTTCATCACTCACCTTCGATTTGCCGACGATATAGTCCTTATGGCAGAATCGCTGGAGGACCTAAGCACTATGCTCAATGACCTCAATAGTGTCTCCCAACGGATAGGTCTTAAGATGAACATGGACAAAACAAAGATCATGTTCAATGTCCATGTCACACCTATGCCGGTAGTTGTTGGGAGCACTAAGCTCGAAGTTGTTGACGAGTATGTTTACCTGGGACAAATAGTCCGACTAGGTAAGTCCAACTTCGACCGAGAGGTCAATCGACGGATTCAACTCGGCTGGGCAGCGTTCGGGAAGCTACGACACATCTTCTCGTCAGATATACCTCAAAACCTTAAAACGAAATTGTACAACCAGTGCGTGTTGCCAGTGATGACTTACGGAACTGAGACGTGGTCCTTCACTGCTGGCCGTATGAGGAAGCTCAAGGTCGCTCAGCGAGCTATGGAGAGGGCTATGCTCGGAGTTTCTCTGCGTGATAAACTTAGGAATGAGGATATCCGCAGTAGAACCAGAGTAACCGACATAGCCCAACGGATTAGTAAGCTGAAGTGGCAGTGGGCCGGCCATATAGCTCGAAGAACCGACAACCGATGGGGAAGAAAGGTTCTCGAGTGGCAGCCTCGTACCGGTAGGCGAAGTGTAGGGCGTCCCCCCACGAGATGGAGTGACGACCTGGTAAGACATGCAGGAAGTCGATGGATGCAGGTGGCTCATGACCGTGCTTTGTGGCATTCTTTGGGGGAGGCCTATGTTCAGCAGTGGACTTGTGAAGGGCTGTAATGATGATGATGATGATGATGAAGTTTTTAGTTACTGTGGCTATCTAAATTTAGAGCCAAGTAGGCCTTTATAAAGTTAGAGGCCGAGTAGATAGTGTTCATTTACTGACTCGATTTTTGTATTTTTGTAAGAAAAAATAAATTTAATCGGCGGTTTTTGATAGGGGTAAAAAGGCATTTTTTTTTTGCATTTACTTTCCTGTTTATGCTCTTTCATACATTAGTCAGTATTTTTAAACAATTTATATAATATATATTTTTATATTATTTATGTTACGACAAGGTGCTAAGATGGAGATATCGTCCGCAACCATAACACATGTGTTAACCATAGCTTCACTTAGATTATTAATGCCTGAAGTTAAAATATTATTTATTTTTAGTTTAAGGTTATCATTTTCTTTTAAAATATTTTTATTTGTTCTTTCTTTTATTATATGCCACATTGTTTTGAATTTATTATTAGATCTTAAAATTTTATTTTTGTATTCTATTTTCTTAGATGTAATAACATATTTTTTAGTAATATTCCATATTTTTTATAATGTTGAATAAGTATTTTATTATTTGATTTTAACGCCAATACCTTTAGCATTCTTTTGTGTTTGCATGATTTCTTCAACCCTACGGTTAACCAACGTTTTTTTATATCTTGGTATAATTATAATTTTCTCTTTGGTTATACACTCATTCAGTTTATTTATTAGTTTATCATTGAACTTTTTGTAATTATAATTAATTTTTTTATTATATTCCAAAATTTCCAACCAATGGCATGCCTCTAATTTGCATTTAAAGTTTTGCATATTATTGAAATTAAATTTTGTTTTTTCTGTATACCATGTATTTTGTTTGTTTTGATTATTTATTTCTATATCTATAATTGTGCTCATGTGGTCAGAAAGTCCAAATTCTTCTACACTAGTTTTTAGTTTTAGGTTGTAGAAATTTGTAAATACTAAATCTAGACATGTTGATATTATATTTTTAGTTACACGCGTAGGCTTTTTTATATGTTGATTAAAATTAAATTCTAGCATTAGGTTTAAAAATTGTCAAGTCTTTGTATTTTCTTTTAATATGTCAATATTGAAGTCACCTCCTATAATTATACTGCATTTAGAAATTGTGTTATTTATATAGTTTAAGAAATATTGTAACCGATTATAGAATGCGTCCTCCTCTCTTCTATTCCAATACATAGTAATAATGAAATAATTTTCTGATGGTAGCTTTACTGCACATACTTCTAATACATATTCCATTGACATTTTGCCTATTTCTTCTCTTTCTACATATTCTAGAACATCTCACAACAATATACAAACTCCACCGCCAACGCGGGATTTTACACAGAATGTAGCAGCTATCTTATAATTTGAAACTTGTATTATCTGTAGTTTTTCAAGTGTTAGCCAAGATTATGTGATGCATGTTACTTGAAACTGTGGAAACTATCAAAAATGCTTCTACTATGTCTGTTTATTGAAGATGCTCTGTATATTTTGAAATAATATTTAAGCCGTATTTTTTTTGGTATGTTTTGTATTATATCAGACCGTGATTTGCATATAAGTGGCATTACAGAATTGTCTTTATTAGACGGACCCTGTATATTTTGAGTTATATTGCAGTACTAACGAAAAAAATTATCTTCATTAGTTACTGTGTCACTTCAGTTTAATTAAGAAATGTTCAAGCAACATCTCTCTTCAATTTGAGCATTCGACATGCATAATAAATACACGTCCTTCTTTTATAGTTTTGTGACTGAAAACTGCTAAACTGTATGCCAAACGTACCGCTATATCATACGTCCCGCTGTGGCTTTACCAACATCGTCTAATTCATCAACCAACTTCATCCCGTGGGTGACGTGAGGGTCAGTTCACACAAAGATGCGACGCGACGAAGCCTGAAGAGACCCGTGGTTTCGAATGACGTATCGCGACGTCGCGAGGCGCATCGTGAAGCCGCTGGCAGCGCACCGCACTTGCACGCTGCGCCTATCGACGAAACACAGCTGCGTCGTAATTCGTCGCGCTACGCCACAGGTCTTATTCAAAATATCTCATTAAAATGTATATTTCTTTATGATGTAAATAAATCTATATTTTGTATCACTTTTTTAAAAAGTGTGCGCCGTGGCTCGTCGCATCACATCTCGGTGTAAACTGACCTTAAGTAGCGAATTTGGAAAGTGTCAGAAAATTGTTACCGCTTCCGATAAATGGCGGTATAGCTATCTCGCTTACACCAGACGTAAAGCACATTCACTGGCGCTGCGAAATGAATTTGCTTCCCTTTGCATTTTCTATCGTATTAACCACGGTGAGTGCTCTGAGGAATTGTTCGGATTAAGTCCAGCTCTTCAAAGTAATTAAGACACATCATTTTATTTTATCGAGCGGATGTACGCAAAGTAACTTTCACCAATTTTAATATAATGGACTTCCGCAAAGTTACCCCTGACTCTATTAATTATCTTAATTCAATCAACCAAATTTCACCAACACACTTCACGACAAAAATCACGATAATATCCACAACATCTATATAATTGGCAGACCAACATTGTGTGTTATACTAGGAGTTTTCTTCCTCATACGACCTCTTTATGAAATTGTTTACCACAGACAAAAGGCCGGCAACGCACCTGCAATTCCGCTGGTGTTGCATTTGTTCATAGACGGCGGTAGTCAATTACCATCAGGTGAGCCGCATATTCGTTTGCCCTCTCTTCTATAAAAAAAAACCCAGACCGGTAACGGGCAACAGCGTCAAAGGTGCAAGACGTTTTGTACTGACGTCAATCCACCTGCCAAGCATGACAATTAAGGCAAAGCTCGCCCCTCACTACCCAATTGGGAGCAGAGATCACGGGAGCAGAGATGGATTAATTGATTCTTCGTATTTTCAACCAGTTGTTATTCTGTGTTATTCTTTACATTCAAAACTAAATGTTATAGTAGTACTATAACTGTTGAATACACTATAAAATAATAACGAATAGTAACACTCGCTATTTATCACAAACTTAAGTATGTAAGTAACTTCTCTTTTAAAACTAAACTTGAAAACTTTAATTCTCGTCAAATAGATCAATTAATAGCTCAAGCTCCAGAGTTTTAGTCTAGGCGATAGCAAAGTATGAGTGAACGAATAACTTCGACGTATCGCGGTAAAGGAAAACTTTTGTACCAGCTTACTCTCCATTATGGAACGCTAAAAAGAAATTCGTTTAGTTGAAAGTAAGCCATTAAGTGAACGAGTATTTAATTCTAAAAAAATATTAATACATAATTGATCTTCTAGGAGTCATTGGCATAGGTCAAGTAATGAAACACCGCAAAGTTGTTAACCCCGAGCCCAATACATGATTTTACCTGACCCGGAATTTGAATCCGGGACCATATAAGCAGCAATCGCGCTCACAACCACTAAACTGTTGGTTTAGTAAAATGCGACTAGTAAGGCAATAGTTATAATAAGTGCGTTTTGAACATGATGATATATGTATATTCAATAAAAAAGTTTCATTATGATGTATTGCAGCTTAATGCTATTTTATGTTTCGAATGGTGAGTATAAAGAAAAGGAAATCCATTTTACTAGAAACGAGGCATTCCGTCTTGGTCCTCAGGGACGACATATTTAATCTTAAATGAGAATAGATGTATACGTCACCATTCCTGTCTTATTTTTAGCTTAAGAATTTGTTACTAAATAATATTGAACCAAATGTTGTGTTATTAATTTCGATACTCTATATTGTTTTACTATCCTGAGTCAAAACGCCTCAGAACAAGTTCAAGGTACACAAGCAAATTGTTGAGCACAATAGTGTTAAATAATGGCTTTGTAGATGCTCACATTCTGAAATATTCGTCAAGATATAGTCCATACAAATATTCTCGCAAAAATCTAATATTATTACATAAAATATTTACGGAACTGAAGAAATAATAATAAATTATAGCTTATTTTATGTTATTTCTTTAATGTTTTTTTCTAAAACTTTGCTCCATAAAAAGATTTTCTCTTGTACCGTGACATTTACATATTATATACTTAAATAGTACTTGAGCAAACATTCAGACTCGGAACAATTACCGGATATACAGTGCGGAATTTGAGCCGTGATTTTGCAGCGCGGCAGTTAAAATCTTAGCATCTGCACTATAGACCCGTTGATTTCTTTTTAGTCTTTAAAAGCCTATCTAATTCACTGCTAGCCTATGGGCACTGTTTGTCTACGGGCTTTAGCATCCACTTACCATCAGGGGAACTGTGCGCCCGTTCATTACCTTATTCTTAAAAAAAAAACAATATTACTCGCGTGCATATGAAACCACAAGAAAACACAGATTTTGTAAAATATATCGCTTTGTTGTTGAATCTACACGGATTTACATGAATAAGCTGCACTCGAATGCGGATTACTTTTACTTAGAATAAATTTATTTCCTTATATCACGAGCGGGAACATAATTTCGTACGTGGAACGAATGGGTTTATGAATTCGTAAAATGGTTTTGTTTTTTAAACCTTGAAGTTATTAAAGTGCTTACAGTCCACCTTTTGAAATGTTTCACATCCTGTAATTACACTGACTGTCTATACCCTTCAAACCGAAACACGGTAGTACTTCTTTATCAATACTAGGAAGAAAAGGACTCCTGCCATCTATTTCTGTTCTTTTTTATTTTATTTTTATTTTTATTTATAGGAGAGGGGGCAAACGAGCATGCGGCTCACCTGATGGTATGTGACTACCGCCGCATTTAATTATTATTAAATGTTGATACTGAACTTACACCGTTGTCTTTGGGAAACTGCGATAAAAGTTCATTGTTGGATAACAATAAATTAGTTGAGGTTGTTACAATCATTAGAAAATACATAAGACCGGGTCTACATTTGATCATTTTGATGTTTCGTATAGCTTCGTTACGTGGCGCAGACGTGTATCATGATCGCTAGCTTGGGTGCAAAATTATACGCGATCATATGAATCGCCATTGTAATACCATATATAATACGTCCCGTTTCGCACATAACTTTGTATCTCATACAACTCGTATCGGACATAAGTATTTTTATCGATATTTCGATACTGATCACAATACGACGATACGATATTTGGTAAGTGTTCATTCTCTAGTCAGTTTTCTCTGATCATCAAAGGGGACTAAAGCTACAAGACTGTGTAGGTTTAAGAATCTGATGAAAGTTTGTATCATATACCAGCAATACAACAAACAAACAAAATACCAGCAAATGCACACCTCCAGTTTTTTGATTTTGGAGGCATGCAAAATATCGATGTAAGAACATCCAAAAACCTCGTATTGTCCCGTGGGTGTCATAAGAAGCGACAGAGAAATAATGAAACAGGAGGCAAGTAGAATTATCTTCCGTTTAACAACTCAAAATTATAAATCTTGTACCGTGGAAGCATTATACATACATTATAAATTGCACAAAAACAAGCATTCAGACCCGAAACATCTACCTATAACACAAACAAATACTTCTTCCGTGCGGGAATCAAACCCATGGCCAATAGTGCCACAAGTCAATACTAAGCCACAGCCATACGGAGTCACCAACAACATTTTATTTCTCACGTAGATCTTAACTAATTAATTTTCACATCTCTTATATAAAGTTTTACATTGTTGTCTGAGGTATAAAGCGCTAACGAACTGTTAGCTCCGAGTTTATGAAATGTTTTTAAAAAAGAACTTGAGCTATGGAACGCCGATTATTATATTATGATTTACAATAATATTAAGGAAAACGAGGGATGACCAAACGCGAGGCACATTAGTATCGACTGACTGTGGTCCCGATGATGAGAACCAGTTAGTGTGTTCACAAACAATGACTAGAAAAATATCAGCATTCCAGGTTCATTCTGAGGTAGTCTGCAATATTACTAAGTGAGGAAAAAAGAACGAATTATGACGAGAATAATCACACAAAAATGGTTCGGACCAAAATCTCAGACTAGTTATTAAGATCATTAATGCCAGTGCGAGAAAATCGGCTCTACTCTCACTAAGACACCAGAGGCCTACCCAGCAACCTCTGATTCCGGTGATGAAATTTATTATTATTTGGACTGAAATAAATGGATTACAGTGAATAATGAGGGTACTGAACGAAATTCGTAAAATTAATTTTAAGAAAAAAAAGCATACGCTTCTAGTACAATATGCAAGTCAAAACACTAGTCTAGTCTTTTTCAATGCATTAAGCTACATCTGCCAACGATTTTAGCTAATTGCCTCTTCAAGAAGCGTATCTTTCCTCTCTCGCTCAGTAACGGTAGAGCTTTTAGAACTTAATTAGTTTTAAAGATAGTTAAGTTTTTTTTGTATTACTTGCTTGGCTAAACAGTTTCGTATGTAGTGTGATCTTAGAAAACAATCTTCTTTTATTATTCATCCATTACAGCCTATTAAAATTTAACTGTTAAACATCACGCCCATGCTTGATATGGAATATTTCCCATGTTTCCCACACGCCGTTTTTCAATAGCAGTTTTATACCTCGGCTGTGTGGCGCAGTGGCTTTTCATTAAATTACGGCACTGAGGGCCTCCGGTTCGAATCCCACACAGAACTAGTACTTGTTTAGCCTACAATTAGTTATTCGGGATCTGGATATTATCCGTTTCTTCTTTTGTGTATTATTCTTATTATTTCTATATTTAATATTTTTTGACTTTCATTGTTTCATATTGAAAATTAGGATCAAACTTCGTTTATAGAGCTTATATGAGAGACTGCCTCGTTGGTCTAGTGATTGTAGTAGTGCGGCTGCTTTTCATGAGGTCCCGGGTTCGAATCCCGATTCGGACCAAAAAAATCAGTTATTAAGTTTTTTCATCAAGAAATTCTTAGTAGCTGCGCGGAGTCCGGGAGTTGGCGGTGTCTCACCCCCATGCCTCGGAAAGCACGTAAAGCCGTTTTTCCTGTGCCTAATCTGCCTCCGGTTGTGTCAGTTTACCGTCCTATAGGACTATGAGAGTGAGGGAATAGAGAGTGCACCTGTGCTTGCGCATACACTTGGGCACTATAATCCTGTCCTGCGCCGATGGCTAGTCTCCGTTGAGACTGGCCGCCGTGACCGAAATTCGGTCTGGAGGACATTATTATTATTATTATAAGAGTGTGAAATTTTGCATTGTAATACTGCGTAAAGAGCAAAGTACATACCCTCATGTTCATCCCATTGGCATTTGTCATGTACGAGATACACATGAGAGAATTTACTTTGAATAAATGCATGTTTGCCGTGCTTTGTGGCATTCCTTGGGGGAGGCCTATGTTCAGCAGTGGACTTGTGAAGGGCTGTAATGATGATGTAATGATGAAATGCATGTTAATCCAAATGCAACTTGTTTAAAGCGATAGGGTCTATATTTGTATAGCATGTGACTCGGAAAAGAAACTACGTGTTTATGTTATGACCGTTTACTTGAGACTAAAATGCATACAATGCAGTTAATGTCACCTTGCGCCCTTGACATACCGGCCGCCAAAAACAACTGTTTTTAAATACATTATGTATACATAATTATAACCGTCTTAGTTCATAAACATAAAAATAATATAGTGCAAAACATAATAATCTGAAAAGTAAACATAAATGTTTTCATTTACGATCCACAATAGTATACGACGGCACCTGCACCGTTGCAGGTGCCGCGGCGTCTGTTTACCTAGACAGAATTCTTGTAAACGACACGTGTACCGCACACCTGCGGCATTGCACCTGCGTTGCCGCCCGTCCTGCTTGTATAAAACGGACGGAGCGGCCGCCGTTAAGGCAGTCTTGGCTCTGACGTGGAACGGTGCGCTTGTCGTATTCCGTTATTAGTTTATCTTCGACTCGTTGGATAATTAATTCGTATAAACGAATTAATTATTATTCTTTACTACAAAATTGGTCTCTGTACTAACTCAATTACACATTCCTACATCAGAAGTGGGATAAAGTCCCCATTTTTGCCTACAGTATTTGCCCCATCTTCAAATAGTATGAGGATTATTACATTTGTGAAAGACTATAATGCATTCCGCATTGATGAATCGGTTTTTATGTTAAATACCGTAATGAAATTTGCTGTCCTACTTACGATATTGTCGTATCAATAAAGTGTAGAGAAAAGATAAAGTGAAATTATTTAAGCCAAAAGATAAATCCTTTTGTTCGATTTGTATTATAAGTACCCTCAAGTATTTTCATTATTTCTGACGTACCTAAATATGTTAACAAATGTCGGAAGAAATGTTGGAGGCTTTCTAGACGAGACGCGTTTGCATTCAACGAAAAATTAACTCGTTCAAGTTTTGTTGTAATTTGATATTTCATGCGAAACATGATTATCATCTGTTGTTATATTTTGAAGTTCAAAACGTTTAAGCGATGTACCAAAATAAAGGATTAACTTTAACATGATAGGAATTGAAAATAATAAGTGACATTTTTGTATTCTAATGTGTTGATCAGTGTTGCAGTTTGCTCCGAATATTGTGTGGTCGACAAGTTTGGGGTTTCATGTCGAGAGATTTGTAGAAGTCTCTACAACAATGATCAATGAGGAAGATGTTGTGACGGTTAATCGAACATGGTCAGGTACGGCCGAGCGCTGGTAAAATTGAGCCTACACCGCTACAGTCTGTAACTTATCGGCAGATCTTACGGCAAGGCAATTCAAGCGGCTGCCGAACACACGGTACTTTGGTGCTGTAAATGAACGTCCTGAGGCTTTATCGGCTTTCGTAGATTTTTCGCAGTTGCCTCCTGCCCTTTGAAATATGTGGTGGTATCCGTATCTACACATACTTTCCGTTTTTTGCAATGTTTTCAAATGTCATACAGTTGCCGTTTCATAAGAGAATATGTGATGAATTTTGGAAGCTCGGAATTCCATGGTTCGCAATACCTTTATCTCGATTTCTTTTAATTTTGCAAAGCAGTACGACGATTCGCTAGCGCCAGTACGGCGCAACGGCTCACTGGCGCGAATGTGGCACAAACGCAGCAGAATGGAAAGCTGGAGTACGTTTGCCTGGAGGTAGCCATATTGGCGCGTCCATGACTTAAATGAAGTCTGGTATGGTCGACCGTTGTAATATTTAACAAGAGTTAATATCTGTTAGCAGGTGGTGATAACTGATAGACCGTATGCTGTTCACTGTCAACCGCACGAGGACGTGCGACAGTCAGAGGTAGCCGTGTCTGTGCATCTAGAAAATACTAGAGACGTTGCAACACTCTAGCGAGGTAATTATTCTAGTGCAGGAAAGGAACATGGAGTTGCAGGGAGGCTGGTCTGTGCTGCACTGGTTTTGCTGTTGGTTTACATACTTAGGTGTTATCATGCCAATATGTCCCTCACGATACACTTTTGTGTGATTGTGACAGGGCCATGTTTGCGGTATGGTTAGTCTGTACCTGTTCTATACTGAATAAAAAAAAGAGAAAGTAAGAAAAAAAAGTGGATCTTACTATCATTGCAGGGCGTTTGCCGGTCCAATGATATAGCTACAGGGAATAGTGATTCCGGACTAGCATAAATAGTACTTGAAAAAAAAAGCGTAAGAAAAAAAATGGTTCTTACTATCATTGCAGGGCTTTGTGCCGGTCCAATGATATGGCTATAGGGAATAGTGATTCCGGACTAGCGAAAACAGTACTTGAAAAAAAAACAGAAAATAGAAAAAGCTACAGACTAATCATTCCGATCTAGCATAAAATTGATTAAAGTTTTGTACGGCTTACTGCCGTGTGGGGAACTTGCAACTCACACATAATATATTACACAAACATACATTCTCACACACACACGCGCATTGAACAAAGTACATTTTACACTAATAATACAACACCATACTTACCAGTTGGCCGACGCTCATAGGTTCGATCCCGGTGGTGTCATCGATGCATTACCTTATAAGGTGCTATCTCGTGCGGCAATGGCTACGAGCGGGTGGCGTGAGCGCAACGCCTCCTTGAACCTCGATCAGTCGGTTACGTACTACGACGGAGAGAGATTGTCGCTTTAGCTTACGGACGCTTGCTATTAAAATATTTACGTGTGTACCAAATCCTATTATCTATTTTCTCTTAAGCTTCTCTCCGCCTTTCTTTATATCTATAAGCTTGTTTCTTCTTGTAAGTGTTGCATTCTCCTTCTGACTGTATAACTATTGGTGTGACTTTGTATTTCTGTGCAATAAATGTGTTAGTGTAATAAGTGCTGAACATTATTTATCTATATGCCCGTTACTATACACATAACAACAAACTTCGCACCCACTACAGCCGGAATAAAACTGATTGTCACCCAAGTCTGAAGGGTCAATATAGACCGAACCAGACGCTGTTATGTCAGGATAGTCGAACGATGTTTTTTTGTCTACAGATAACTAAAATTGTGATGGAGCGCGTGCGAGGACGCACGCATGTCAGCATGGCCGTGACGGCACCTGCACCGTTGCAGGTGCGGCGGCGTCTGTTAACCTAGACAGAATTCTTGTAAACTACACGTGTACCGCACACCTGCGGCATTGCACATGTGGTGTCGCCCGTCCTGCTTGTATAAAACGGACGGAGCGGCCACCGTTAAGGCAGTCTTGGCTCTGACGTGGAACGGTGCGCTTGTCGTATTCCGTTACTAGTTTATCCTCTACTCGTTGGATAATTAATTCGTGTAAACGAATTAATTATTATTCTTAACTACAAAATTGGTCTCTGTACTATACTCAATTACACATTCCTACATATGCATAGAAAAAGCAGCTTACTTACGTGAATTACTAAATAGGCAATAGGTACACATGAAGTAACGAACTTAATTTAAAATTCCTAAGTAACCATTTTTATAAAAAAATTGTCCCCAACTATAAGTAGCTAATGGTTACATATCTTTAGTGGACTGTATTATATTATATAATTTAATCAGCTATGTAGGACAAACTGTAAACATTTTTTTTTGTAAATAAAAATTATATATTGTAAAACTTCACTTAATTGACATAATGTATTACTTATTGTGTATATAAACTAAACTTAAATTTTACGTGTAAATGTAACATAATGTGTTAAGTAAATATAAAAATTTGAATTAGCTGATCAGCATGTGCAATACCCCCTTTTTATATATATTTTTTTTTCAATTGGGCTCAGGTTTAATAGGAAGAAAAATTAGTTTTGAAAGTGGCCGCTTCATCACAACATTTCCCTTGCACCTTACATAAACAACTCGAACCAATTTGTCCGAGCCTGGGTGTAAGGCGATTATTTTTCCTAAAAGCCACTTACATGGAGGTAGATCTTCTTCTTTTATTATGACTATATCCCCAATGGATGGGGATCGTACAACCTTTTGCCACTTATATCTTTGTTGTAAGGTTTGTAAATAATCTGCTTGCCATCTTCTCCAAAAATCTTGAATTCTGTTTTGAATGAACTGCCATCGTGTCAACAGATTAGCGTTTTATTAACATAATCGTTTTCAGGAAGACCAATTAGTGGCTCTCCGATCAGAAAATGTCCTGGTGCTAATGGGTCAAGATTCTCCAGCGTGTCATCCATTTGACACAGAGGTCGTGAATTGAGGCATGCTTCAATTTGAGCCAATAATGTCGTCATCTCCTCGTAAGTCAACCTAGTTGAACCACTTATTCTAGAAAGATGCTGTTTGGCGGACTTCACACCAGCCTCCCATAAACCGCCGAAATTTGGAGCTTTAGGTGGTATAAAGTGCCAAGTGGTGCCGTCGCTGGCTAAAAGTTCAGCTATTTCCTTAGCCATATTGTTCTTACCAACTGCAAACATACGCTTCAGTTCTTTTGCAGCGCCTACAAAATTAGTGCCATTGTCACTCCACAAATGTGAACAACGGCCTCATCTAGTGACAAATCTTCGAAAAGCTGCAATAAATGCTTGCGAAGTAAGGTCGGTGACACATTCCAAATGTATTGCCTTAGTCGACATACACACGAAAAGACAAATGTAGCCCTTTGAAGACTTATGACCTCAACCCTTTGATGTCCTTACTTGTATAGGGCCTGCATAATCCACACCACTGCTGGGGAACGCACGAGATGGAGTCACCCTCGGCGCAGGTAATTGTCCCATCAGCTGTTGCTTCGTTTTCGCCTTGTCTCTTATGCATGTTGTCCAATTACGGATAAATCATCTTACAGCTGACTTTAGGTTGATAATCCAAAACTTGCGTCTTATAAAGGCTATCGTTTGCAGTACGCCCCCGTGTAAGGTTTTTGCATGACCGTCGTTTATTATAAGTCTGGTAACATGTTGCTTTGCTGTGATGATAATTGGGTGCTTAATATTCGTCGATAAATACTCTGCATTGTTCAATCGACCTGCAACCCTCAACAATCCATGTTCATCTAAGTAGGGTGTCAAATTTTTAAGCACTCTACCTCTTGTCTATAAATTTGTCCTTGATAAAATTTAACGCATCTTATTTCTATTAAATTCATTTCATCAACTGTTAAAAAAATTTCTTTTTTCTCTTTGTTAGGCAATAACTTTCTGCAGTATGCTAAAACTCGTTTCATTTTTGACAATGAAGAAAATCTTTGCCAAATCGATTCTCCTTCAAAATAACTATGAAATGCGTTCTTGATTTCTAATTCTGTTTTCTATTTGTATTTGTTTAAGCCAGTCGGGACCAAATCACCAAATTTGTGGAGATTACACATTTTGACTTAACTACCAATTCTGCCATGTGATTGATACATATTCTACCTTCCCCTCTTACACCAGAGACCACGCCGTTGATGTTAGTTCTTCTTAAGCCTACTAAGTCGACAACTCGTGCGGTCACGAACGAAGCCTATGATCCCTGATCAATAAGTGCACGGAAGACATGTGTTTGTCTTGCCCTTGATTTGATGTCTACCAATGCTGTTGCCAGTAAAATCCTTTAACCAGGTTGTTCCTTAGACATATGCGCTATTACTTTTATCTCCGTCTCATCTTGTTGCTTTGAAGTAGTTCCTTCTGTTGTCATCTTTTCATTCGTCGTCAAATGCTTTCTATCACTATGGAATAAGGCGTGCTGACGTTTTCTGCAAATTTTGCATGATATTGTGTTTCTACATTTAAATACTGTGTGATTAGGCATAAGACAATTAAAACATAAATTGTTACTCTGTACAAACTTATATCTTTCTTCTGTAGGTTGCTTCACAAATTTTTTGCAGTTAAATATATAATGCTTCTCTTTACAGTAGCTACATGGCACATTCTCACCATCAGCAGCATGAAAATACTTTGGGTTAATAGTTTTAGTAATTTTCCTTGCAGGTTCCACCATCTCAAGAGTTCTAAACTTAGTTTCCAGGAACCCCTTTAAATGATTGAATGAAGGTAAGTATTCTGTGCTATTCTTACCAATAGACTCCTCCCACTGCTTATGTGTAACAGTGTCCAGTTTAGATACAATTACAAAATTTACAATTGCATCCCAATGTGAAGTTGGCAAACCGAGATTTTTTAACGCATTAATACATTCCACAGATGTGTCCAAAAGCTGCTTTAATAAGTTTGCTGACTCATAAGGTAAGGGTTTCTGTCTAAAAAAATTTTAAAATACAGTTCGCTATGTATCTTTTGTTATCATAACGCCTTTTTAGCCCGGACCAAGTTGCATAATTCTCTCCCGTAATAGCAAATTGTCGTAATAATACTTCAGCATCTCCCTTTAAATTGCTCTTTAGATAGTGCAACTTTTGAACGTCTTCAAGGGTATCGTTTTTATGAATAAGTGCTAAGAACAAATAGTGAAACGATTGCCATTCGGTGTAATCTACACTAAATATAGGTATCGTAATTCTCGGCAATTTTGTATCACTCGGTTTTTGGCCTAGCCTTTGTTCTAATTGTTGTGCTTTATTTTCAGTATCCGTATCTGGTTGCAATTTGTGTAAAGCAATTCGTAATTCTCCTTTATATGTATAATATAATTCCTAAAATGATCATAAACTTCATAATCGAAATAATAACAGGACTTTCTTTCTTCCTTCGATGTATCTTGTATGATTTTTTGATGTAAACACTTAAAGTCTTTCCAATAAACTTCTAAGGAATCTAATCTAGACGTTACATAGCCTACTGTAATTCTTTCTTTTGGAACCTTTTTAAAATTTGCATAAGCCTTTTGTATATTCTCATAACTGTCACATTGAATGTTCATTCGTTTTTCTGCAGAATCCATTTTCGTTAAAAAAAATGTTTGTGTAACTGCTTAATTAACCGAAAGTTAGGTATTCGTAGGTATAAAGAAATAGTTCAAAGTTCAAGCGTCCGAACGTAACAGTTTATATCACAACCTTTGCTTATTTCTCTCATTAACTACTTTATGAATCACTACGTTTGTTAACTATATTGTTCAACACGCTTCATTCGTAAATCGTTAATAAATGGTTTTAATACATACCACTAATCTCACAGTTCATTACGTATATATTGTTCATAACACAACTAACACTATTTTGTTCGTTTCATATATTTTGTCCATTTATTTGCAGAAAAAGTAGTTTAACTTTTATTCACTCCTTAAATATTTTCACTTTTAATGTCTTTTTCACAAATCCAGGTCGAAGGACCATATGTTTAAAGCGATAGGGTCTATATTTGTATAGCATGTGACTCGGAAAAGAAACAACGTGTTTATCTTATGACCGTTTACTTGAGACTAAAATGCATATGTAGAAAGGTGTAATTGAGTATAGTACAGAGACTAATTTTGTAGTTAGGAATAATAATTAATTCGTTTACACGAATTAATTATCCAACGAGTCGAGGATAAACTAGTAACGGAATACGACAAGCGTACCGTTCCACGTCAGAGCCAAGACTGTCCTAACGGCGGCCGCGCCGTCCGTTTTATACTAGCAAAACGGGCGCCACCGCAGGTGCAACGATGCAGGTGTCTGGAACACGTGTAATTTACAAGAATTTTGTCCAACTGCACCGACGGCTACCGCACCGCACGTGCAATGGGTGCTGGTCCCGTCACGGCCACACTGACATGCGTGCTTCCTCGCACGCGCTCCATCACAATTTTAGTTATCTGTAGACAAAAAAAACATCGTTCGACTATCCTGACATAACAGCGTCTGGTCCGGTCTATATTGACCCTTCAGACTTGGATGAAAATCAGTTTTGATCCGGCAGTAAGCCCTACAAAACTTTAATCAACTTTATGCGAGATCGGAATGATTAGTCTGTAGCTTTTTCTATTTTCTCTTTTTTTTTCAAGTACTGTTTTTGCTAGTCCGGAATCACTATTCCCTATAGCCATATCATTGGAACGGCACAAATCCCTGCAATGATAGTAAGAACTATTTTTTTTCTTACGCTTTTTTTTTCAAGTACTATTTATGCTAGTCCGGAATCACTATTCCCTGTAGCTATATCATTGGACCGGCAAACGCCCTGCAATGATAGTAAGAACCACTTTTTTTCTTACTCCCTTTTTTTTCAATTCAGTATAGAACAGTTACAGACCAACCATACCGCATACATGTCCCTGTCACAATCACACAAAAGTGTATCGTGAGGAACCTAGTAATATGATAACACCTAAGTATGTAAACCAACAGCAACACAACACATCTCAGTGCAGCACAGACCAGCCTCCCAGCAACTCCATGTTCCTTTCCTGCACTAGAATAATTACCTCGCTAGAGTGTTGCAACGTCTCTAGTATTTTCTAGATGCACAGACACGGCTACCTCTGACTGTCGCACGTCCTCGTGCGGTTGACAGTGAACAGCATACGGTCTATCAGTTATCACCACCTGCTAACAGATATTAACTCTTGTTAAATATTACAACGGTCGACCATACCAGACTTCATTTAAGTCATGGACGCGCCAATATGGCTACCTCCAGGCAAACGTACTCCAGCTTTCCATTCTGCTGCGTTTGTGCCACATTCGCGCCAGTGAGCCGTTGCGCCGTACTGGCGCTAGCGAATCGTCGTACTGCTTTGCAAAATTAAAAGAAATCGAGATAAAGGTATTGCGAACCATGGAATTCCGAGCTTCCAAAATTCATCACATATTCTCTTATGAAACGGCAACTGTATGACTTTTGAAAACATTGCAAAAAACGGAAAGTATGTGTAGATACGGATACCACCACATATTTCAAAGGGCAGGAGGCAACTGCGAAAAATCTACGAAAGCCGATAAAGCCTCAGGACGTTCAGGACGTTGCAACGTCTCTAGTATTATGTACGGTCTATCAGTTATCACCACCTGCTAACAGATATTAACTCTTGTTAAATATTACAACGGTCGACCATCCCAGACTTCATTTAAGTCTGAACGCGCCGATATGGCTACCTTCAGGCAAACGCACTCCAGCTTTTCGTTCTGCTGAGTTCGTGCCACAATCGCGCCAGCGAGCCGTCGCGCCGTAGCTATACTAGCTCTAGCGAATCGTTGCACTGCTTTGTAAAATTAAAAGAAATCGAGATAAAGGTATTGCGAACCATGGAATTCCGAGCTTCCAAAATTCATCACATATTCTCTTAAACGGCAATAGTATGACATTTGAAAACATTGCAAAAAATAACAGAAAATATGTGTAGATGCAAATACCACAACATTTCAAAGGGAAGGAGGTAACTGCGCAAAATCTACGAAAGCCGACCTCAGACGTCCATTTACAGCGCCGAAGCACCATTTGTTCGGCGGCCGCTTAAATTGCCCTGCCGTAAGATCAGCCGATAAGTTACAGTCTGTAGCGGTGTAGGCTCAATCTTACCAGCGCTCGGCCGTACCTGACCATGTTCGATTAACCGTCACAACATCTTCCTCATTGATCATTGTTGTAGAGACTTCTACGAATCCTTCGACATCAAACCCCAATCTTGTCGACGACACAATATTCGGAGCAAACTGCAACACTGATCAAAACATTAGAACACAAAAATGTCACTTATTATTTTCAATTCACAGCGTGTTAAAGTTAATCCTTTATTTTGGCACATTCCTTAAACGTTTTGGACTTCAAAATATAGCAAATGATAACCATGTTTCGCGTGAACTATCAAATTACAACATAACTTGAATAAGTTAATTAGAAAGCCTCCAACTTCTTTCGACATTTGTTAACATATTTAGGTACATCAAGAAATAATGAAAATACTTGCGGAAAATACTTGGTACTTTTAATACAAATCAAAGAAATTAAAAAAAATTGGCTTAAATAATTTCACTTTATCTTATATCTACACTTTAATGATACGAAAATATGGTAAGTAGAATAGCAAATTTCATTACGGTATTTAACAGAAAAACAGATTCATCAATGCGGAATGCATTACAGTCTTCCACAAATGTAATAATCCTCATACTATTCGAAGACAAAAATGGGGACTTTATCCCACTTCTGATGTAGAAAGGGTAATTGAGTATAGTACAAAGACTAATTTTGTAGTAAAGAATAATAATTAATTCGTTTACACGAATTAATTATCCAACGAGTCGAGGATAAACTAGTAACGGAATACGACAAGCGTACCGTTCCACGTCAGAGCCAAAACTGTCCTAACGGCGGCCGCGCCATCCGTTTTATACTAGCGAAACGGGCGCCAACGCAGGTGCAACGATGCAGGTGTGCGGAACACGTGTCATTTACAAGAATTCTGTACAACTGCACCGACGGCTACCGCGCCGCACGTGCAATGGTGCTGGTCCCGTCACATACAATGCAGTTAATGTCACCTTGCGCCCTTGACACACCGGCCGCCAAAAACAACTGTTTTTAAATACATTATGTATACATAATTATAACCGTCTTAGTTCATAAACATGAAAATAATATAATGTAAAACATAATAATCTGAGAAGTAAACATAAATGTTTTGACACAACCTATTACCATTCTGCAGCATATCCTGTAAAAAAGATTAGATGACATATGTTGAAACAGCTAGATTATGATTTCTTAAATTTACGCGAACACTACTCATTGAATAAAACTGTTTTTTACGGATTTTATCGCGTTTATTTTATTATTTTTATTCCCGACGTTTCGAGTGCTTTTCAGCAACCCATGGTCACGGGGGGGACTGAGATGTTTGACGTCCCAATGTCACAGTTAGCCCGGCTACCTTCAGTTTTTTAATATTAATTTTTGGTTCGATTTACGCAGAATGAACTTACAGTATCCGGAAGTCTTGCAGTGTTATGCTTGGGTTTGGATTTAATTTTGTTAATTATAGGATCCCAAGCAGATGGCAGCACCCATCCATCTTCTCTATTGAAATTAGGATGTTTTTTAATTTCAATAGCCTCGCGTATCATCCTTGGTAGGAATCAGTGTTCTTTTGCAAGGATTTGTGGTCTATCAAATCTGATGTAATGGCGGGGACGATCTTGAACATGTTCACAGACTGCAGACTTCCCAGAGCGTCGGTGCTTCACGTCAGCTATATGTTCTTTCACGCGGGTTTTAATGGATCTTTTTGTTTGTCCTATGTAAGAGAGACCACATTCGCAATCAAGCTTGTACACTCCTGCATCTTGTAGAGGGATATTACACTTGACGGATGGTAAAAATTGACTAATCTTCTTCGGCGGCTTGAAGTATGTTTTAATAGAAGCTCGCTTCAAGATGTAGCCAACCTTGTCTGTGACTCCTCTGACATAGGGTAGTACAGCAGGCACACGCTCGACTGTGGTCGGCTTCACTCGGTCACTGTGACGTAGGCACGGGACCCGAAGCTTGTTGTCTTGCAATACTTGCTCGACGTACTGCAGCTCGGCGGCCAGATGTTTTCTGTCACAGATCCCTCGTGCTCTCTGAAACAAAGATTTTCCCACGGTAGCTAACTGTGATGGATGATGGTGCGATTCACCATTTAAATATCGGTTAGTATGGGTCTTTTTTCTATACACAGTATGACCAATAGTGTTATCAGGATTTCGGATGACTAAAACATCTAGGAAAGCTAAAGAATTGTTGGCCTCTAACTCCATTGTGAATTGTATTTTAGAGTTTATGGAATTAAGGTGGTCTAAAAATGCAGTTACTTTGTCAGATGGTAAAATTGTGAAAGTGTCGTCTACATACCGCTTGTAGAATCTTGGATTTACAGGAGCAGTAAGAAGGGCTTTCTCCTCAAAGTCCTCCATGAATATGTCGGCGACTATGGGAGATACAGGTGAGCCCATCGCCACTCCATCTACTTGCTTGTAAAACTCCTCCTTCCACAATAGATAGCCAGATGTAAGGCAGTGTTTGAGTAATACTGCATATTCTGTAGGCATGTTGTATTCTTCTAGCTTCCTGGTTACAATTGAGATGCAGTCTTCAATAGGTAAGCATGTAAATAGTGACTGAACATCAAAACTGACCATAGTTTCATTGTCAGCAAGATGTAGGTCTTTTATCTCACTAACAAAATGGTACGAATCCTTTGTGTGTGCTCTAGTTTGTCCTCTCAGTGGTGACAGAATTTTTGCCAGGTGTTGAGCCAACTTATAAGTTGGTGAATCGATTTGGCTCACTATGGGACGTAGTGGAGCGTTTGGTT
The DNA here is from genome assembly GCA_033319125.1 of Parnassius glacialis. Taxonomy (NCBI): domain Eukaryota; kingdom Metazoa; phylum Arthropoda; class Insecta; order Lepidoptera; family Papilionidae; genus Parnassius; species Parnassius glacialis. The sequence goes on from JAVANC010000025.1 coordinate 6,540,043, forward strand.
TGTGTATTTTCGGTAACCCATATAACCTCGGTGCTTTAGTACACGGTGGTATTATCGAGTTTACGTCGAGATTTAATTTTTCGGAGTAATTCTTTATTAGATCGCTAGTTGTTTTAAGCACGTTGGTTGTAGGGTCTGTTTTGATCTTTTTGTATGTACTTTCGTCCGATAAAAGTTGTTGTATTTTCAAATTATAATCTGACGTATCCATTATTACCGTAGCATTTCCTTTATCTGCACGGAGAATCGTGAGCTCTGGTCTGTTGCGTAAGTTGTACAACGCTTTAAACTCGTCTTTGGGGAGATTTAGTTTCGGCACAGCACTTCGACGTAACAAGGACGAAATGTCTTGACGTATGGCCTCAACATCTTCCTTTCCCACATTGTTCTTAAACAGACAATCCTCAACGTTGCATATAATTTCCTCATACGGAATTTCTTTCGGTGTAATTGCGAAATTCAGGCCCTTCGATAATACTTTTAATGTAGGTTCGTCCAGTGTTTGTTGTGACAGATTATAGACCGTGCGTTGTTTATTGTTTGTGTCTGTGGTCAACGGTTGTGTTTCGTTTCTACATTGACATGGATGTTTGGCATTTGATTTGATCGTTAATTTTTGGTATTTCTCTATTTGTTTATTTTTGCATTCATTATATTTAGCTTTTTCACGTTTGTTCAAAGTTTCTATGCAATTATTAAAATCAAATGTCGTTAAAACTGTATTTAACTCACTGGACAAATTGTCTATGGTATTATTTATGAATTGTAAATCGAACCGTTTTTCCTGAATCACCGTTCGTAACAACTTTTTACTTGCCTGATTTAAGATCTTAGCGCTTCCTCGAATGTCCTTTTTATTTGATATTTTGACACACGTAGGAATGAGACTGTGATCTCTACATCTCTTCAAGAAGTTCAAAGCTGTTATATATCTTGTGCGCTTTGTTTTAAGATCTTCTAATCGGCGAATTTTATTTGCAATTACCAGTCCGTACTGGTTTACATAATGATTTCTTATATTTACGCGAACACTACACATTGAATAAAACTGTTTTTTACGGATTTTATCGCGTTTATTTTATTATTTTTATTCCCGACGTTTCGAGTGCTTTTCAGCAACCCATGGTCACGGGGGGACTGAGATGTTTGACGTCCCAATGTCACAGTTAGCCCGGCTACCTTCAGTTTTTTAATATTAATTTTTGGTTCGATTTACGCAGAATGAACTTACAGTATCCGGAAGTATTGCAGTGTTATGCTTGGGTTTGGATTTAATTTTGTTAATTATAGGATCCCAAGCAGATGGCAGCACCCATCCATCTTCTCTATTGAAATTAGGATGTTTTTTAATTTCAATAGCCTCGCGTATCATCCTTGGTAGGAATCGGTGTTCTTTTGCAAGGATTTGTGGTCTATCAAATCTGATGTAATGGCGGGGACGATCTTGAACATGTTCACAGACTGCAGACTTCCCAGAGCGTCGGTGCTTCACGTCAGCTATATGTTCTTTCACGCGGGTTTTAATGGATCTTTTTGTTTGTCCTATGTAAGAGAGACCACATTCGCAATCAAGCTTGTACACTCCTGCATCTTGTAGAGGGATATTACACTTGACGGATGGTAAAAATTGACAAATCTTCTTCGGCGGCTTGAAGTATGTTTTAATAGAAGCTCACTTCAAGATGTAGCCAACCTTGTCTGTGACTCCTCTGACATAGGGTATTACAGCAGGCACACGCTCGACTGTGGTCGGCTTCACTCGGTCACTGTGACGTAGGCGCGGGACCCGAAGCTTGTTGTCTTGCAATACTTGCTCGACGTACTGCAGCTCGGCGGCCAGATGTTTTCTGTCACAGATCCCTCGTGCTCTCTGAAACAAAGATTTTCCCACGGTAGCTAACTGTGATGGATGATGGTGCGATTCACCATTTAAATATCGGTTAGTATGGGTCTTTTTTCTATACACAGTATGACCAATAGTGTTATCAGGATTTCGGATGACTAAAACATCTAGGAAAGCTAAAGAATTGTTGGCCTCTAACTCCATTGTGAATTGTATTTTAGAGTTTATGGAATTAAGGTGGTCTAAAAATGCAGTTACTTTGTCAGATGGTAAAACTGTGAAAGTGTCGTCTACATACCGCTTGTAGAATCTTGGATTTACAGGAGCAGTAAGAAGGGCTTTCTCCTCAAAGTCCTCCATGAATATGTCGGCGGCTATGGGAGATACAGGTGAGCCCATCGCCACTCCATCTACTTGCTTGTAAAACTCCTCCTTCCACAATAGATAGCCAGATGTAAGGCAGTGTTTGAGTAATACTGCATATTCTGTAGGCATGTTGTATTCTTCTAGCTTCCTGGTTACAATTGAGATGCAGTCTTCAATAGGTAAGCATGTAAATAGTGACTGAACATCAAAACTGACCATAGTTTCATTGTCAGCAAGATGTAGGTCTTTTATCTCACTAACAAAATGGTACGAATACTTTGTGTGTGCTCTAGTTTGTCCTCTCAGTGGTGACAGAATTTTTGCCAGGTGTTGAGCAAACTTATAAGTTGGTGAATCGATTTGGCTCACTATGGGACGTAGTGGAGCGTTTGGTTTGTGTATTTTCGGTAACCCATATAACCTCGGTGCTTTAGTACACGGTGGTATTATCGAGTTTACGTCGAGATTTAATTTTTCGGAGTAATTCTTTATTAGATCGCTAGTTGTTTTAAGCACGTTGGTTGTAGGGTCTGTTTTGATCTTTTTGTACGTACTTTCGTCCGATAAAAGTTGTTGTATTTTCAAATTATAATCTGACGTATCCATTATTACTGTAGCATTTCCTTTATCTGCACGGAGAATCGTGAGCTCTGGTCTGTTGCGTAAGTTGTACAACGCTTTAAACTCGTCTTTGGGGAGATTTAGTTTCGGCACAGCACTTCGACGTAAGAAGGACGAAATGTCTTGACGTATGGCCTCAACATCTTCCTTTCCCACATTGTTCTTAAACAGACAATCCTCAACGTTGCATATAATTTCCTCATACGGAATTTCTTTCGGTGTTATTGCGAAATTCAGGCCCTTCGATAATACTTTTAATGTAGGTTCGTCCAGTGTTTATTGTGACAGATTATAGACCGTGCGTTGTTTATTGTTTGTGTCTGTGGTCAACGGTTGTGTATCGTTTCTACATTGACATGGATGTTTGGCATTTGATTTGATCGTTAATTTTTGGTATTTCTCTATTTGTTTATTTTTGCATTCATTATATTTAGCTTTTTCACGTTTGTTCAAAGTTTCTATGCAATTATTAAAATCAAATGTCGTTAAAACTGTCTTTAACTCACTGGACAAATTGTCTATGGTATTATTTATGAATTGTAAATCGAACCGTTTTTGCTGAATCACCGTTCGTAACAACTTTTTACTTGCCTGATTTAAGATCTTAGCGCTTCCTCGAATGTCCTTTTTAGTTGATATTTTGACACACGTAGGAATGAGACTGTGATCTCTACATCTCTTCAAGAAGTTCAAAGCTGTTATATATCTTGCGCGCTTTGTTTTAAGATCTTCTAATCGGCGAATTTTATTTGCAATAACCAGTCCGTACTGGTTTACGTAATGATTTCTTATATTTACGCGAACACTACACATTGAATAAAACTGTTTTTTACGGATTTTATCGCGTTTATTTTATTATTTTATTCCCGACGTTTCGAGTGCTTTTCAAAATAATTTAAATATAATGAATGCAAAAATAAACAAATAGAGAAAAACCAAAAAATTAACGATCAAATCAAATGCCAAACATCCATGTCAATGTAGAAACGATACACAACCGTTGACCACAGACACAAACAATAAACAACGCACGGTCTATAATCTGTCACAACAAACACTGGACGAACCTACATTAAAAGTATTATCGAAGGGCCTGAATTTCGCAATAACACCGAAAGAAATTCCGTATGAGGAAATTATATGCAACGTTGAGGATTGTCTGTTTAAGAACAATGTGGGAAAGGAAGATGTTGAGGCCATACGTCAAGACATTTCGTCCTTCTTACGTCGAAGTGCTGTGCCGAAACTAAATCTCCCCAAAGACGAGTTTAAAGCGTTGTACAACTTACGCAACAGACCAGAGCTCACGATTCTCCGTGCAGATAAAGGAAATGCTACGGTAATAATGGATACGTCAGATTATAATTTGAAAATACAACAACTTTTATCGGACGAAAGTACGTACAAAAAGATCAAAACAGACCCTACAACCAACGTGCTTAAAACAACTAGCGATCTAATAAAGAATTACTCCGAAAAATTAAATCTCGACGTAAACTCGATAATACCACCGTGTACTAAAGCACCGAGGTTATATGGGTTATCGAAAATACACAAACCAAACGCTCCACTACGTCCCATAGTGAGCCAAATCGATTCACCAACTTATAAGTTTGCTCAACACCTGGCAAAAATTCTGTCACCACTGAGAGGACAAACTAGAGCACACACAAAGTATTCGTACCATTTTGTTAGTGAGATAAAAGACCTACATCTTGCTGACAATGAAACTATGGTCAGTTTTGATGTTCAGTCACTATTTACATGCTTACCTATTGAAGACTGCATCTCAATTGTAACCAGGAAGCTAGAAGAATACAACATGCCTACAGAATATGCAGTATTACTCAAACACTGCCTTACATCTGGCTATCTATTGTGGAAGGAGGAGTTTTACAAGCAAGTAGATGGAGTGGCGATGGGCTCACCTGTATCTCCCATAGTCGCCGACATATTCATGGAGGACTTTGAGGAGAAAGCCCTTCTTACTGCTCCTGTAAATCCAAGATTCTACAAGCGGTATGTAGACGACACTTTCACAGTTTTACCATCTGACAAAGTAACTGCATTTTTAGACCACCTTAATTCCATAAACTCTAAAATACAATTCACAATGGAGTTAGAGGCCAACAATTCTTTAGCTTTCCTAGATGTTTTAGTCATCCGAAATCCTGATAACACTATTGGTCATACTGTGTATAGAAAAAAGACCCATACTAACCGATATTTAAATGGTGAATCGCACCATCATCCATCACAGTTAGCTACCGTGGGAAAATCTTTGTTTCAGAGAGCACGAGGGATCTGTGACAGAAAACATCTGGCCGCCGAGCTGCAGTACGTCGAGCAAGTATTGCAAGACAACAAGCTTCGGGTCCCGCGCCTACGTCACAGTGACCGAGTGAAGCCGACCACAGTCGAGCGTGTGCCTGCTGTACTACCCTATGTCAGAGGAGTCACAGACAAGGTTGGCTACATCTTGAAGCGAGCTTCTATTAAAACATACTTCAAGCCGCCGAAGAAGATTAGTCAGTTTTTACCATCCGTCAAGTGTAATATCCCTCTACAAGATGCAGGAGTGTACAAGCTTGATTGCGAATGTGGTCTCTCTTACATAGGACAAACAAAAAGATCCATTAAAACCCGCGTGAAAGAACATATAGCTGACGTGAAGCACCGACGCTCTGGGAAGTCTGCAGTCTGTGAACATGTTCAAGATCGTCCCCGCCATTACATCAGATTTGATAGACCACAAATCCTTGCAAAAGAACACCGATTCCTACCAAGGATGATACGCGAGGCTATTGAAATTAAAAAACATCCTAATTTCAATAGAGAAGATGGATGGGTGCTGCCATCTGCTTGGGATCCTATAATTAACAAAATTAAATCCAAACCCAAGCATAACACTGCAAGACTTCCGGATACTGTAAGTTCATTCTGCGTAAATCGAACCAAAAATTAATATTAAAAAACTGAAGGTAGCCGGGCTAACTGTGACATTGGGACGTCAAACATCTCAGTCCCCCCCCCCCCGTGACCATGGGTTGCTGAAAAGCACTCGAAACGTCGGGAATAAAAATAATAAAATGAACGCGATAAAATCCGTAAAAAACAGTTTTATTCAACAGCTAGATTAGTTTATGTGAGTTATCTCTATAGCATAATGTCAAATGGAATTTTGTTATGGGGTAATGCGACTGAAATTGAAACTATCTTTGTTTTGAAAAAGAGAGCAAGGACAGCAATTTATAACCTAGGTCCGAAGAAATCCCTTAGAGAAAAATTTAAAGAAATAAATATATTAACTTTGTCCTCTCAATTTATTTACGAGAACTTGTTGTATGTGTTTACGTTGTAGAGCCATGCTGCAACTATATTAATAGTATAGTTGTAGAACGAATGGGCCGGCTGAACCGGGGAGGGACCACGCTCTTGCAGAATACCAGCGTAAATTGGCAGCTTGACATTGCTGTGTTCCGTATGGTGAGTATAGAGAACCGGAGACCCATTTTACTGGACAAGAGGCTTTCATCTTAGTACTCACGGATGACGACGCATCTGCATTTTGATTCTTTATTGAGGATAGATGTAGATATCTATGGGTCAAAGCAACCACTTACCACCAGGTGGACTGTGTGCTCGTTTGTCATTCTATCCTATAAAAAAAAACACAAAAACAGAAATAGTTTTATAAAAAATAGTGATGTACATTCTGTAAATACTAGGAACAAGCACAAGTTAATAAATACCTGTCACTCAACTCCAAATGGTCAGTAATTCCTTCATGGGGCAATGTGTACGTTTTTACAACAAATTTCCAGAAAATATGCAGACCTTTACTATCAAAAGGATTAAATTATTTATTAAACAAAAATTGTCTAGTAAGGGTTATTATACTATTAAAGAGTGCATGACTGATAATAACCCCTGGGAATGAGGTGATCACTACCATGCTGTTTCTAGATGTTTTCATGATAATTGTAAAAAATATTATATTGTGAATTGTGTTTTTTTTTTAAAGTCCCGCTGAGTTCTTACTGATTCTTCCCAGGACACGGGTTTTTTTTGCGAACCAGTGGTAAAAGTAAAAAATTACTTTCAATAAGTATTATGTATTCTGTGCTATAATTTATATTGAATAAAAATGATTCTATTTTATTATAATATATTGTATTTATATGGTATTGACAGTAGATCTAAATATCAATAATTTCATATATATTTAGCATTATACTAAACAAATATTTCATTATATCCTATTTACAATTTTAAATAGGGAAATAATAATGGTTCCGAAAAACAAATTAATCTCCAGCGATCTGTGGCCGACTATTATTCTAATTAACCAGCATAAATTGCCGTCAAAAAAAACCAATACATACCGAAAAAGATTACAAAGAACAATGCCCATTTTTCACCTGACAATGTATAGAAATGAAATAAATCTTAAAATTCAGCTAATTGAATTGTAAATTAATAACGCTTATCACAATGTTAAAAGAAACGCAGGAAAAAAATATATTTACATATTTCTATAAGCTTATTCCACGTCAAGGGTAAACGTACTATACATTTTGAACGCATCTCAACTACCCTTTTTCTAGGTCGTTCCATTTTATACACTGCTACTTTACTTTATTTAACTCTGTTTCTGAGTTTTATACTACATTATTTTATGTTTCATTTAATCAGTAAGTATTTATTTATTTGTATTTGTATAGTACATATTAATATAAAATAATATAATCATAAAATAAATTAATCATTCAGTATGTCATCGAGTGCAGACGAATGAAACGGATTTTTTGACATTTGACAGTTCTGCAATTTGCATCGGCGCAGTTCTTCGTTGTTGTGTTTGCATCTCGTTGTGTACTGTGCCATTTTGTTTGTGTTACTTCTTTTTACAATCCTATATGGTATCAAGAAAATATTTCTGCTCCAGCAGAATTTCTGGATGACGTAGTAATGAGAGAATTAAGTGAAAATATTGATGATTAATAAACCATGTTACTTTACATAGTGTTTTATTTGTTTATCCCATTTTGTTCATCAGGTATTTATGTATGTACCATAGTCCAATGAAATGTGTTTGGTTGATAAGTGATCATTTTGACAATACAAAATGAACTAAATGTAGTTAGCTAGTTAGTAAGTATTTATGTAAGCTGAAGAAATAGCAGATAGAGCTAGACACTCAATTTATGGTGACAATCATCGAAAGAAAGTGGTGACTTAGGGGCAGTTGGTTTTAAGAAATTCACAAAGTAAAAAAGACGTTTTAGACCATAACTAGATAAGTATTGCTATCGTAACTTCGAGCGTTAATAATAAGTTATAGCACATTTATTTCTTTATTACCTCTGGTTACAGCAAATCCTAACCTAAAAAGTGACATTGGTATTTTTTGGGATTTGTAGCGTTTAAATCGTAAAAATGACTATATGACATTATTTTCTAAGCTTCAACATCATCAACTTTCCCTATCAGGTTTTTAAATGTATGGGAAGTGGGCATGATTCTTTAACAAACAAAGGAGAGAACGGTCAAATTACATTTCTCCTAAAAAAAAATAGATCTTCGAATAACAAATATAAACTTCCGAATAAAATACTGAACCTCCGACAAGATTACTAAGTTACCGACAACAAAGGTTTTGACAAAATAATCATATTTTTACGACTTGCATGAACTATTATAATTTCTATTGTTGGTTATCAAATATATTTTTAACTCTCAATAATGATGAAAATACCTCAACTGTTTGTCCCGCGCGATCGGGTTCGGGTCGCGTTCGGCTGTTTGCGCGAGGTCGGATGGATGTTCCGAGCTTAGTGCGCTTGCAACGACCGATCCTTGCGTGTTTTGTTTGAATAAGTTATGAAATTAAAGTTTTTGTTGCTATTGGTTTAATATTATGATGTTAAAATCTACTTAGGTAACTATTAACTTAGTATCTGTTAAGGAAACTTTTTATTGTTGTGAAATATGGATGAGGTACCTGTGTACCGTTCTGAGTCGGAGGAGGAAGAAGAGGGATCTGGTCCATCGGTACCGGCGAAGAAGAATCGTCGTAACAAAAGTTGGGTGTTGATCAAACGATGCTATAATGTCCAAGAAGCAGAGAAATTTGTGAGTAATGAAAAGACTTGGTCAAGAAATTATACTCGGGACAGTGATGAAGGCTAAAAACGTTTCTATCGTTGTAACAAGGTAAAATCCAAGGGGCCACAGTGTGATTGTGCGTTGTATTTATTGTTTGTGAACGACTGTAATGATATTCTTATTTTTAAGATCACTTCAGAGCACAACCATGACCAGATTGGTACGCGAAGTGAGTACGGAATTCCGGAAAACGTTAAAAGAGAAATAAATAAGCTGTTTGATTTACGCCTAAAGCCAAAAGCTATATTAGAGGCTCTAAACAACATGTCAGGGGTAAAGGCGCCTTCGAAACGGCAACTTAACAACTACTTATATGACAGAAGGCGCGAGAAGTTCGGAAGAGCTGCAATTTACTTAGGTGAACTTGTAAAATGGATTTTCGATCGAACAAATATTCTCGATGATGAAAATGAAGTTTTCGTGTTCAGCTATCACGTGATAGAAGCGGAAGAACCAAGTTTTCGTCTGGCATTGTCAACTAAAAAATTACTCAACATAGTTTGTTCCACGGACATACTGCACATAGACGCCACATATAAACTCATATGGCAAGGGTTCCCCGTTTTAGTTCCTGGTACCACTGATAAGAACCGCAAGTTCCATCCGCTTTGTCTTGGTGTGTCCACAAATGAACGTCAAGAAGATTTTCAAATGATTTTTGATGGCCTTAAAGAAAAGGTTCTGTCTTTATTTGATCACGTGATGCAACCTAAAGTTTTAGTTTGTGACGCTGCTCAGAGTATAAGAAATGCTTTCATCGCAGTTTTTGGTACCACACCAGTTATTCGTATGTACTGGGCTCACGCGAAGGAAAATATGCAACAAAAAGTTCAGAAAACCGTCAACAATAAAACGAAACAGAAAGAAATCATACAAGACATAGACGCACTACATAATGCTACATCATATGAAGTATTTAATGCTGCATCACAGGCTTTAGTTGAAAAATGGCAGACTCAAACCGAGTTCATTCACTACTTTAAAGAAGAATGGTTAAAGAAACATCCAAATTGGTTGGTTTTGGATTGGTTTTGATTTGGATTGGTTGGCAGCGCCGTGTTCACCCGCCACAAATAATGCATTAGAAGCATTCAATCGGAACATAAAAGACCAAAACACCTTACGTGAACGTCTTCCACTTTCACATTTCTTGACCATTGCCACTGAGATGGTTGCTCAGTGGTCTTTACAAAGCTGCAAAGAACCTTTACCTGAAACACCTACTATTGAGCTGAAGGACTGGACCGATGGGTATTGCTGGGCAAGGAAAGATTTAAGAATAAAGATTTTATCATCCAACACGGCATACACTGAATACTTGATCCCAAGTAGTAGCCAAGTAGGAGAGGTATCGTACGGTGAGCAGTGGTTAAACTTTGAAGATTACAAGATGAAACATTTTGCTTTCTGGAAAGTCACAGTGCCTAAAAACGAAACACAAAATGTAGAATGGAGAAATGGATCCTGCACTTGCCCACAGTTTCATAAAAAATACGTTTGTAAACACCTTCTAGGGCTCGCTATTAGATTGAAGCTTGCGACTCCACCTACGGAAGCGAAAGCACTACCTATAGGACAAAAAAGGAAACGGGGTCGTCCTACAAAAATCCAGACCTGCTCTTATAATACAATGAAGATAATTAAGATACTGACAACTAACTACCTACCTCCCTATTTAGTTCATAAGTACAGTTATGTATGACATTTTGTACTACCTATTAAACAATATTTTTATAATGAACTGAATTTTGTTTTATTTTTATCTCTTTTCTCGCTCACATAATAAAAACATGGGAATTTGTCGATTAAAAAAAAAACAGGATAATAGTAAAATATTGTAGGAAACCAAAATCCACCTGGGTTTAGATTTATCTATATGACTGTTTTGAATTTTTAACGCCTGCCCTAGTAGCATGGCCACTAAAACACGATATAATAAAGCGATTTATCGCTTTGAACTTTCAAAATTCCATTGTATTTTGACAGTTCATAGCGATAAATCGCTTTATCATATCGTGTTTCGATGGTAATGTTATGGGGACTGAAGTAAGTACTGATATCGAAGCATACCTGTGGTAAGTATAATTCATGATAAGTAAAAGGTAATATTATTATAAGTACATTTTTATATTTTTTATAAGTTTCTGTATAACCACTCAGAATAGTATTTTCAGTATAACGTTGTAGTTAAAATAGCACCATAGTCTATGAAATATGGAAGGTAATTTATATATTAATAGAAGGTAAGTACAGATAAAAATTACAGAGCATAGTTTTCAGTAAAACCTAATTTAAGCTGGTAGAAAAGTATTATAGCACCAAAGGTTAATATTTAATTTTCGAAGATTTCAGTATTTCATTCGGTCGTTTCGTCATTTTTATTCGGACAAAAGTAGTCGGAAAGTTAGTATTTGAGGCAGTAGATTTCATATTTTGTGTAAGGGCAATTCTTATTTTTTTTTGTCGGAGCTTTTATTATTTTTTTATACCCTTTTAAATATATATGCCCGAAACAGACGGTATTACGTACTACAAAATATTCCATATAGGTAATAATTATATTATTTTTATGATATATATTTATATTTGTAATGTTACAATTATGTGACTGTTACTTTAATAAATATAAACAGAAAACAGAGTGCTATATTTTTACTATTTTATTCTGTATATCAATATCAATTTTGCGTTTAAATATTTATTTTAGAACCTAATTCTTGCGATTTGCTATTAATAGTCATTCTGCCCGAATTATTTTGTTGTGAAACTCTAAAAAGAAAATCTTATTTGCGTTCTTTCTACTATAAGCTTAATAAAATAATTTTTATCATGGCGATAAAAATAACGGTATATTCAAACAAAAAAACCTACCTATATTTAAAAAATATGTTCAAACGATACGACTCAAAGGACATTTGCTCATGCAAATTTAATTTTGTCCGAGAGGCGAAATAGATTATCTCTCAAAATATCAAAGCAGAATTACAAGTAAGGTTAGCTTCACCTTTAAACTATCGCTTAGTAAATTTTTGAAACTATATAAATCAAAGGATGGCTAGTGAACAAAGAATACCCAGGTAGTATCATTAATTAGTGAATACTACAAGACAAGCAAAATCCCGGAGAGGCAATTTTGCTAAACGTATTAATGAAATAAATTGATAAAAAGGACCAAACAGACTATGTTTATAATAAAATATAAATAAATCTTAGGATTTGATATTTTTACAAGCAAGATCTAATCATAATAACGAAACTTTTAATAAAAATTAAGTGAAATAGACTTCAAAAACCAAAAAAAATAACGTTGAATTTAAGACTTCCACTTACCATCAGGTAGCCACTTACCATCATGTAGATTGCGTGCTCATTTGTCACCCTTATTCTGTATAAAAAAGACAGTGTATCGATGAATATGTCATATATATTTTTATTATTATACAAGAAAATTCCAAGCATAGGCCATAGCACCCGCTTACTGCCAGCCGGAATGTGGATTCATTTGTCATCCTTATCTATTTAAATAAGGTTATATAAAGATGAACTATTTTATAACTTCAAAACAGCTTACAGCCAATCTTCTGCTTAAGAAACCTCGTGTCACAGCTAAACTTATTGTCAAAGCCAAACTATTGCTAAGATAAGATAATGCTGTTCTGCTGGCATTTTTATTGTGCCAAGAAATTTATCCAAAGAGCCAGTATTTCTGCTATAATGAACGCAATCCAGCCCGCATGAAACAATAATGAAGTTGTAGTGTTATGCTACTTACTTATCATTTTACATTAATTTAAATCCATTTTTCCATTCTGTTTCGATTTTCTGCATTCACTTCAAAACTGGATATTTTACATCACCTTTATTTCCATAGGATCCTGTAACGATTTTAAACCATAAGAACACAATCACAAATCATTTCTACTTCGTATTTTCACATTATCAGCACTTTTAAATTGGTGTCAATGAAGTCTACCTTTTTTCGATCATTTAGTTAGTTTTCCTTAACTCTACAATTTCGGGCTTTGTGTGGGTAGTTGCGCTACCTTTTTTCCTATATCAATAATATCTCCTTTTCCACTTAAATCTTGCCGTTTTCTTATTACAAGCCTAAAACTAAAATTTGACATGTTTTGTTATTGTTGTTTATTTGGTCTCCATGGAAAATATATTTAAATTTGCTACCGGTCTGTTGTTTCTATTTCGATAATTCCACATAAATACTCTTTCCTCTTGACCATTTACAAAAAATTTGCGTTTAATTTAAATAATTTTTCCGTTCTCTCTAGAAATATATAAAAGCCGAACAATCGGTGAAGAAATTCAGTCTTGCCTCAGTTCTCGAATTGGAAGCATCTTCTAAAGGCCTCATCCCGGGGCCGCTCTGCCCCGGGATCCTGCAAGCCTCTGTCCTACCTGAAGCCACTGGACTCTACGAACCTCTGCTCTATCTGAAGTCACTGGACTCTACAAACCGTTGCTCTGCCTGAAGTCGCCGGGTTCCTACAAGTCTCTGTTCTACCTGGAGTCGCCGGAACCTGCAAACCTCGGTTCCGCCTGAAGTCACCGGAACCTGCAAACCTCTGTCCCGCCTGCAGTCACCGGATCCTGCAGGCTTCTGTGATGTCTGAAGCCGCCGAGGATCCTGCAAGCCCCTGTCTGGCCTGAAATCGCCGGATCCCGCAATTACCACATTCACCGGAGGTCGCCGTCTAGAGATGCCCACGCCTTCTCACCTACGCCGTGCGTGCTCGTTCCAGGCGCTGAGAGCACACCTTGGATCTTCCGACTCAGCTTCGGCACTAATCTCTTTTTTTTATTACTTTTTTTAAAATAATCTGTAAATCGCATCATCCATCCTCATATTCATACTCCATTTTTGTTATATAAAATTGTAAATATTTTTGAATCTTAAATATATTATTTGTTTTGTTGTATTTTTGTTGTTTTGTTGCTCTTAGGTTAGATTCTTTTTGTTCTTTATTGTCGCTTCACGACAGTTTGGCGCCCAACGTAAAAGTCCTCTTTCTCTCTTAATTCTTCACCTTTACTGCGCCTTGTCTAGTCCCTTTTGATTTAATTGCTTTCCCTTTCGTTGGTAACTTATTATTCATCATTCATTTACACATCCTTTTCATATCTTCAAAATTCTAAAACAAAACTTCTTCTAGTTTTTCAACTTATCTGGATTGTATTTAGGCCTACATATAACACTTCATTTACATTCATCACTCTAAGTTACATTCATTACTCTAATATTTTTTATTCTAGATAACTTAGAGGTACGATTTTTAATAATATTTTTATTTCTTAAACTTAACTTTACACGTAATTATAACAATGAAAAGGGTTATTAAGTACGAATTCCTTAACAAGGCCGAACTTGAATACGAAGTGAAGATTAGATGTGAGGAACCAGCTAATACTGTTTTGCTTCTAAAAAAACAAGTTTTACGTTTAGTTGCGAATTCTCACCCTGAAGATATTCTGACTTCTCCAATTCCGATCGAGGATGACTTGTCTCAAATTGATTCTACATTGACCTATCTGGACTGTAAAATTAAAAAAATTTTACAAGGTGAAACCAAATATTTACGACTAATAGAAACTTTTATTAACCATGTTTTTTACAGATTAGAGCGAATAGATACTGACTTATATCCAGACTTTAAAGCTAATTTCGAGACTTTGATGATGAAATATGACGCTATGGCTAAACAATTCGAATCCTTGACTCCACCTTCAACTGAAAATGACGTTCCATCACTTGACCCTCCTGTTGACCCGACTGTTACGGTTGACCCGACTGTCACGGAACTCCCTCTTGTTTCTCAAACTTCTATTCAGGTCCATACCCCGTATCCTCCACCACCACCTCAATCTTTTTCTCCAACCAACGTCTTCAAAGATCTGAAAAGACACACCTTCAATGGTAAAAGCTGTCCAAGATCCTTTCTTCAAAAACTGGAAGAATACTGTATAGCTCGTGGCTTGTCCAAAGACTTGTTGATTTCACAAGCGTTTGAAATTTTCACTGACAATGCTCTTCATTGGTTCAGATTTAAATATAATCAGAATCCAAACTTAACGCGGAACGAACTTTCTTCATTATTAATCAAAGACTTTGGTGGTTTTGATTATGATCACAAACTTTTAGAAGCGATTAGGAATCGAACTCAAGGTCGAGATGAACCTATTGTCATCTATATTTCCATCATGTCTGGAATGTTTTCTCGTCTTTCGAAGAAACTTTCTGAAACAGAACAATTGGAGATTATTTTGAGGAATATTCGCCCATGTTATTCTGTCTTCGTAGCTCTAAAAGACATTGACTCTATCGACTCTCTTTTGGCTACTTGCCAAAACTATGAAAAATTTCTAGACAGAGACAAACAATTTAAAGAACCAAATGTACAACAAAGTCCTCTTATTTCTGAATTCAACTACAAGCATTCCACTTCAAGTTCAGTTGACTCTTCAAATTCTTCTAATAACTCACGACCTTCTCCTCCCCTCATGAATAAATTCACTTCATCCTACAAATACCCTTCTAGGCAAGTTAATAGTCTCTCTCAAACTAAAGCTCCTCAAGAAAGCTCCTTTTGTGTTCGCTGTCGTAAACAAGGTCATTCTTTGAACACCTGTACTCAACCACGATTCGTGATTTGTTTCAAATGTGGTCTTAAGGATTTTAAAACTGCAGATTGCCCTACTTGTTCTCCCAAACCTAATACTAGTTCAAAAAACTAACTACTGACTTGAAAAGTAACTTAAACTTTGATAACGACGATTGGACTAATTGGATTAAAACAATTCAAAACTTCTTTTCTTGTTACAAAATCTTTTCTACACTCTACTCCAAGGAACAAGATCTTAATCGTCCATTCGTTAATGTCAAAATTTATAACTTAACTTTATCTGGCTTACTAGATTCTGGCAGTTCAGTAACGATTCTGGGTAATAATTCTCATTTGGAAATTCTTAAACTGGGCTGCAAACTTTTCAAGTCAGATCTTATTACTGTCTCTACTGCTAATAATCAAAAAGTTAATTCCTTGGGTTATTTTGACTTACCTATTCATTTCAATAATCAAACTCATTTAATTAAAGCTTACGTTTTCCCCGAAATATTTCCTTCGCTAATATTAGGTATTGACTTTTGGAGAAAATTTAATCTTTTACCTAGTGTTTTATCTTCTCTTAACTTTACAGAATCTAAATGTTCTGCTATCGAAACTAAAGATACTAAAGTTTTACCTTATGAGCATTTAACTCCTAATCAAAAGAACATCGCTAATGACATCATCCAACGCTTCAAGACAATTTCTTTTGAAGAAAAAGGTATCCTGGGATGCACACACTTAATCACCCACAAGATTGACACTGGTGATTCTCTTCCAATCAAACAAAGATGTTACAGACTGTCTCCTGAAAAACAAAAAGCGTTAATTAATGAAGTTGACAAGATGCTGCGATGGAACGTCATTGAACAATGCGAAAGTCCTTGGTTAACTCCAGTTCTCATCACTTCGAAGAAGAATGGTGAATGGCGTTTCTGTGTTGACAGCAGGAAGCTTAACTCAATTACACGTCGTGATGCTTATAAGTTACCACTAATAAGCGAAATTTTGGACAACCTGAAGAATGCCAAATACTTATCAAGCATTGACATTGCGAAAGCATTTTGGGAAATTCCCTTGAATCCTGCGGACAAAGATAAAACTGCCTTTTATGTACCTGGAAGAGGTATGTTTAGATTTAAAGTAATGCCTTTTGGCCTCACCAACTCACCTGCAACTCTACAAAGATTAATGGATATGCTGTTTACTCCTGAATTTGAGAACAAGGTATTTTGCTATCTGGACGACATTGTAATTATTAGTGAGACTTTTGATGAACACATATCGCTTCTCATGAAAGTTCATGAAAAACTATCATATGCCAATCTACCTATTAACTTTGAGAAGAGTCAATTCTTCAAGAAAGAACTGAAATACCTTGGTTTTCTTGTGGACGAGTATGGTCTACGTGCAGATCCAGATAAAATAAAAGCTATTTTAGAATATCCTGTACCTACTTGCAGAAAAGAAGTACGAAGATTCATAGGCACATGCAGCTGGTTCAGAAGATTCATTCCAAACTTTAGCACTATTGCCTCTCCACTCAACCAACTAACCTGTTCCGGGAAGAACGCTCCTAAATTTTTATGGAATTCACAAGCTGCAGCTGCTTTCCAGAAACTTAAAGAAGCTTTGGTAACTGCTCCTGTCCTTGCTTGCCCTAACTTCGAACTACCCTTCTCTGTACATTGTGATGCATCAAATTATGGCATAGGAGCAATGCTTACTCAACAACAAGATGATAAAGAAGTCGTGATTGCTTACATGAGTAAAGCACTAAATAAAAATCAACAGAACTACTCAACTACTGAAAGAGAAACATTGGCTGTAATAACTGCATTAGAACATTGGCGATGTTACCTAGACAATGGTAAAGAAGTTACAATATATACTGATCATGCTGCGCTTAAATGGTTTCAGAATTTATCAAACCCATCAGGAAGACTTGCTCGCTGGACTTTACGCTTATCATGCTTTAACTTTGTCATAAAACATAAAAAAGGAAAGGATAACGTTGTTCCAGATTTATTATCAAGACATAAAAATCAAGAACGTCCTGATACACGAGAAACTTCACCTCAAGGCGTACATCCCATTACGATTGAAGAACCACCTGATCGTAGACTTGAACACTACAACAAAATTTTTCTCGGATGTTCCAACAATCCAGACGCATATCCCAACTACACTATCAGGGATAACAAACTTTACCGCTGTATCCATTCTCCCGATCGTCTAAACGATGACTTTATTTGGAAAGAAGTTCCACTACCTCAAGATAGACAGGCACTTATTGAAGCTAACCATGGTTCCCCTTCAGAACTCCATCTTGGTATCTTCAAAACATTCAAGAAAATATGATTAAAATACTATTGGCCTGGTATGTTTAAGGACATTGCTGAATTAATCTCGACTTGTGAAACCTGCTTAACCTACAAACACCCTAATCATTCTCCCTATGGTCTTATGGGTAAACCCAAACTTTGCTCCAGATCTTTTCAAACTATATCCTTAGATCTTATGGGTCCATTGCCAATGACTCGAAGACGAAATCAGTATATTCTAGTAATTAACTGCAATTTTACTAAATATACTATAATTTTTCCCCTTAAACGTGCTACTTCAGCTAATATTATTAATGTTTTGGAAAATTCAGTTTTTCTAGTTCATGGCATTCCTCAAACTATTATAATGGACAACGCTGTTCAATTTCAGTCGCGAGAATTCCACTCATTTTTAAATTCTTATAATGTTCCTTGTATTTTTCACACAGCTTTATATTGTCCTCAGGTTAATCCTACGGAGAAGTTTAATAGTACAATTATTACAGCTCTAGCATCTCTAGTAGGAGACGATCATAGATCCTGGGACAACCATCTTGCTAAGATTCAGAACGCAATGAACAGCGCTACAAATGTAGCTACTTGGTTTACTCCAATTTTTTTAGTCTTTGGTAGGGAAACAATACCTTGTGGTTCCTTCTATACTCCAACTCAGAACCTCGAGGAATTGGTATTTATGCCTCGTGATATTTACGCGTCTAATGCTGGTCTCCTCTCATCTATATTTCACAAAGTTCAAACTAAACTTCACATAGCTCACGCTAAAAATAGCGCTCGCTATGATCTTCGTCGGTCTTTTAAAGAATTTAATGTGGGAGATACTGTTTGGCGTAAAAACCATGTTTTAAGCAATGCCGGCGCATACTTTAATGCTAAACTTGCCCCTAAGTTCATCAAGTGCAAGGTGATAGCTAAACTGTCACCACTAGTCTATGTGCTTGAAGACCCTAATGGAGTTAGAGGCAAGTGGCATATCAAAGATGTAAAATCATAAATTTTCTTAACTTTTATTAACCGTTAATTTGTATATATGTATAAATATCACCATCATTCTCACCTTATTATTTTATTTCTTTTAATTTGTTTGTTTGTTTGATGATCCAGTGTTCTTCAACACATCTTGCTTTAGGACCTCGAACTTTCGTTGGTTAATCGTCACTTTTTATTTTTATTTCAGACACATCTCGTTGGTGATGTTGCTGATCTCTGGCTTTGAGCCCTACCGCTCTGGCCGTTCTTAATCTTTACTTAAGTCATAGCGACTAAAGCTTACTTGAGGTATTTCTTTATCTTTATCTTCACTTGGGAGCGGCTCACTACTCCCTTAATTTTCTTTACCTTTATCTTCACCTGGGAGCAGCTGACTACTCCCTTAATTTTTTATCTTCACTTAGGAGCGGATGACAACTCCCTAAATAAGCCTTAATGTCATTTTGAAAACACACTTTTAGAGTGGTAGTCATTGAATGTGAACTCCACCCTTACCTGAATGCAGATGATGAATGTAAGAGACAGTATATCTGATTTTGACTGGTGATGTCTGTTTCTGCAAAGCTGTGTTTTTATGGTTTATTTTAGAATGTATATATCAAAATTTTTGCTCAGTCAAAAATTTTCCAGGGTCGGGGGGAAAATGTAGTGTTATGCTACTTACTTATCATTTTACATTAATTTAAATCCATTTTTCCATTCCGTTTCGATTTTCTGCATTCACTTCAAAACTGGATATTTTACATCACCTTTGATTCCATAGGATCCTGTAACGATTTTAAACCATAAGAACACAATCACAAATCATTTCTACTTCGTATTTTCACATTATCAGCACTTTTAAATTGGTGTCAATGAAGTCTACCTTTTTTCGATCTTTTAGTTAGTTTTCCTTAACTCTACAATTTCGGGCTTTGTGTGGGTAGTTGCGCTACCTTTTTTCCTATATCAATAATATCTCCTTTTCCACTTAAATCTTGCCGTTTTCTTATTACAAGCCTAAAACTAAAATTTGACATGTTTTGTTATTGTTGTTTATTTGGTCTCCATGGAAATTATATTCAAATTTGCTACCGGTCTGTTGTTTCTATTTCGATAATTACACATAAATACTCTTTCCTCTTGACCATTTACAAAAAATTTGCGTGTAATTTAAATAATTTTTCCGTTCTCTCTAGAAAGATATAAAAGCCGAACAATCGGTGAAGAAATTCAGTCTTGCTTCAGTTCTCGAATTGGAAGCATCTTCTAAAGGCCTCATCCCGGGGCCGCTCTGCCCCGGGATCCTGCAAGCCTCTGTCCTACCTGAAGCCACTGGACTCTACGAACCTCTGCTCTATCTGAAGTCGCTGGACTCTACAAACCGTTGCTCTGCCTGAAGTCGCCGGGTTCCTACAAGTCTCTGTTCTACCTGGAGTCGCCGGAACCTGCAAACCTCGGTTCCGCCTGAAGTCACCGGAACCTGCAAACCTCTGTTCCGCCTGCAGTCACCGGATCCTGCAGGCTTCTGTGATGTCTGAAGCCGCCGAGGATCCTGCAAGCCCCTGTCTGGCCTGAAATCGCCGGATCCCGCAATTACCACATTCACCGGAGGTCGCCGCCTAGAGACGCCCACGCCTTCTCACCTACGCCGTGCGTGCTCGTTCCAGGCGCTGAGAGCACACCTTGGATCTTCCGACTCAGCTTCGGCACTAATCTCTTTTTTTATTACTTTTTTTAAAATAATCTGTAAATCGCATCATCCATCCTCATATTCATACTCCATTTTTGTTATATAAAATTGTAAATATTTTTGAATCTTAAATATATTCTTTGTTTTGTTGTATTTTTGTTGTTTTGTTGCTCTTAGGTTAGATTCTTTTTGTTCTTTATTGTCGCTTCACGACAAAGTACTATTTAAACAGAGGGCCAAGTACGAAGTTCGAATAGAAT
Organism: Parnassius glacialis; assembly: GCA_033319125.1. Lineage (NCBI taxonomy): Eukaryota > Metazoa > Arthropoda > Insecta > Lepidoptera > Papilionidae > Parnassius > Parnassius glacialis. Next base: position 6,560,922 of record JAVANC010000025.1, read on the forward strand.
TTTAGATGCATTGAGGCCGAACGATCATAATAATAACTTTAAACAATTTATGGGGTATTTTGCCTTAACCGTTAATATTTCGGATCACTAAAGTTTCAAAGTCTGAGAGATCATCCACCAGCTATTTTAGTTTCTCTCGTTTTTTATTTATTTTATTATAATTTTACAATATTTAAATTGATATTTTACGATATACAGCTTTAGTGTATGCCGATGCCATCAACAAACAAAGCATAATTATTATGTATGATGAGCATAGAGAACTTGAAATTATTTTTAACTGGAATAGGGGCATTTCATCTTAGTCCTCAAGGGTGACAACGCATCTGCATTTATATTCTTAAAGTTGCAGCCTATTTACGTCCCACTGCTGGGCACAGGCCTCCTCTCCTGTCTTCGAAATATTTTTTTCTTATTTCTCAGACTTGCAGGTTTCCTCACGATGTTTTCCTTCACCGCCGAGCACGTCGTAAATCAGCACTAAAAATTGCAATTAACAATTTCATTGGTGCCGGCGGGGATTGAACCCCGGTTGCTCGAGTACTGTGAAGCTTTTAGCGAGCGCTAACCATCTGAGCTACCACGGCTCTTATCATTTAGATTCTTAATTAATGATAAATGTAGAATGTCTATAGGCCATAGCATCAACTTACCATCAGGTGGACAGTGTGCTCGTTTTCCGTTCTTATTCTATTTGTAAAAGAAATCTACCTTTGATTATGCTGCCCGTATTTGATCTGACATAAACAAGATGGTTATGCTATCTACAGGAATCTATTAATTTTCCTTGCATTTTACATAGTCGCCTCTTACGAAACTCATGAGATGAAACGGTATAAATTATTCTTTCTACGCCAGCACAGGATTAACGATATTTTAAAGAACGAACATTAGCCACCTGTATACATTGACTTCCGGCATTTCTAACCAGGTCTTGACTCTATCTAGCAGGCTTCCCCACACTTCGCTTTCTAGTACGAGGTTGTCACTTGAGAACCTTTCTTCTTCATCGATTATCGGTTCTTCGAGCTCTATTGCCTGATCATGCCACCTGATCTTTCTGGTTAGTTGGCCTGTGTCGGTTACTTTGGTTCTAATGCTGAAATACACATTACAAAGCTTCTACCCTTCTAACAATTTCACGTAGATAAACTTCGACCAGCATTTTTTTTATTTTTTATAAAAATGACTAATCGCTAGGGTGATCCAAAAAGTCACAGTCGCATTCAATTTTGTGATACAGTGGATGTAGTGCTGTTGACGATAGAAGTAGGAAAGAATATCAACCCAGACCTAATCATAGATAGAAACGTAGCCTAACAACCTTCAGCCAATATCATTATTATTAGCATCATTACAGGCCACTATAAGTGGCAGTGGATTGTTGTAATACATATTATATTTCTTTACTTAGGCTGACTTTTGCTAACTTACATGCGGCGCACCTGATGGTAAGTGACTACCGCCGCCCATGAACAACTGCAACACCAGGGGAATTGCATATGCGTTGCCGGCCTTTTAAAAAGGAGTAGGCTCTTTTTTTGAAGGTCCCTAAGTCGTATCGGTCCAAAAAAATCGCTAATGGTAATCGATTCCACAAGGAAGTCGTGCGAGGAAGAAACCACCTTCTAAATCGCAGTGGTGGACCGCCAATCATCCAGATGGTGTGGATTGTATCGGGAATTCGGCCGCGATGTGCGTTCGTAAAATTTGGCGGCTGGGATTAATCCGAACAATTCCACAGAGCACTCCTCGTGGTAGATGCAAAAGAAAATGCAAAGTGATGCAACATCTCTTCGCAGTGCCAATGAATCGAGCCGATCGGAAAGGACTCGGCCGTCAGCGATTCGAGCCGCACTGCACTGGATGCTGTCAAGTGGAAGGAGCTGGCACTGGGGAGCTCCTGCCCAGAGATGGGAACAGTATTTCATGTGAGGCCGAATCTGCGCCTTGTAAAGTTGCAAGTGGTGTGCCGGCATGAAATATTGTCCCGCTCTGCTGAGCACGCCAAGCTTTTTAGAGGCCAATTTAGCCTCCTCTTCCAAGTGACCACGAAACTGCACGTCACTCGATATGTCGACTCCGAGGATTCCGATACTGGCTGAGGCAAGAAGAGGAGTGCCTTGAAACTGAGGAGATACGACAAAGGGGTTCTTTTTAGCGGTAAACGCGCAAACTTGTGCCTTCTGAGGATTAAACTGGACTAGATTTAGTCGCCCCCAATCCGAGACTTTGTTCAGCAAAGACTCAACTTCAGACACAAGTTTGTTTCGGTACTCGGCGAAGATTTCGCGAGAAATATTGGCACGGCTGGTCTATAGAGCATCACCAGTGCTGTCATCCGCATAGCAATGAATGTTACCAGTTAGCAACATATCATTGATATGCAGAAGAAACAGCGTTGGTGATAGCACACAGCCTTGTGGAACACGAGGCACACATAGGCTTGTAGTTGGAGCACGCACCGTCTACAGCGACATTGATGCTCCGATCTGCAAGGAAGCTGGTGATCCAATTGCACAATTTCTCGGGAAGCCCATAGGAAGGGAGCTTCGAAAGAAGCGCTTTGTGCCAAACCCGATCGAAGGCCTTCGCAATGTCCAAACTAACGGCCAACGCCTCCCCCTTGGACTCTACTGCCTCCGCCCATCTATGGGTCAGGTAGACCAGAAGATCACCAGCTGATCGACCCCGACTAAAACCGTATTGGCGGTCACTAATCAGCTGGTGATCCACAAGGTACCGCATGAGCTGGCAGTTAATAATGGATTCCATTATTTTGGAGAACAAGGAGGTGATGGCGATAGACCTATAGTTGGACGGGTCTGAGCGGTCGCCTTTTCTAGAGATCGGGTGGACAAAAGCTTTCATCCATGAATTCGGGAATACGCCTTGAGAGTAGGATTACCGGAAAAGACGCCTTAGGACCGGGGCCAACTCCGGAGCACACGTCCTCAGCACAATTGGGGGGATTCCGTCAAGCCCACTCGACTTCTGGATGTCCAGGAAGAGCAGTGCTTTGCGAACCGAGTGCTGTGAGAACAGCATATTCGGCATGGAGCACTCACACCGTGGGATTGTCGGCGGTATTTTCCCCCCGTCATCAAGAGTCGAGTTGGACGCAAAAAGGGAGCCTAAAAGGTCGGCTTTGTCTTTTGCGGCATGGGCCAGTGAGTCGTCCTCCCTGTGCAGAGTTGGTAGTGATGGCTTACAGAAATTCCCTCGGACAGCTTTGGCGAGAGACCAGAATGCAGGGGTTCCCGAAGGAAGGCGAACTAGTTTCTCGCCAATTCTGCCTATGTGCTCTGACTTTGCCTTGGCAATAACTCTTTTGAAGGACCTGGAGACGAAGTTATACTTTTTTTTAAGTGTGCTAGTATTTACATCTCGAGTCGCCGAAGCCGTAGCCCAGGCTTGATAACACTCTTGCTTAAATACTTACTTACTATGTTATAACAGATCAAATATTTGACTGTATATCAGTCTAGGTGACACACACACACATTCATCTATCCCCGATTCAGCATCAAAATGCAAATACGTTGACATCCCTTAGTACTAAAATGAAATGACACGTTTTCAGTACAAAAAAGGTCCCCTGTCTGCCATATACATCATCATCATAATTACAGCCCTTCATAAGCCCACTACTGAACATAGGCCTCACCCAAGTAATGGCACAAAGCACGGTCCCAATAGACCTGCATCCATTTCTCTACTTCCTGCACGCGTTGCCAGGTTGTCACTCCATATAATAGGGGGTCGCCTTTGTTTTAACTGTTGAAATGCTTATGCATACCCGCCTCGCGAGTGCAAGGACGGGTTATGTCGGACTCGCTCCAGGTCCAAATCTCATGGTGTTTCACCTTCGCCGCATACTGGCAGGGTCAACACTTTCCACCGGCACCAGGTGCCCCATACCCAGCCTCTTCTCGAAGACAACTTCTGCTCCCGCTTTTCTTTTTCAGGTAAGGCGCACCAAGAACATAAGACGCGCCTCCCTCCACGGCCTCTAATTCCATCTGCGTAACGAATCCCCCCCCCCCGAAAGTGATACGCGGAGGCCATGGAGTCAGAGCACACGGAAGCACTAGATTTCCCGACCCCAGCGGCGGACCTGGTCTCTGGCTACGCCGCCAACCAAGTTCCGGCTGCGAAGGGTAGGGTCAAAGGTGCCTTGCAATACTGACACTCCTGCCCCCGCAACCTCACCACTACTGCATCAACGCTAGGGCTCCGAATCGCGGAGGATACGGTGGGTACATCGCCATACCAACACAACACTCTTTCCTGCGACTCCAGCTCGGCTGTAGCGAGAGGACACCCCACTTGCCGTAATCCCTATATCCACCGTGGGTGATTATGTCACGGCTACTAAGCCCCCGCCGCGACAAGGCGGTAAACCAGATCGCCCCACACTTCATCTACTGGTACGAGGCTTTTTTTTCCGTGGGGAAATCTTCATGGATACCTCCGGCTGCGGGGGCAACCGTATAGTTATGCCGGACTCTTACCGGCTTAAACCCCACGGTGTCTCCTCGCTAGTACGCGCGGGGCCGCGGGAATCTTCCGCAGCCCCATACTAGTGCTGGCCCGGTCTGTCCGGGCCTCGTCTCCTGCACGGGGTAGCGAGGTGTTCAGCTACCCCCTCCACACCCTCCAACTCCACCTGCGTATCGGACCTCCCCGAGTCCGATACGCAATATGGGGCCAGGAAAATCGAGCGCTTAGAAGACTTTCCCGACCCCAGCGGTGGATCTGGTCTCGGGTTCCGCCGCCTACCAAACTTCGGCCGCGGAGGGTAGGGAGAGCGGCGCCTCGCAATACTGACACTCCTCTCCCCCCGTGGCCCCACCACCACCGCATCAACGGTGCGGCCCCGTCTGAGTCGCGGAGGATAGGGCGAGTGGCGCATCGCCATACCAGCACTCCTCTTCCTCCGCGACTCCACCTCGGCTGCAGCGGTATAGGGAGCGGACACCCCTCTCACCGCAGCCCACCAACACACATCCGAAGTGGGTTCGTCAAGCCCAATCGGAGTGGCCACCTCGGGCCGGCCCTACACCTCAGGCCAGTCAAGGGGTTCCTCTTTGTTCACCGCGGTCGACCAAGCCACGGCTACTAAGCCCCCCCGCCACGACAAGGCGGGAACCTGTTCGGGGGTGACTGGTACTAGGCTGCCCCAACATTTTTCCCAAAGGTTGTAAATCCCCGATACTCTTCACTGCTGCATTGGAAGACGTTTTCAAGCTATTGAACTGGAAAGGATACGATATTAATATCAATGGCGTGTACATCACTCACCTTTAATTTACCAACGCGAATGACTATCATTACGGCATAATCGCTGGAAGATGTTAAAACTATGCTTAGAGGCTTTAATAATGTCTCCCAAGAGATAGCTCTTAAAACGATCATTTACCAAACAAAGATCATGTGTAACGTCCATGTCACACCTATGCCGGTAGTTGTTTGTAGCACTACGCTGAAATTCGTTGGAGTATGGTTACCTGAGACAAATAGTCCGACTAGGTAAGTCCTAGTTCAATCGACGGATTGAACTAGGCTGCCCAGCGTTGAGGAAATTACGACACATATTTTCGTCAAGTATACTTCAAAGCTTGAAAACATGGTTGTACAACCAGTGCGTGTTGTCAGTGATGACTTATGGATCTGAAACGTGGTCCTTCACTGCTGGCTGTCTGAGGAAGCTCAAGGTCGAACGTGGTCCTTCACTGCTGGCTGTCTGAGGAAGCTCAAGGTCGCTGAAAAGGCTAAAGAGGGCATATGTCCAGGGTTTCTCTGCGTGATAGACTGAAAAATGTGGATATCCGCTGTAGAATCATATACATAATTAGCAGTAAAAAAAAGAAAATGATAAATCAAATCATTTTTCAAATTAAAGTAAAGTAATTTGATGCAAAAAAAATACTACTCCTGTTTATTCAATAAGTTTTTGATATTTTTATTATAAAATTAATGTTACGTTTTTAAGAAATACAGATTCGTGTAAATTATTTTAGCATGAACTATCTCAAGATGCACTACTAACTAAATATACTTAAGAATGAACTTCGTTTCTATTTTTGTGAAAGCTGTCTAGACTTGTGCATATACTCGCAAACGCTACAGCTACGTCTGCTGATACAGTGCAAGCTAATTGCTAATTTGCGAAGCAAGCGTTCTCCGTTTAGTAACGTTAGAGCATGTAGAATTTCATTCATTGTAAATATACTTCTTTTTTTGTGTTTTTAACAATTACGTAAATGTAAAAAAATAAAAAAATACGTAATTGTAACAGATAAAAGATTTAGTGAAGATTGAAGTGGTATTGTTGTTTTGCTTATTTGTGTTTGGTATAGTACCACTGTTGAATATGGTTCTCTATCATAATAGGTGAGGTTTTGTCGTTAATGCTACACTTGACAGGTGAATTAGCTTATTTTAACAGCTCCGTCACGCGTTGGCTTAGCAATGAGTTGCAGCGCTTGGCGCCGCGGGTTTAGATCCCGCATGGAACAAGTATTTGTATGACATTCAAATGATTATTCTGGGTCTGGATGTCCGTATGCCCCTGTAAAATTTATATATGTTAACTGCTGCCACGATACAGAAGAATATCCTAGTGGGGAGGTAACGTTTTAAATAAGTTGGTTGCCGTCACAGGAATATACCACTTGACCGCGTCCAGCGCAGAGGGGCTCGAATCGTCGATGACCTAGTTCTTTGTATTCGCCTTGACTCATTGGCGTTCCGAAGAGTTGTTGCATCCCATTGCAGATCCTATTGCATCTACCACGGGGAGTGCTGAGAGGAATTGTTCAGACAAATTCCAATTTCCACATCGCACAAAGTGACAAATCTCGCGATGGCATCCATAACATTTGGATGATTGGCGGTTCACCACTGTGCGATTTCCAGAAGTTTTCTTTCTCGCACAACTTCCTTGTGGAATCAGCCTACACCAGAGATTTTTCCGGACCGATACGGCTTAAAAATCTTCAAGAAAATGGCCTACTATTGTACTCTCCTCCTAATCAAGTTATTGGGTTTACCTGCCAAGAAATTCTTAGCTGCAGCTCCGGCTCAGGAAGTTGGCTATGTTTAACCCCTGTGCCTAGGAAAGCACATAAATTCGTAGGTCTTGCGCCTGATCTCTCTGTCTCTATTCGGTCGAGTCGTTTTACCGTGCCATCGGACTATGAGGCCAAAGGAGTAGAAATTGTACTCGTGCTTTCGCATACACATAAGCAATCAATCCTATTCTGTGCAGATGAATAATCTTCGTTGACTGAAAACGAAATTCGGTCTGAAGAACATTATTATTATTGTTTAGGTATGGTGTGATCTATATTTGTACTATAATATATATGTATATCTATATATCTTCTTTTACTATAATAAAACTCTAACACGTCGTCTGTCTGAACACGCATCATACTGCGAACCGATTCCGATGGGACTTTCACTGGCAGATAGCTGATGTTATAAGGAGTTCGCTACTTTTATTTTAGGAGAAGAATTTGGGTTCCGCGCAAAAAAATTGAAGCCCATGAAATCTAATCGCAATAAATTCCACGCGGGCGAAGTTGCGGGAAACAGCTAGTATTGTGTATTATCGTATGATATATGAACATTACCTAAAAACTGACGTTGGATATTATGAGGAAGGTTAGTATGAGGACAGATACGAGACCCACGGGATGATATGCGGTAGTTGGTTTTCTTATGTCGCCATTACACGGCAATCGCCTAAACTGCCACCAACCAACATAGATTTGGTTACGGTATTGGAGGGTATATACCGCCACTTCCTCGGTCGCCAGACTTTTTTATTATATTATTGCTATTATTGGGGCTGTTGATGGGGGCATGGGTCTTGCGCCTCTGGGTCACAGACCAGCATCGCACCCCTTTAGGTTCGGTCAACAATGGGTCTGAAAATGGTGACGTGCAAGACCTTGGTGGGAAGACGTTCGACTCCACACACACTCAAGTTCCTTAAAGAAGGGGTGGACGACTAAGATTACGGACGCAGATTGATCGGTCTCCATGTCAATACCTATTGTATAAACTTGTAGATGGATTTTATTTTGAATTCCTACACTTAAAGTGAACACTAAATTGAATACCTAAAAAAACAATTTAAAACTGATTAATTTCCCCAAGAAATTCAATTGGTATATATTATTACCTCTAAGTGAGATATGAAGAAAACAATATTTTCACCTCGTCATAAAAGAACAATTGGTCCAAAATGAAGCATTGTTTACTTTTCAGTATTAAAAGTGGAAATAAAATGAAAAAAGTACAGGATTTTTTTTTAAAATACGAATCTTACATAAGGCCGGATGAAAACCTGAAGGCAATCTAAGTTTCACTAGAAACTATAATAGGAACAAAAAGTTTTATTTAGTTTTTTTATGTCCGTTATATACAGAAGTTGGAGTAAAATGGCCTAGAAAAGAAAAATATTACAGTAAATATTTCATGGAGGGTATCAAACGGACACTTTTGAACAATTTTGAAAGATTTTCCAAAGTTTTTGATTCAACTTAAGGTTATATTTCTGATATTTTGTGATTAAAATTCGGCATTTTTTCCAATATTTAAGAGTAATTTTACTTTTCTTATGAAGCATGTTGTGGCTGCCTTAAATTGGTTTTAAACACCAATACCTATGAGCACTTATGAGACACTCGGCGTAAATGAGATACCCGCAATCAACTTTAAAAAAAAAGACTACGGACGCGGTTTCACTTCTGAGGACAAAGCTGGAATACCTTACAGCCCATTATTGTACTGGTGGCAGCAGAAATATGTAAGAAGGTGGCACCTAGTACCTATCTAGACGGTACTCTTTGGCAGGAAAAGAATCCATTACAAATTAACAATAAGAATCAAAATGTCGATGCCCAGTCTCCCCTCAGCACTGATATGCTGACTAAGTACTAAGAAAAACGTCCTGTTACGATTAAAAAGGGACTCCGGATCTCGTCACTCATCATTCGATATAAAGAAAGTGTGTGTTCTGTAAGAGCGTAGTCTTTCCCCGGTTGAGCCGATCCATTCGTGCATCAACCATAATGTAGCTGCAGCAGCCTACCTCATAGATTATAATATCCTTCTCACAAATATGCCAGGAGATATTTGCCATAGGCACCACGCTAGACAGCTGGGACGGTAACCACAGTTTTATATTTTCTAATTGTTATTGTGAAGATGCTGCTGTCCACCCCTACTCCATGTAGTAGTTTCTCTTACGTCACTATTATTCAACAAAAAAAACTAATACCTTTCTTGGAGTTTTGTTTTCTGGAGCAATAAATTATCTATATATAATTATATATATATATAATTGCATCGAACATCATTGGCTAAGCGGTTAGTTAGCTTACAGCGCAAGTTAAAAATTCCCGCCTCCTTCGAGAGCTTGGAGCAAATTTCCAGCATATCCCTGATACGTTGGAAACTGCAACGCTCCCAAAGAGCATTTAAGTTTATTTTAAAGCTTAAAACAATCAAATTTATGTTTTGCATTCAGATATTTATTTCATTGGTGTCATATTTCATATACATTCATTCTAATAATGACCCTTAGTGGTCAGGCCAGTTACTATTGTATTGAGGGACTTATATCAAAATCCCATTTCCTTCCGACATAAATTTAAAATCACAAATGGAATATTTCATTAAACATATTTCAAAAGTGTGAATGCCTCGATACCATACACCAGTGGCAGATTTTAGGAGTCGACATTTTGCCAATGAAATTCTGCTATAACTTTTATGTGATGCCAGTAAACACTTTAAAAAGTCTGATAAATATAATATAATATAATGCTACTAAAGTAGCATTGAAAGTTCGGAAAGATTTTCTTAATTCTTTTCGCACACACTCTCTCCAATGGTATAGAAATATATATTAATAAGCATAAAAATATATATTATTATTTTTAAGTTAATATTATTTTTTTAATTAATAAGTAGATATTTACTATAGATTTTATATTATTTATATAAGAGGCGGCAAACGAAGATGCGGCAGGCATGCCATTAGGTGATAAATGACGAGCACCAGGAGAATTACACGTGCGTTGCCGACCTTTTAAAAAGACTAGTTTCTTTTCTTAAAGATCTTTAAGTCTTTTTTTATCAGCGATTTCTTTTCAGACTCATACAGTCCGGAAAAATCGCTGGAGATAGCCGATTCCACAAAGTAATTGTGCGAGGAAGAAAAAATCTCGTAAATCACACAGTGATGGACCGCCAATCATCCAGATGGTATGGATGGTATCGCAAATTATGTCGATTTATTTTTATCTTCGAAAAATTATACATCATTTCAAATATTTATTTTTAATTTTTTGGACATGCAACATTCCTCACTATTCTTTTACGAATAGCTAAGCAGAAAAATATTTAATTGATGGACTATGACTACATTAAAGCGAAAGTTATACATACGCATAATAAACGTTATTCCTTCCAAGCAGTTAATTACAAAACCAGCGATAATTTTTGCTTTAATTGTTGCTCGAAATGAATCAATTAATGGACCGAAACTTTCTTTATGGACGTTTGAATTGAGTAGCGATCGTGAAGTTTAATTACATTAACAACTTGAAGGAATTGCAGTTAGGACTTGACAGAAACTTTTGCCAGTTACTAGAACCATTTGTATTTCATTTACTTTAAATAGAAGGAAAAAAAGAAAAAACACGTTTATTTCAGTTATAATTTACAGCACAAATTAAAAAGTAATAATCGGAAATAGGCAAAAACATACAAACGAGCTACTCGAGCAACCCGGGTTCGATCCCCGCCGGCACCAATGAAATTGTTAATTGCAATTTTAAGTGCTGATTTACCACGTGCTCGGCGGTGAAGGAAAACATTGTGAGGAAACCTGCATGTCTGAGAAATAAGAAAAAAATATTTCGAATACATGTAAAGTTCGCCAACACGCATTGAGGCAGCGCGGCGGACATTTCCTTGCCCTAAAACCCTCTCAGAAATGAGAGGGGGCCTGTGCCCAGCAGTGGGACGTAAATAGGCTGCAACTTTACTTTACTTTTACACAAACGAAGTGTTAACCATATCATAGGTTTAAGAAAATACTTAAAAACTGTCTGCTAAAGCATGAAACTGCAAAATAAAAACACTGGCAAAAACAGACAAACGAAATATTAAATACACCATTGGTTTAAGAAAATGTACTTAAAACCATGTGCTAAATCATGAAACTGCAAAATAAACCGGTCTCAGTGATATAAGATAAAAATCAATAATTATATAATAATGATAATTTATTTTACGATACAATAGATCTATTATAATATATTGAAATACTGCTGTGTACAATATGTAATATTATCTTTTTTATATTTTATATTTATTGTTTAAGGGCTTTGTATGGTGTGCAAATAAATATTATTTATATTATTATTTTTAGAATATATTAGATTTATTTGTTATATTAGAAAGCAAAGATAAATTATTACAGAAGATTTATTTTTTAAAGATTATTACAGCCTTTAGCCGTGAAACGCAGCCAGATTGTACGTGGTAGAAGCCGCGCTGACACTATATCATAGTGTAGCACGAATGGGTCGGCTCAACCGGGGAAAGACCACGCTCTGACAGAATACCAGCATAAAATAGGAGCTCAATGCTGTTGTGTTTCGTATGGTCAATGTAGAGAACCGGATCTTTTTTACTGGAAACGAGGCATTCCATTTTAGTCATCAGGGGTGACAGCGCTTCTGAATTTTGATTCCTAAACGAGTATTAATGTACATGTCTATGGGCTACAGCACCCACTTACCATCAAGTGGGCTGTGTACTTGTTTGTCACAATTTTTCTTTAAAAAAATACAGCTTTCTTGGTACTGTACTGCGGGGAGTTGTTAGATACTCGTAATTATAGTTTCCTTTGTCCTTAAAATTATTAATTTTGTTCCGATCTACGCAGTATGAACGTAAATAATTTAAAATTAAAAATTTTGTACAGCCGACTTCAATATAAGCGACTTCAATATAGGTTATTTAAGAATAACTTAATAACCATTGGTCTGACCTTGATCAAATTCATAAGGGACCACACGAGAACTATTAGCTTTCATATAAAAAAAGAATCATCCAAATCGGTTCGCCCAGTACAAAGTTATGAGGTAACACACATAAAAAAAAAACATACACTCGAATTGAGTACCGTCTCCTTTTTGGAAGTCGGCAGAAAAGAAAAATTATCTTGAAGTTCTGCAGTTGTATACTTTTGTTGGGATTTAATTTTATTAATTGGACGTAGTTAAGCAGAAAGGGCTCAATCCACACATTGGTTAAAATTGAATTAAGTATGCCATCGTACTCCTGAGGATCGAAACTATATTAAAAATGTCCACGGAAGCTGATTATTTTTCGCTATCCCGCCTCAACCCACCTTATGAAGAGCTCACAAAATGTATTCGCTGAATGAATTCAATCCGCTTGAATTGTTTCTAAGTAATGCATTTCTATGAGTATGTGCTTAATGTCGAAAACCAGGATGAACTCAAACGGCTTAGATCCTTTCTGAGAAATAGTTTTGTTCGGAAATATCATTTTACCAAATAACTAAAATGACTCAAACAGGTTGGGTCTTTTCTGCTTATAAGATTACTGAGACAAATAATTATTTTTTTGTTTGCCAGAAACGACTCAAAGCACTTGGTATGTTTCAGAGAAACGGTTATAGTCGAACAGTTCACATTACCAAATAACCTAAATCGACTCAGGCAGGCTGAGTCTTTTGTACGCAACAGATTTAATGACTGATACAAATATTTTAATGCAACTGAAACAACTTAAAACTTTTGGTTTATATCTGTCTAATGAGTATTAGTAATATTGAATCAATTTTTATTTTAGTTGGAACGACTAAAACAATGTAACTGCATTCTGTGATTCAGGCCAAGTGTTTTATGGAGTTAGAAAAGAATTTATCTGCAATAAAATTAAATGTTTTGCGTTATTTATGGAAGGCATGGGTTTTTTTTTATAGAATATGGGGCAAACGAGCATGCGGCTCACCTGATGGTTTTTTTTTATAGGAGAGGGGGCAAACGAGCATGCGGCTCACCTGATGGTAAGTGACTACCGCCGCCCATGAACAACTGCAACACCAGCAAGGGAATTGCAGATGCGTTGCCGGCCTTTTAAAAAGGAGTACGCTCTTTTCTTGAAGGTCCCTAAGTCGTATCGGTCCGGAAAAATCGCTGATGGTAATCGATTCCACAAGGAAGTCGTGCGAGGAAGAAAACATCTTCTAAATCGCACAGTGGTGGACCGCCAATCATCCAGATGGTGTGGATGGTATCGGGAGTTCTGCCGCGATGTGCGTTCGTGAAATTTGGCGGCTGGGATTAATCGGAACAATTCCTCAGAGAACTCCCCATGGTAGATGCGAAAGAAAATGCAAAGAGATGCAACATCTCTTCGCAGTGCCAATGAATCGAGCCGATCGGAAAGGGCTCGGTCGTTGACGATTCGAGCCGCTCTGCGCTGGATGCGGTCAAGTGGAAGGAGCTGGCACTGGGGAGCCCCTGCCCAGAGATGGGAACAGTATTCCATGTGAGGCCTAACCTGCGCCTTGTAAAGTTGCAGGCGGTGCGCCGGCATGAACTACTATACTGTCCCGCTCTACTGAGCATGCCAAGCTTTTTAAAGGCTAATTTGGCCTTCTCTTCCAAGTGACCACGAAACTGCACGTCACTCGATATGTCGACGCCGAGGATTCCGATACTGGCTGAGGCAACTAGGGGAGTGCCTTGAAACTGAGGAGATACGACAAAGGGGTTCTTTTTAGCGGTAAACGCGCAAACTTGTGTCTTCTGAGGATTAAACTGACTAGATTTAGTCGCCCCCAGTCCGAGACTTTGTCCAGCAAAGACTCGACTTCAAAAACAAGTTTATTCCGGTACTCGGAGACGTTTTCCCGAGAAATATTAGCACGGCCGGTGTATAGCAATGAATGTTACCAGTTAGCAACATATCATTGATATGCAGAAGAAACAGCGTTGGTGATAGCACACAGCCTTGTGGAACACCAGCGTTAATAGGCTTGCAGTCAGAACATGTACCGTCTACAATGACGTTGATGCTCCGATCTGCAAGAAAGCTGGTGATCCAATTGCACAATTTCTCGGGAAGCCCATTGGAAGGGAGCTTCGAAAGAAGCGCTTTGTGCCAAACCCGATCGAAGGCCTTCGCAATGTCCAAACTAACGGCCAACGCCTCCCCCTTGGACTCTACTGCCTCCGCCCATCTATGGGTCAGGTAGACCAGAAGATCACCAGCTGATCGACCCCGACGAAAACCGTACTGGCGGTCAATAATCAGCTGGTGATCCTCAAGGTACCGGATGAGCTGGCAGTTAACAATGGATTCCATTAATTTGGAGAACAAGGAGGTGATCGCGATAGGCCTATAGTTGGACGGGTCTGAGCGGTCGCCTTTTTTAGGGATCGGGTGGACAAAAGCTGTCTTCCATGAATCCGGGACTACGCCTTGGGAGTAGGAGTACCGGAAAAGACGCGTTAGGACCGGTGCCAACTCCGGATCACACGTCCTCAGCACAATTGGGGGGATTCCGTCAGGCCCACTCGACTTCTGGATGTCCAGGGAGAGAAGTGCTTTGCGAACCGAGCGCTGTGAGAACAGCACATCCGGCATGGAGCACTCACACCGCGGGATGGTCGGCGGTGTTTTCCCCCCGTCATCAAGAGTCGAGTTGGACCCAAAAAGGGAGCCTAAAAGGTCGGCATTGTCTTTTGCGTCATGGGCCAGTGAGTCGTCCTCCCTGTGCAAAGATGGTAGTGATAGCTTACAGAAATTCCCTTGGACAGCCTTGGCGAGAGACCAGAATGCACGGGTTCCCGAAGGAAGGCGAACTAGTTTCTCGCCAATTCTGCCTATGTGCTCTGACTTTGCCTTGGCAATAACTCTTTGGAAGGACCTGGAGGCGAAGTTATACTTCTTTTTAAGTATGCTGGTGTTTACATCCCGAGTCACCGAAGCCGCAGCCCAGGTTTGATAACACTCCTGCTTACTGTGTAATGCAGTTTTACAGGAGCGACCAAACCAAGGCTGAGATCTGCCTCCGATGGGTACCACAGATGATGGAATAAATAGTTCCATTCCCTGTAGCACCACATCAGTGACAGAGTCAGCAACAGCGCTGGGATCATCCGGCGAGAAGCAAACCCGCCCCCATGGGTAGGATGCAAAGAAAGACCGCATTCCGTCCCAATCCGCCGACCTGTAATGCCAAACACGGCGGCAACCTGCAGAACGCAACCGCGAAGGGAGCGTGAGTGGCACCACACTCCGGATCAGACAGTGGTCCGAAGAGCCGAGAGGGGCATCGACGGAAACCTGATATCCGTCCGGATGAGAGGTCAGCAGAAGGTCCAACAGGGAAGGTGTATGATCCTCCACATCTGGAATCCGCGTAGGCGAAGTAACCAGTTGTGTCAGACCATATGCCAAGGCAAAGTCATAAACAGTTCTTCCCGCATGATCGGTTAAACGTGAACCCAGCCATTCGGCATGGTGGGCGTTAAAATCGCCAAGGATCACGATCTCTGCGGATGGGACCTATTGTAGCAAGGAATCTGTAGCCATTTGGACGTGGTCGATGAGTCGGTCTGTTTCGGTATTACCGCTATGGGACCTATAGAGGCACCCGTAGACGCGCGGATGGTCGTCGCTGTCTACGCGTAGCCAAAGGATGGACAGGTCCGAACCTTCAAGACTGCTGAGGCGTCGAGAACAGATGTCCTCTCTGACATACACGCAAACTCCAGCCCGAGGCACAAAGGAGTGCTCCAATTTGTACCCCGGGTAGGGGAGATACGAAATATCAGCCGGAGAGGAAACCTGCGTCTCGGTCAGGAAGAGCAAGGCCGGCTTTGCCGTCTCGAGATGGTAGTGGACGGCGTTCAGGTTAGAGTGAAGTCCCCTAATGTTGCAGAAATTCACGGATAGCGTGGCAGGGGTCGCCTTGGTATTATTGCTCAGTTTGCCCCGAGCAGTTATGTTTTTGAGCAGAATTTTGCCCCCCCCCCAGAATACGCGGGGCAGCCTGAGCACCCACGCTCAGGATTAGAATAACATGGTCGTGGATGCTCTGCGAGGGATTCTCCAGGGGTACTGGTACCCTCCTGGGGTAGTCTTTTGTGTAATTCCGCTACCATGTTGAGCGGGGGGGGGGGGGGGGAATTGGGCCTCCGGGCACCTGCACTCACCAGACGAAACGCAGAAGCAAAGCTTCTACTTCACGCCGGTTTTCTGTGAGGTCGTGGTACCAACCCGGCTCGAGCCGGCCCATACGTGCAACAGCGTAAACTTTTGCGTGGCTCTACCACCGTTAAATGGTAAAGTGACTTCTCTATTGAAGTTTATTTTTTTTATAGGATAAGGGTGACAAACGAGCACACAGTCCACCTGATGGTAAGTGGTTGCTGCGGCCCATAGACATCTACATCTTTCCTCGTTTGCGAATCAAAATGCACATGCGTTGTCACCCGTGAGGACTAAGATGGAATGCCTCATTTCCAGTAAAAAGGGCCTCCGGCCACCTGCACTCACCAAGCGAAACGCAGAGGTAAACCTCTACTTCACGCTGGTATTCTGTGAGGTCGTGGTACCACCCCGGTTCGAGCCGGCCCATCCGTGCGACAGCAAATGCTGTCGCGTGGCTCTACCACTGTTAATTAGGATAAAGTTAGGATGATTTTTGATTTCGATAGCCTCGCAAATCATCCTTGGAAGGAATCGATGTTCTATAGCGAGGATTTGTGGTCTATCAAAAGTAATGTAGTGATGTGGTGATCTTATCGTGTAACGTGTAACGTGGGTTTTTATTGTTATTTTAGTTGGTCCTTTATAAGAGAAACCACATTCACAATCAAGCTTGTACACTCCTGCATCTTGGAGAGGGACATTACACTTGACTGATGATAAAAACTGACTCATTTTCTTCGGCGGCTTGAAGTATGTTTTAACGGAAGCACGCTTCAAGATGTAGCCAATTTTGTCAGTGACACCACTGACATATGGCAGTAAAGCAGTCACTCGTGCTTGACTGTGGTCGGCTTCACTCGTTCACTGTGACGTTGTCCTGCACCCGATGCTTGTTCTCATGCAAAACTTGCTTAACGTGTTGGAGCTCGGCAGCCAGGTGTTTACTGTCACAGATCCCTCGTACTCTCTGAAACAAAATTTTAACCACGGTAGCTAACTGTGTAAAATGGTGGTGAGAATCACCGTTTAAAGATCTATCAGTGTAGGTCTTTTTTTATACACAGTGTGGATCAAGGTGCTTTTTTTAGCTTTCATATAAGTGTTAGTAATTCGGAATTCTGATAACACTGACTGCTGCTATATGGCTATCAATTTTTAAAAGTAAATATTATACACCTGAGGATGCCTTGTGTAGAAGCAAAATACGTGTCGTATTATTTTAAGAAGTGTGTTTTTCCTATTGTAGTGGTGTTGGGAGTAGTTGTGCTGGGATTATTGGTGACGGGGATAGTGCACGCAATTGAGAGAGGGCGGGAGGTGCTCTTTAAACTAGATAAGTCATATCATTTTATTTCATTAAGCGGATGTAGGAAAAGAAATATTTTCTAAGTTTAATATATTGTTTTTTTTTATTATATTCTACTAAGCCAGCGCTTATCTACAATCCGACTTGATGGTAAGCGGTGAAGCGCATTAACATAACAAATGCCTATTCACTCTTGCCTTAAAGATACCCACACTATAATCGGATAAAAGACAGATGCTGGCAATTTATACCACTCCTTTGCTGTACGCATAATAAACAACATAGCGAACCGTTTGGTTCGAATGCCTGGTAAGTTAACAACGAAAAGATGGAGACTGGCCGGACGTCTGGTTGTCCGGTGGTGGAAGGGTGGCACTTTCCGAAATGCATCCTATAGAAAACCGAAAGGCTGGCTACTTTATACCTGTGTTCGAGGCTAGTAAGATTGTTTTTTACCAAATTCGGGTCACCAATATACCTCTTAGTACGCCTTTTCGTAAAGTCTAAAGCTACTAGCAGCTGTTCCGTCGTGAAATATCGCCGCACCATTGCAAGGACTCCCAGCTTCCTTGCAGCTGCTTTGGCCTTGGACTTAATGAACCACCCCAAGTTCAGATTTGAAGATATCACAAACTCTAACAACTGAAGGCGGTCAGTATATTCTAGTGATACATTTCGGAAAGAAAGAGCCAAAGTGAGATAGCTCCTTTTTGCAGTGAAGAGACACAATTGCGTTTTGAAGGTGTTGGAATTCACACGATTGGCATCGCCCCATTCAGAGACTGTCTTTAGTGTCAGATTCACACGCTCTACCATAGCTGTTCTTGCGGACTAGATTTGATCCCGACTGGCCCTAAGTATATCTCCACAACAGTGCTATCATCTGCATACCCATAAATACAGGGCATAAGGAGATTATTAATATGCAGCAGGAAGAGTGTTGCAGACACAATGGATCCCTGAGGAACGCCGGCCTTAGTCGGCATAGGGTTGAATGAGCAGCCATCGACGACGAACCGGAGAGAACTTTCAATCAGACAGTCCTTTAACCATTCAATCAGATCAGGGGATAAGCCGTACGCTGTAAGCTTACCCAAAAGGCTAGTGTGCTAAAGTCTATCAAAGGCATTCGAGACTTCAAGGTAAACAGCAAGTGCTTCCCCACTGTTGTCGAGTGCCTCGCCCATATGTGGTATACGCTAAAAGGTCCCCAGCTGTCCTATTTCCGAGAAACCCGTATTGGCGGTTACTAAGGAGGTCATTTTGTTCCAGGTATGCCATTAAGCGGGCATTCAATATACGCTCCATAATCTTGCAGAGTATGTAGGTAATTGAGATTGGCCGATAATTGGCCGGGTCGGCACGGCTGCTTTTTTTTAAAATAGATAATATTTCTGCACAACAACGCCTGATTCTATTAATTACCATAGCGCTGATATTTGCCATAGTCCTGCTTGGCATGCGGGTTGGCACACATGGTATTTTTATTATTTTGAGTGATAATAATCAGAAAGATAGCAGCATCTTTCTGATTACTATCCCATCTGTTTAATTTTCCATCTGTCACTTCTTATGACCTCCCATAATATCGCCTGGAAATTTGAATATATTTTATAGTTTTAATTAACATTTGACTGCTTAAACTATTTTAAATAATATATATACCATTTTCTAACTTAAACATATTTAAGAGTAACGGATCATTTCATATATTACTTATATCTGTTTTGGTTTGATAGGTATTTTTTGTATCACTCTGTATATTATATTACGATATCTTAAAATATATTATGTTCTTTGTAACCGTCTTCGTAGTTTTATCAGTGAGGTTGACAGGCAGAGAAATGTTTTTAGCATTAATCATCATCATTACAGTCCTTCACAAGTCCACTGCTAATCATAGGCCTCCCCCAAGGAATGCCACATAGCAAGGTCCTGAGCCACCTGCATCCATCGACTTCCTGCATGTCTTACCAGGTCGTCACTCCATATAGTGGGGGAACGCCCTACACTTCGTCCGCCGGTACGAGACCACCACTCGAGAACCTTTCTTCCCCATCGGTTGCAGGTTCTTCGAGTTATATGGCCAGCCCATTGCTACTTCAACTTAATAATCTGTTGAGCTATGTTGGTTACTCTGGTTCTACTACGAATATCTTCATTTCTAAGTTTATCACGCAGAGAAACTCCGAGCATAACCCTCTCCATAGCTCGCTGAGTGAGTCGCTTGAGCTTCCTCATCCGACCAGCAGTGAAGGACCACGTCTCAGTTCCATAGGTCATCACTGGCAACACGCACTGGGTGTACAGTCTTGTTTTCAACTTTTGAGGTATACCTGACGAGAAGATGTGCCGTAATTTCTCGAACGCTGCCCAACAGAGTTGGATCCGTCGATTGACCTCTCGGTCGAAGTTGGACTTACCTAGTCGGACTATTTATCCCAGGAAAACATACTCGTCAACAACTTTTAGCTTATTGCTCCCAACAACTACCGGCATAGGTGTGACATGGACATTAAACATGATCTTTGTTTTGTCCATGTTCATCTTAAGACCTATCCGTTGGGATACAATATTGAGGTCATTGAGCATAGTGCTTTGGTCCTCCAGCGATTCTGCCATAAGGACTATATCGTCGGCAAATTGAAGATGAGTGATGTATTTGCCATTGTTGTTACTACCGTATCCTTTCCAGTCCAGTACCTTGAAAACGTCTTCCAATGCAGCGGTGAAGAGTTTCGGGGATATAACATCACCCTGTCTTACACCTCTCTGCAATTGGATGGGTTTAGAACTCTGGTTTTGTACTCGGGTAGCCATCGTAGCCCTACTGCATAAGCACTTTAGCATTTCGATATACCGACAGTCAACTTGGTACCGCTGAAGCGACTGCAGCACCGCCTAAATTTCGACCGAATCAAAGGCTCTATTATAGTCCACATACGCTAGAAATAGTGGCAAATTGTACTCCTCGGACTTCTGTACAATTTGTCGAAGGGTATGTATGTGGTCTATGGTGCTAAAGCCTTTTTGGAAACTAGCTTTTTCGGGAGGCAGGAAGTCGTCATGTCTGCGCGCGAGAAGATTAGTAATGACTCACAAAAACAGCACGTAGACGCGGCTCAGAAGGGAAATTGGTCTGTAGTTCTTAAAGAGAGTTTTATCGCCTTTCTCGAAGAACAAGACCACTCCGCTTCTGTCCCACGCCTCCGGTGTAATGCCACCATGGAGGACGGAATTAAAGAGCTTCTAAAGGACTTCAAGTACCGGTTTTCCACCCGCTTTCAGAAGATCCGCTGTAATTCCATCCTCGCCTGGGGCCTTGCCGTTTTTAAGATGCTGGAAAGCCATTCTAATCTCGCTTAGAAAGACGTCCGGGATATCATCGGAATAGTGTCGGATAAGACTCGCTCTTGGATCGTTACTCAAACTTACGTGTGGCTCCAACGATGGTGTGTACAGCTGCCCATAGAACCTCTCAATCTCACTCAAAATCTCAGGTATCCCGGAAACGACGCCGCCACACTCGGTCTTCAGCTTCGACAGTTGGCTCTTTCCGGCAGACATATCTCTAGCAAATACTTTGGAGCTCGAGTTCCGCTCGATCGCTTCTTCAATACGAGCAGTATTAAAGTTGCTAAGTCCCGTCGCATGCATTTAGAGATCTGTCTGTTCAGTTGCCTGTGTGTTGTCAAATCAACTGAAGACTGCAGCTTCTTATCCGGTCTAACAGCAATGAGATTAAGAGTGTGGTCGGAGAGTTTTTGTGTTCTTCTGCGGCGGGTCTTGCAGAACTTAGCTCCGACCGCATGAACAGTTTCCACGAGCGTATCACTCATATCGTCAACTTCATTGCAGTCTTCTAGGCACTGAAAACGATTTTACAACTCGAGTTGAAAGGTTTCGGGACTTTGGATTAGAGCACGAGGGGGACGGAGCGTTGACTTCATTAGACGAGACCTCTCCAACTTAAAGTTTAGATTCAGAGTGCCTCTCAACATTCGGTGATCGCTGCCGGTTTTCGCCCTTGCAATCACTGAGACATCACTGAACAGTTGTTGTCTGGTCATCATAATGAAGTCAATTTCATTTTTGTCGAACCGTCGGGGCTCGACCAGGTCCACTTTCTGTGGGACCCCCTTGTGGGTTTCTGGAAAAAAGGGTCATCATAAAGAGTCTCTCTTTCTCCACGAAGTCGGCCAGCTGCTGGCCCCTCGGGTTCCGTTGCCCTACTCCGAATCTCCCTACTTTCAGCTCACGGTTTTCTCTTGTGCCTAGTTTTGCGTTGAAGTCTCCCATTAACACCGGTTAGTGGGTTTTGGAGGAATGCATGGCTCTAGAGATATTCTCATACATTTCCTCCACCTCCTCATCGGGGTGTGCCGATTTTGGTGCGTAAACCTGTATGACCTTCAGCGAATACAATTTGGTGATTCTGAATATAAGGTACGCGACCCTCGTCGCCACACTCCCAATCTTTACAACGTTGTTAACGAGAGACTTGTGGACGATAAATCCGACACCTCCTTGGGACAGATGGTTGCCCTCTCGGTAAAAGAATAAATTGCCGGATTCAAGGATAACCGTGTCCTCCCCCTCTTTTCGGACCTTGGATAGTCCTATTATATTCCAGCGCAACTTGTACATCTCATCTTCCAGCTCCAGGATCATCTCGTCAGTCCTCAGGGTACGTGCGTTATAAGTTGCCATGTCGAGTCGTCGTAGGTGGCAACCGAACCTCCACCGGAGATTCTTAGCACCCCCTGCCCTGCCGTTACTATGTTCGCCCCCGTAGCCAGGCATATCGTGGCCGCCGGAGACTGGGGGCTGTCTCCTTATTACTCTCATTCTCTAGTTTATTGCCATAGTTGCCATGCTTGGCGAGTGGATTGGGAACCGCAATTTTTTATTGTGCAGCAATACGCTGTGGTCAGGAAGATGCTGCTGCCCACCTCCTGACTAATTCCCACTGTCGCCTCTTACGACGACAGTGGGAAACTCTTGTCGGGAACGAGAGCGGGTATCGAATCCAGGGCCAGAGTCACTCTGGACCTTATACGGGAATGGGGGCTAAGGAATCGACTGGAGTTTTCCTCCTCAAAGTCGACCACCATGACTGTTAGAGGGAAATTTCAGCGCCCCCCGTTGTTAAACTTGGTGGGGAATCTATTAAGACTGTGACTAACGTTAAGGTATTAGGCGTGGTTTTAGACTCGGGACTATCGTTTGTGCAACATTCATCCGATATCTCTGAAAGAGCGACCAAAGGATTCGGCAAGATGTCACGCGTATCTACATCATCATTGGGTGTACGAGATCCGAGTTTAAAATTAATTTATAGAGGAGTATTTGTGTCCACGCTTACGTATGCGGCAAAGTGCTGGTACGAGCGTGCAAACATGTACACAGTTCGTTGCGTACTACTGAGGTCGCAGCGATTCGCTCTTGTATTGTTAACCAAGGCGTACCGATCCACTAGCACTGCGGCCTTACCGGCGCTGGCTGGCGTTCTCCCTGCTGACCTAGAGGTCATCTGTGCTGGTAGGATGGGTATAGCACGTTTGACCGCGCCTAAAGAGGAGTTGAGTAGACGGAATCGCGATATCTAGACTGAGGTGATCGGCGACTGGCAGGATAGATGGCCGTGTGATACAAAAGGACGTGAGCTACATCGATTTTTCCCGTACGTGGCGTTGAGACTCAGGTATACCTGGGTCTCACCGGACTACCAAACCTCTCAGATTCTCACCAGACATGGATGCTTTCGGAAGAGACTGAGCGACATGAAACTGTGTGAAATTAGTATGTGTGAGTGCGGTATGTCAGAGAAGGATGTTCACCATGTTCTATGGGAATGTCCTCTGTATGATGACCTAAGAGTGAAAATGATGGATGGACTAGTTCGTCCGGTTCAGGGACCAATTTACTACTCGGATCTCGTCAGCGATGTGGTGAACTACGGACTGTTGCGCGAGTTTGCGCATAGGTGGCACGATCGCAGGACAAGGCAGAATGGAAGGCTGGTAGGAGGGCCCGACGACGTAGGAGTCAATGTGTCATCAGCCCCAGAAGGGGGAGAATGACGTTAAACTGGGACAAGGAATAGATTAAATATTTGTAGGGAGTCAAGAAAGTGTGCGCGGGAAAGAGCCACGTGCAAGTACAGTGCGCATCTCCCGAGATTCGGCTCGTATGACCTGAGGGTCGGTAGGGCCATGGGAGGTGGTGGGTTGTCGCCTCTTACGACACTCACGGCAAGATAAAGAAGTCCGCCTTTAAATCCTGTACCGATATTAGGTTCAGCAAAATTTAAATAAATGAATAAATAAACTTAATCTTCGGAAATAGCTCACTTACTATTTAACTTCTACAGGTTAAGTCCAATAAACACCGCATTGGCTTCGGCTTCTGTTAATTCAAATTGACGCCAAGTTGTAAACAAACTATCGCGGAACATCTTGCCTTACTCTCCAAAACTCTCCAAAGTTGCGACATAGTTGAAGCTTAAATTTGATTTTAGTAAACTGGTTTTCGTGATGTTATTTTCTCTTGCAACTGTATAAAAAACACTGTTCTTTACTATTGGATAACTTAAAAAACAACCAGGTTTTTTCAAATAATCATCGATGGCTCTATCTCATCTGCTAAATGGCAGGCATAAAATATGAATCAAGTAATTAATAAATATCTTATTTTTTGTTCACCAATACACATTAAAACGAAATCAAGAAATTCATATAGAAAGTACAATTGGCGGTCTTATCGCTGTGGAAGCGAATTATTCCAGACAAACTTTTTGCGCAAATAACTGTTGTTTACAAATAATGGCAATATCCTGACCGGCAACGGG
Source organism: Parnassius glacialis (assembly GCA_033319125.1). Taxonomy (NCBI): domain Eukaryota; kingdom Metazoa; phylum Arthropoda; class Insecta; order Lepidoptera; family Papilionidae; genus Parnassius; species Parnassius glacialis. The sequence continues at coordinate 6,585,362 of JAVANC010000025.1, forward strand.
CAGCAGCGGTACACGTGCGTGAGGCTCCTACCGAGATCGTCACTCCGCTTGCCAAGCGAGACGAGTGAGGGTTTAGATTGAGTTTAACGATTTCGACGGAGCACTGTAAAGGAAAATGTTTGCACGAAGTAGTCATGCTGAAGCTAGATTATGGTTGTAACGAACATCTTTTCTCGATTAAAAATCAAAATGCAGATGCGTTGAGCCTAAATGGAATGCCTCGTTTCCAGGAAAAAGGATCACCGGTTCTCTACACTCACCATACGAAACACAGCAGCGTTAAGCTAATATTTTAAGCTGGTATATATAAAGCTGTAGCGTATTGCTACCACGTATACAAACATAATACAGCTACAGCGTAGCTCTGCCATGAATAAAAAACATTACACTATAAAACACTACAAAAATACTAGTGTTTCATAGTTTAATGTTAAAGTGGTATATAAAACCAAAGTGTTTTATAGTTTCTTTAAATATTTACATTAATTACTTCAAAAGGTCCATTAATAGCAAAACTTTGTAGTCTCGATTTCACAAATTGTGGACAGAATGATTTTAATTTATCGCGTTGAAGAAAAACTTTTCTTCCAATTCAGCCTTCATTTAGGGCTACTAAGAAAAGTCGAACGCTATTTGCTTTTGCATTTGCTTTTGAATTTTGTATAAAAAATAAATACTTGTATTTCTATCTTTATAAACAATTTATTTCAATATGCAGTGTAATGGCCTCGTAAGAGAATCCATCAGCTTTTAGTCGACTTTAAAAAAGGAGGTTTACAATTCGGCTGTATGTTTTTGTATGTTACGCAAAATCATCGTCCATTGTCAACCAATTGTGATTGTTTTAATGTTATTATTCTGAAGACACTCAACATGGTAATAATAATTTTTAATATAAAGTAAAAGCAGACTTTAAAGAAATATAAAGAGTAAAATAATTGCACATCTGCAACGTGGGCGTGGCTCTACCACGTTTATTATATTTGCGTTTGTCACTTCAGGTTTTTTTTGTTGAAAAATAGCGCATATTTCTCAGAAGGTTCGACGATAAAATGATTTAAAAGTTTAGAAAGGCGTATTTGGCCATCCCGTACATACGTCAGAGCTCATAGCCTACAGCGTGGATATCGAAGGGTCAAAGTGTTGTTGCGTCGTTCTGAAATATTTTCTTAGCAAGCGTTATTAAATTTGCAAAACTAAATTCGGTTAAGAAAATATATTCGTAGCTTTATATGCGATCTTCTTGTGTTTTCACGTGTCTAAACGTTTCTTTTATTTGGTTTGAAAATTAATTTATAAATAAAATGTACTGCATTATCTCGAAAGTAGACTGCTACGGGTTATGATGATGATGAGGATGATAATTATGTTAAGAGAGATGTATCGGACTTTTGTAGCAATAATTAGCATATCGTTACCTACGCAAGCTATCATGAGTCCACTGTTGAACAGAGGCCTATTCCATAGATTGCCCGATATATCTGACGACGTTGGCAATATTTATCCGCTTGGCAAGCGGGTTCACATTTTCAGTTTTTAATATTTTTATTTGTTATTGGCAATACATTGCAGCTGACTATCATTTTATTACAATATCAAATATGATTTTGCTAAATGCGATTAAGCACGAAGAGAAACGAGTGCATACAATTTTAACGTAGTACTCAGAGCCACTACAGGCACTGAGGGTGCATTACTAATGTGTTGTTTCAAGCGGTAAAAGAACGCGTTATCGAAAGTTAAATAGCAGCAATACGCTGCTGTATTTCGTGAAATGTGTGGCGAGAACCGGACAGGCTCCCCCGTTTCTCCTAACGAGGCATTCCATCTTATTTTGAATAGGGTTACGACAACGCATCCGCTGTTTGGTTATTAATCGAGGATGTAGGCGTCAATCAACCAGAGCATTTACAAACCATCACGAAGACTGTGTGCTCATTTATCACCCAAACTAAAATAAAAAACTTAGTTCATGATAAAAAAGGTAGACTGAAATATAATGTGTCGACGTATCGGCAAGTCTGCAGTTTGTGAACATGTTCAAGATCCCCGCCATTACATTAGATTTGATAGACCTCAAATCCTCGCAAAAGAACACCGATTCCTCCCAAGGATGATTCGCGAGGCTATTGAAATTAAAAAACATCCAAATTCAATTGAGAAGATGGATGGGTGCTGTCATCTGCTTGGGATCCCATAATTAATAAAATCAAATCCAAACCCAAGTATACAACTGCTAGACCTCAAGATACTGTAAGCTCATTCTGCGTAAATCGAACCAAAAATTAATATTAAAAAAACTGAAGTTAGCCGGGCTAACTATGACAGCAGGACGTCAAACACCTCAGTCCCCCGTGACCACTTGTTTCGGGTGCTTTCCAGCACCCGAAACGTCGGGAAGATAAAAATAAGTTAATATACGCGATAAAATCCGTAAAGTTAGTTTTATTTAAATGTGTAGTGTTCGCGTAAATATAAGAAATCATTATGTTTGTTACTTACACCTTCCCATAATATATATACACCCCCGTAAATGTGGAATGGTATCACAGAGTGCCACACTGACAACAGCCAATAACATGAAACAAATTACAGATTTCATTTTAATGGTTTTATTTTCTTAATTTATTTAAACAACTTCTATCTGAGGGCTATGAAATCAAATTGAACGTAAAGACTTAAATAGGTCGCTTATATCTAAGGTCAAAAGTAGAATGACGTTTTAATATGTACAACAACAAAAGTGAGCAGGTTCAAAGTATTATATAGTAATAGATTTAAATAAGCTTAGTTAAAATTTCTCGAGTGGCAGCCTCGTACCGGTAGGCGAAGTGTAGGGCGACCCCCAATAGATGGAGTGACGAACTGGTAAGACATGCAGGAAGTCGATGGATGCAGGTGGCTCAGGACCGTGCTTTGTGGCAAAATTTTTCACTGTCAAAAGCTACGTATATTTATCTTATTTTATTTTGTTATTTAGAGGCCAACTCTGGCTTAAAAAATTCAACAAAAAGATCAGAAAATATATAAGAGAGTTGTTATAATAATAATTGTTTGATTTCAGACATAATACTAATTAAGAAAGGAAAATATTTCTGCTGCGCCGTTGACAACTGTCAAAGCGTAACGACTTCATACAATTTTTATCAATATGGAATAAATCCAGGGCAGTAATGTGATAATATTGCATTTATAGAGTAAAGTGCTTTTATTTAGGCCGTAATTGATTGTTTCAGGGAAAGATGTGGAGTACAGCACATTTCAAGTTACTATGAATATGTAATATAAAGACTTTTGAGTGTTGTAGAGATCTGTTTAGATGTTTTAATGAATGTCTCTGCTCCGCTACAGTCACAGCCGGATTCCCTACAGTGTCAAAATTGTGCTGACGGTAGGCTGTTTATAGGTAAAAGGGGATTAAATATATTAAACATATTAAACGATGCCATAGTAGAAGTATTTCGGCTTCACAGCCTGCCGTAGAAATTCATAACTCTATTAGCAATTCCTCTAATGATACAAATTTTTCCCTGTTTTCGGAGCAAATTTACAAATATTATCGTAATGTACCAGTGGTTAAAAGAATTCCTAGAGGTGCGAGGATGCAGCTTGCTAAAGCATTGTCATGCACTATTCAAAATTGTTTCACTAATAGTGAAAATATTTGGCAAAAATTATTTACTTTCGCGTATTCCCATTTTCATTTTGATAAAACAATAAATAAATCAATTACGTCTCAACTAAAAGAGACATCTTTTCAAAATTTAGATTACCCAATTAAGACTCATTTATCTCGACCACGTCCTAAATTTGATTTAAAAAAAGTAGTTGAGTCGAAAGTAATGGATGGCGACTTAAAAAATGCATCCCGTATTTTATTCTCAGACGACATCCTGGCTCCTCGTAATGTCGAAACTCTTGAAAGCCTTCGTCAAAAGCATCCTTTGGTCAAACATCCTCAGGGTTTACCGCTGCCTCCCAGGGCTTCTATGCAACCTTTACAAATTTCGGAAAAAGACACTTTAGAAGCAATTATGTCATTTTCGAATGGCTCTGCTGGCGGCATTGACGGAATTACGCCTCAACATCTTAAAGATCTTGTAAGCGCTTCTGCCGGTGACGCCGGCGGAGTACTTCTTAAAGACATTACAAAATTATGTAACTTTATGCTTTCTGGTAATGTTAATCCAAATTTCATTCCATTCTTATACGGGGCAAGATTATGTGCCTTCAAAAAAAAGGATAACGGTATCCGTCCTATTGCCGTTGGTTCCACATTTTGACGTTTAACTTCAAAATTAGCTTGCAGGCACATAATCTCTAACCTTAAGACCATATTTCAGCCTACTCAACTAGGTTTTGGCACTAGAGGTGGCTGTGAGGTGGCGGTACATTCAGTGCGTACATTTTTAACAATTTCTGATGCAGATGTTCTTGTGAAGGTTGACCTAAGGAATGCTTTTAACTCTATCGATAGGGTAACCTTGCTGAAAGAAGTGGCTAATAATACCCCCGAAATTTATCATTACGTTTGGCAATGTTATAGTCAAAATACTAACTTGTTTTACGAAAACCATGTTATCGATTCCGCTGTCGGTGTTCAGCAGGGTGACCCACTGGGTCCAGCACTTTTCAGTTTGGGAATTCAACCAATTATTTCAAATTTGAAATCCAAGCTGAATGTCTGGTACCTAGAGGGCGGTACACTGGGAGGTGGAGCAGATGACGTCCTCAGTGATCTTACTCATATTTTTCAAAATTTTAAAAATATTGGTCTTGAACCAAATAGCAATAAATGTGAAATATTTTTTTCCAATAATTTATCTACTTCTCATAGAGACACTTTAATTAAAAATTTTAATCATATTTGTCCAGGAATAAAAACTGTCAGTACGGAATCACTATACCTGCTAGGTGCCCCGTTGTTTTTCGATAGTATTAAACCTGTTTTAAAAACAAAATTTGATCAGTTTTTAAACCACGTTGATAAATTGTATAAATTAAACCCCCACATAGCTCTTACTATTTTAAAATATTGTCTTCTTGTACCTAGATTTACATACTTACTCCGCTCGAGTCCAGTCTGGAAATGTTCGGATATTTTACAAGATATTGATAATAATCTTAAAATAGCTATTGAAAAAATTCTAAATTTAACTTTAAATACAACAGCCTGGACTCAAGCTACTTTATGGCGTGAGAAATCTTTCTAGCATTGCATTGCCTTCTTTCCTCGCTTCCGTACATAGTGTCAGTGACTTATGTAATATAATTTTAAATAATAAAGCAGACCTATGCTTTGCTACGGAGGCAGGGCAGACATGGCAAACGCTCTGTCCTGGTGAAAATGTTCCACTGGAAGTTAACCAACAAAAACAGTGGGATATTCCATTGGTACAGGGCGTGCAGAAGGATTTGTTTCATAATCTCCAGAGTGACCTAGATAAGGCACGCCTTCTAGCTGTTTCGACTAAGGAATCTAGTCACTGGTTACACGCTTTACCATCAAGTAATCTCGGTACATTACTTGATGCGGAAAGCTTACGCATTGCCGTAGGAATCCGACTAGGAGCGGCGATTTGTCAACCCCATCAGTGTCCCTGTGGTAGCAGCGTCGAAGTTTGGGCTCCACGGACTTTCATGTAAGAAAAGCGCTGGTAGATTTTCACGACACAGTTCTTTGAACGATGTCATCCGAAGGGCTCTTGTCTCTATAAATGTTCCCTCGGTTTTAGAGCCTTGTGGAATATTTAGAGACGATGGCAGGAGACCCGACGGTATGACATTGGTCCCTTGGGAGAGAGGTAAAGCCCTAGTGTGATGCCAGATGCTACTTGCGTAGACACTCTGGCGGTCTCTCATCTCAGGGGTACCTCGTTTAGAGCCGGGGCGGCATCAGAGGCAGCTGAACTGAGTAAGTGGCGCAAATATGAATCTCTGAGAGATGACTACATATTTGTGCCATTTGCTGTAGAGACTATCGGTCCGTGGGGTCCACGTGCGGTGAAGTTCCTAAAGGAACTCCATCCGCGGCTGGTCATTGCTGCTGGTGATAAGAGGGCTGGTTCTTTCCTTGCTCAAAGGCTAAGTATAGCCATTCAGCGGGGAAACGCAGCCAGCGTTCTTGGCACGATGGGGAGTAGGACTATATGATATTTAAGTTTCTAGTTTTAGTTTTTTTTTAAATTATTATTATGGTTTTTAGTATTGTAGTTAAAATTAGTTTAAATTATTAGTTTAAATTATTAGGTTTTTACCTATGAAATTGTCGTTTTCTTTGAAATAAGTTAACACACAGTTTTCCTTCTATTTCGATTAATTAAAGTAATGACCCATGCAATTGATGCCTCTTTTCCAACGTAGTGGCAGTTTACTGATGCTCTTCTTGAAGAAATCACCTGGCCGGGAGCTCGGAAATTGAATTTTTTCCCGCCAAAAGCTATTCAATTTCTAGAGAAAGTAGAAGTCTGTAGACGCAAGGCTTTGTGAGTAAGGTGGATGATGAAGAGCTTCCAACCCCAGATCATGCAACTGGAAGACCATCTGTTTCGCAGTATGTGGTCGCGCATTGTTGTGTAGGAGTAGCGGGGACGAGCGATTTACCAAAAACCAACTTTGTTGCAATCTTCTCCATAATTATGGAGATGACACAATGGTGTTCAGTTCTTCGCAGTACACATCTACAGTAATGCTCATCTTGTTTGGTAAGAAGCTGTAATTTTTTTGCTGTGTTTGGTATGAAGTTTTTGCTTAGGGCATTGTTTAGGTGCTGAACCAATCAACTTACTGAGCGCTTGGGATTTTCAAGCGAAATCTATTTTTTGTCGCAGGTAACAATGCGGCTCACAAATTCTTCGTTTATGTGCCTGTTGAGCAGTGCAAGGCACGTCTCGACGAGTACTTCGCGATGGCGATCATTGAGTTCGTGGGGCACCCATTTGGCAAGCTTTTTTACTTTGCCAAATTAACGCAAGTGGACCAATATTGTTTTGATGCTAACGTTGAAAGCTGCTGTCGTAAATTAAGTATAATCAGCTTCCACAATATCTTTTAATTTTTTGACCAAAGTTTTTGGACGACTACGGGGTTTATTTTCAGGTTTAAATATCCAGAACGTAAGCGGTCAAACCAATAACAGGTGGTACGTTCGTTTGTAGTATTCGCTCTGTAAACGTCGTTGATAGTTCGTGGCCTTTCAGTCCTGTATTAGATGAAGTTGCAAGAGCAATATAGGCTAACAGCACTTATATCACACAAAATAGATGTCGTTGGCGTTGCATGGCGCTTGTACCGCGTTGTCGCCACGAAGACGTTTATACGTGGTAGAGCCATGCTGCAGCTATATTAGCAGTATAGATGTAGCACGACTTGGTCGGCTCGACTGGGAAAGGACCATGCTCTCACAGAATACCAGCGTAAAATAGCAGTTTAACACTGCTGTGTTTCGTATTGTGAGTGTAGAGAACCGGAGACCCTTTTTACTGGAAAAGAGGCAATCCAACTTAGTCCTCACTTGATTCGCAAACGAGGATAAATGTAGATGTCTATGGGTCACAGCAACTACTTACCATCAGGTGAACTGTGTGCTCGTTTGTCACCCTATCCTATAAAAAAAAAGACGGTACCCGTATTCAATAATTACTTGAATTTTTAACGTATCAGTGACGACGCAAAAGATTCAATTGCGTTGACAACAAAAAACTAATTTAGAAAAAAGAATTCCATGATTTTAAATTAAAATTAGTTTAAGATTAGAATTCTTAGCCAAACAAAAAATTTTTTGAATTGAAAGGTCCATCACTGCAAAACGGCAATTTCATGGGTAAAGATCTGTTATTTAAGTCAAGTCCAGGTTTTGAGATACGTATATTTATTATAATTATTTGTATCTTAGTTCAATTGAGTCGTAATATATAAAAGAATTAATTTTATATAAACCCTTTTATCATTGCAAATTATAAAGACCGCGTTGGCCACACTCTTGTTTCACCTTAAGATAACCATTACCATATCTCTCGCCGTAAGTGTCGTAAAGTCTGTTAGAAATGATAGAAAGACTGCACGACTGCAATAGATGCCGATATAACCATCTCTTATATATCTGCACAGATATAAACAACGCAGACACCAGTCTACCTAAGGTATATGACTACTGCAGCTTATAGATACTTGCAACGAACTTTAAATAAAAAAGGCTCCGCGTTGTCACCTCTGTGGACTAAAATTCAATGCCTCACAGCACTTAATAATACTGGCCCTCGCTATACTCTTCAAATCAGAAAACAGCAGTGCACGCACTGCTATTTGGCAGTAGAAATAGGTAAGAGGGAGATGCTTTCCAGATTCCAAGGGAGAAGCACAGATTTTTTAAGTTATACTGCTTATTTACCTATATTCACGTTTTTTAGTAAGCACGTACTTACAACGAAGTAGATCTAAGTTTGTTTCTTTATTTAACACAATAAAAACTTCGTTTAAATATTTCTTCGGTTAGCTTCGTGATACGAATTTACAATCGACTAACTTTAAGTAGTTTCTAACTTTTACAATAAAGTGAATCGGAACGATAGTAACCTTAGGCGAGAAAGGTTTATTTGTATTCGAGAACAACAATTACTGAAAGAAATTTCACAGACGTCAAATTCAATATCCAATATTTCAACTTCTTCCTAAAGTCAGTGGCTATATATAAAACGTTCGCGGACTGAGACCGTGGCGGCGGTGAGTGACAAACTAGACTTACTCATCTTCATCATCATTATAACAGCTTATCAAATGCCCACTGCTGAACATAGGCCTCCCCCGTAGATTGCCGCATAGGGTGAATATTTTGCATAGTTGGCACGCTTAGCAGGCGGGTTGGCAACCGTAGTTTTTTCGTTATTTTGAGTTGTTGTTGAAAATGCTACCTGTCTTCTGTTTCATTATGTCATGTGTTGTGTTAGCCCTCTGTTTCCTCGCTATAAAGTGAAATTTAACATTTATCTTTATTCTGCATTTCTGGACATGAGCCTTTTTTTATAGGTGACAAACGAACACACAGTCCACCTGATGGTAAGTGGTTGCTGCGGCCCATAGACATTTACATTTATCCTCAATAAGGAATCAAAATGCAGATGTGTCGTCACCCGTGAGGACTAAGATGGAATGCCTCGTTTCCAGTAAAATGGGTCTCCGGTTCTCTACACCCACCATACGAAACACAGCCAAGCTGCTATTTTACGCTGGTATTCTGTGAGAGCGTGGTCCTTCCCCGGTCAGGCCGACCCATTCGTGCTTCAACTATACTACTAATATAGCTGCAGCATGGCTCTACCACGTCGAAAAACCTGACCCGTTGCAGGGCAAACTTGAATAAGAATGAAAGTTTTTAAACTAAGTCACTGATCCAACACTTAGCATCAGGTTGGGTCGTAGTAAAAGCACTAATTTATTTAAAAAATACTGTTTTTCATGTTTAATTAATTAAATAAAAATATTTAGAAATTTCTGTCTCAAAAAAAATCCTACAACAAATAATATGAAAAGGTTTTTTTTTCATATTGTTCGTTGTATTTTATATATATATATATATATATATATATATATATATATACATATATATAACGAATAATATGAAAAAATACATATATTAGTTACATATTATTCGTAGCTGCAAAGCTTCGTTTTAGGAAGCGCGATTTTCATAATTTTGTGAATATGTTTTTGGCGATATTGCTACTCAGTTTATGATTTTCATTATATTCTAACTTTATTGTTTTCTATTTTATAAGTAACGCAGTACGTGTTAACTTCTTACAATCAGTGTTAATCATTTTTTGCACATGATTCCAAACTTGGAAGGTTTACATTAAATGAAAGCCTTTTATTTTTACCGTAAGAAAATAAAACTTCCTTTGTCAAACGTCGACATGTTATTTATGTACTACGGTTTAAATTGATGTTACTCTGTCCCGAGAAGAAATTGCGAAAGAAACTCCAGTCATCCTCTTTGTTCTTTTTTTAAAGGGCAGTATTATAATATTCTTCCACCACCAATAGATAATCAAAGCATGTCTTTTATTCAACTTGCACAAGCTTAGTAAGTAAGAAGAAACCCGAGCATACCAGTCCCCGTAAGCAAACAGCACCTGTTCACAAGTATGACATAAGTGGCAGCCATCGCCCTCCTTTACTATTTTAAAGGGAAGACAGTGAACCTGCCATAAGACACCGCCGCTAGCAGACCTTTAAGCAAGCATGACATAATAGGTCTTAATAGGTTTGGTCTAGATCCAGTCTGTTTGCTCCTCCGACACTTAATTGTCTGCCGTAAAGGGTGGGAAAAACAGCGCATCTTAATACAGATATTTACTTGGTATTTACCCGCTGAAGTATAGCTGCAGTGTGACCAGAGAAGGACTACGACTGCACAGAATACCAGCATAAAAATACTGTATAATATTAAAGCGTCTCGTATCGTGAGCGTAGAGAACCGGAGATATTTTTATTGGTAACGGGTCATTCCATTTTGGTCCTTAGGGGCGAACTCCGGCCGCAGTCCACTAACGTACGTTCGATGTCACCTCGTGTGAGTCATGACATCATCATGTTAATTCCTCTTAGTTTACGGATTTTTTTTTAAATGATAAGTGTGACAAACGAGCACACAGTCCACCTGATGGTAAGTGGTTGCTGCGGCCCATAGACATCTACATCTATCCTCTATTACAAATCAAAATGTAGATGCGTTGTCACCCGTGAGGACTAAGATGGAATGCCTCATTTCCAGTAAAAAGGGCCTCCGGCCACCTGCACTCACCAAGCGAAACGCAGAGGTAAACGTCTACTTCACGCTGGTTTTCTGTGAGGTCGTGGTACCACCCCGATTCGAGCCGGCCCATCCGTGCGACAGCAAATGCTGCCGCGTGGCTCTACCAGAGCAACATTATCATTACTTGGTACTTGCCACGGTATATCCTGTTGATTAACAAGCGAAGCTCTGACGCCTTACTAAGGACGTAAAATCCATTCAAGAAAGTTGAACATATATTTAACAGCCTACTGATGACTAACAGCATTAATTATAAGGAAAAGCTGGCAAGGGCTGGCTATATGCGGACACTTAAGACCGCTAAACAAGCTATGAAGTGGTCTATGTTTGGAGTTTGATACCCAAACTAACCTGAATCGTCGATGGGCCGGCCATATAGCTCGATGTAACGACAACAAATAGAAAAGAGAGGTTCTCGAGTGGCAGCCTCGTACTGTCAAGCATTGTTGGATGATCCTCCACTACATGGAGTTATGACCTGGTAATACATTCAGGAAGTCGGTGGATGCAGGTGACTCAGAACCCTGCTTTTGGCATTCCTTGGATAGCCCTATGTTCGGCTGTAATGTTAGCGATGAAAATTATAGAGAAAAGAAAAGTAACAGCCTATACATGTCCCACAGCTGGGCTTAGATTTTCTATAATTTCTGAAAAGGTAGGGAGAAAATTATTTGCCACAATGCTCCAGTACGTAGTATGACTAGCGGATTTTTAAAATATATTTTCTTATAAAAATAATTATAACTTAGAATATGGTGTTACATATCAGAAGAAAAGCTAATGAGTACATTCCAAACATATTGTACATATAATTTGCATATATTATATTTGAGACTATTTAAATGACTGCAGATTCTTTATTTTAAAATCATTCACTTTGAAATATAAATGCCATCCAGCTGCATCTGACTGTTATTTGAAACCAGATCTCGTTAATCAGTAGCCAGGTAGGCGTAATCCAAAAACTAACTCCTGCTTTTTTATTTTAGTTCTTATTGCTCCGTACAATTTGAACAAATACTGAATCTCCACTCTTAAATCCCACGGGCGCAGTATTTTATCCAGGAGTTATTGCGAATATGCCGAAGTAATTGAGTAATAAATCACTAAAGCGCAGCGAATTGTGGTATTGTAGCGCCACATTCAACTTTGATAAAAGTAAACTTTTCGATAAACTTTTTTCCTCTCCACACGCTTCGTTTTAAAATTTGTAATGGGAGTAAGACACTTCAGCAAGTCCAGAGTTTTCGACGTTCTCATAAGAGCACACGTGAACGTTTATTTGAACAAGCACTTTATCCTCAAAAGAAATTCATTACAAGTTTCACTTAGCACGTCTTTTCAAGTCTTAAAAATTTAAAACACCAAAATACATGCAAAGTATACAACATTTTATATACTCAAGTCAAGTCAGAGATCACAAGGAAAATAATAAGGAAATGTTATTTCGAGCATATAGAGCACCTAATGGTGAGTACATGCTGTGGCCTATAGACATCTAAATCTATTAAAAATTAATTAAGACTAAAATGTTCAAGTAAGTAAGAATGCCTCGTAACCTGTAAAAAGGTTCTGGTTGTCTACATTCACTATACGAAACACAACAGCATTAAATGTAACGCTGCTATTTTGTGAAAGTGTAGTCCTTCTCCAATCGAACTGTCCCAACCCGTTTGTGCTGTCCAGTCCTATTCGTGTTATTTCAAGTGAACCATATGTCCCTAAGTCCAAGGAATCATTTAGTGGTTTCTAGCAGGCCGTAAAAGAAATGTCTGAGGTGAATTTGAAAAATGTTTCGAAAATTGGTTCGGACCTGTGAAACTTTGCATAGATACTTTTTGAAGCGATTTAATAATAAAACATTTAACGGTAATTTTTTTTTTAGTTTCGTAAAGCTTTCCGAGTAGCCGATGTATGTTTAAGACACTGACGCGAGGAAATAGGACGCCGCATACATCTGTGAGACCTGTAAGTATGACAAAGTGCACTAGCCGTAATAACACTCCACGCTCGTATCGATGTATATGATACAGAATGGAACAGTACAAAATAATTAAATTAAAATTGAACAGTTTATATATGGTACAGCCATGCTGCAGCCATATAATGGTTGTAGCACCAATGGGTCGGCTCGATCGGGGAAGGACCACGCTCGTACTGAATATCAACGTAAAATATCAACTTAACATGTATTGCTGTCATTCCTATGCTGAGTCTAGAGAACCGGAGACTCTTTACCGGATATGAGACAATTCATTTAAGTTAAGGTGTTAAGTTATATGAGAGAATTAATATATATATATATACAGTCAGGTCATAAGTATTGTCACACAGTAAAAACTTTTCTTTTAGAATGCTGGCCACAAAAAAGTTTATTGAATTCGAATTTCGAATTGTTCATGAAAATAAAACTGTATACTTTTTAGAATTTTACTCATTTTAAAATATGGAGTGGACGCTTAAAGAAAACCGTGTTGCAGTTATTGCGTTGCATCGTTGCGGTTACGCGCCAATTCAAATTTTTGACATACCGAAAAATTTGAATATAACCAAAAGATTCGTTTATCGTACCATCAAACGATATAATGAAGACTCTAGTGTAGATGACAGGTCAAGAAGTGGTCGCCCTCGGTCTGTTAGGACTCCAGCAGTGATAAAAGCTGTGAAGACGCGAATTCAAAGAAATCCCAAACGTAAGCAGAAACTGTTGGCCCTTCAGATGAGGTTAAGCACAACCACGGTGAAAAGAGTGTTAAATGAAGACTTAGAGCTTTGGGCATATCGAAGAAAAACAGGACATCGTTTGAATGCTCGTCTAATGGACCTGAGACTGAAGAGATGCCGCGCTTTGTTGTAGCGATACGCGGGAAAAAATATCGGGAAATTCTATTTTCGGATGAAAAAATTTTTACCGTAGAAGAGAGCTACAACAAACAAAATGATAAGGTGTACGCACACAGTAGTGAAGAAGCGAGCAACCGTATTCCGCAAGTCCAACGAGGTCATTTTCCATCCTCGCTCATGGTATGGTTGGGAGTTTCTTATTGGGGCTTAACAGAGGTACATTTTTGTGAGAAAGGTGTAAAAACGAATGCAGTTGTGTATCAAAATACAGTCCTGACGAACCTTGTGGAACCTGTTTCTCATACCATGTTCAATAACAGGCACTGGGTATTGCAACAAGATTCGGCGCCAGCTCATAGAGCGAAGAGCACACAAGAATGGCTGGCGGCGCGTGAAATCGACTTCATCCGGCACGAAGACTGGCCCTCCTCCAATCCAGATTTGAATCCACTAGATTACAAGATATGGCAACACTTGGAGAAAAAGGCGTGCTCAAAGCCTCATCCCAATTTGGAGTCACTCAAGACATCCTTGATTAAGGCAGCCGCCGATATTGACATGGACCTCGTTCGTGCTGCGATAGACGACTGGCCGCGCAGATTGAAGGCCTGTATTCAAAATCACGGAGGTCATTTTGAATAAACTTTAGTGTCATAAGAATCTATGTTTTGTTAAGTTCATTTTGGTATATAAATGGTTACAAAATGAATAAACTTGTTTCAATTATTTTATATTAAACATGTGACAGAATTTACGACCTGACTAGGTATATATATATATTAACTCTTCGAGCCCACAGCAGTGCGAGCGCGGTGCTCGTCATTTGGCTACAGAAATTGGTAAAAGGACTTCCGTACTATTTGATAAAGGGTATGTATATGATCTATGGTGCTAAAGCCTTTTTGAAAACCGGCTCGTTCGGGAGGCTGGAAGTCGTCGAGTCTGCATGCAAGACGATTCATAATAACTCTCTATAACAGCACGTAGATGCGGCTCAGAAGGGAAATTGGTCTGTAGTTCTTCAAGGGAGCGTTGTCTCCTTTCTTAAAGGACAAGACCACCGCACTTTTGCTCCACACCTCCGGTGCAGTGTCACCATGGAAGACGGAATTAAAGAGCTTCTGAAGGACTTTAAGTACCGGTTTTCCACCCGCTTTCAGAAGGTCCGTCGTAATTCCGTCCTCGCCTGGGCCCTTGCTGTTTTTAAGGTGCTAGAGAGTCATTCTAATCTCGCTCAGACTGACGTCCGAAATATCATCGGAATAGTGTCGGATAAGACTCGCTCTTGGATTGTTACATACACTTGCATGTGACTTCAACGATGTGTACAGCTGCCCATAGAACCTCTGAATCTCACTCAAAATCTCTGGTGTCCTGGAAACGACGCTGACACACTCGGTCTTCAACTTCGACAGTTGACTCTTTCTGGCACACAGATCTCTAGTAAAGACTAGGGAGCCCTGGTTCCGCTCGACCACTTCTTTAATACGAGCACTATTATAGTCGCGTAAGCCTCGCCGCATGCATTTGGAGATCAGTCTGTTCAGTTGCTCGTATGTTATCAAGTCTACTAAAGACTGCAGCTTCATTTCCCTTCTAACAGTCATCAGATTAAGAGTTTGATCGGAGAGTTTTTGTGTTCTTCTGCGACGGGTCTTGCAAAACTAGCTCCGATTGCATGGGCAGTTTCCACGAGCTTGTCATTTATATCGTCCACTGCATTGCAATCTTCTAGGCACTAAAAACGGTTTTCTAACTAGAGCTGAAAGGTTTCGGGATTTTGGATTAGAGCACGAGGGGGACGGAGCATTGACTTCGTTAGACGACACATCTCTAACTTATTGTTTAGGTTCAGTGTGCTATTGACCATTCGGTGATCGCTACCAGTTTTCACCCTCGCGATCACTGAGTCATCACTGAGACATTTATAATTCCAATAGATATCTATCTAGTATATTTCAGATTTAAAATAGCCAAAATGACATCGGAGATATCAAAGAGACGACATGTTTGATATTACGACTGTTGAGCTTGAACACCCTCGATCTTTGTAAACATCCACAAGTCATCAATTACGATACGCAAGAGACAAAATAGGGTAAACAATAGATACTCTAACGATGCCACTATAAAGTACCTGATAGTAGTGTAGTATGCACAACTCACCTCCATTTATAACTGACTTCAAAAAAGGAGGAGGTTCTCAATTCTACTGTATATAATACGTCCACTACATTGATGATGTTCTCATTTTATTTGCATTAAAGTGGGTTATACAAAATGTTTAATTTTACCACTTGTTTGTTTTGCATTCGTGGAATAAGGATGCATCCAGACTATGTATAAAATGTATGACAATGACCAGCAGTATCAAATGTACTATATGTCCGGTATTGCGATCGTCTATACGCGTCGTAAGTGTCACTATTATGACTATGATTCTATTCTGTTCTATTGCATTTTCTATTTTATTATATTCTATGCACTACAATAGGAAATGCCCACTGCCTGCAGTGACCATTTTCTTTTTTTAAACAACGTTACCCCCACAATTGGATTTTCTCCTGTATATTGCATATAAACAACCAGATTCGGAACAATTATTCGTAGGCCATACAAATGCTTCATCTGTGAGGGATTGAAGCCGCGTTCCTCAGCGCTTCAACTCAATGTTAAGCCACTGCGCCACGATTCCAAACAAACCACTGAAGTAGTAGAAGTGATATATATTGCCAATATCCGTTTAAAAAAATAAAATGATATGTCTTACCTAGTTTGAAGAGCACCTCACGCCCTGCGGTCAGCCACCGCAAAGTCTACTACACCTGAAGGTGCCTCGTGTAGAGGCGAAACTCGTGTCGTATTGTCGTCGGTGATGTGTCTTTCCTACTGTAGTAGTCGTAAAGGTGGTGGTGCTGGAATTAGTGGTATAATGGATTCTTCGTATTATTAACTTGTTATTATTCTATGTTATTCTATACATTCAAAATAAATTTTATAGAAGTACTATAACTGTTGAATACCCTATAAAATAATAACGAATAGTGACACTCGCTATATATCACGAAGTTAGGTAGCTAAGTAACTTCTCTCTTAAAACTAAACTGGAAAACTTTAATTTCCCTCAAATAGATCAATTAATAGCTCTAAGCTCCAGAGTTTTAGTCTAGGCGATAGCAAAGTATGAGTGAACTTATATCTTCGATGTATCGCGGTAAAGGAAAACTTTTGTACCAGCTTACTCTCCATTAAGGAACGCTAAAGAAAAATTCGTTTAGTTGAAAGTAAGCCATTAAATGAACGAGTATTTAATTCTAAAAAAATATTAATTCTTAATTGATCTTCTTGGAGTCATTAGCATAAGTAACACTTTAGTGCCAAGTGTAATAGTACACAGTAGAACACACTGTGTCTTAGAACCAGACCAGACAGAGATCAGGCGTAGGACCAACGGTTTTACAAGCTTTCCGCGGCGCGGGGATGAAACACCGCAAACTTGTTAACTTCAAGCTGTTACTGAAAATGTTTTGACAGAAAAACCCAATAAATGATTTTACCTGACCCGGAATTTGAATCCGGGACTATATAGCCAGCAGTCGCGCTCACAACCACTAAACTGTTGGTTCAGTAAAGCGCGACTAGCTAAGGCAATTATAATAAGTGCGTTTTTAACATGATGATATATGTATATTTAATAAAAAAGTTTCATTATGATGTTTTGCAGCTTAATGCTATTGTGTTTCGTATGGTGAGTGTAAGGAGAAGGAAATCTATTATACTAGAAACGAGGCATTCCGTCTTGGTCCTCAGGGATGACATATTTAATCTTAATTGAGGATAGATGTAGATGTCACCATTCCTGTCTTATTTTTAGTTTATGATAGCGAAGCATTTATTATTAAATAATATTAAAACCTAAATTAAATGCTATGTGATTAATTTCAATACTCTATATTGTTTTACTATCCTGAGGCAAAACGCCCCATAACAAGATAGAGGTACACAAGCAAATTGTTGAGCACAATAGTCTTAAACAATGGCTTTGTAGACGCTCACATTTTGAAATATTCCTCAAGATATAGCCCATACAAATATTTCCCCACAAAGTCTAATATTATTACATAATTTTTTTACGGAACTGAAGCAAGAATAATAAATTATAGCCTATTTTATGTTATTTCTTTAATTTTTTCTTTTATAAAACTTTGCTCCTTAAAAAGATTTTCTCTTGTATCGTGACATTTACATATTATGTACTTAAATAGTACTTGAGCAAACATCCAGACTTGGAACAATTACCGGATATACAGTGCGGAATTTGAGCCGTGACTTTGCAGCGCGGCAGTTAAAATCTTAGCATCTGCACTATTGACCCGTTGGTTTCTTCTTGTCTTTAAAAGCCTATCTAATTCACAACTAGCCTATGGGCACTGTTTGCCTATGGGCTACAGCATCCACTTACCATCAGGGGGACTGTGTGCTCGTTCGTTACCCATATTCTACAAAAAAACACAGCGCATAACGAGTGGAATACTCGCGTACATATGAAACCACAAGAATATACAGCTTTTGTAAAATATATCGCTTTGTTGTTGAATCTACATGGATTTACGTGAATAAGCTGCAATCGAATGCGGATTACTTTTACTTAGAATAAATTTATTTCCTTATATCACGAGCGGGAACATAATTTCGTACGTGGAACGAATGGGTTTATGAATTCGTAAAATGGTTGTGTTTTTTTAAACTTGAAGTGATAAACGTGCTTACAGTGCACCTGTCACCTTCTGAAATGTTTCACAGCCTGTAATTACACTGACTGTCTATAGCTTTCAAACCGAAACACGGAGTGTTTCTTTATCAGTCCTAGGAACAAAAGAAATCCTACCATCTATTTCTGTTCCAATTATTAACAAATTTTGATATTGAACTTACACCGTCGCCTTCAGGAAACAACAATAGAAGTTCATTGTTAGATAGAAATAAATTGGTAAAGTTTGTCACAATCATTAACAGATACATAAGGCCAAGTCCACATTTGATCATCTTGATGTTTCGTATAGCTTTGTTGCGTGGCGCAGACGTGTGTCATGATCGCTAGCTTGGTTGCAAAATTATACGCGATTATATGAAATGCCATTTTAATGGCATATCTAATTCGTCTCCTTCCGCGTATGACTTCGCATCTCATACAACTCGTATCGGACATAAGTGTCGTGATCGATATTTCGATATTGTATTTCAATACGACGATACGATTTTTGGTAAGTGTTCACTCTCAAATCAGTTTTCCCTGATCATCAGGGCACTAAAGACTGCTACAAGACTGTGTAGATACAAGAGTCTGATGGAATCTAATGATTTCTAATATTTACGCGAACACTACACATTTAATAAAACGAATTTTACGGATTTTATCGCGTATATTAACTTATTTTACATTCCCGACGTTTCAAGCACTTTACAGCACCCATGGTCACGGGGGGGACTGAGGTGTATGACGTCCCAATGTCATAGTTAACCACGGCTACCTCCAGATTAAAAATTAATAATTTTTGTTCCGATCTACGCAGTATGAACTTACAGTATCATGAAGTCTTGCAGTTGTATGCTTGGGTTGGGATTTAATTTTATTAATTATGAAATCCCAAGCAGATGGTAGCACCCAGCCATCTTCTCTCTTGAAATTAGGATGTTTCTTGATTTCAATAGCCTCGCGAATCATCCTTGGAAGGAATCGGCGTTCTTTAGCGACGATTTGTGGTCTATCAAATCTAATGTAGTGACGGGGGCGATCCTGTACGTGTTCACAGACTGCAGACTTCCCGGAGCGTCTATTCTTCACGTCAGCTATGTGTTCTTTAACGCAGCTTTTTATGGATCTTTTAGTTTGTCCTATATAGGAGAGACCACATTCACAATCAAGCTTGTACAGTCCTGCATCTTGCAGAGGAATATTACACTTGACTGATGGTAAAAACTGACTAATCTTCTTCGGCGGCTTGAAATATGTTTTAATGGAAGCACGCTTCAAGAAGTAGCGAATCTTGTCAGTGATACCTCTGACATATGGCAGTACAGCAGGCAATCGCTCGACTGTGGCCGTAGATCGGAACAAAAATTAATAATTTTTAATCTGGAGGTAGCCGTGGTTAACTAAGACATTGGGACGTCATACACCTCAGTCCCCCCCGTGACCATGGGTGCTGTAAAGTGCTTGAAACGTCGGGAATGTAAAATAAGTTAATATACGCGATAAAATCCGTAAAATTAGCTTTATTTAAATCTGATGGAAGTTTGTATCATATACCAGCAATAAAATAAACAAACAAAATACCAGCAAATGGCACACCTATAGTTTTTTGAAGTTGGAGGCATGCAAAATATCTATGTAAGGAAATGTATCCACAACCTCATATCGTTCCGTGGGTGTCATAAGAAGCGATAGAGAAACACTGAAACAGGATGCAAGTAGAATCATCTTCCTGTTAACAACTCAAAATTATAAATCCTGTACCGTGGAAGCATTATACATATATAAATTGCACAAAGACAAGCATTCAGACCCGAAACATCTACCTAGTATAACACAAACAAATACTTCTTCCGTGCGGGAATCAAACCCACGGCCCATAGTGCCGCAAATCAATACTAAGTCACTGCCACACGGAGTCGTCAACAACATTTATTTCTCACATTGATCTTAACTAAATAATTTTCACATCTCTAATATAAAGTTTTACATTGTTGTCTGAGGTATAAAGCTCTGATGAACTGTTAGCTCTGAGTTTATGAAATGCTTTTTAAAAAGAACTTGAACATCTCACGTCACCGTCGTCACGAACATGTAATTAATAATATATTAGATTATGATTTACAATAATATTTAGGAAAACGAGCGATGCCCAAACGCGAGGCACTTTTGCTCTTGACTGACTGTGGTCCCGATGATGAAAACCAGTAGGTAATGTGTCCACAAACAATGACTAGAAAATTATCGGCATTCTGAAGTAGTCTGCAACATTATATACTAGGTGAGGATAAAAGAACGAGTTATGACCAGAATAATCACACAAAAATTATTCGGACCAAAATCTCAGACTAGTTATTAAGATCATTAATGTCAGTGCGAGAAAATCGGCTCTACTCTCAATAAGACACCAGAGGCCTACCCAGCAACCTCTGATTCTGCTGATGAAACTTATTATTATTTGGACTGACTTTTTGGAATAACATCCAGATTGTCATTTTGCATTTATTATGTTCAATTGTTCACGTTTTGATATTATTCTGTTTTGTGTACCTAAATAAATAAATAAATGACATAAATGGACTGCAGTGAATAATGAGGGTACTGCACGAAATTCGTAAAATTAATTTTAAGAAACATAAAGCGTACGCTTCTAGTACAAAATACGTACTACTAATATAAGTACAAAACACTAGTATAGTCTAGATTCTATGCATTAAGCTACATCTGCCAACGATTTTAGCTAATTGCCTCTTCAAAAAGCGTATCCTTCCTCTCTCGCTCAGTAACGGTAGAGCTTTTAGAACTTAATTAGTTTTAAAGATAGTTAAGTTTTTTTGCATTACTCGCTTGGCTAAACAGTTTCGTATGTAGTGTGATCTTAGAAAACAATATTCTTTCATATTCATCCATTACAGCCTATTAAAATTTAACTGTTAAACATCACCTGGAGGGTGCCCGGTCATAGATTGCTTGATATGGAATATTTTCCATATTTGCCACACGCCGGTTTTCAATAGCAGTTTTATAACTCGGCTGTGTGGCGCAGTGGCTTTGCATTAAATTACGGCACTGAGGGCCTCAGGTTCGAATCCCACACGGAACTAGTACTTGTTTAGCCTACAATTAGTTATTCGGGATCTGGATATTATCCTTTTCTTCTTTTGTGTATTATTTTTAATAATTTTTGTTTATTTAGTTTTTCCATCAAGAAATTCTTAGTAGGTGCGCGGAATCCGGGAGATGGCGGCGTCTCACCGCCGTGCCTCTGAAAGCAAGTAAAGCCGTTGGTCCTGCGCCTGATCTCCCTCCGGTTGTGTCAGTTTACCGTGCTATCGGACTATGAGAGCGAGGGAATAGAGAGTGCACCTGTGCTTGCACAAACACTTGGGCACTATAACCCTCCTGTCCTGCTCCTGTTCTGCAGCATATGCTGTAAAAAAGATTAGGTGACATATGTTGAAACAGGTAGATTAGTTTATGTTAGTTATTTCTATAGCATAATGTCATATGGAATTTTGTTATGGGGTAATGCGACTGAAATTGAAACTATCTTTGTTTTGAAAAAGAGAGCAATGACAGCAATTTATAACCTAGGTCCGAAGAAATCACTTAGAGAAAAATTTAAAGAAATAAATATATTAACTTTGTCCTCTCAATATATTTACGAGAACTTATTGTATGTGTTTACGTGGTAGAGCCATGCTGCAACTATATTAGTAGTATAGTTGTAGAACGAATGGGCCGGCTCAACCGGGGAAGGACCACGCTCTCGCAGAATACCAGCGTAAAATGGCAGCTTGACATTGCTGTGTTCCGTATGGTGAGTGTAGAGAACCGGAGACCCATTTTACTGGAAAAGAGGCATTCCATCTTAGTACTCACGGGTGACGACGCATCTGCATTTTGATTCTTTATTGAGGATAGATGTAGATGTCTATGAGTCACAGCAACCACTTACCACCAGGTGGACTGTGTGCTCGTTTGTCATCCTATCCTATAAAAGAACACAGAAACAAAAATAGTTTGATAAAAAATAGTGATGTTCATTCTGTAAATACTAGGAACAAGCACAAGTTAACAAATACCTGTCACTCGACTCCAAATGGTCAGTAATTCCTTCATGGGGCAATGTGTACGCTTTTACAACAAATTCCCAGAAAATATGCAGACCTTTATTATCAAAAAGTTTAAATAATTTATTAAACAAAAATTGTCTAATAAGGGTTATTATACTATTAAAGAGTGCATGACTGATAATAACCCCTGGGAATGAGGTGATCACTACCATGCTGTTTCTAGATGTTTTCATGATAATTGTAAAAAATATTATATTGTAAATTGTGTTTTTTTTAAAGTCCCGCTGAGTTTCTTACTGATTCTTCCCAGGATAGAGGTTTTTTTTGCGAACCAGTGGTAAAAGTAAAAAATGACTTTCAATAAGTATTATGTCATATGTGCTTTAATTTATATTGAATAAAAATGATTCTATTCTATTATAATATATTATATTTATATGGTATCGATAGTAGATCTAAATATCAATAATTTCATATATATTTAGCATTATGCTAAACATATATTTCATTATATGCTATTTACAATTTTAAATATATATGCCCGAAACAGACGATATTACGTACCTACTACAAAATATTCCGTAAAGGTAATAATTATATTATTTTTATGAAATGTATTTATATTTGTAATGTTACAATTATGTGACTGTTACTTTAATAAATGTAAACAGAGAACAGAGTGCTATATTTTAACTATTTTATTCTGTATATCAATATCAATTTTGTGTTTAAATATTTATTTTAGATCCTAATTCTTGCGATTTGATATTAATAGTCATTCTGCCCGAATTATTTTGTTGTGAAACTGTCTAAAAAGAAAATCTTTTTTGCGTTCTTTCTACTATAAAGCATAATGAAATAATTTTTTATCATGGCGATAAAAATAACGGTATATTCAAACAAAAAAACCTACCTATATTTAAAAAATATGTTCAAACGATACGACTCAAAGGATATTTGCTCATGCAAATTTAATTTTGTCCGAGAGGCGAAATATATTATCTCTCAAAATATCAAAGCAGAATTACAAGTAAGGTTAGCTTCACCTTTAAACTATCGCTTAGTAAATTTTTGAAACTATATAAATCAAAGGATGGCTAGTGAACAAAGAAAACCCAGGTAGTATCATTAATTAGTGAATACTACAAGACAAGCAAAATCCCGGAGAGGCAATTTTGCTAAACGTATTAATGAAATAAATTGATAAAAAGGACCAAACAGACTATGTTTATAATAAAATATAAATAAATCTTAGGATTTGATATTTTTACAAGCAAGATCTAATCATAATAACGAAACTTTTAATAAAAATTAAGTGAAATAGACTTCAAAAACCAAAAAAAATAACGTTGAATTTAAGACTTCCACTTACCATCAGGTAGCCACTTACCATCATGTAGATTACGTGCTCATTTGTCACCCTTATTCTGTATAAAAAAGACAGTGTATCGATGAATATGTCATATATATTTTTATTATTATACAAGAAAATTCCAAGCATAGGCCATAGCACCCGCTTACTGCTAGCCGGAATGTGGATTCATTTGTCATCCTTATCTATTTAAATAAGGTTATATAAAGATGAACTATTTTATAACTTCAAAACAGCTTACAGCCAATCTTCTGCTTAAGAAACCTCGTGTCACAGCTAAACTTATTGTCAAAGCCAAACTATCGCTAAGATAAGATAATGCTGTTCTGCTGGCATTGATATTGTGCCAAGAAATTTATCCAAAGAGCCAGTAGTTCTGCTATAATGAACGCAATCCAGCCCGCATGAAACAATAATGAAGTACTATTTAAACAGAGGGCCAAGTACGAAGTTCGAATAGAATTTTAGATGCATTGAGGTTGAACGTTCGTAATAATAATTTAAAACAATTTATGGGGTATTTTGCCTTAACCGTTAAAATTTCTGATCACTAAAGTTTCAAAGTCTGAGAGATCATCCACCAGCTATTTTAGTTTCTCTCGTTTTTTTTTTAAATTTGATTATAATTTTAAAATATTTAAATTGATATTTAACGGTATACAGCTTTAGTGTATGCCGATGCCATCAACAAACTTAGCATAATTATTATAAACATATCATGATAATTAAATGCTCTCACAGAATACCAGCGTCAAATAGAAGCTTAATGATGCTAAGTTTGGTATGATGAGCATAGATAACTTGAGATTATTTTAACTGGAATAGCGGCATTTCATCTTAGTCCTCAAGGGTGACAACGCATCTGCATTTATATTCTTAAAGTTGCAGCCTATTTACGTCCCACTGCTGGGCACAGGCCTCCTCTCATTTTTGACAGGGTTTTAGGGCAAGAAAATTTCCGCCGCGCTGCCCCAATGCATGTTGGCGAACTTCAGATGTCTTCGAAACATTTTTTTCCTTATTTCTCAGACATGCAGGTTTCCTCACGATGTTTTTCTTCACCGCCGAGCACGTGGTAAATCAGCACTTAAAATTGTAATTAACAATTTCATTGGTGCCGGCGGGGATCAAACCCCGGTTGCTCGAGTACTGTGAAGCTTACAGCGAGCGCTAACCATCTGAGCTACCACGGCTCTTATCATTTAGATTCTTAATTGATGATAAATGTAGATGTCTATAGGCCATAGCATCAACTTACCATCAGGAGGACA
Source organism: Parnassius glacialis (assembly GCA_033319125.1). Classification (NCBI taxonomy): domain Eukaryota; kingdom Metazoa; phylum Arthropoda; class Insecta; order Lepidoptera; family Papilionidae; genus Parnassius; species Parnassius glacialis. Next base: position 6,610,491 of record JAVANC010000025.1, read on the forward strand.
GTGTGCTCGTTTTCCGCTCTTATGCTATTTGTAAATGAAATCTTCCTTTCATTCTGCTGCCCGTAGTTGATCTGACATAAACAAGATGGCTATGCTATCTATAGGAATCTATTAATTTTCCTTAAATTTTACATAGTCGCCTCCTACGAAACTCATGGGATGAAACGGTATAAATAATTCTTTCTACGCCAGCACAGGATTAACGATATTTTAAAGCACGAACATAAGCCACCTGTATACATTGACTTCCGGCATTTCTAACCAGTTCTTGACTATATCTAGCAGGCTTTCCCACACTTCGCTTTCTAGTACGAGGCTGTCGTTTGAGAACTTTTCTTCTTCATCGATTGTCGGTTCTCGAGCTGTATTGCCTGACCATTGCCACCTTATCTTGCTGGTTAGTAGGCTTGTGTCGGTTACTTTGGTTCTAAGGCTGAAATACACATTACAAAGCTTCTACCCTTCTAACAATTTCACGTAGATAAACTTCGACCAGCATTTTTTTATTTAATCGCTAGGGTGATCCAAAAAGTCACAGTCGCTTTCAACTTTATGATACAGTAAATGTAGTGCTGTTCACGATAGAAGTAGGAAAGAATATCACCCCATACCTAATCATAGATTGAAACGTAGCCTAACAACCTTCAGCCAATATCATAATTATTAGCATCATTACAGGCCACTAAAAGTGGCAGTGGATTGTTGTAATACATATTAAATTTCTTTACTTAGGCTTCCTTTTTTTATACGAGAAGGGGCAAACGAACATGCGGCGCACCTAATGGGAAGTGACTACCGCCGCCCATGAACAACTGCAACACCAGGGGAATTGCAGATGCATTGCCGGCCTTTTAAAAAGGAGTAGGCTCTTTTCTTGTAGTTCCCTAATTCGTATCGGTCCAAAAAAATCGCTGATGGTAATCGATTCCACAAGGAAGTCGTGCGAGGAAGAAAACACCCTCTAAATCGCACAGTGGTGGACCGCCAATCATCCAGATGGTGTGGATTCTATCGGGAGTTCTGCCGCGATGTGCGTTCATGAAACTTGGCGGCTGGGATTAATCCGAACAATTCCTCAGAGCACTTCTCGTGGTAGATGCAAAAGAAAATGCAAAGTGATGCAACATCTCTTAGCAGTGTCAATGAATCGAGCCAATCGGAAAGGATTCGAGCCGCTCTGCGCTGGCTGCGGTTAAGTGGCAAGAGCTGGCACTGGGGAGCTCCTGCCCAGAGATGTGAACAGTATTCCATGTGAGGCCGAACCTGCGCCTTGTAAAGTTGCAGGTGGTGTGCCGGCATGAAAAACTGTCCCGCTCTGCTGAGCACGCCAAGCTTTTTAGAGGCCAATTTGGCCTCCTCTTCCAAGTGACCACGAAACTGCACGTCACTCGATATGTCCACTTCGAGGATTCCGATACTGGCTGAGGCAAGAAGGGCAGTGCCTTGAGACTGAGGAGATACGACAAAGCGGTTCTTTTTAGCGGTAAACGTGCAAACTTGTGTCTTCTGAGGACTAAACTGGACTAGATTTAGTCGCCCCCAATCCAAGACTTTGTTCAGCAAAGACTCGACTTCAGACACAAGTTTGTTCCGGTACTCGGCGACGTTTTCGCGAGAAATATTGGCACGGCCGGTGTATAGAGCATCACCAGTGCTGTCATTCGCATAGCAATGAATGTTACCAGTTATCAACATATCATTGATATGCAGAAGAAACAGCGTTGGTGATAGCACACAGCCTTGTGGAACACGAGCGTTAATAGGCTTGTAGTCGGAGCATGCACCGTCTACAACGACCTTGATGCACCAATTTGCAAGGAAGCTGGTGATCCAATTGCACAATTTCTCGGGAAGCTCATAGGAAGGGAGCATCGATAGAAGCACTTTGTGCCAAACCCGATCGAAGGCCTTCACAATGTCCAAACTAACGGCCAACGCCTCCCCCTTAGACTCTACTCTACTACTACTACCTTACTCTCTACTACCTCCGCTCATCTATGGGTCAGGTTGACCCGAAGATTACCAGCTGATCGACCCCGAATAAAACCGTATTGGCGGTTACTAATCAGCTGGTGATCCTCAAGGTACCGCATGAGCTGGCAGTTAATAATCGATTCCATTATTTTGGTCGCCTTTTTAGAGATCGGGTGGACAAAAGCTTTCTTCCATGAATTTGGGACTACGCCTTGGGAGTAGGAGTACTGGAAAAGACGCGTTAGGACCGGTGCCAACTCCGGAGCACACGTCCTCAGCACAATTGGGGCGATTCCGTCCAGGGAGAGCAGTGCTTTGCGAACCGAGCGCTGTGAGAACAGCACATTTGGCATGGAGTACTCACACCTGGAGTATAATTAACAGCGAAACCGGTAAAGAAAAACCTCGTAACTCAAACTGTCAATTAAAAATTAACAATGAATTGACTAAATCAAATCAAAAAGTCGCAGCGGTGTTTGAGAAATATTTCACTGATATTCCTATTTTGACAACAGAGTCTTTGAATACTTCTCCAACTGTCGCCGATTCATTACTCAAACAGAATGTTAATATCTCTTTAAAAGAATTAAGATTTGAGAAAGTATTACCGCAAGATATTGTAAAATACTTCAAAGCCATTGATGTTAAGAAAACCGCAGATTTGTGGGGGATTTCCGTGATAGTTATTGCGTCCATAATAGATTTAATTGCACCTCATCTTGCTATTATTTTTAATACTTGTATCGATTCTGGTGTGTTTCCTGATTTAATGAAGTATAGCAAAGTAATACCTTTATTTAAATCCGGTAGTACATTGGACCCCGCTAATTTTAGACCTATTTCTGTACTACCAACTCTCAGTAAAATTTTTGAAAATTTGACTGAGATCAATTGTTAATTTTTTTTAATACAAATAAATTACTTCATAAAACCAATTTGGTTTTACAAGGAGTCGCTCGACGTCTGACGCCGGTGTTGAGCTTATGAAATATATTTTTAATGCCTGGGAGAATTCACAGGATGCCTTAGGTGTTTCCTGTGATCTTTCCAAGGCTTTCGATTGTGTTCATCATGAAACACTAATCAGGAAACTACAACATTACGGTGTAAAAAATTTGGCGCTTAGACTTAATACTTCATATTTAAGTAACAGAACTCAAAAAGTCGTGATCAATGGTAAATCGGTAGTATCAATGGGCGCTCCTTAGGGCTCGATTCTTGGCCCATTCCTGTTTTTAATCTATATTAATGACTTACTTTATCTTGTAGATGACAATCACGATATAGCATTATTTGCTGACGATACCTCTTTAATGTTCAAACTCAAACGGCAGTTAATTAATTATGACGATGTAAATAATGCTCTATCGAAATTAGTACATTGGTTTAACGCCAACAATATGCTCTTAACCGGCAATAAGACAAAGTGTGTAAAATTTACAATACCTAATGTAAACCATTCGAATACCAATGTGCTATTAAATGGGGAGGAGTTGAGTCTTGTGGTTACCACTGTTTTTCTCGGTATTACTATTGACGCGAAACTTCAATGGGGCCCCATGTATCTAAATTAGCAAGCAGACTTAGTTCTGCAGCATATTTTGTAAGAAAGATTAGAAGTCTCACAGATGTTGAGACAGCTAGATTAGTGTATTTTAGTTACTTTCATAGCGTAATGTCTTATGGAACTTTGCTATGGGGTAATGCGACTGATATTGAAGCTATATTTGTTTTGCAAAAGAGGGCCGTTAGGGCGCTTTATAACCTAAATTGTAAAGAGTCCCTCAGACAAAAATTTAAAGAAATAAACATATTAACTTTGGCATCGCAATATATTTATGAAAATGTAATGTATGTTCATAAAAACATAAATAGCTTTAATAAAAATAAGGATGTGCATTCTTTAAACACTAGGAACAAACATAAGCTTGTAATACCAGTTACTAGACTCCACAGAATCAGTAATTCATTTATGGGGCAATGTATACGCTTTTACAACAAAATCCCAGAACATATTCAAAGTTTATCAATAAACAAGTTTAAAAGTTTTATTAAAGAAAAACTGTACAAAAAGGGTTATTATATTATCAAAAAATACATGAATGAAAATAACCCCTGGGAATAAGGTCATCGCCACCATGCTGATTCTATTAAAAATCATTTAAAAATTGTATAAATGAAATTATTGTTAAGTGAAATATGTTTGGAAAAAAAAGTCCCGCTGGGTTTCTCGCTAGTTCCCAGGACAGAGGTATTTTCCGAACCAGTGGTAAATAAAAAATGACTTTCAATAAGAATTATGTAATAATCAATATTGAATAAAAAATTATTCTTTTCTATTCTATTCTATTCACTGCGGGATGGTCGGCGGTGTTTTCCCTCCGTCATCAAGAGCCGAGTTGGACGCAAAAAAGAAGCCTAAAAGGTCGGCTTTGTCTTTTGCGGCATGGGCCAGTGCAGCATCGTCCTCCCTGTGCAGAGATGGTAGTGATGGTTTACAGAAATTCTCTTGGACAGCTTTGGCGAGAGACCAGAATGCACGGGTTCCCAAAGGAAGGCGAACTAGTTTCTCGCCAATTCTGCCTATGTGCTCTGACTTTGCCTTGGCAATAACTCTTTTGAAGGACCTGGAGACGAAGTTGTACTTTTTTAAGTGTGCTGGTGTTTATATACCGAGTCACCGAAGCCGTAGCCTAGGCTTGATAACACTCCTGCTTAAATATTTACTTACTATTTTATAACTGATCAAATATTTGACGCATATACAGTCTAGGTGACAAATGTGCTCACAGTTCACCTGATGGTAAAATGATACTGTGTGTGACTCTAAAGTATCCACTTTGATCAACACACCTTCATCTATCCTCGATTCAGCATCAAAATGCAGATACGTTGACATCCCTTAGCACTCAAATGAAATGACACGTTTTCAGTAAAAAGGGTCCCCGGTCTACCATATACATCATCATCATAATTACAGCCCTTCATAAGTCCAATACTGAACATAGGCCTCACCCAAGGAATGGCACAAAGCACGATCCCAATCGACCTGAATCCATTTTTCTACTTCCTGCACGCGTTCCAAGGTTGTCACTACATACAGTAGGGGGTCGCCTTTATTTTAACTGCGGAAATGCTTATGCATACCCGACAGACGAGTTCATGGACGGGTTATGTCGGACTCGCTCCAACTAAAATCTCATGGTGTTTCACATTCGCCGCATATTGGCGGGGCCAACACTTTCGCACACATCCGCGGCCCCACCAGCAACGGGTGCCCCATGGCCAGCCTCTTCTCGAGGAAAACTTCTGCTCCCGCTTTTCCTTTTCATGTAAGGCGCACCAAGAACATAAGGCGCGCCTCCCTCCACGGTCTTTAATTCCATCTGCGTAACGAACCCCCCCCCCCCCCCCCCCCCGAAAGTGATACGCGGAGGCCATGGAGTCAGAGCACACGGAAGCACTAGCTTTCCCGACACCAGCGGCGGACCTGGTCTCTGGCTACGCCGCCAACCAAGTTCCGGCTGCGAAGGGTAGGGTCAAAGGTACCTTGCAATACTGACACTACTTTCCCCCCGCAGCTCCACCACTACTGCATCAACGGTAGGGCCCCCATCGCGAAGGATACGGTGGGTACATCGCCATACCAACACAACACTCTTTCCTGCGACTCCAGCTCGGCTGTAGCAAGAGGACACCCAACTCGCCGTAGTCCATCAACATACATCGGAAGTGGGCTCGCCAATCCCACTCGGAGTAACCACGTCGAGCCGTTCCTACACCTCGGGTCAGCCAAGTAGGTTGCCCTTTATCCAACGCGGGTGATCATGTCATGGCTACTAAGCCCCCGCCGCGACAAGGCGGTAAACCAGATCGCCCCACATTTCATCTACTGGTACAAGGCTGCCCCAACTTTTTTCCCAAAGGTTGTATATCCCTGATACTCTTCACCGCTGCATTGGAAGACGTTTTCAAACTATTGAACTGGAAAGGATACGATATTAACATCAATGGCGTGTACATCACTCAGCTTGAATTTACCAACGCTATAGTCATTACGGCATAATCGCTGGAAGACTTTAAAACTATGCTCAGAGGCCTCAATAATGTCACCCAAGAGATAGCTCTTAAAACGAACATTTACCAAACAAAGATCATGTGCAACGTCCATGTCACACCTATGCCGGTAGTTGTTTGTAGTACTAAGCTCGAAGTTGTTGACTTGTATGTTTTCCTGGTACAAATAAACCTACTAGGTAAGTCCAACTTCGACCGAGAGATCAATCGACCGATTCAACTCTGCTGGGCAGCATTCGGGAAATTACGACAAATATTTTCGTCAAGTATACTTCAAAACTTGAAAACACGGTTGTACAAGCAGTGCGTGTTGTCAGTGATGACTTATGGATCTGAAACGTGGTCCTTCACTGCTGGCCGTCTGAGGAAGCTCAAGGTCGATAAAAAGGCTGTAGAGGGGGCTATGTCCAGGGTTTCTCTGCGTGGTAGACTTAAAAATGTGGATATCCGCTGTAGAATCATATACATAATTAGCAGTAAAAAAGAGAAAATGATACATCAAATAATTTTTCAAACTAATATAAAGTAATTTGATGCAAAAAATATCGTATTCCTGTTTATTCAGTAAGTTTTTGATATTTTTATTTTAAAATTCATGTTACATTTTTAAGAAATACGGATTCGTGTAATAAATTATTTTAGCATGAACTATCTCAAAATATATTACTAATGCAATAAACTAAAGAATGAACTTCGTTTCTATTTTTGTGAAAGCAGTCTAGACTTGTGCATACACTCGCAAACGCTACAGCTACGTCTGCTGATACAGTGCAAGCTAATTGCTAATTTTCGAAGCAAGCGTTCTCCGTTTAGTAACGTTAGAGCATCTAGAATTTCATTGATTTTAGATATATTTCTTTTTTTTTGTGTTTTTAACAATTATGTAAATGTAAAAAAAATAAAAAATACGTAATTGTAACAGATAAAAGATTTAGTGAAGATTGAAGTGGTATTATTGTTATGCTTATTTGTGTTTGGTATAGTACCACTATTGAATATGGTTCTCCTCTATCATAATAGGTGAGATTTTGTCGTTAATGCTTTTTTTTATAGGATAAGGGTGACAAACGAGCACACAGTCCACCTGATGGTAAGTGGTTGCTGCGGCCCATAGACATCTACATCTATCCTCTATTACAATTCAAAATGTAGATGCGTGGTCACCCGTGAGGACTAAGATGGAATGCCTCATTTCCAGTAAAAAGGGCCTCCGGCCACCTGCACTTACCAAGCGAAACGCAGAGGTAAATCTCTACTTCACGCTGGTTTTCTGTGAGGTCGTGGTACCACCCCGGTTCGAGCCGGCCCATCCGTGCGACAGCAAAAGCTGCCGCGTGGCTCTACCACTGTTAAAAATGCTATACTTGACAGGTGAATTAGCTTATTTTAACGGCTCCGTCATGCATTGGCTTAGCAATGAGTTGCAGCGCTTGGCGCCCCGGGTTAAAATCCCGCATGGAACAAGTATTTGTATGGCATTCAAATGATTATTCTGGGTCTGGATGTCCGTATGCCCCTGTCAAATTTATATATGTTAACTGCTCCCACGATACAGGAGAAAATACTAGTGGGGAGGTAACGTTTTAAAAAAGTTGCCGTCACAGGAATATACCACTTGACCGCGTCCAGCGCAGAGGGGCTCGAATCGTCGATGACCTAGTTCTTTGTGATCGGCTTGACTCATTGGTGTTCCGAAGAGTTGTTGCATTCCATTGCATATCCTATCGCATCTACCACTGGTGTAGGCTGATTCCTCAAGGAAGTTGTGCGTGGAAGAAAATTTCTGTAAATTGCACAGTGGTGAACCGCCAATCATCCAAATGTTATGGATACCATCGCGAGATTTGTCGCTTTGTGCGATGTTGAAATTTGAATTTGTTGTGGCTGCCTTAAATACGTTTTGAAATTAAAATTAAGTTCATATGTAGGTATACAACGTGTTCCAAAATTCAACGATAAGCCAACACCGGAGGATAGAACTGCCCCGGACTAATCGTAGAAAGAAAGAAAAAAAAATATCCCAATTATATTTTAAGTTATATAAAAAAAATGAAATTCTTCAGAAATCGAGACTGTTTATGATATTTTTCACTACCATGACCATAATTTTTTAAATATTTTTTTCTTTTTTTTTATAGGCAACCTGAATAGTACTGCTATCTACCACAATTCTTGCAAACTCCAGAATAACTCTTGTTTTATCACGAAAATTAATGAAACTTATTTTATTCCCTAAATTTTTTGAAGACTTTTACTTTTAACCAAATTTAACTTATCGTGGTGTAAAAAAAAAGTATGAACACTAGTATGGCAAGTTTTTTTAAAAAATTGACGCAACTAACCAACATTCTAAAATGGTATAATACTCTAGGAAAACAAGTTATAAAAAAATATGGGCCTATTATTTCTAAACAGGGGCCAAATTCCTTAAATTGTAATTGTCAGTAATCACTTTTACTACATGCCCAAAATGGGTTCCTGTTACAATTTCTAGGAATTCGAATGGGGCATTAATACCTTAGATGTTAGAGATAGATAGATAGATAGAGGTATTTACGTTAAAAAGAGACAACAACAGGGCAGGTAGAGAAGCTGTTATTATTCCCAGCAAGTCGGTTCAGTACGCTCTGCTCCTTTGTTTACTGCGCACCGTTCCCAATTCAACTTACGTGGCCCTCGTACATACTATCGACTTTTGGCTTGGCTTTTTGGACTGGAATCGACCTGCAAACTTAACTGACCTGGCATTATTTGGACTGGAAGTGATCTGCAAACTGAACTGACCTGGCATTATCTTGGACTACGATTGTGTGTTTTGTGATTTAGAGTTCTGGCGCATTTTGGACTGTTTGGCGTTTAACATGCCGCAACCGTACACACCACAGGAATACGCTAACATGCATTTAATCTATGGAGAATGCCGATGTAATGCTAACGCTGCTAGCAGACTGTATCGAGAAAGATACCCAAATGCTCAAAAATATCCTGATTATCGAGTGTTTATTAATGTGCATCAAGCGTTTTCGGAGGGTCGTATGCCATCCAATAGGAGAAGCGCTGGAAGACCTAGATTGGATCGTGATGAAGAAGTTCTCAATGAGATAGAAAATGACTCGACTACTTCGGTACGTGCCATAGAAGAAGCTACAGGAATCCCGAAAATTTCTGCACATCGAATATTAAAACGTCACAAGCTTCACCCATATCACTACGGGTGTGTGCAGACGTTATTACCGCGGGACTATCCGCTACAGGTCACATTTTGCCGTGTAATGCTGCAAAGGCACAGTGAAGATCCCCACTTCCTATACAAAATTCTATGGTCGGATGAAACAACGTGCAAGAAAGATGGGTATTTAAATATTCACAACCTACATAGTTGGAGTAATGAAAATCCACACTTGATGAGACAAGACAAATCCCAATATCAATTCAAGGTTAACCTATGGACCGGCATATTAAATGGAAACTTAGATGGCAATAGTTATTTAAACTTTTTACAAAATGACTTGCAAGAATTGTTAAACGACGTGCCCTTAAGTGATCTTCAAAACATGTGGTTCCAAAATGATGGTTGCCCAGCACATTATGCCCGTCCTGTGCGAGAATATTTAAATCAAGAGTATCCAGTGCGTTGGATCGGGCGACTTGGTCCTATCTTATGGCCACCCCGTTCACCCGATTTGAACCCCCTGGACGTCTTCTATTGGGGTTGTCTTAAAAACAGGGTCTACTCAAAACCCATTGTGACATTGGACGAGCTTCGTCGAAATATCACTCAGGCTGCTGATTACATTAATAGCAGAAGATATGCAAGACAAATAAAACGATCATTTTTAAGGCGATGTCGTGCATGTATTAGTGCTGGTGGCAAACAGTTCGAACATTTGCTATAATGTTAATAACTTAATAAATTACTCGTGAAACTGTTTGTACCATTTGTTTTGAAATATTAGACATTTTTCAAGAACTAATACTTTTATTACACCCGACCGTCATTTGGCCCCTGTTAAGAAATAATAGGCCCATATTTTTTTATAACTTGTTTTCCTAGAGTATTATATCATTTAGGAATGTTGGTTAGTTGCGTCAATTTTTAAAAAAACTTGCCATACTAGTGTCAATACTTTTTTTTTACACCACGATAAGTTAAATTTGGTTAAAAGTAAAAGTCTTCAAAAAATTTAGGGAATAAAATAAGTTTCATTAATTTTCGTGATAAAACAAGAGTTATTCTGGAGTTTTTAAGAATTGTGGTAGATAGCAGTACTATTCAGGTTGCTTATAAAACAAAAAGAAAAAAATATTTAAAAAATTGTGGTCATGGCAGTGAAAAATATCATAAACGGTCTCAATTTCTGAAAAATTTCATTTTTTTTATATAACTTAAAATATAATTGGGATATATTTTTTTTTCTTTTTTTCCCCGATTAGTCCGGGGTAGGTCTATCCTCCGGTGTTGGCTTATCGTTGAATTTTGGGACACGTTGTATATATATATATATATATATATATATATATATATATATATATATATATATATATATAACATATATATATATATATATATATATATATATATTTGTGAACATGTATTATTGTAACTAACCTCTGGCTGTCCTTAAATAAATTAAAAAAAAACACCCAATACCTCTGATTGATAATTAGTAAGCACTAATATATGTGAGCTCTTAAGAGACACTTGGCGTTAATGAGATACTCGCAGTCAACTTTAATAAAAAAGACTACGAACGCGTTTTCACTTCTAAGGACAAAGCTGGAATACGTTACAGCCCATTCTTGTACTGGTGGCAGCAGAAATATTTAAGAAGGTGGCACCTAGTACCTACCTAGACGGTACTATTTGGCAGGAAAAGAATCCATTATAAATTAACAATCAGAATCAAAATGTCGATGCCCAGTCTCCCCTCAGGACTGATATGCTGACTAAGGACTTAGAAAAACGTCCTGTTACCTTTAAAAAGGGACTCCGGATCTCATCACTCATAATTCGGTATAAAGAAAGTGTGTGTTCTGTAAGAGCGTAGTCTTTCCCCGGTCTAGCCGATCCATTCGTGCATCAACCATAATGTAATTACAGCAGCCTACCTCATAGATTATAATATCCTCCTCACGAATATGCCAGGAGATATTTACCATAGCTGCCACGCTAAGCAGCTGGGATGGTAACCACAGTTTTATATTTTCTAATTGTTATTATGAAGATGCTGCAGTCCATCCCTACTCCAGGGGATAGTATGTGGTAGTAGTTTCTCTTACGTCACTATTATTCAGCAAAAAAACTAATACCTTTCTTTGAGTTTTGTTTTCTGGAGCAATAAATTATCTAACATCATTGGCTAAGCGGTTAGTTAGCTTACAGCGCAAGTTAACAATTCCCGCCTTCTTCGAGAGCTTGGAGCGTATTTCCAGCAAATCCCTGATACGTTGGAAACTGCAACGCTCCCAAAGAGCATTTAAGTTTATTTTTAAAGTTTGAAACAATCTAATTTATGTTTTGCATTCAGATATTTATTTCATTGGTGTCATATTTCATATACATTCATTCTAATAATGACACTTAGTGGTCAGGCCAGTTACTATTGTATTGAGGGACTTTTATCAAAATCCCATTTCCTTCCGACATAAATTTAAAATCACAAATGGAATATTTCATTAAACATTTTTAAAAAGTGTGATTGCCTCGATACCATACACCAGTGGCAGATTTTAGGAGCCGACATTTTGCCAATGAAATTCTGCTATAACTTTTATGTGATGCCAGTAAACACTTTAAAAAGTCTGATAAATATAATATAATATAACGCTACTAAAGTAGCATTGAAAGATCGGAAAGATTTTCTTAATTCTTTTCGCACACACTCTCTCCAATGGTATAGAAATATATATTAATAAGTATACAAATATATATAATTATTTTTAAGTTAATAGTTTTTTTAAATAATAAGTAGATATTTACTATAGATTTTACATTATTTATATAAGAGGCGGCAAACGAAGATGCGGCAGGCATGCCATTAGGTGATAAATGACGAACACCAGGGGAATAACAGGTGCGTTGCCGACCTTTTAAAAAGACTAGTTTCTTGTCTTGAAGATCTTTAAGTCTTTTTTTATCAGCGATTTCTTTTCAGACTCATACAGTCCGGAAAAATCGCTGGAGATAGCCGATTCCACAAAGTAATTGTGCGAGGAAGAAAAAATCTCGTAAATCACACAGTGATGGACCGCCAATCATCCAGATGGTATGGATGGTATCGCAAATTATGTCGATTTATTTTTATCTTCGAAAAATTATACATCATTTCAAATATTTATTTTTAATTTTTTGGACATGCAACATTCCTCACTATTCTTATACGAATAGCTAAGCAGAAAAATATTTAATTGATGGACTATGACAACATTAAAGCCAAAATTTATACATACGCATAATAAACGTTATTCCTTTCATGCATTAAATTACCAAACCAGCGATAATTTCGTTGCTCGAAATGAATCAATTAATGGACCGAAACTTTCTTTATGGACGTTTGAATTGAGTAGCGATCGTGAAGTTTAATTACACTAACAACTTGAAGGAATTGCAGTTAGGACTTGACAGAAACTTTTGCCAGTTACTAGAACCATTTGTATTTCATTTAATTTAAATAGAAGGAAAGAAAGAAAAAACACGTTTATTTCAGTTATAACTTACAGCAAAAATTAAAAAGTAATAATCGGAAAAGGCAAAAACAGACAAACGAAATATTAAATACACCATAGGTTTAAGAAAATGTAATTAAAAACCATGTGCTAAATCATGAAACTGCAAAATAAACCGGTGTCAGTGATATAAGATAAAGATCAATAATTACATAATAATGATAATTTATCATATGATACAATAGATCTATTACAATATATTGAAATGTGTTGTGCAGAATATGTAATATTATCTTTTTTATATTTTATATTTATTGTTTAAGGACTTTGTATGGTGTGCAAATAAATATTGTTTATATTATTATTTTTAGAATACTTACTTACTTACTTATCTTCACGCACAATCCCTGACGGGGTAGCCAGAGAGAACAGATCGCCAAGTGTCACGATCCTTACATACCTCTTTCGCTTCTTTCAGGTTCATTATCTTCTTCATACATGCACGTCTAGGTATCCGAGTACTCTTGACCCTCCCCTCTTCGAGCAGTTTGCTCACATGGTCTTCGAAAGTTAGTCTCGGTCTACCTCGACACCTTTTAATATTAACTTTCGCGCTATATATTTTCTTCACCATTCGGTCTTCACTCATTCGCTCAACGTGCCCAAACCATCGAAGCACGCCCTTATCAATTTTTGTGATAAGGTCATCTTTCAAACCTGCCATATTGCGAATCTCTTCGTTTCGCTTTCGGTTTGCCATGGTAACGCCGCACATTTTACGAAGAGATCGCATCTCCACTGCATTCAACTTGCTTTTATGCTTCTTCTGGCACACCCAGGTTTCGCTGCCATATAACAAAGTCGGTACCAACACTGCGTTATGTATTGCAAGGCGTGCACTCTTCTATTCTTTTTTAGAATAAATTAGATTTATTTGTTATATATTAGAAAGCAAAGATAAATTGTTACAGAAGATTTATTTTTTAAAGATTATTACAGCCTTTAGCCGTGAAACGCAGCCAGTTACCATGTTCGCCCACGTAGCCAGGAATAGCGTGGCCGCCGGGGATTGGGGGCCGTCTCTTAATTACTCTCATTTGGGTGGTATATTACCATAGTTGCTACGCTTGGCGAGTGGGTTGGCAACCGCATTATTATTGTAGTATTGCTGTGTACAGGAAGATGCTGCTGCCCATCTCCTGACTATTTCCCTTTGTCGCCTCTTACGACACCCACGGCAAGATATAGGGTAGTGAATATTCTTAACCGCCACTACACGGCATTTTTAGTATTAAGTCAGCCTTTAAATCCTATACTGATATTAGGTTCAGCAAAATTTAAATAAATGAATAAATAAACTTCTAATCTTCGGAAATAGCTAACTTACTATTTAACTTCTACAGGTTAAGTCCAATAAACACCGCATTGACTTCGGCTTCTGTTAATTCAAATTGACGCCAAGTTGTAAACAAACTATCGCGGAACCTACTCTTGCCTTAAACTCTCCAAAGTTGCGACATAGTTGAAGCTTAAATTTTATTTTAATAAACTGGTTGTCGTGATGTTATTTTTTCATGCAACTGTATAAAGTAACAGGAAAAAGGGTCACCGGTTCTCTACACTCACCATACGAAACACAGCAGCGTTAAGCTAATATTTAAAGCTGGTATATATTTTTTTTTTATAGGAGAGGGGGCAAACGAGCATGCGGCTCACCTGATGGTAAGTGACTACCGCCGCCCATGAACAACTGCAACACCAGGGGAATCGCAGATGCGTTGCCGGCCTTATATATATATATAATACAAATATAATATAAATATATATATATATATATATATATATATATATATATATATATATATATATATATATATATTTAAAGCTGTAGCGTATTGCTACCTCGTATACAAACATAATACAGCTACATCGTAGCTCTGCCATGAATAAAACATTACACTATAAAACACTACAAAAATACTAGTGTTTCATGGTGTAATGTTAAAGTGGTATATAAAACCAAAGTGTTTTATAGTTTCTTTAAATATTTGCATTAATTACTTGTAAAGGTCCATTAATAGCAAAACTTTGTAGTCTCGATTTCACAAATTGTGGACAGAATGATTTTAATTTATCGCGTTGAAGAAAAACTTTTCTTCCAATTCATCCTTCATTTAGGGCTACTAAGAAAAGTCGAACACTATTTGCTTTTGCATTTGCTTTTGAATTTTGTGTAAAAAATAAATACTTGTATTTCTATCTTTATAAACAATTTATTGCAAAATGCAGTGTAATGGCCTCGTAAGAGAATCCATCAGCTTTTAGCCGACTTTAAAAAGGAGGTTTACAATTCTGCTGTATGTTTATGTATGTTACGCAAAATCATCGTCCATTGTCAACCAATTGTGATTGTTTTAATGTTATTATTCTGAAGACACTCAACATGGTAATAATAATCTTTAATATAAAGTAAAAGCAGACTTTAAAGAAATATAAAGAGTAAAATAATTGCACATCTGCAGCGTGGGCGTGGCTCTACCAGTTTATTATATTTGCGTTTGTCACTTAAGGTTTTTTTTTTGGTGAAAAATAGCGCATATTTCTCAGAAGGTTCGACGATAAAATGATGTAAAAGGTTATAAAGGCGTATTTGGCCATCCCGTAGTTACATTCGTCAGAGCTCATAGCCTACAGCGTGGATATCGAAGGGTCAAAGTGTTATTGCGTCGTTCTGAAATATTTTCTTAGCAAGCGTGATTAAATATGCAAAACTAAATTCGGTTAAGAAAATATATTCGTAGCTTTATATGCGATCTTCTTGTGTTCTCACGTGTCTAAGCGTTTCTTTTATTTGGTTTGAAAATGAATTTATAAATAAAATGTACTGCATTATCTCGAAAGTAGACTGCCACGGGTTGTGATGATGATGAGGATGATGATTATGTTAAGAGAGATGTATCAGACTTTTGTAGCAATAATTAGCATACCGTTACCTACGCAAGCTATCAAGAGTCCACTGTTGAACAGAAGCCTTTTCCATAGATTGCACGATATGTCTGACGACGTTGGCAATATTTATCCGCTTGGCAGGCGTGTTCACAGTTTCAGTTTTTAATATTTTTATTTGTTGTTGGCAATACACTGCTGCTATCACTTTGTTACAATATCAAATATGATTTTGCTAAATGCAATTAAGCACGAAGAGTAACGAGTGCATATAATTTTAACGTAGTACTCAGAGCCACTACAGGCACTGAGGGTGCATTACTAATGTGTTGTTTCAATCGGTAATAGAACGCGTTCTCGAAAGTTAAATAGCAGCAATACGCTGCTGTGTTTCGTGAAATGGGTGGCGAGAACCGGACAGGTTCCCCCTTTTCTCACAACGAGTCATTTCATCTTATTTTGAATAGGGTTACGACAACGCATCCGCTGTTTGGTTATTAATCGAGGATGTAGGCGTCATTCGACCACAGCATTTACAAACCATCACGAAGACTGTGTGCTCATTTATCACCCAACCTAAAATAAAAAACTTAATTCATGATAAAAAACGGTAGACTGAAATATAATGTGACGTATAACAACTTAGTAATTTAGAAAAACATAATAGATGACGTTATAAATGCTTCATTTTATTAAAATGCTGTGTAATTCAAAAAGTCGCGTTCTTGTAAGTTTCAAATTATTCCTTTTTGTTGCATTCTTCAAGTGGGACACATTTCTTGGTGACGGGGTCCCTGACAGTCGGAGGAGCGCAGTAGCAAGCAGAAAAGTCACAAATATTTCCACGCGTGTCTGGTTGGGGATTTGGTTCATCGCAGGTTGCCTCCTTTGTCAAATAACCACATCCAAAAGCATAAGCTTGAGTACCCTCCTCACATTCTCTGTCACCTGCAAGTCGATAAAAAGTTATTTAAACTATTATTAACATACTGCTTTCGGTAACAGATTACTCTCTTCAACAATAATAATACTGTTTTGCTAAATAAAAATTTATAATAATTTATTTTAATTTATGATAATTACACTGAAATCCAGTATGGAGGTCACTTAACCTTTAACTGTGGACTTAATTTTTTCTTTACACTTCTATGGACGTGGAGTCCCTAAGACCCCTGTAATTCAAAGTTCTAGTTTATACGTTTTTTTTAGTTATGGGTACAATTTGTATTCAGGTACTCATTAGTAGGCCTAAATCAAACAAAACAAATACAAATCATATAACTATTTATTAAATTTTACTTTTTTTAACGAATTTAGGATCTTTAAAGCACATTTTCAATCTTTGGCGACATGGCTTGGTTTATCAGAAAATAATATTTTAAAAAAGCAAACTAAATTAAAAAAAACCTTCTTATTACAAAATTATTAAGAACAAGAAATCAAATAAGCAAAAAAATAACCTCTTACATAGAAAAATTAAAATTTTGACAACACCTAAACATTAGCAACTTATTGGCAATCCTTACACAATTGCTTTGAACATTGCAAACAAACGGGACGATTGCAGTCAACACAAGTATTTGTTGTCTTTCTATGCAGTTTTGGAGGGCAAAGTCTACATATTTTACGAGATGGAGGGCCTACTTCTGCAGTCTCAGATTCATCAGGAGGCATATCAGAACCCAAAACGCGGGTCAAAGTCATTCTCAATTCTTTGGGTAGTTTTGTATTGATTACGCATCTCTTCATTTGAGGAACCACAAGACAACGCGCCAATTTTTTTAGAAAATCTCCTCGATCTATATTTTTTGTCTGGTGCTGATTATAGAACACAAATGCGTTGATACTAGATAAATCTAGTACTCGGTAAAACACCACCAGGGGCCATCTTCTTGTGCGTCGGCTACACGAGTAAATGGAACACTTTTTGTCAGTATCGTCGACACCCCCTTTTGTCGAATTATAATATTCTATAATTTCAGGTTGGTGGGTATTAGCATTGACCGTGGCATAATGATGCATAGAAGAAATTAAAATGACGGATTTGTTCTGCTTTGGTACAAAAGAGTATAAAGTTTTATCTTTCGTAATACCAAACAAAGTAGATAGAACTTGACGGTGCTTATTGGGTTGAAATTCGGGAGGGATCTCTCTCTTATTCTTTTTCATGGTTCCTACATAAGTAAGTTTTCTTTTAGAAAGTTCATCGACTAATTCTACCGACGAGAACCAATTATCGGCGGTAATATTGCGATTACTTCCTTGAAGCGGCTTTGTCAGGCGAAGAACGCACTGAGTGGGTACAAGAAACTTCCTTTCTTCATCGGTAAGTCCGATGCCATCGGAGCCTTTTCCGCTGTATATGTAGCCATTGTAAAAATAAAAAGTTTTTGAACCACACAATGCCCTTATTACTAGCCCATATTTGCCTGGTTACATTGGCATGTATGAGATAAAGTGACTTCTACCACGGAATTTTACCAGCATCTCATCTACTGTAACTGATTCGCCAGGTTGATAGAATTTCTTAGAATTTTCGACAAACCGATCAAAAATAAATGAGATCGCTGCCATTCTATCAGTCTTTTCTCTTTCCGAACGATCTGAATGGTTGTCAAAACGCAGGCAAAAGAGTAAAATCAGAAATCTTGTTTCAGACATACAACATCTAAATATTTCACAGCCAGTACCGTCCGTGGCAAATATGTACATATTACACACACACTATACTTTCGTGATTTGATTTCAATACGGCTGAGTAGTACAAAAGCCCAAGTAAAGAGTTCAGTTCTATGACATCTAAATCTTTCAATTCTGGTCTATCCTGACGTTTGTATTTTCTTTGTATTTCAGCAAGTTTTTTATTAGTCCAGGTTATAATATTCTGTCGAATATCATCATCAATAATTTTGCTCCATATGCTAAACACATCGTTTTGGTCATCCGCTGATAACAATGATGTAGTATTTTTAATAGATATTATATTGTGTTGTGGTGTACGATTTTTTCTACTCGACGGCGGATTCATAGCCCATTTGAAGCGGTTTTTACCGTAATAATATTTTTGTCTGCGAAGGTTTGACAGTGGAATATCTTCATCGGAACTATCATCATCCGTAACATTTTGACCCTTATTTTCACTGTTAACTTCTTCCTCAGTTGCCAATGATCCCATATTTTCTTCGTCGCTTTCATGGTCTCGCAAAAGGTTTTCTGCGGATATCAAACAATCGGCAATATCTTCTTCAGTATCTGATTCATCGGAGGCCATTAGAAAATCAGTGATTTCATCTTCAGCTAAGAAGTTTTCTAAGCGTAACACTTTCTTTCCGAGCAGATTTTCAGATAAAGTGCACGGTCTTTTCATACCTGACGTACTTGGCTGATTATACTTGTCCATTATCACGAAATAACTGAAAAAATAAAACGCAAATTCCACATGTCGTGTACAGAAAACATGGACGTGGGGTCTCAGAGACTCCGGTCGAGTTTTAAGAGAAAAAATTTTCACGTGCTTTAAAGCCAGCGACACAACCACCTCCACCCACACTTGTTTTGTCACTAACACGAAAGGAACTGAGGAGCTCAGTATCGGAGGGCGCGTCGAAGAAACCGGTTTTTCGGATTCGTAGAAAGGTAGGGGCCTCTGAGACTCCACGTCTATACTTAAAGGGCCTCACCCTAGCCATTAAAAGAGTAAGGTCGTATCTAGCCGATTAATTATCGTTTTAAGTCGGTTTTATATTTTCAAGTACAGGGACATACAATAACAAAAAAAAAACTTTTCATAAATTGTATCAGCCGACTACAAAAATACAATAATTTCACATTCTGTAGTCGGTACTTAGACTTAGTATATGGAAGAATTGATATTATTTTATTATTTTTAGTAAGGACAGGAAGTTGTCGTTACTTCACTCCCGTGCATCGGAAAGCGTGTAAAGTCGTTGATCCTGAGTTTTATCTTCGAAGTCAGCTTTTACTTCTTATCAAATTTATTTTTAAGCTTTTCATTGAAATAAGGAGTATCATAATTTCACAAGTCTCAATAGTTTTATTAAAAATTTTCGTTCACTATTTTTCCACCCTTACGGGTGAAATTTTATTTTCAATTTAATGTGGAATCGCCTCAAAGTACAACCTATTTAATAGAAAGGGTTCATCAAAATAGGTTCACAATTTACAAAGATCACTTATCAAAGAAGAAGAACACGTAACATACTAACAAAGAAATATACATTCGAATTCAAAACGTCTTCATTTTCTGAAATCGCCTAAAAGGGATGGAATATCTTCATCTAGGATTACCGTTCTGTTCAATAGAGATAACCGTGACGATAATTAATTTTATAGAGCATAATCTAACTAATCAAATAAATTAATTCTAAATAAACACATTCATTAATAGGACAAGTAGATTTTTTCCTACTTTGTCTTCATCACTGCTGGATATAAGAATCTCCAGTAGTTGGGAGGATTTTACTCAACAGTAAATTGGGTAAGCGTAGTGTGAAGCGACCCCCCACTAGATGGATTGACGACCTTGCAAGAGATGCAGGAAGTCGATTGGTTCAGGTAGTTCAAAACCATGCGTGTGTGATTCCGTGAGGGATACCTGTACACAATAATTGTTCGTTTTTATAGAATAAGGGTTTCCAGCGAACACACAGTCCACCTGATGGTAGGTGGATGTTGTAGTTCATTACCATCTACATCTATCCTTGATTAAGAATCAAAATGCAAATGCATTGCCACCCCTGAGGACTTTTGAGGATCAACATTCATCAACATTATTATTATCATTATTATCACCATTATGTTTCTTCAGTAGCACAACCGGCATATGTTAGATCTTTTTAACTAATAACGAGGTATTTTATCTTAGTCCTAAATGGTTGAAAAGCTGATGCGTTGCGATGCATTTTGATTTTTCATCGAGTATAAACATAATTGTATACAAGTTGGATCACAGCATTCATTAGCCATCTGGTGGACTGTGTGCTTCTTAGTCAACTTTTCTTCTATTAAAAAAAACTGTAAACAAGTCACTGCGCCCAAAGTTCGTAAAAACGTGATGTATGACTTACTCTTAAAATCGGAATACAGCAGTGAGTGCTTAAATGGAATAAATAAGCTAAGAGAAGCTCTGACACGTTGTAACTTTTAAAGAAGTAAGCTAAAAAGTGATAAATATCAGTTTTAATTCCATAGAAGTGAGAAGTGAGGGTAATATTATGGCGTACATTCACCTATTAAATATGTGGAGTGAAACTGTACAGATTATGAAACGAAATTTCATTGAAATCAGTTCAGTAGTTTAACAGTTCATCGCGGACAAACAATGTGGAACAACTACACTGGCGATTCTGTGGTGCAGTGGCTTAGCAATAAATTACATCGCTAAGGACCACGGGTTTAATCCCGTACGGAACAAGTATTTATATGGCCTTCAAGTATATCCTCTAAGAATCAAAATGCAGATACGTTCTCACACATGTGCACTAAGAGTGCTTCATTACCAGTGAAAAAGATATTTGCTTCTCGCCACTAATAATACGAAGCACAGTGGTAACATCCTGTTATTTTATACTGGTATTGAGTGCAGTATGGTTTTTGTGATTTTTTATATATTTTTAGTTTTAATTATTTGATGTGTTTTGTAAGTTTTATTTTATGAAACGTGTGTTTCATCATTGGTCTATGACCCTGTATGGTTAATGCACAAAGGCTGTGGCAGAACAGCAGGAGCAATGGGTTTCCCGTTACAACCGAGTCACAGACCGTTTTGTAACAAGAAATTATTAAGCTGTATATTTCAATTTTAACATTGTACTTTTGTGGCAAATGAATACATTTTAAGTATATATTTATTTGTCCGGTCTAATTATTTATGCTGCAGCTAAATTACGTTGCAGCGTAGCTCCACTGTAAGTTATTTATAAATTCGACACAATCAAACGCCACCAGATATTTTAATTATTAAAAACCATATAGAGTTACTTTCTTTAAATACGTAGTTTTAAATTCTATGCCAATTTATTAATACAAAAGCATTCACTTATGATTAAAACTGTTAGTTACTATCACCTCCCCATAATGTATATACACCCCCGTGTATGTGGAAAGGTATCACAGAGTGTCACACTAACAACAGCCAATAACATGAAATAAATTACAGATTTCATTTTAATAGTTTTATTTTCTTAATTAGGCTCCGTAGCGCAGTGGCTTAGCAATGAGTTGCTGCGCTGGGGGCGCGGGTTCGAATCCCGCACGGAACAAGTATTTGTATGGCCTGCAAATAATTGTTCCGGGTCTGGATGTTTGTCCTTGTGCAATTTGTGTTTGTAAACTGCCTCCACTATACAAGAGAAAATCCTAGCGTTTCGTTTAGGGTAACGTTTTAAAAAAAATAATTTAAACAACTTCTATCTGAGGATTACGATATCAAACTGAACGTAAAAACTTAAATAGGTCACATATATCTAAGGTCAAAAGTGGAATCATGTTTTGATATACAGGGTATTTTTGGAACGCTCCCGAAAACTAAGACAGGCGATAGCACCAAGTATACCTTTGATCATGGGTCACAAATAAATCCGATCCTGATGAAAGAAAAAACATCTTTTTACAACGTTTTATAAATTTTATTCACGCGCCATCATGTTAGTACAGCTAAATGAAACGATAATTTCATAAAAAAAATCATGAAAATACTGAAACATAAAACCAGCAGTGGAATAACTCAATTCATATCAGCTGATTAAAGGTCAATGTACGCGCGAACGCAGATTCGCGCGGTCCGCAACTAGCGGGCCATACCACAATACCTAATAATTTACAACACTTGTCTAAATACCTAACTTATCTACTTAACCTACTATTTTGCCACTGTGCTTGTCTCCACGTAGCCATTTTAATCCGAATTTACAGGTTAAATAACCCAAATAACTGGTTCGATTTCCCGCTAATGAAAAAACATTTAAATGAAATGTAACCAAGGTTAGAGTCATGCGTTTTTATTCATCGTGTAGGTATGTTTATTATTCTCATGTATTCAGTTATGTATGTATTCAGATTTATTCAGTACTAAGTTATTTAAAAAAAAATTGTTATGAAACAGCTTACCGCTCTAAATCCTCCGTGATCTTATGAGATGCGGCTCAAATTGTGCTTCATTCATTTCAAGGCAGACTCATGGAGGCGGGGCATCATCGTGTGGTCTTCGACACAGTCGGTACGTAGTTTGTCGAAAACATCCACGATCCTTTTGTAGTTTCGTCAGCACTATCACACTCACGATTAAAAACCCTTTCTTTCACATACCCCACAGAAAGAAGGAAGTCTAACGGGGTCAGATCTGGTGAGCGAGGTGGCCAAGCATTCGGTTACGCTTCAACACTTTGTGCACTGCACAGTATGACACACTTGTTCCATCCCGACGTCTTAACAATTTATTTAGCGATACTTCGTGTACCTAGGTTCGGATACATAACATGTTGTCGTATTCACAATCACTATAAACGTAAGCGTTAAGCATTATTAAAACAAAAAATGTAACTAGAATAATACCAACACGTTATAACAATTTAATAAACAAAACGCTCGTGCACGCGTGTACAAAATCAACACGGAACTGTTTCAAAAACTTCAATTAATTAACACGACAAAACGGAAACCTACTGCGTCACAGCGTGAGGCGATACGAGCCGGCCGGGTTACATTCTCATGCGTCATAATAAAGAAGGACGCAACTAACAAAAACGTAAAATGGAAATAAAAAATAAATTGATGAATTTTTCTTTCAGACCCTGTGTCTATAGTATATTAAAAGGTTTCTATATGAAAATTGAAATATATACGTAGAGACATGAAGATTTTAAGGACGAACTTATTTTTTTGATAATTTGTTTATTTATTTAAATAAAAAGAATTTTCCTTTTCATTTTAGCTTAAAAAATACATCTAGCAACACAAAAACATCGAAGGAAAGACGTATATAACTATTTGCGTCTTTCCAACCTAATAAATAAAAAAAAACTGCCATTCATTTAACATTTTTACATATTTTGGAAAGGTCATTTGAATTTGAAAGGACGCTAATAGTAATTTATTATTTTTTTCTTAGTAAATATTAGAGAACCATTGGTAGTGAGACACAAAAAATAACAACCCTCAACTCTTGAGTAATGATTTTAAAGGGGATATCATACGAGACTTACTACGATAATAATTAAAAATTAAAAATTTTGTACAACCGACTTTAATATAAATAATTAAGGATAACTCAAAAACTATTGGTCTGACCTCGATCAAATTTATATGGGACCACATGTGAAACACCAGCTCTTAATAATAAGATATAGAATAATAAGACAAGAATAATTGAAATTTAAGTAATCGATGCAAATATTGTTAAAGATGACGTAGCAACTGGTTAAATAAGTCTTTTCTTTTATGTTGAATTTTTATAAGTCTGTGATCAACAGTTACGTCTAAAATTCTTACGATAATTTCTAAAATATTGATATTTGTGAATATTAAAAAAAATAGTAGATGCGCCTTCTTATCATGAGACGAATGGTATATTTAACTCATTTATTCAAAAATTGTCAGATGCGCCCTTTTTTCTTATGACCGTAACATTGACCGAGCTAGATATAGGTCGGTAGCGAAGGGAGTGTGGGTACAGTCGCGTTCTAAAGTACTACATGGTATTGGGCTATTGTTTTATAATATTATAGTATTTAATTGTTTTATTGTAGAATCATACTAGGCGTTTTACTAGCTACTTAGAACTTTGGAAGAGGTTGGAATTAAAAATGGATAATGTTTACTTGAGCATTATTTGTTATTTCTATCGTAAAATATTTTTAAGTTTGTAAGAAGAAAACTTAAGCTAAGTGTGACACGACGTCCATTATGTCGTCTTGGGTTACATGGAAGCCAGATGTTGATGGTGTGTTGGTGTTACAGGATGCTACTTCATCATCACTTTCATCTTCGCTTGAGCTTCCGTCCTCAGGTCGATCACATGGTAATTTTTTCGGTATTCTTCCTCAACACTTTTAAATTTACTGCACAATTTTCCCCATTCACCTTCTCCTATCATATTTAACTTTTCGTTCACTAGTTTAGTCATAAAACAATAGATATAAATAATTTTTCTTTCCTTCCTTTTTAAAACATCGCGCGAGTCGCAAAGTAAGCTGTGTATGCGACTGTATTTTTGGAGCGAACAAAGCGCGGGAACCAATAGCATGCAGGCACAGTTATACTGGCGGATTGTTCCCCCGTCGCGCCCCCTTCGTACCAATATGTGATAAATCGCTCAGTGGCCAAGTTCAAGGCCAGCGTTCTTTTTTCACCGTTCGCGCGTACATTAACCTCCATTAGTCAGGTGATATCAATTCAGTTTTCACTGCTGGTTTTATGTTTCATTATTTTCATGATTTTTTTTATGAAATTATCGTTTCATTTAGCTGTACTAACATGATGGCGCGTGAATAAAACTAATAAAACGTTGTAAAAATATGAATTTTTTTTTCATCAGGATCAAATTTATTTGTGACCCATTATCAAAGGTATACTTGGTGCTTTCGCCTGTCTTAGTTTTCGGGAGCGTTCCAAAAATACCCTGTATACAACAACAAAAGTGAGCAAGCAGATTCAAAATAGTATGTAGTTATAGACGTAAAAAATTTTGGTAAATCCAATTGAGCATGCCGTCGCATTAAAATAACGTAAAGCATGATTATACGGAATTTTTTAAAAGTAGTTTAAATACATTTCGACAGCAGTATCGACTTCAACACCCTCAACTACCATGAAAATGACACCCATGATGAAAAAATTGGTACCTACTTCAGCCGCCATCTTGGATTTACATTTCGACAGCACTATTGGCTTCAACACCCTCGAAACTCATGAAAATGACACCCATGATGAAAAAATTTATACCTATTGCAGCCGCCACCTTGGATTTTTCATTTCCACAGCACTTTCGGCTTCAACACCCTCGAAAACCATGAAAATGACACCCATGATGAAAAAATTGATATCTATTGAAGCCGCCATGTTGGATTTACATTTCGACAGCACTATCGGTTGCAACAGCCTCGAAAACCATGAAAATTACATCCATGATGAAAAAGATTGGTACCTACTTTAGCCGCCATCTTGGATTTACATTTCGACAGCACTATCGGCTTCAACACCCTCGAAGCCCATGAAAATGACTCCCCTGATGAAAAAATTGATATCTATTGCAGTCTCCATCATGGATTTACATTTTAACAGCACTATCGGCTTCAACACCCTTGAAAACCATGAAAATGACACCCATGATAAAAAATTGCTATCTATTGCAGCCGCCATCTTGGATTTACATTTCGACAGCACTATCGGCTTCAACACCCTTGAAAACCATGGAAATGACACCCATGATCAAAAAATTGGTACCTACTTCAGCCGCCATCTTGGATTTACATTTCGACAGCACTATCGGCTTCAACACCGTCGAAAACCATGAAAATGACACGCAAGATGAAAAAAATTATACCTATTGCAGCCGGCACCTTGGATTTACATTTCGACAGCACTATCGGCTTCAACACCCTTGATAACCATGGAAATGACACCCATGATCAAAAAATTGGTACTTACTTCAGCCGCCATCTTGGATTTACATTTCGACAGCACTATCGGCTTCAACACCCTCGAAACCCATGAAAATTACACCCATGATGAAAAAATTTATACCAATTGCAGCCGGCACCTTGGATTTACATTTCGACAGCACTATCGTCTTCGACACCCTCGAAAACCATGAAAATGACACCCATTATGAAAAAATTTATACTTATTGCGGCCGCCATCTTGGATTTACATTTCGACAACCGTATCGGTTTCAACACCCTCGAAAACTATGAAAATTTTACCCATGACAAAAAAGTTGATACTACTTACTTTTAGTACGTACTACTATTATTTATTCTGTGCTTTTAAAATATTGTAATAAAAAATCTCTTATTAAGTGGCGAAGCTTGCGAAGTCACTTATTGATTTCGCGATGTCTGTCCGTCTGTCCGTCTGTCCGTCTGTCCGTCTGTCCGTCTGTCCGTCTGTCGGTCTGTCCGTCTGTCCGTCTGTCCGTCCGTCTGTCCGTCTGTCCCACGATTATCTCTAGAACAGTTTCGAATTTTCAAATTCTGTTTTCAGCAATCGATTACTGATCACCCAGGCATCTGAACCTCCTATTTTGAAATTATTTTTTTCCGTTAGAAACCGCTACAAAGCTGATTGCTTCGCCACTTTGCTATGCTGTTAGCTTACTAGGTTTATTGATTTCACGATGTCTGTCCGTCTGTCTGTCCGACGATTATCTCGAGAACGTTTTCGAATTTTCAAATTCTGTTTTCAGCAATCGATTACTGATCACCCAGGCATCTGAACCTCCTATTTTGAAACAGATTGCGCAAAAAAAAAAGATGATTGCTTCGCCACTTTGCTATGCTATTAGCTTGCTAGGTTTATTATTATTATAATCAAGTATTTAAGAAATTTGATTATTCGAATATTGTGTATTTGTACAGCGATCTTTTTGAGCCGCTGCAAACAACCGAAATAATGTCCACTCACGACGGTGACTGACGGCGAACAGATATATACAGTAATATATGGCGATGGCGAACTGAGTTAGTGAGTAAACTACTCTGTGGCTGTAGCTCCCCATTTACAGAAATAATTTTATACAAGGCTACCAAATCAACAAAAATTTCGCCATATTAGAGCCTAAAAAGTTAATTATAGCTAAACAAAACAAAATTACACAGCCATTTGCATTCAGTGGCTTCCCACATGATAGATGAAGAGATTAAAAAATAGATTGAGTTAAACAATTGATATTTTCAAAAGTTATAGTGTTTACAAGCCTTGGGGACATGATAAATCCACACTATTAGCCACTAAAACCCATTTTTTATGTAAAAATAGCAATAAAATAGTAATATATAAAAGAATTAATTTTATATAAACCCTTTTATCATTGCAAACTATAAAGACCGCGTTGACCACAGTCTTGTTTCACCTTAAGGTAACCCATTTCCATATCTCTCGCCGTAAGTGTCTTAAAGTCTGTTGGAAATTATAGAAAGACTGCACGACTGCAATAGATGGCGATATAACCATCTCTTATACATATGCACAGATATAAACAACGTACACACCAGTCTACTTAAGGTAAGTTACTACTGCAGCTTATAAATACTTGCATCGAACTTTAAATAAAAAAGCCTCCGTGTTGTCACCTCTGTGGACTAAAATGGAAAGTCTCACAGCCCTTAATATTCCTGGTTCTCTATTTACTCTACAGATCAGAACACAGTAGTGCACGCACTGCTATTTGGCGGTAGAAATAGGTAAGAGGGAGATTCTTTCCGGATTCCAAGGGAGAAACACAGATCTTTTATCCAAGCTTAAACTGCCTATTTACCTATATTCACGTTTTTTAGCAAGCACGTACTTACAACAAAGTAGATCTAAGGTTGTTTCTTTATTTAACATAATAAAAACTTCGTTTAAATATTTCTCCGGTTGGCTTCGTGATAGGAATTTACAATCGACTAACTTTAAGTAGTTTCCAACTTTTACAATAATGTGAATCGGAACGATAGTAACCTTAAGCGAGAAAGGTTCATTTGTATTCGAGAATAACAATTACTGATAGAACTTTTACAACCGGCAAATTCATATATATATAAAACGTTCGGCGGACTGAGAACGTGGCGGCGCGAGTGACAAACTACTTACTCGTCTTCATCATCATCATAACCACTTATCAAATGTCCACTGCTGAACACAGACCTCCCCAATAGATCGCCTCTTAGGGTGAATAATTTTCATAGTTGGCAGGCTTAGCAGGCGGGTTGGCAAGTTTTTTTTTATAGGATCGGGAGACAAACGAGCACACAGTCCACCTGATGGTAAGTGGTTGCTCTGGCCCATAGACATCTACATTTATCCTCGTTTGGGAATCAAAATGCAGATGCGTTGTCACCCGTGAGGACTAAGATGGAATGCCTCTTTTCCAGTAAAAAGGGTCTCCGGTTCTCTACACTCACTCTACGAAACACAACTGCTATTTACTTAAACTGCTATTTTACGCTGGTATTCTGTGAGAGCGTGGTCCTTCCCATGTCGAGCCGACCCGTTCGTGCTACAACTATACTACTAATATAGCTGCAGCATGGCTCTACCACGCATAAAAATCTTTTAAATATAAACGAACTAATTACAAAATTATCATGAGATAAATCTCCTTTTTAAAAAATAAATTGATTGTTACAATAAGCATCTTTTTTAGAATAATAATTAGAGTTTTGCTGGAAAAGATGTTCGCAGAAAAAAGGGAAACAAATTATTTAAATATAAGTTTAGAATCGATTTGACATGATCGACATCTATTTAAATTTCTTTTCAATAAGGATTTAAAAGTCTCTCGCCTTCATTTCTTTAACTACATTTTATTTACATTCCGTCTCTACGCGCCCGGTATAAAGTGAAATTTAACATTTATCTTTATTATACATTGTTGAACGTGAGCCTGACATTTCGTAGGACAAACTTGAATGTGAATAAAAGTTTGTTAAACAGAGTCACTGACCCAACACTTACCATCAGGTGAGGTCTAAGTAAAAGCACTAATGTATTTAAAAAAAACATGCTTGTTCTGTTTAATTAATTAAATAAAATATATAGCAAGTTCTGTCACATAATAAATAAACCCCTACAACAAATAATATGAAAAGGTATTCGTAGCTGCAAAGTTTCGTATTAGGAAGCGCGATTTTCATAATCTATACATATAATAAAACTGTAAATAGCAGATGTCTGTACATTTTATATTTTTGTAATAAAAGTGATTGAGGGGTACTAAAAATAAATAATTAAATACATTTCTACTATTTTTAGAATTTTCTGTCTGTCTGTCTGTTTGTTTGTTAACGTATCACGTTTAAAGTACTAATTTATATCATAAGAATTGTTAAGGAAATTATAAAGTTTACCTTCGGGTTACGTTTAGTCTTTATTTCATTAAAATCGGTTCATTCCATCAAAAGTTATGATAAATATTCTGAAGTATGGGTAGGGAATCTGCTTAACGGTGGCTTTGTTTGAGTCATCAAGTTGATGTTAGCAGCGCCATCTCTCTTTAAATATATACATATAATAAAAATGATGATAACATGTTGTGTCTCTTTCTGTACATTGTATATTATATATTTTGG
The DNA here is from genome assembly GCA_033319125.1 of Parnassius glacialis. Taxonomy (NCBI): domain Eukaryota; kingdom Metazoa; phylum Arthropoda; class Insecta; order Lepidoptera; family Papilionidae; genus Parnassius; species Parnassius glacialis. The sequence goes on from JAVANC010000025.1 coordinate 6,640,442, forward strand.
TGACTAAAATCATTATGAGGAACTAAAAATAATTAAATAAGTAATTTTTTATAATTTTTAGAATTATCTGTCTGTCTGTTTGTCTGTTTTTATATGAACGCATCACGTCTAAAGTAAACATCTTTTTTTTTCAAAGAAATCGTTAAGAAAATCATAAAGCGTATGTTCGAGTTACATTTAAGTTTGTTTTATTAAAATTGTTTAATTCTATCGAAAGTAATCATTAATATTTTGAAATGTAGATTCGAATTTGTTCTGTGGCGCCATAAAATCTCAGAAATAGTAATTGTGTGTAAAAAAAAAGTTCCATAATAATTAATATATTTATACTTAAAACATAAAAAGAGATTTAAAAAAGGATGTTTTCTCACACAAAGGACGTAATAGATGGAGTTGTACAAATTACAACCTTTTCTGATTTGCTGTGTTGAGAATTTTCGCCGATGAATCGTATTGATACTTAATGAAGAAATTTGTATCTATCGAAGCCATACAACGGAACCCGACCAAAAATAACAAAATTGCAACGAAATGTCGTGATATTGTATTTTTAATATACGCAAAATCAGTACTGCCATTTTAGCGCTTTGGGAACTAGATTTAGCGCTTTTTGGAATGTATAGCGCGCATTTCGAAATTTTAGCACCTAGCACTTCATCCAGCGCTTTTTGGTGTATTTAGCACACATTTCAAAATTGTAGCGACTAGCGGGTTATTAACTCTTTTATAGCAGCACTGTTAGTCCACATTACCGATAATAATAATAATGACCTTTATTATTTTTTTTCCACAAATAGTACATTGCGGTTTATCTTTTTCAAACATATTTTTTCCACAAAACAAAGAGCATGGGAGACGAGTCCAAACTAGGATACCCTGTGCTATGGATCTCCCGGCTTCCCCTTTAGGATGATCAACTTGATTTTTTTACCGACGACTATAACCACTCACACGTCCATGGATACTACGGTATCCAAAATTCCAAAATAAAAGTAGCGTTGTACGTCCTGGATACTATAGTATCCAGAGCGTCAAATTTTATAAAGCTGACATCTAGGGGCCATCTGCGGTTCTTTTTGTGAGTTTTGGTTATGGAATCGATAGCTAACGAACTATTTTACGTATTAAATAAGAGATGGCAGTGTAACAAACTTTGACGAATGAACAAATAATTATCTCACTTCAGTGCTTCAGTCGCCTTTACACTCGGTGTTTTGTGTTTTTGTAGTGTCGTAAGTCATTTAGTTTTATTTAATATTTCTTAGATTATTATACATCATAGTAAACTAGATGATTTGGGCTTTATAATTACGTATACATATCACAGTTCCAAGTGTAAAATCGAATCATATTTTAAATAAAAACTATAACTGTTTAAAAAAAATGGCCATTGTGAAGTCGTCAGCCCAATTTTAATTTTGTTTACTTTGTTTTTCAGTATAATTATATTTAAGCAACGAGTGATAATTCGTAATAAATATAATAATGCACTTTAAGCGGGGAAATCCCCTTCATTAAAGTTTTCGTTCATGGTTTTGGCAACGCATTTATTTTGCTTTATTCAGTTTCAGTCAGTTGTTTAGAGCACAGCTAAGTTAAAAGTTACTTAGAATAGTACTAACTACTGTTGACAGCAATTGCCATAATTATAAGTCGATGTCCTGCGAAGTATTGATACATCAAAAAATATTGCCAGAAAAAAACTTAATGTTGTTTTCTTTATTATGATTATATTTTCTTGAATTATAAATTATAATAAAAAACACAAACTTTGTTTGTAGTTAATTTAGCGCGAAATCTAGGTCTTTTTTAAAGCGCTGTTTTCATGAAATCTAGCGCTTTTTGTGTTGTCCTAGCGCTGAATGAGTTTTTTTGATCTGGCAGCACTGCCAAACAACCCTCCATTAAGAAGTAACTTTCCTTTCAGTTTTAAGCGCATTCAGTTCCCATTTACAGTCAGCGTGTTATGCGATGACCGTAAATAAAGCGCAAGGTCAAAATTTACGCGTTGTAGGAGTGGACCTCAGTACTGACTGTTTTGCACATGGCCAACTCTATGTTGCTTTTTCCCGCGTTAGTAGTCCCGGTAACCTTTTTGTGTACACCCCGGCTAAGTCTACTTGTAACGTCGTTTACACCGAAGCTCTATCATAAACTACTTAGAACTTTGATGATAATGATTTATTTTCTTACCACTTATTGATACAGTAATGATATAAATCGTTTAATATTCTCTTACCTAAACGACAAATTCTTTATGTAAAACTATATACGCGAGCTACGCCGCGGGCACAGCTAGTTTTGTAAATATTTATTGAGAGATATTGCAACTCAGTTTATGAGTTTCATTATGTTCTCACTTAATTGCTTTCTATTTTATAAGTAACGCAGTACGTGTTAACTTCTTACAATCGGTGTTAATTATTGTTTGCACATTTAATTTTATTTTCGACGTAAGAAATAAAAGTTTAGTTTGTCAAACGTCAACATGTTTCTTATCTGCGGCGGTTTAAATTGAGGTTACCCTGTCCGGAGAAGAAATTGCGAAAAATCTTTCTGTAAAAATATTTTTGTAATTGTTTTAAAGGACAGTTATGCGATATTCTTCCACCACCAATAGATAACCAAAGCTTGTGTTTAATTTAACTTGCACAAGCTTAGTAAGAAGCAAACCCGAGCAGACCAGTTACCATAAGCCAGCAGAACCTGTTCACAAGTATGACAGAAGTGGCAGCCATCGCCCTCCTAGACTATTTAAAGGGAAGACTGAACTTTTCATATGACACCGCTGCTAGCAAAGAGTTTTCAGCGAGCATGACATAATAGGTCTTAATAGGTTCGGTCTAGATCCAGTCTGTTTGCTCCTCCGACACTGTCTGCCGTAAAAGGTGGGAAAAACAGCGCATCGTAATACAGATATTTATTTGGTAGCGTCCCGCTGAAGTATAGCTGCAGTGTGACCGGAGAAGGACTACGACTGCACAGAATACCAGCATAAAAGAAATGTATAATACTACTGTATTTCGTATGGTGAGTGTAGAGAACTGGAGATCTTTTAACTCGTAACGGGTCATTCCATCTTAGTCCTTAGGGGCGAACTCCGGCCGCAGTCCACTAACGTACATTCGAAATGGCCACCTCGTGTCAGCCATGTCATCATCATGCTGATTCCTCTTAGTTTACTGTTGGTTACAGAGCAACAGCATCCTCACTTGCCGCGGTATATCTTGTTAATTTACGAGTGAAGCACTGACGCCTTCTTAAAGTTGAACATATATTTCACAGCCTGGTGATGAGCAACAGCGTTACTTATAAGGAAAATCTGGCAAGCGCTGGCTATATGCAGATGCCTAAGACCGCTAAACAAGCTATGAAGATAGCTATATTTTGAGTTTGATAGCCAAACGTATCAGTAACCTGAATCGGCGATGGGCCGGCCATATAGCTCGATGTAACGACAACCAATGGGAAAGAGAGGTTCTCGAGTGGCAGCCTCGTACTGTCAAGCATTGTTGGATGATCCTCCACTACATGGAGTTATGACCTGGTAATACATTCAGGAAGTCGATGGATGCAGGTGACTCGGAACCCTGTTTTTGGCAGCCTATGTTCGGCTGTAATGTTAGCGATGACAATTATAGAGAAAAGAAAAGTAACAGCCTATATATGTCCCACAGCTGGACTTAGATTTTCTATAATTTCTGAAAAGATAGGGAGAAAATGATTTGCCACAATGCTCCAGTACGTAGTATGACTTGCGGATTTTTAAAATATATTATGTTATAAAAATAATTATAACTTAGAATATGGTGTAACATATCAGAAGAAAAGCTAATGAGTAGATTCCAAACATATTGTACATATAATTTGCATATATTATATTTCAGACTAGTTAAATGACTGCAGATTCTTTATTTTAAAATCATTCACTTTGAAATATAAATGCCATCCAGCTGCATCTGACTGTTATTTGAAACCAGATCTCGTTAATCAGTAGCCAGGTAGGCGTTATCCAAAAACTAACTCCTGCTCTTTTATTTTAGTTCTTATTGCTCCGTAAAATTTGAACAAATACTGAACCTGCACTCTTAAATCCCACGGGCGCATTATTATATCCGGGAGTTATTGCGAATATGCCGAGGTAATTGAGTAATAAATCACCAAAACGCAGCGAGTTGCGGTATTGTAGCGCCATATTCAACTTTGATAAAATTAAGTGAGCGGACATAAACATTAGATGGGTTTTCACACTTTTCGATAAACTTTTTTCCTCTCCACACGCTTCGTTTTAAAATTTGTAATGGGAGTAATACACTTCAGCAAGTCCAGAATTTTCGACGTTCACATAAGAGCACACGTGAACATTTATTTGAACAAGCACTTTATCCTCAAAAAGAAATTCATTACAAGTTTCACTTAGCACGTCTTTTGAAGTCTTAAAAATTTAAAACACCAAAATACATGCAAAGTTTACAACATTTTATATACTCAAGTCAAGTCAGAGACCACAAGGAAAATAATAAGGAAATGTTATTTCGAGCACATAGAGCACCTAATGGTGAGTACATGCTGTGGCCAATAGACATCTAAATCTATTAAAAATTAATTAAGACTAAAACGTTCAAGTAAGTAAGAATGCCTCGTAACCTGTAAAAAGGTTCTGGTTGTCTACATTCACCATACGAAACACAACAGCGTTAAATTTAACGCTGCTATTTTGTGAAAGTGTAGTCCAACTGTACCAAAACTGTGTATAGTAGAACTGACCCAATCCGTTCGTGCTGTCCAGTCCTATTCGTGTTATTTCAAATGAACCATATGTCCCTAAGTCCAAGGAATCATTTAGTGGTTTCTAGCAGGCCGTAAAAGAAATGTCTGAGGCGAATTTGAAAAATGTTTCGAAAATTGGTTCGGACCCGTGAAACTTTGTATAGATACTTTTTGGAGCGATTTAATAATAAAACATTTAACAGTATATTTTTTTTTAATTTCGTAAAGCTTTCCGAGTAGCCAATGTATGTTTAAGACACTGACGCGAGGAAATAGGACGCCGCATACATCTGTGAGACCTGTAAGTTTGACACAGTGCACTAGCCGTAATAAAACTCCACGCTCGTATCGATGTATATGATACAGAATGGAACAGTACAAAATAATTAAATTAAAATTGAACAGTTTATATATGGTACAGCCATGCTGCAGCCATATTATGGTTGTAGCACCAATGGGTCGGCTCGATCGGGGAAGGACCACGCTCTTACTAAATATAAAAGTAAAATATCAACTTTGACAACAACAATACAAAATATATATAATACAACAATAACAAATTGTAATTAGTATTCTGTAATTATGAATATGAATATCCACTACCCCATATCTTCCCGTGGGTGTTGTAAAAGGGACACAGGCAGGAGATGGGCAGCAGCATCTTCCTGGTAACGGCAAAATACAATAAAAAACTGCGGTTGCCAACCCGCTCGCCAAGCGTGGCAACTATGGTAATATACCCCCCATAATGAAAGTTACGAAGAGACGGCCCCCAGTCCCCGGCGGCCCCGCTATTTCTGGCTACGGTGGCGACCATGGTAACGGCGGGGCAGGGGGTGCTAAGAATCTCCGGTGGAGGTTCGGCTGCCACCTACAACGACTCGACCTGGCAACATACAACGCACGCACCCTGAGGACTGACGAGAAGATTGTGGAGCTGGAAGAAGAGAAAGACAAGTTACGCTGGCATATTATAGGATTATCCGAAGTCCGAAGAGAGGGGGAGGACACGGTAATCCTCGAATCCGGCAACTTGCTCTATTACCGGGAGGGCGAACATCTGTCCCAAGGAGGTGTCGGATTTATCGTCCACAAGTCTCTCGTTAACAACGTTGTAAAGATTGAGAGGGTGTCGACGAGGGTTGCGTACCTTATACTCATAATCACCAAACGGTATTCGCTGAAGGTCATACAGGTTTACGCACCTACCTCGGCACACCCCGATGAGGAGGTGGAGGAAATGTATGAGGATATCTCTAGAGCCATGCATTTCTCCAAAACCCAATATACGGTGTTAATGGGAGACTTCAATGCAAAACTAGGCAAAAGAGAGGACGATGAGCTGAAAGTGGGGAAATTTGGAATAGGGCAACGGAACCCAAGGGGCCAGCAGCTGGCCGACTTCATGGAGAAAGAGGGACTCTTTATGATGAATTCTTTCTTCCAGAATCGGCCCCACAGAAAGTGGACCTGGTCGAGCCCCGACGGTTTGATAAAAAATGAGATTGACTTCATTATGACGACCAGACGACAACTGTTCAGTGATGTCTCAGTGATCGCGAGGGTGAAAACCGGCAGCGATCACCGAATGGTTAGAGGCACACTGAACCTAAACGTTAAGTTGGAGAGGTCTCGTCTAATGAAGTCAACGCTCCGTCCCCCTCGTGCTCTAATCCAAAGTCCCGAAACCTTTCAGCTCGAGTTACAAAACTGTTTTCAGTGCCTAGAAGACTGCAATGAAGTGGACGATTTGAATGACTAGCTCGTGGCAACTGTCCATGCAGTCGGAGCTAAGTTCTGCAAGACCCGCCGCAGAAGAACACAAAAACTCTCCGATCACACTCTTAATCTCATGGCTGTTAGACGGGAGATGAAGCTACATTCTTCAACAGATTTGACAGCATACAGGCAACTGAACAGACAGATCTCCAAATGCATGCGGCGGGACTTACGCAACTTCAATACAGCTCGTATTGAAGAAGCGATCGAGCGGAACCAAGGCTCCAAAGTCTTTGCCAGAGATCTGTCTGCCAGAAAAAGCCAACTGTCAAAGCTGAAGACCGAATGTGGCAGCATCGTTTCCGGGGCTCCTGAGATTTTGAGTGAGATTGAGAGGTTCTATGGGCAGCTGTACACGTCATCGTTGGAGCCACACGCAAGTGTGAGTAACGATCCAAGAGCGAGTCTTATCCGACATTATTCTGATGATATTCCGGACGTCAGTCTGAGCGAGATTAGAATGGCTCTCCAGCACCTTAAAAACGGCAAGGACCCAGGCGAGGATGGAATTCCAGCGGAGCTTCTGAAAGCGGGTGGAAAACCGGTACTTGAAGTCCTTCAGAAGCTCTTTAATTCCGTCCTCCATGGTGGCATTATACCGGAGGCGTGGAGCAGAAGTGCGGTGGTCTTGTTCTTCAAGAAAGGCGACAACGCTCTCTTGAAGAACTACAGACCGATTTCCCTTCTGAGCCGCGTCTACGTGCTGTTTTCGAGAGTCATTACGAATCGTCTCGCGCGCAGACTTTTCGACTTCCAGCCTCCTGAACAAGCCGGTTTTCGAAAAGGCTTTAGCACCATAGACCACATACATACCCTACGGCAAATTGAACAGAAGTCCGAGGAGTACAATTTGCCACTATGTCTGGCGTATGTGGACTATGAGAAAGCCTTTGATTCCGTCGAAATTTGGGGGGTGCTGCAGTCACTTCAGCGGTGCCAAGTTGACTGTCGGTATATCGAAGTGTTGAAGTGTTTGTACAGTAGGGCTACGATGGCTATCAGAGTACAGAACCAGAGTACGAAACCTATCCAATTGCAGAGATGTGTAAGACAGGGTGACGTCATATCCCCGAAACTCTTCACCGCTGCATTGGAAGACGTTTTCAAGCTTCTGGACTGGAAAGGATACGGTATCAACATCAATGGCGAGTACATCACTCACCTTCGATTTGCCGACGATATAGTCCTTATGGCAGAATCGCTGGAGGACCTAAGCACTATGCTCAATGACCTCAATAGTGTTTTCCAACGGATAGGTCTTAAGATGAACATGGACAAAACAAAGATCATGTTTAATGTCCACGTCACACCTATGCCGGTAGTTGTTGGGAACACTAATCTCGAAGTTGTTGACGAATATGTTTACCTGGGACAAATAGTCCGACTAGGTAAGTCCAACTTCGACCGAGAGGTCAATCGACGGATTCAACTCGGTTGGGCAGCGTTCGGGAAATAACGCCACATCTTCTCGTCAGATATACCTCAAAACTTGAAAACGAGACTGTACACCCAGTGCGTGTTGCCAGTGATGACATACGGAACTGAAACGTGGTCCTTCACTGCTGGCCGGATAAGGAAACTCAAGGTCGCTCAGCGAGCTATGGAGAGGGCTATGCTCGGAGTTTCTCTGCGTGATAAACTCAGAAATGAGGATATCCGCAGTAGAACCAGAGTGACCGACATAGCCCAACGGATTAGTAAGCTAAAGTGGCAATGGGCCGGCCATATAGCTCGAAGAACCGACAACCGATGGGGAAGAAAAGTTCTCGAGTGTCAGCCTCGTACCGGCAGGCGAAGTGTAGGGCGTCCCCCCACTAGATGGAGTGACGACCTGGTAAGATATGCAGGAAGTCGATGGATGCAGGTGGCTCAGGACCGTGCTTTGTGGCATTCTTTGGGGGAGGCCTATTTTCAGCAGTGGACTTGTGAAGGGCTGTAATGATGATGAAAGTAGCATTGAAAGTTCGGAAAGATTTTCTTAATTCTTTTCGCACACACTCTCTCCAATGGTATAGAAATATATATTAATATGTATAAAAATATATTGGTAAATCCAATTGAGCATGCCATCGCATTAAAAATAACGTATAGCATGATTATACGGAATTTTTTTAAAGTAGTTTAAATACATTTTGACAGCACTATCGGCTTCAACACCCTCGAAAACCATGAAAATGACACCTATGATGAAAAAATTGGTACCTACTTCAGCCGCCATCTTGGATTTACATTTCGACAGCACTATCGGCTTCAACACCCTCGAAACCCATGAAAATGACACCCATGATGAAAAAATTTATACCTATTGCAGCCGCCACCTTGGATTTACATTTCGACAGCACTATCGCCTTCAGCACCCTCGAAAACCATGAAAATGACACCCATGATGAAAAAATTGATATCTATTGCAGCCGCCATCTTGGATTTACATTTCGACAGCACTATCGGCTTCAACACCCTCGAAACCCATGAAAATGACACCCATGATGAAAAAATTTATACCTATTGCAGCCGCCACCTTGGATTTACATTTCCACAGCACTATCGGCTTCAGCACCCTCGAAAACCATGAAAATGACACCCATGATGAAAAATTGATATCTATTGCAGCCGCCATCTTGGATTTACATTTCGGCAGCACTATCGACTTCGGCACTTACTTACTTACTTTTAGTACGTACTACTACTATTTATGCTGTGCTTTTAAAATATTGTAATAAAAAAATCTCTTATTATTATTATAATCAAGTATTTAAGAAATTTGGTTATTTGAATATTGTGTATTTGTACAGCGATCTTTTTGAGCCACTGCAAACAACCGAAATAATGTCCACTCACGACGGCGACTGACGGCGAACTGATATATATACAGTAATCTATGGCGATGGCGAACTGAGTTAGTGAGTAAACTACTCTGTGGCTGTAGCTCCCCATTTACAGAAATAATTTATATACGAGGCTACCAAATCAACGAAAATTTCGCCATTTTGGAGCCGAAAAAAAAATATAGCTAAACAAAACAAAATTACACTGCCATTTACATTCAGTGGCTTCCCACATGATAGATGAAGAGATTAAAAAATAGATTGAGTTAAACAATTGATATTTTCAAAAGTTATCGTGTTTACAAGCCACAGGGTCATGATAAATCCACACCATAAGCCACTAAAACCCTTTTTTTTTATTTATTAAAATAGCAATTAATCGATTTAAAAAAAAAATTATTAATAAGTTCAACAATCATTTATCTTTCTAACAATGTGCTTTTTATATCATTTATATGTATAATATGATTGCTAGATACGATTTTATTCGATAAAATGTTAGAATCTTAATTTTTAGGCGATAGTAGAACATACCTTGCGCTTTCGCTTAAGGTATGCAATATATATATATATATATATATATATATATATATATATATATATATATATATTATCTCTTCGAGCCCACAGCATTGCGAGCGCAGTGCTCGTCATTTGGCTACAGAAATAGGTAAAAGGACTTCCGTACAATTTGATGAAGGGTATGTATGTGATCTATCGTGCTAAAGCCTTTTTGAAAACCGGCTCGTTCGGGAGGCTGGAAGTCATCGAGTCTGCATGCGAGACGATTCATAATAACTCTCTAAAACAGCACGCAGATTCGGCTCAGAAGGGAAATCAGTCTGTAGTTTTTCAAGAGAGCGTTGTCGCTTTTCTTAAAGGACAAGACGGTGGCACTTTTGCTCCACACCTCCGGTGCAGTGTCACCATGGACGCCGGAATTAAAGAGCTTCTGAAGGACTTTAAGTACCGGTTTTCCACCCGCTTTCAGAAGCTCCGCCGTAATGCCGTCCTCACCTGGGCTCTTGCTGTTTTTAAGGTGCTGGAGAGTTATTCTAATCTCGCTCAGACTGACGTCCGAAATATCATCGGAATAGTGTCGGATAAGACTCGCTCTTGGATTGTTACTTACACTTGCATGTGACTCAAACGATGTGTACAGCTGCCCATAGAACCTCTGAATCTCACTCAAAATCTCAGGTGTCCCGGAAACGACGCTGACACATACGATCTTCAGCTTTGACAGTTGACACTTTTTGGCAGACAGATCTCTAGCAAAGACTAGGGAGCCCTGGTTCCGCTCGACCACTTCTTTAATACGAGCATTATTATAGTCGCGTAAGCCTCGCCGCATGCATTTGGAGATCTGTCTGTTCAGTTGCTTGTATGTTATCAAGTCTACTAAAGACTGCAGCTTTATTTCCCTTCTAACAGTCATGAGATTAATTAAAATAGATTAAAAGAGTTTGATCGGAGAGTGTATGTGTTCTTCTGCGGCGGGTCTTGCAAAACTAGCTCCGACTGCATGGGCAGTTTCCACGAGCTTGTCATTCATATCGTCCACTGCATTGCAATCTTCTAGGCACTAAAAACGGTTTTGTAACTAGAGCTGAAAGGTTTTGGGATTTTGGATTAGAGCACGAGGGGGACGGAGCATTGACTTCATTAGACGACACATCTCCAACCTATTGTTTAGGTTCAGTGTGCTTCTGACCATTCGGTGATCGCTACCAGTTTTCACCCTCGCGATCACTGAGTCATCACTGAGTTATTTATAATTCCAATAGATATCTATCTAATATATTCCAGATTTAAAATAGCCAAAATGACATCGGAGATATCAAAGAGACGACATGTTTGATATCACGACTGTTGAGCTTGAACACTCTCGATCTTTGTAAACATCCCCAAGTCACCAATTACAATACGCAAGAGACAAAATGGGGTAAATAATAGATACTCTAACGATGCCATTATAAAGTACCTTATAGTAGTGTAGTATGCACAACTCACCTCCATTTGTAACTGACTTCAAAAAAGGAGGGGGTTCTCAATTCTACTGTATATAATGCGTCGAATACATTGATGATGTTCTCATTTTATTTGCATTAAAGTGGGTTACACAAAATGTTTAATTTTACCACTTGTATGTTTTGCATTCGTGGAATAAGGATGTATCCAGACTGTGTATAAAATGTATGACAATTGCCAACAGTATCAAATATACTATATGTCCGGTATTGCGATCGTCTATACGCCTCGTAAGCGTCACTATTATGACTATAATTCTATTCTGTTCTATTGCTTTTTCTATTTTATTATATTCTATGCACTACAACAGGAAATGCCCATTGCCTGCAGTGACCATTTTCTTTTTTTAAACAACGTTACACCCACAATTGGATTTTCTTCTGTATATTGCACAAGGACAAACATCCAGATGTATAACAATTATTTGTAGGCCATACAAATGCTTCATCTGTGAGGGATTGAAGCCGCGTTCCTCAGCGCTTCAACTCAATGTTAAGCCACTGCGCCACGATTCCGAACAAACTACTGAAGTAGTGATATATATTGTCATTATCCGTTTAAAAAAATTAAATGCTATGTATTATCTAGTTTGAAGAGCACCTCGCGCCCTGCGGGCAGCCACCGCAGAGTCTATTATCGTCGGTGGTGTGTCTTTCCTACTGTAGTGGTCGTAGAATTAGTGGTGTTGGGATAAGTGGTTTAATGGATTCTTCGTTTTATTAACTTGTTTAATTCTGTGTTATTCTATACATTCATAATAAATGTTATAGTAGTACTAAAACTATTGATTACCCTATAAAATAATAACGAATAGTAACACTCGCTATTTATCACGAAATTAAGTACGTAAGTAACTTCTCTCTTAAAAATAAACTCGAAAACTTTAATTTCTCTCAAATAGATCAATTAATAGCTCTAAGCTTCCAGAGTTTTAGTCTAGGCGATATCAAAGTATGAGTGAACGAATAACTCCGACGTATCGCGGTAAAGGAAAACTTTTGTACAAGCTTACTCTCCATTAAGGAACACTAAAGAGAAACTCGTTTAGTTGAAAGTAAGCCATTAAGTGAACGAGTGATAATTCAAAAAAAATATTCATTCTTAATTGATCTTCTTGGAGTCATTAGCATAAGTAATACAGTAGTACCCAGTGCAAAGAACACACTGTGTCTTAGAACCAGACCAGAGAGAGATCAGGCGTAGGAACAACGGTTTTACGAGCTTTCCGCGGCGCGGGGATGAAACACCGCAAACCTGTTAACTCCAAACTGCTACTGAGAATGTTTTGACAGAAAAACCCAATAAATGATTTTACCTGACCTGGTATTTAAACCCGGGACCATATAGCCAGCAGTCGCACTCACAACCACTAAACTGTTCGTTCAATAAAGCGCGACTAGCTAAGGCAATTATAATAAGTGCGTTTTGAACATGATGATATATGTATATTTAATAAAAAAGTTTCATTATGATGTATTGCAGCTTAATGCTATTGTGTTTCGAATGGTGAGTATAAAGAAAAGGAAATCCATTTTACTAGAAACGAGGCATTCCGTCTTGGTCCTCAGGGACGACATATTTAATCTTAAATGAGGATAGATGTATACGTCACCATTCCTGTCTTGTTTTTAGCTTAAGAATTTGTTACTAAATAATATTGAACCATAAATTAAATGTTATGTTATTAATTTCGATACTCTATATTGTTTTACTATCCTGAGTCAAAACGCCTCAGAACAAGTTCAAGGTACACAAGCAAATTGTTGAGCACAATAGTGTTTACCAATGGCTTTGTAGACGCTCACATTCTGAAATATTCCTCAAGATATAGTCCATACAAATATTCCCGCACAAATCTAATATTATTACATAAAATATTTACGGAACTGAAGAAATGATAATAAATTATAGCCTATTTTATATGTTATTTCTTTAATGTTTTTTTTTATAAAACTTTGCTCCATAAATAGATTTTCTCTTGTATCGTGACATTTACATATTATGTACTTAAATAGTACTTGTGCAAACATCCAGACTCGGAACAATTACCGGATATACAGTGCGGAATTTGAGTCGAGACTTTGCAGCGCAGCAGTTAAAATCTTAGCATCTGCACTATAGACCCGTTGATTTCTTTTTAGTCTTTAAAAGCCTATCTAAATCACTGCTAGCCTATAGGCACTGTTTGCCTATTGGCTACAGCATCCACTTACCATCATGGGGACTGTGTGCTCGTTCGTTACATTATTCTATAAAAAAAAACACGGCTTAAAAGGAGTGAAATACTCGCGTACATATCAAACCACAAGAAAACACAGCTTTTGTAAAAAATATCGCTTTGTTGTTGAATCTACACGGATTTACGTGAATAAGCTGCACTCGACTGCGGATTACTTTTATTTAGAATATTTTTTTCCTTATTATACGAGCGGGAACATAATTTCGAACGTGGAACGAATGGGTTTATGAATTCGTAAAATGGTTCTACTTTTTTTTAAAACTTGAAGTGATAAACATGCTTACAGTCCACCTGTCACCTTCTGAAATGTTTCAGAGCCTGTAATTATACTGACTGTCTATACTCTTCAAACTGATACACGGTAGTGTTTCTTTATCAGTCCTAGGAAGAAAAGAACTCCTACCATCTATTTCTGTTCCAATTATTAACAAATTTTGATATTGAACTTACACCGTTGTCTTTAGGAAACTACGATAAAAGTTCATTGTTGGATAAAAATAAATTAGTTGAGGTTGTCATAATTATTAACAGATCCATAATACCGAATACACATTTAATCATCTTGATGTTTCGTATAGTTTCGTTCCGTGGCGCAGACGTGTATCATGATCGCTAGCTTGGGTGCAAAATTATAAGCGATCATATGAATCGCCATTGAAATACCATATATAATACGTCCCGTTTCGCACATAACTTTGTACCTCATACAACTCGTATCGGACATAAATATTTATATCGATATTTCGATACTGTATCACAATACGACGATACGATATTTGGTAAGTATTCATTCTCTAGTCAGTTTTCCCTGATCATCAATGGGGACTAAATCTACAAGACTGTGTAGGTTTAAGAATCTGATGAAAGTTTTTATTATATACCAGCAATACAACAAGCAAACAAAATGCCAGCAAATGCACACCTTCAGTTTTTTGATCTTGGAGGCATGCAAAATATTGATGTAAGGATATCCACAACCTCATACCGTCCCGTGGGTGTCATAAGAAGCGATAGAGAAATACTGAAACAGGAGGCAAGTAGAATTATCTTCCGGTTAACAACTCAAAATTATAAATCTTGTACCGTGGAAGCATTATACACACATAAATTGCACAAAGACAAGCATTCAGACCCGAATAAACTATAAACAACAAAAAAACTATAACACAAACAAATACTTCTTCCGTGCGGGAATCAAACCCATGAACATAGTGCCACAAGTCAATACTAAGCCACAGCCATACGAAGTCATCAACAACATTTTATTTCTCACGTAGATCTTAACTAATTAATTTTCACATCTCTTATATAAAGTTTTACGTTGTTGTCTGAGGTATAAAGCGCTAACGAACTGTTAGCTCCGAGTTTATGAAATGTTTTTAAAAAAGAACTTGAGCTATGGAACGCCGATTATTATATTATGATTTACAATAATATTAAGGAAAACGAGGGATGACCAAACGCGAGGCACATTAGTATCGACTGACTGTGGTCCCGATGATGAGAACCAGTTACTGTGTTCATAAACAATGACTAGAAAAATGTCAGCATTCCAGATTCATTCTGAGGTAGTCTGCAATATTACTAAGTGAGGATAAAAAGAACGAGTTATGACGAGAATAATCACACAAAAATTATTCGGACCAAAATCTCAGACTAGTTATTAAGATCATTAATGCCAGTGCGAGAAAATCGGCTCTACTCTCACTAAGCCACCAGAGGCCTACCCAGCAACCTCTGATTCTGGTGATGAAATTTATTATTATTTG
Organism: Parnassius glacialis; assembly: GCA_033319125.1. Lineage (NCBI taxonomy): Eukaryota > Metazoa > Arthropoda > Insecta > Lepidoptera > Papilionidae > Parnassius > Parnassius glacialis. The sequence continues at coordinate 6,655,855 of JAVANC010000025.1, forward strand.
GACTTACTTTTTAGAATACCATCCAGATTGTTATTTTGCATTTATTATGTTCAATTGTTCATGTTTTGATGTTATTCTGTTTTGTGTACCTAAATAAATAAATAAATGAAATAAATGGACTGCAGTGAATAATGAGGGTACTGAACGAAATTCGTAAAATTAATTTTAAGAAACATAAAGCGTACGCTTCTAGTACAATATACGTACTACTAATATAAGTACAAAACACTAGTCTAGTCTAGATTCTATGCATTAAGCTACATCTGCCAACGATTTTAGCTAATTACCTCTTCAAGAAGCGTATCCTTCCTCTCTCGCTCAGCAACGGTAGAGCTTTTAGAACTTAATTAGTTTTAAAGATAGTTAAGTTTTTTCGCATTACTCGCTTGGCTTAACAGTTTCGTATGTAGTGTGATCTTAGAAAACAATCTTCTTTCATATTCATTCATTACAGCCTATTAAAATTTAACTGTTAAACATCACCGGGAGGCAGCCCGCCCATAGATTGCTTGATATGAAATATTTTCCATATTGGCCACACGCCGGTTTTCAATAGCATTAATTTTTATACCTCGGCTGTGTGGCGCAGTGGCTTTGCATTAAATTACGGTACTGAGGGCCGAAATCAGGTTCGAATCCCACACGGAACTAGTACTTGTTTAGCCTACAATTAGTTATTCGGGATCTGGATATTATCGTATAAAGCTTAATGAAATAATTTTTTATCATGGCGATAAAAATAACGGTATATTCAAACAACAAAACCTCCCTATATTTAAAAAATATGTTCAAACGATACGACTCAAAGGATATTAGCTCATGCAAATTTAATTTTGTCCGAGAGGCGAAATAGATTATCTCTCAAAATATCAAAGCAGAATTACTAGTAAGGTTAGCTTCACCTTTAAACTATCGCTTAGTAAATTTTTGAAACTACATATATAAATCAAAGGATGGCTAGTCAACAAAGAATACCCAGGTAGTATCATTTATCAGTGAATACAATAACACAAGCAAAATCCCGGAGAGGCAATTTGGCTAACCGTAATAATTAAATAAATTTATTAAAAGGACCAAACAACACAGTCGTTGATAATAAAATATAAATAAATCTTAGGATTTGAAATTTTTACAAGCAAGATCTAAACATAATAACTAAACTTTTAATAAAAATTAAGTGAAGTAGACTTCAAAAACCAAAAAAAAATATCGCTGAATTTAAGACTTCCACATACCATCAGGTAGCCACTTACCATCATGTAGATTGCGTGCTTAATTGTCACCCTTATTCTGTATAAAAAAGACAGTGTATCGATGAATTACCACCCATCATTTATAGTTTCATATATATTATTATTATTTTACAACAAAATTCCAAGCATAGGCCATAGCACCCGCCTACTGCCAGGCGGAATGTAGCTTCATTTGTCATCCTTATCTATTTAAATAAGTATATATAAAGATGAATAATTTTAAAACTTCAAAACAGCTAACAGCAAACCTTCTGCTTAAGAAGCCTCGTGTCACAGATAAACTTATTGTCAAAGCCAAACTATCGCTAAGATAAGATAATGCTGTTCTGCTGGCATTGATATTGTGCCAAGAAATTTATCCAAAGAGCCAGAAGTTCTCGTATAATGAACGCAATCCAGCCCGCATGAAACAATAATGAAGTACTATTTAAACAGAGGGCCAAGTACGAAGTTCGAATAGAATTTTAGATGCATTGAGGTTGAACGTTCGTAATAATAATTTAAAACAATTTATGGGGTATTTTGCCTTAACCGTTAAAATTTCTGATCACTAAAGTTTCAAAGTCTGAGAGATCATCCACCAGCTATTTTAGTTTCTCTCTTTTTTTATTTAATTATTTGATTATAATTTGACAATATTTAAATTGATATTTTACGGTATACAGCTTTAGTGTATGCCGATGCCATCAACAAACATAGCATAATTATTATAAACATAGTAAGATAATTAAATGGTCTCACAGAATACCAGCGTCAAATAGAAGCTTAATGATGCTATGTTTGGTATGATGAGCACAGAGAACTTGAGATTTTTTTTTAACTAGAATAGGGGCATTTCGTTTAAGTCCTCAAGGTTGACAACGCATCTGCATTTACATTCTTAAAGTTGCAACCTATTTACGTCCCACTGCTTGGCACAGGCCTCCTCTCATTTCTGAGAGGGTTTTAGTGCAAGGAAATGTCCGCCGCGCTGCCCCAATGCGTGTTGGCAAAATTCACATGTCTTCGAAATATTTTTTTCTTATTTCTCAGACTTGCACGTATCCTCACGATGTTTTCCTTCACCGCCGAGCACCTGGTAAATCAGCACTTAAAATTGCATTAAACAATTTCATTGGTGCCGGCGGGGATCGAACCCTGGTTGCTCGAGTACTGTGAAGCTTACAGCGAGCGCTAACCATCTGAGCTACCACGGCTCTTATCATTTAAATTCTTAATTGATGATAAATGAAGATGTGTATAGGCCATAGCATCAATTTACCATCAGGTGGACAGTGTGCTCGTTTTCCGCTCTTATTCTATTTGTAAAAGAAATCTTCCTTTCATTCTGTTGCCCTTAGTTGACCTGACATAAACAAGATGGTTATGCTATCTATAGGAATCTATTAATTTTCCTTGCATTTTACATAGTCGCCTCCTACGAAACTCATGGGATGAAACGGTATAAATTATTCTTTCTACGCCAGCACAGGATTAACGATATTTTAAAGCACGAACAATAGCCACCTGTATACATTGACTTCCGGCATTTATAACTAGGTCTTGACTATATCTAGCAGGCTTTCCCACACTTCGCTTTCAAGTACGAGGCTGTCGTTTGAGAACCTCTCTTCTTCATCGATTGTCGGTTCTCGAGCTGTATTGCCTGACCATTGCCACCTTTTCTTGCTGGTTAGTTGGCTTGTGTCGCTTACTTTGGTTCTAATGCTGAAATACACATTACAAAGCTTCTACCCTTCTAACAATTTCACGTAGATAAACTTCGACCAGCATTTTTTTTTTTCATAAAAAGGACTAATCGCTAGGACGATCCAAAAAGTCACAGTCGCTTTTAATTTTATGATACAGTGCTGTTCACGATAGAAGTAGGAAAGAATATCAACCCAGAACCTAATCATAGATAGAAACGTAGCCTAACAACCTTCAGCCAATATCATAATTATTAGCATCATTACAGGCCACTAAAAGTGGTACTGGATTGTTGTAATACATATTAAATTTCTTTACTTAGGCTTCCTTTTTTTATACGAGAGGGGGCAAACGAACATGCGGCGCACCTAATGGGAAGTGACTACCGCCGCCCATGAACGACTGCAACACCAGGGGAATTGCAGATGCATTGCCGGCCTTTTAAAAAGGAGTAGGCTCTTTTCTTGTAGTTCCCTAATTCGTATCGGTCCAAAAAAATCGCTGATGGTAATCGATTCCACGGGGTGTCGTGCGAGGAAGAAAACACCTTCTTAATCGCACAGTGGTGGACCGCCAATCATCCAGATGGTGTGGATTCTATCTGGAGTTCCGCCGCGATGTGTGTTTATGAAATTTGGCGGCTGGGATTCATCCGAACAATTCAATAGTGCACTCCTCGTGGTAGATGCAGAAGAAAATGCAAAGTGATGCAACATCTCTTTGCAGTGCCAATGATTCGAGCCGATCGGAAAGGATTCGAGCCGCTCTGCGCTGGATGTGGTTAAGTAAAAAGAACTGGCACTGGGGAGCTCCTGCCCAGAGATGGGAACAGTATTCTATGTGAGGTCGAACCTGCGCCTTGTAAAGTTGCAGGTGGTGTGCCGGCATGAAAAACTGTCCCGCTCTGCTGAGCACGCCAAGCTTTTTAGAGGTCAATTTGGCCTCCTCTTCCAAGTGACCACGAAACTGCACGTCACTCGATATGTCGACTCCGAGGATTCCGATACTGGCTGAGGCAAGAAGGAGAGTGCCTTGAAACTGAGGAGATACGACAAAGGGGTTCTTTTTAGCGGTAAACGCGCAAACTTGTGTCTTCTGAGGATTAAACTGGACTAGATTTAGTCGCCCCCAATCCGAGACTTTGTTCAGCAAAGACTCGACTTCAGACACAAGTTTGTTCCGGTACTCGGCGACGTTTTCGCGAGAAATATTGGGACGGCTGGTGTATAGAGCATCACCAGTGCTGTCATTTGCATAGCAATGAATGTTGCCAGTTAGCAACATATAATTGATATGCAGAAGAAACAGCGTTGGTGATAGCACACAGCCTTGTGGAACACGAGCGTTAATAGGCTTGTAGTCAGAACATGCACCGTCTACAACGACCTTGATGCTCCGAATTGCAAGGAAGCTGGTGATCCAATTGCACAATTTCTCGGGAAGCCCATAGGAAGGGAGCATCGAAAGAAGCGCTTTGTGCCAAACCCGATCGAAGGCCTTCGCAATGTCCAAACTAACGGCCAACGCCTCCCCCTTAGACTCTACTCTACTACTACTACCTTACTTTCTACTACCTCCGCCAATCTATGGGTCAGGTAGACCCGAAGATAACCAGCTGATCGACCCCAACTAAAACCGTATTGGCGGTCACTAATCAGCTGGTGATCCTCAAGGTACCGCATGAGCTGGCAGTTAATAATCGATTCCATTATTTTGGTCGCCTTTTTAGGGATCGGGTGGACAAAAGCTTTCTTCCATGAATTCGGGAATACGCCTTGGGAGTAGGAGTACCGGATAAGACGCGTTAGGACCGGTGCCAACTCCGGAGCACACGTCCTCAGCACAATTGGGGCGATTCCGTCCAGGGAGAGCAGTGCTTTGCGAACCGAGCGCTGTGAGATTAGCACATTCGGCATGGAGTACTCACACCTGGAGTATAACTAACAGCGAAACCGGTAAAGGAAAACCTCGTAACTCAAACTATCAATTAAAAATTAACAATGAATTGACTAAATCAAATCAAGAAGTCGCAGCGGTGTTTGAGAAATATTTCACTGATATTCCTATTTTGGCAACAGAGTCTTTGAATACTTCTCCAACAGTCACCGAGTCACTACTCAAACAGAATGTTAATATCTGTTTAAAAGAATTTAGATTTGAAAAAGTATTACCACAAGATATTGTAAAATACTTCAAAACCATTGATGTAAAGAAAACCGCAGATTTGTGGGGGATTTCCGTGACAGTTATTGCGTCCATAATAGATTTAATTGTACCTCATCTTGCTATTATTTTTAATACTTGTACCGATTCTGGTGTGTTTCCTGATTTAATGAAGTATAGTAAAGTAATACCTTTATTTAAATCCGGTAGTACATTGGACCCCGCTAATTTTAGACCTATTTCATATATTCATCAACAGTGGTAGAGCCACGCGGCTTTTGCTGTCGCACGGATGGGCCGGCTTGAACCGGGGTGGTACCACGACCTCACAGAAAACCAGCGTGAAGTAGAGATTTACCTCTGCGTTTCGCTTGGTGACTGCAGGTGGCCGGAGGCCCTTTTTACTGGAAATGAGGCATTCCATATTAGTCCTCACGGCTGACAACGCATCTGCATTTTGATACGTAATCGAGGATAGATGTAGATGTCTATGGGCCGCAGCAACCACTTAACATCAGGTGGACTGTGTGCTCGTTTGTCACCCTTATCCTATAAAAAAAAATTCTGTACTACCAACTCTCAGTAAAATTAATTTTTGATCAATTGTTAATTTTTTGTTACAAATAAATTACTTCATAAAAACCAATTTGGTTTTACAAGGAGTCGCTCGACGTCTGACGCTGGTGTTGAGCTTAAGAAATATATTTTTAATGCCTGGGAGAATTCACTGAATGCCTTAGGTGTTTTCTATGATCTTTCCAAGGCTTCCGATTATGTTCATCATGAAACATTAATCAGGAAACTACAACATTACGGTGTAAAAAATTTGGCGCTTAGACTTATTACTTCATATTTAAGTAACAGAACTCAAAAAGTCGTGATCAATGGTAAAGGTTCCTCCGGGTCGGTAGTATCAATGGGCGCTCCTCAGGGCTCGATTCTTGGCCCATTCCTGTTTTTAATCTATATTAAAGACTTACCTTATCTTGTAGGGGACAATCACGATATAGTATTATTTACTGACGGTACTTCTTTAATTGTCAAACTCAAACGGCAGTTAATTAATTATGACGATGTAAATAATGCTCTATCAAAATTGGTGCATTGATTTAACGCCAACAATATGCTCTTAAACGGCAATAAGACAAAGTGTATTAAATTTACAATACCTAATGTAAAACATTCGAATACCAATGTGTGTTTTTCTTGGTATTACTATTGACGCGAAACTTCAATGGGGCCCCCATATATCTAAATTAGCAAGCAGACTTAGTTCTGCAGCATATGCTGTAAGAAAGATTAGAAGTCTCACAGATGTTGAGACAGCTAGATTAGTGTATTTTAGTTACTTTCATAGCGTAATGTCTTATGGAATTTTGCTATGGGGTAATGCGACTGATATTGAAGCTATATTTGTTTTGCAAAAGAGAGCCGTTCGGGCGCTTTATAACCTAAATTGTAAAGAGTCCCTCAGACAAAAATTTAAAGAAGTAAACATATTAACTTTGGCATCGCAATATATTTATGAGAATGTAATGTATGTGCATAAAAACATAAATAGCTTTAATAAGAATAAGGATGTGCATAGTTTAAACACTAGGAACAAACATAAGCTTGTAATACCAGTTACTAGAGTCCACAGAATCAGTAATTCATTAATGGGGCAATGTATACGCTTTAACAGCAAAATCCCAGAACATATTTAAAGTTTATCAATAAACAAGATTAAAAGTTTTATTAAAAAAAAACTGTACAAAAAGGGTTATTATAATATCAAGGAATACATGAATGAATATAACCCCTGGGAATAAGGTGATCGCCACCATGCTGGTTCTATTAAAAATCATTTAAAAATTGTATAAATGAAATTATTGTTAAGTGAAATATATTTGAAAAAAAAGTCCCGCTGGGTTTCTTGCTGGTTCCCAGGACAGAGGTATTTTCCGAACCAGTGGTAAATAAAAAATGACTTTCAATAAGAATTATATAATAATCAATATTGAATAAAAAATTATTCTATTCTATTCTATTCTATTCACCGCGGGATGTTCGGCGGTGTTTTCCCTCTGTCATCAAGAGTCGAGTTGGACGCAAAAAGGGAGCCTAAAAGGTCGGCTTTGCCTTTTGCGGTATGGGCCAGTGCGGCATCGTCCTCCCTGTGCAGAGATGGTAGTGATGGCTTACAGAAATTCTCTTGGACAGCTTTGGCGAGAGACCAGAATGCACGGGTTCCCGAAGGAAGGCGAACTAGTTTCTCGCCAATTCTGCCTATGCGCTCTGACTTTGCCTTGGCAATAACTCTTTTGAAGGACCTGGAGACGAAGTTATACTTTTTTTAAGTGTGCTGGTGTTTACATCCCGAGTCGCCGATGCTGTAGCCCAGGCTTGATAAAACTCCTGCTTAAATATTTACTTTAAATATTTAACGGTGGTAGAGCCACGCAGCAGTTTTTGCTGTTGCACGTATGGGCCGGCTCGAACCGGGGTGGTACCACGACCTCACAGAAAACCAGCGTGAATTAGAGGTTTACCTCTGCGTTTCGCTTGGTGAGTGCAGGTGGCCGGAGGCCCTTTTTACTGGAAATGAGGCATTCCATCTTAGTCCTCACGGGTAACAACGCATCTACATTTTGATTTGTAATAGAGGATAGATGTAGATGTCTATGGGCCGCAGCAACCACTTACCATCAGGTGGACTGTGTGCTCGTTTGTCACCCTTATTCAATAAAAAAAAATTACATATTATATACTTAAATAGTGCTTGAGAAAACATCCAGACTCGGAATAATTACCTCGGAATAATTTACATTGATACCACGACCTCACAGAATACCGGCGTGAAGTAGAAGCTCTGCTTCTGCGTTTCGTCTGGTGAGTGCAGGTGGCCGGAGGCCCAATTCCCCCCCCCCCCCCCATCAACATGGTAGCGGAATTAAACATAAGACTACCCCAGGAGGGTACCAGTACCACTGGAGAATCCCTCGCTAAGCATCCACGACCATGTTATTCCAATTCTGAGCGTGGGTGCTCAGGCTGCCCCGCGTATTCTGGGGGGGGGGGGCAAAATTCCGCTCATAAACATAACTGCTCGGGGCAAACTGAGCAACAATACCAAGGCGACCCCTGCCACGCTATCCGTGAATTTCTGCAACATCAGGGGACTTCACTCTAACCTAAACGCCGTCCACTACCATCTCGAGACGGCAAAGCCGGTCTTGCTCTTCCTGATCGAGACGCAGGTTTCCTCTCCGGCTGACATTTCGTATCTCTCCTGCCCGGGCTACAAATTGGAGCACTCATTTGTGCCTCGGGCTGGAGTTTGCGTGTATGTCAAAGAGGACATCTGTTCTCGACGCCTCGGCAGTCTTGAAGGTTCGGACCTGTCCATCCTTTGGCTACGCGTAGACAGCGACGACCATCCGCGCGTCTACGGGTGCCTCTATAGGTTCCATAGCGGTAATGCCGAAACAGACCGACTCATCGACCACGTCCAAATGGCTACAGATTCCTTGCTACAACAGGTCCCATCCGCAGAGATCGTGATCCTTGGCGATTTTAACGCCCACCATGCCGAATGGCTCGGTTCACGTTTAACCGATCATGCGGACAGATCTGTTTATGACTTTGCCTTGGCATATGGTCTGACACATTTGGTTACTTCGCCTACGCGGATTCCAGATGTGGAGGATCATACACCTTCCCTGTTGGACCTTCTGCTGACCTCTCATCCGGACGGATATCAGGTTTCCGTCGATGCCCCTCTCGGCTCTTCGGACCACTGTCTGATCCGGAGTATGGTGCCACTCACGCTCCCTTCGCGGTTGCGTTCTGCAGGATGCCGCCGTGTTTGCCATTACAGGTCGGCGGATTGGGATGGAATGCGGTCTTTCTTTGCATCCTACCCATGGGGGCGGGTTTGCTTCTCGCCGGATGATCCCAGCGCTGTTGCTGACTCTGTCACTGATGTGGTGCTACAGGGAATGGAACTACTTATTCCATCATCTGTGGTACCCATCGGAGGCAGATCTCAGCCTTGGTTAGATCGCTCCTGTAAAATTGCATTACGCAGTAAGCAGGAGTGTTATCAAGCCTGGGCTGCGGCTTCGGCGACTCGGGATGTAAACACCAGCATACTTAAAAAGAAGTATAACTTCGCCTCCAGGTCCTGCAAAAGAGTTATTGCCACGGCAAAGCCAGAGCACATAGGCAGAATTGGCGAGAAATTAGTTCGCCGTCCTTCGGGAACCCGTGCATTCTGGTCTCTCGCCAAGGCTGTCCAAGGAAATTTCTGTAAGCCATCACTACCATCTCTGCACAGGGAAGACGACTCACTGGTCCATGACGCAAAAGACAAAGCCGACCTATTAGGCTCCCTTTTTGCGTCCAACGACTCTTGATGACGGGGGAAAAACACCGCCGACCATCCCGCGGTGTGAGTGCTCCATGCCGGATGTGCTGTTCTCACAGCGCTCGGTTCGCAAATCACTTCTCTCCCTGGACATCCAGAAGTCGAGTGGAACTGACGGGATCCCCCCAATTGTGCTGAGGACGTGTGCTCCGGAGTTGGCACCGGTCCTAACGCGTCTTTTCCGGTACTCCTACTCCCAAGGCGTAGCCCCGAATTCATGGAAAACAGCTTTTGTCCACCCGATCCCTAAAAAAGGCGACCGCTCAGACCCGTCCAACTATAGGCCTATCGCGATCACCTCCTTGTTCTCCAAAATAATGGAATCCATTATCAACTGCCAGCTCATCCGGTACCTTGAGGATCACCAGCTGATTAGTGACCGCCAATACGGTTTTCGTCGGGGTCGATCAGCTGGTGATCTTCTGGTCTACCTGACCCATAGATGGGCGGAGGCAGTAGAGTCCAAGGGGGAGGCGTTGGCCGTTAGTCTGGACATTGCGAAGGCCTTCGATCGCGTTTGGCACAAAGCGCTTTTTTTGAAGCTCCCTTCCTATGGGCTTCCCGAGAAATTGTGCAATTGGATCACCAGCTTCCTTGCAGATCGGAGCATCAAGGTCGTTGTAGACGGTGCATGTTCTGACTACAAGCCTATTAACGCTGGTGTTCCACAAGGCTGTGTGCTATCACCAACGCTGTTTCTTCTGCATATCAATGATATGTTGCTATCTGTTAACATTCATTGCTATGCGGTTGACAGCACTGGTGATGCTCTATACACCGGCCGTGCTAATATTTCTCGGGAAAACGTCTCCGAGTACCGGAACAAACTTGTGTCTGAAGTCGAGTCTTTGCTGGACAAAGTCACGAACTGGAGGCGACTAAATCTAGTCCAGTTTAATCCTCAGAAGACACAAGTCTGCGCGTTTACCGCTAAAAAGAACCCCTTTGTCGTATCTCCTCAGTTTCAAGGCACTCCCCTGGTTGCCTCAGCCAGTATCGGAATCCTCGGCGTCGACATATCGAGTGACGTGCAGTTTCGTGGTCACTTGGAAGAGAAGGCCAAATTGGCCTCTAAAAAGCTTGGCGTGCTCAGCAGAGCGGGACAGTATTTCATGCCGGCACACCGCCTGCAACTTTACAAGGCGCAGGTTCGGCCTCACATGGAATACTGTTCCCATCTCTAGGCAGGGGCTCCCCAGTGCCAGCTCCTTCCACTTGACCGCATCCAGTGCAGAGCGGCTCGAATCGTCGACGACCGAGTCCTTTCCGATCGGCTCGACTCATTGGCGCTGTGAAGAGATGTTGCATCTCTTTGCATTTTCTTTCGCATCTACCATGGGGAGTGCTCTGAGGAATTGTTCGGATTAATCCCAGTCGCCAAATTTCACGAACGCACATCGCGGCAGATCTCCCGATACCATCCACACCATCTGGATGATTGGCGGTCCACCACTGTGCGATTTAGAAGATGTTTTCTTCCTCGCACGACTTCCTTGTGGAATCGATTACCATCAGCGATTTTCCGGACCGATACGACTTAGGGACCTTCAAGAAAAGAGCGTACTCCTTTTTAAAAGGCCGGCAACGCATCTGCAATTCCCTCCCTGGTGTTTCAGTTGTTCATGGGCGGCGGTAGTCACTTACCATCAGGTGAGCCGCATGCTCGTTTGCCCCCTCTCCTATAAAAAAAATACTTACTATTTTATAACTGATCAAATATTTGACGCATATACCGTCTAGGTGACAAATGTGCTCACAGTTCACCTGATGGTAAAATGATACTGTGTGTGAGTCTAAAGTATCCACTTTGATCCACACACCGTCATCTATCCTCGATTCAGCATCAAAATGCAGATACGTTGACATCCCTTAGCACTAAAATGAAATGACCATCAAATGATCATCATAATTACAGCCCTTCATAAGTCCACATAGGCCTCACCCAAGGAATGGCACAAAGCACGATCGCCTTTATTTTAACTGCGGAAATGCTTATGCATACCCGCCTCGCGAGTGCATGGACGGGTTATGTCGGACTCGCTCCAACTAAAATCTCATGGTGTTTCACTTTCGCACACATCCGCGGCCCCACCAGCAACGGGCGCCCCATGGCCAGCCTCTTCTCGAGGAAGACTTCTGCTCCCACTTTTCCTTTTCAGGTAAGGCGCACCAAGAACATAAGGCGCACCTCCCTCCACGGTCTCTTATTCCATCTGCGTAACGAAACCCAACCCCGAAAGTGATACGCGGAGGCCATGGAGTCAGAGCACACGGAAGCACTAGCTTTCCCGACCCCAGCGGCGGACCTGGTCTCTGGCTACGCCGCTAACCAAGTTCCGGCTGCGAAGGGTAGGGTCAAAGGCACCTTGCAATACTGACACTCCTCTCCCCCCGCAGCTCCACCACTACTGCATCAACGGTAGGGCCCCCATCGCGGAGGATGTCGTGAAGCGACAATAAAAAAAAGAACCTAACCTAACAACAACGAAAGAACAAAAATAGAACAAGAAAATAATATATTTAAAATTTTAAAAAGATATTTACAATTTTATATAAAAAAAAAATGAAGTATGATGATGGAGATGGGTGACGTGAATAACAATTAAATAGAAAATAAAGATAAGATGAATACTGAAGCGAAGCCTGAAGATCAAAGTGGCACACCGCTCTTGGCGGTGGTGGCACGCAGCGCCTGGAGTAGGCACACGCTGCGCTTGGAGTAGGCACACGCAGCGCCCAGAGTAGGCACACGCGGCGCCTTGATTAGGCGCTCTCAGCGCCTGGAGTAAACGCTCGCAGCGCTTGGAGCAAGCACGCACAGCGGCTAAAGATAGCACGAGCACTAGTAGGTGGAGGCGTAGGCGACGACTTCAGGTGAACGCAAAGGTCTGCAGGATCCCGGAGCAGTGCGGCCCCGCGCTTGGAGTAGGCTAGGCGACGACTTCTGGTGAAGACAGAGGCTTGCAGGATCCCGGAGCAGTGCGGCCCCGCGCTTGGAGTAGGCTAGGCGACGACTTTAGGTGAAGTCAGAGGCTTGCAGGATCCCGGAGCAGTGCGGCCTCGCGCTTGGAGTAGGCTAGGCGACGACTTCAGGTGAAGACAGAGGCTTGCAAGATCCCGGTGCAGTGCGGACCCGCGCTTGGAGTAGGCTAGGCGACGACTTCAGGTGAAGACAGAGGCTTGCAGGATCCCGGAGCAGTGCGGCCCCGCGCTTGGAGTAGGCTAGGCGACGACTTCAGGTGAAGACAGAGGCTTGCAGGATCCCGGAGCAGTGCGGCCCCGCGCTTGGAGTAGGCTAGGCGACGACTTCAGGTGAAGACAGAGGCTTGCAGGATCCCGGAGCAGTGCGGCCCCGCGCTTGGAGTAGGCTAGGCGACGACTTCATGTGAAGACAGAGGCTTGCAGGATCCCGAAGCAGTGCGGCCCCGCGCTTGGATTAGGCTAGGCGACGACTTCGGGTGAAGACAGAGGCTTGCAGGATCCCGGGGCAGTGCGGCCCCGGGATAAGGCCTTTAGGAGATGCTTCAAGTTTGGAAGCTGAAGCGAGACTGCCCGTATTCACCGATTGTTCGGCTTTTATACCTTTTTAGAGAGAACGGGAAATTATTCAAATTAAAAGCAAATTTTTGTAAATGGCCCAGAGGAAAAGAGTATTTATGTGGAAATATTGAAGTAAAAACATCAAACCGGTAACGAATTTGAATAAAAATTGCCATGACAACCAGATAAACAACGATGTCAAAACATGTCAATATTTGGTTTCAGGCTCATAATTGAAAAACGGCAAGATTTAAGTAAGAAATGAGATATTATTGATATAGAAAAAAAGGTAGCGCAACAGCGCGCACGAAACCCGAAATTTTAGAGTTACGGAGAACTAAATAAAAGATTATAGAGAAAAGACGGCAGAGTCGGAAAGGGTCGCCATAGGCGAAAGTTTATCGACCAAATTGGCGATATGTTGAAAATGGGCCAAATCAAGTCTACCTTTAACCGACGAGCGTGTATGCGTAGGTATATGGATGTGGAGGAAGCGAGAGAGGTCTGTCAGGATCGTGCCAAATGGAAGTCCATAGTCTCTGCCTACCCCTCTGGGTGACAGGCGTGAGTGTTTATAGATTATAGATTATAGATAAATAAAAGATCGAAAAAGGTAGACTCCATTGACAGCGTGAAATTATGAAGTGAAAATGATTTGTTATTGTGTTCTTTATGGTCTAAAAACGTTACAGGATCCTATGGAAATAAAGGTGATGTAAAAAGAAAATCAAAAACAGAATGGAAAAATAAATTTAAAATAGTGTAAAATGATATGTAAGTACCATAACACTACAATGATACGGTTGGTACATCGCCATACCAACACAACACTCTTTCCTGCGACTCCAGCTCGGCTGTAGCGAGAGGACAACCCACTCGCCGTAGTCCACCAACATACATCGGAAGTGGGCTCGCTAATCCCACTCGGAGTAACCACGTCGAGCCGGTCCTACACATCAGGTCAGCCAAGTAGGTTGCCCTTTATCCACCGCGGGTGATCATGTCATGGCTACTAAGCCCCCGCCGCGACAAGGCGGTAAACCAGATCGCCCCACATTTCATCTACTGGTACAAGGCTTTTTTTTTACGGGGGGAAATCCTCATGGACTACCTCCGCCTGGAGAAAGGCGGAGGGGCGTGCCAGACTCTTACCGGCTAAAACCACCCCGGTGTCTCCTCGCACGTGCGCGTGCACGCGGCGGGCACCGTCGACGACTTACGAGCCGTGCCCAGTGAGAGGCGAAATCCGCCGGGCAAGTCGTCGTCAACCCCCCCCTGCTCCTATTGTCGAGCATCTGATCACCGAGTAACGTCTTGCCCAAAATTATTAAGTAAGCCAGTTCCGGCGAGGCAAACTATCGCCAAGGAGCGCCGCTGGTGCTACTCCTGTTTGGAAGGGCACCTCCAGCGAGACTGTCCGCACCAGCGGCCCTGTCTGCATTGCCAGGGCAATCACAATGTCGTACTGTGCCTGGGTGCGAACGGCGTCTCCTCTCGGGGCGCTGCCAGGCCCTCGACCCCCACGGGCGGGGGCGCTCCGCCATGCCCGTTGACGGGCGACGCTCGGCTCCCGCCGGCTAGCCACCAGGCCCCTAGGTTTGAAAGGGGTCCCTCCCCCGACCAGTCGGGGGGTAATTCCCCCAGGGGCGGGGGTGTCATCACATGCTTTGAAAAATTAGTTGAAATATGAGCATAGGATCACCTGCTAGGGACTATCTGTGCGTTTCGTTCAGCTCTCCACAGACGACGTTCATGGGGAATTTGGGGGTGCTCTCTGCACTGAAGCTTGAAGGTCCCTCTGGGCCGCTTCGTGTCTCGTCGCTGTTTGCAGACCTGATCCGGTCGGATTGCGGAACTAATCATAGGAGCGCAGATAGATGTTTGAAGGAGGTCGTCGGACTTCTGTCTAGGAATAGGACTTATTTGTGTGCTGCGATGTCCAGGAAGGGCATCCAGTTCAACTCTCCGGCTAGCCCACGTTGAGGCTGTAATATTGAGGCGTTGGTCAGGGTTGCAAGATCTGATTGGGTGCGTAAGGTAGCCTAGTTTGGTTGTAGATTCGATCTTGCAACTTGCCGTCGTGACCCTGTCACGCTGACCGGTTTGCTCGCGGACCTAAATCCTTATGTCCGGGACGGGGGTTTGTTCACGCAAAAGCGTTAGTGTCAGGCATCGACGTTAGATGGCGCTCGGCTCGGCCGATCCGGGATGACGTTCGTGCGTGTTGAACGTCCGAGCTTGCTGAACGGTGGGAGTCGAGAGCGAAAAATTAGATGTCTTCTGCGCGTCGAGATAGAAGGCGCGGTCCGTTTGTTTGGAAGCTCATAGATCTAATTTTATGTTAGGCGCGTATAGTAAATATACCACTGGGAATGATAGCGCGTGTTGAGAGTTTTACCCGGGACTTTAGGTTTACCGCAGAATCTGTATAAGTGGATTCGACTGTATTAGTTACTAGTGTGGTAGTTAATATTCTAGAAATAACGGTGACCTTTGATCCGTACGTTCTGTGTTCATTTTCGCGAGTCAATCGTAACAAAGGAAGAAAGTGACTGCGGAAGGAGATCTTAGCTTGGAAAGGAGCTGAGGGCCGAACTGCTGCAGGGGGAACGGTCAAATAAGGTCAATAACACTACAAGCCACACCCAAATACACATCACTGACCTTTACTTTCCTAGCACAATACATCCACACGAGACCTGACCGAATCCTGGGGGACCAGTCGCCTTGAATAGAGGTAAGTAAGCTCTGTTCAATAATTGTAACGCTCCCCCCTGATTGTTTAGTGTAATTAGACTTTAACCCTTGGCGTGAGGACGCCCGACCAGCATCTGCCTGTAGCTTCTTCGTCTATGGGCCGCGAAGGATTCTACTCCTGGGATGGGCAGCTGTTGGCCGTAACACACGTGTATTTCGAACCCCGATTCAGGACGACCAGACCAATAATGGCCACCAAACCGTCAGCGCATCCCAACCAGTTGTCACGGGCGGGAATAAAGTACGGTTCGGCGACCACAGCCACGTGAATCGACCACTCTGCCATGCTCTGGAGTAGGAGATCCTGAGCTCTGGCACAGTGGTTGATGATGCCCTGGAGAAAATGGAATTGTGCCGTTACTGACATTTTTTTATTTTTTATTTATTTATTCTTTATTGCATTCCTTAAAACAAAAGGATACAAAGGGCGGACTTAATGCCTTGAGGCATTCTCTACCAGTCAACCCATGGAGTGGTGAGAATTTGACGTAGGTGCGGCAATATAGAATAAAATAACACTAAACAAAATTATAATTAACTACATAATACATACATTTTACTAATAAATAAACTATACACATATGATGGATACATACATACACATATACATCTACATACATATACACATACACATACACACACATATATATATATATATATATATATATATATATATATATATATATATATATATATATATATATACAAATGGGGATATAAATACATGCATATACATAAAAATATACATATTTAAATACACTTAATATATATAATTAGTACATACAAATACCTATGAATATATGCGTGTGTTTAGCAATACACATTAAATGGATGATTCATGTAAAATGCGTTGTCTTCAATAGATGATTACGGATCAATTTTTTAAAAGCGTACTTATTGGGTGCTTTTCTAATGTCATCGGGCAAGGAGTTCCAAAGGCGTATAGCCTGAACTGTGAAGGAGTTACCATAGAACTCGGTGAAGTGAACAGGAATACAGATTTTGTTGTTAGAAGAAGATCGTAGGACCCTATCATGAGATGAGGAGAGATAGTGAAATTTACTCTTAAGATAAGAAGGCGAAGATGGGTCATTTAAAATGGAAAAAAGAACAAGCAGTATTCTGGAATTACGCCTCTGGCGGATTGTAAGCCAATTTAGCTTAGATCTATATTGCGAAATATGGTCATACTTACGAAGCCCGAAAATAAATCTTATACAGTTATTAAGAAGGCGTTCCAGCTTGTTCAGAAGATCTTGGGACAGATCTGAGTAACACACATCTGCATAATCAATTATGGGTAATATGAGTGATTGGACAAGCATGATCTTAGATTTTGTGGGAAGAAAATGTTTTAGACGATACAGAGAACATAAAGTGGCAATGACTTTACGACTCACTTCTGAAACCTGGGTTCTCCAGTTCAACGTGCTATCGATATATAGGCCAAGATTTTTAACAGAATTACTGAACGGAATTATAATACTATCATAATAAATAGGAGGTAAATCTGCCAGATTAATCTTAGCCAGCATTCTTGAGCTACCCACCAGTATAGCTTGGCACTTCAAAGGATTGACCAAAACTCCATAACGAGTAGACCAATCTTTGATAGCTGATAAGTTGTCGTTAAGTTTTATGATCCCATTATGAATATCCCCAATTTCAGCTTGCACATATAACTGAAGGTCATCGGCATACAAATGATACGAGCAGTCGAGGATGGAGGTGATAAAGTTTATAAAAATTGAAAAAATTATAGGAGAGAGAATACCGCCTTGCGGCACACCAGCATCCACATCAGCCCAAGCTGAGGACATTTGTCCAACACAGACTGATTGCTGTCGACCGCGAAGATAAGATGCAAACCATTCCAAAGCAGCAGGACCAAAATTCAGATGAGACAGTATGGAAAGGAGAATTTCGTGATCAACTGTGTTGAAAGCATTTGAGAAATCAACTAGTACCAGTACTGTTATCTTTTTTTCTTCCATACCTTGTCTTATATTATCAGTAACATTAATTAAAGCAGTAGTGGTACTATGACCAGGGCGGAACCCAGACTGAAATTTACTCAGTAGGTTATGTTTCGAAAGAAAAGTAGAGATTTGCTTGTAAACACAGGATTCTAAAATTTTGGAAAGAAAGGGTAGAATGGATATTGGGCGAAAATGATTGGGAAGAGTGGGAGTAGGGACTTTTGGGAGAGGCTTTATAAAAGCCCTCTTCCAAAGATTAGGGTACTGACATGAATCAAGGGAAAAATTGATAACATGGGAAATTGCCGGAAGAAGGTGGTCTAGAATAAATACTACCATATGTCTACTAATCTCATCATAGCCCACCGCCTTGGATTGGATTGCTAAAATAGACTTTTTGACATCATCCTGAGAAACAGGAGAAAAATTAAAGACAGGAATGTTAGGAGTTTGCACAGAAGCAATGGATATTATAGTTTGGGAGCGAATTGTAGGGTCCAATGCTTTTACAGAAGCGAAATGTTGGTTGATTTCATCAAGTGATAGAGAAGGACCACAATCCAATATAGCTGGCCTACAAAGACCAAAAGATCTTAGAAATTTCCACACTACGGCTGGAGAAGAGTTATTAATACAATTATGGAAATATCGGCGTTTAGCTGCACGTACCATCTGATTACACCTATTCCTGGCGGCTTTAAAAGATAACCAATTTTCTTCAGTACGATCTTTCTTGAAACGAAGAAAAGCTCGATTACGTCTAGACATTGCCGACCTTACGCCCTCTGTCATCCATGGGGCCGGCGGACGCTTTAATCTAACCTTGTGAACTGGAGCATGAGCATCATAGAGGCTGAGAACATTGTGGTTAAGAATCGAGACTTTATCGTCAACAGTAGGTGCTGCAATTAAAAAGGCTAGATCGAGATTAAGAGCGTCGTTCTTGAGCTCTTCAAAGTCTATTTAAGAAAAGCTGCGGAGATGCATTACAGTAGGGGAATATTTTGGAGGTTTAAGCTTATACGAAGCATAAATCAAGTCATGGCGAGAGATACCCAAAGCGGGTAACTGACCGTGCATCATCACACGTTCAGGAGAAGCAGCAAGGATTAGATCAATCAATGAGTCATCGGTTCCGATATTGTGATGAGTAGCCTTTAAAGGGAGAATAGAAAGATTTACCGACTCAATAATCGAAAGAAGCTTTTTGGAACGAAGGCAGTTTTTCAACAGATCTGTATTAAAGTCACCCATGATTATACAGTGTGTGTACTCAGAACAAATATCAGTGAGAGCCATATCTAAAGTGGCGAAGTAGTCAGTCGAAGGGGGGCAATACACTACCCCTAGAAGCATCCTGATGCCCTTGACATCGAGTTCCACAAATAAAAACTCAGAAGAAGCGGGATAGCAGGAAGGAGATGTTAAAACAACTTTGTGAGGTATTGATGCGTGTAGGTAGATGGCTACACCACCTCCACCTTTTCCAACACGATCATTCCTAATGAGTACGAAGCCAGGTAGGGGATATAAAGTTGACGGTAAAGTAGGCTTCAACCAACTTTCCGACACTAATATGGCATGAATATACTCGGGAAGAAATGAAGATTCAAGTTCGGAATAATGGCTCGGGATACTTTGAGCGTTAATATGGCATATGTTCAAAGAGTTGTTAAAAGACGTAAAAACTCCTTTGAGTAGTTCATGTAAATTAAGCACGCTATCATAGAAAGAATCATCACAAGAGTGAAAAGACAAACTAGAAGAATCATTTGCAGAGCTAAACAACTCAACATCAGACATAGTTTATGGACTAAAATAAAAATAAAAATTAAATAAATATAAAAAAATAAAATAAAAATAATATACAAAAAAAAAAACTTAAGGCATGTACACTTAAGACTAATTTATAACCTAACACTTCCTAAACATAAACATCACCAACCCATCAGTTCACTGTTTACAGAGTAAACTTAAAATAAATAAAATTTTGTATGCAAACTTAGGATTCATAATATCTAAAGTGGCAAAGATATTCTTATCTAATAATAATGTTAATGTTTCTAAGTAGGTGTCACACAAAATAATATAAGAGAATGTTTACTAAAAGAAAACCAATTAAATCAAAGTATAAAATCGAGTTTGGCTGAATGACACAGATTCCTTTGTCTATCAAGGACTGCAAAAAAATGTTAATGTCAAAATCAAAACCCAAAATTACAAATCAAATTGAAAATAATATGTGTATGTGGTAGGTACATTTACAAAACATAAGTATTATTACCAATATGTACCAAGCATAGTATAAACCAACCAAAAATAATGTAATGTAAATAATAAATACTCTCAACTAAGAAACAAAAAACAAAAAACAAAAAAAGAACTAATCGCAAGCAAGTTGTGTACTACATCATTAAAATCTTATTAAATGTTGTTAAAGAAAAACAAAATATCCTAAGGAGATTATAAAATTATTAGACAAAAAAAAAACTTAAAAAAAATGCAATAATACAGCTATTAAAAGGTGAACGACTTATTATTACAGACAATATTGTTCTGTGCTATATACAGAACAACCATGAAGATGTGGGACTGTAAATACTTAGTCTATAGAAAAAAAAAAACACGAAAATACAAAAAAAATAAAGATACCTAGGAATACCATAATATGTAAAATTAATCAAGCTATTTCTTGGCTATTAAACGGCGGGACCTTTTAGGATCTTCTTTCTGCCCCACCATACCATCTGGATTGCGCCGAGAAATCTCAGACAGAATTTTTGTGCTTGAAGAACTATGCTGTGCTTGAATAGGTTTCTTTATAGCATTAGGAATACCGCTGTTAGAAGCTATACCAGGACTTGTCGGTGAACAATCAACAGGAAACTTTTCAGTGAGAGTATCAATCTCCTCTTCGGTGGAGATCTTTGCCCGTTCGTTATTGGGGAGTTTGATAAAAATAGCACCATCTAAGGTCCACACATTCTTCACTTCAAAATGCTTGCGTGCTTTATTAAGAACAGATGGCCTCATTTTAGTTAAAAACTCAGAAACAGATATATGAGAGCCCTTTAACTTAGATTTAGCTTTCCAAACCTCAGACTTTGTGCGATGCTCTTGAAATTGTACAAGAATTGGCCGTGAATGACCATCCTTTTGAACACCAATTCGATGGCAACGTAATAAGGACTCATTTGTTACATGTGGGATACCCATTTTCTTATGTATGATGCCCAAAATTTCTTGCTCCATATTAACTTTAGGGGAGTCAGAGATCCCATTATATAGAAGAATGTTCTGCCTGTGCTGCATATCAATAGCATCAGTTGACTTAGTGCAGGCATGAATCTGTTGCCGAAGGAGATTGAGCATGGAACAGACAAGGTCCTTGAATTCATAAAACTCCTCACGAAGTTGATTAAGTGAGGGATTTGTAGGTGTAGAAGCAGCCCTTAATCTGTTCTCAAATTCAGCCACCTTGCGACTCCAGCTTCCTTCCAGTTCTCTCTGAATAGTCTCCACATCAGTTACTTTTGCCATTGCAATATTTGCAGTGATATTAGTGAACACAAAGTGAAGTGATAATGAGTGATATAGTTTGCAGAAAAAAGTTACACTAATGGGTGGTATGTGTAAGTCACAAATATTTTATTTGGACATATATTTTAATAGGACTTCAAAAGAAAAGGTAATAATAATGTAATTGATAAGTAAATATAGTCCAAACACTGGTTTAAAACAATTTAAATGTAAATAAAATATAAGATCTAAATTAGTCAACTGTTACTTGTTTCACACCTACCCACCAAAAGACATTCCATTCCCTCGGCAACGGTCCTGGGCCGGGAGTCAGCCGCGGAGCTGCTAGCCTGCGGGGGCAGCGAGGTTAACCCGGCAGGCTTAGTGCTCCTCTTCTTTTGCTTTTTCTTTTCCTTTTGGGCCTTGCTGGCAGGCGCCCCACAGGCCCCTCTGCCTACTTTGTGCTCCGCTGGCCTTCCCGCAGCAGAACAAAGGCTGCAGTTGAAAGCCGCGGTGCACAGGGCCGCCTTGTGGCCAGGCTGGCCGCAGCGATAACAGAGGTCACTACGGTCAACCTCGGCGGTGCACTTCGCCCGAAAGTGCCAGGCACCGGAAGCACTGCGAAGCCCGGGGCTGTAGAAGCTTGGCCCTTGCCGCCACCCAGCCTACCAGCAATCTGCCGCTATCAGCGATCTTCTTCGCCGACGCCACAGGGCACCGAACCCAGACCGCGCCGAGTCCGGTGGCGTCGGTGCGTATATCGCCAGCCCGCACCTTGTCCGGCGGACACTCTCCGCTTCTGGCAACGGCTGCCACTACCTCCTCAGAAGTCATGGAGTCGTCCAGGCCAGCAATCCGCACCTCTGCGGTTTTCATTGGTCTGGAGACCCGGACGTCCTCAGGGTTGAGGACTTCCCTCATCTTGGCGGCCAGTGCGTCCGCCTTTTCGGCACTGCTGCTCACAGTGCCGGCCACCTCGAACAGCCGCGCACCCGTGGCAGCCTGCCTGAGGGTGACGGACTGAAGGCCTAGATCTGATAATTTGATCTTGGCCTTGGCCTCAGCAATGACCGACTGGTACGTCACGCCACGCACCACAGATCCGGGCTGCAACGTTAGCGTCACAGCGTTGGACCGCGGAACATGTACAGCCGGTCTCTTGCGCCCGCCTTTGGCAGTCCGCCGTGCAGATTTAGGAGCCGTCTTTGCGGTTCCACCTGGGGCGCATGAAGCTGCTGCGGCCTTCTTGGCGGCTTTGCGGGCCTTCTTGCGGCCCACGCCTTTTGCCCAGGTCTCACTCTTAGACCCGGCAGTCGTGGGCTGGTTGCTCGGAGGAGCTCCCTCCGCGGGCTTTTTATTACCCTCCGCGGGCTTCCCCTTTTGAGGCGCAAGTCTCGGTGGCTCCTCAGTCCTCCGCGCGTCAGCCGCCAAAGG
Organism: Parnassius glacialis; assembly: GCA_033319125.1. NCBI lineage: Eukaryota > Metazoa > Arthropoda > Insecta > Lepidoptera > Papilionidae > Parnassius > Parnassius glacialis. The sequence continues at coordinate 6,678,597 of JAVANC010000025.1, forward strand.
CGAACGGAGGATTTCCGCCGGGAGACGCCGAGAAATTGCCTCCAGCCGAGCGTTAACCATGCTCCCGCACTGGAGCAAGCAAAGCCGGACAATGCGCTCGACCTCTTCGTCGGTACAAGGGCTTGCCGGTGGCGGTGCGGGAGTCGGGTCCACTACAGGTGCGGCATCGGTGGACGTGCGTTGCTGCTGCTGCTCGCTTAGCGCAGCAACTTGCCGCCGGCAGTCCTCCAGGTCATTTCTGAGGCGGCTGTTTTCCTCCTGTAACTTTGCGACCTCGTCAGAGGCCGTCCTGTTGAGGAGGATCCAACCGCCTCCCTGATATTCGCGGCAGCCTCCTTTAAGCCACGGATGAACGTGCCCTTCAGGCTGCCGGACTTGGTGGCAACCTTCAGGACTAAGTCCACCCCATCCAGAGCCAGCTGGCTTAAGGCCACCGCAGATGGCTCTCCCCCTTCCGCCGCAAGAGCAGCTCGTCGCTCGCGAGCACGTTGGTCCATTTCCGACACTTCGTCGGCCGCGACGGCTTTGCGCTGCTCCCTCTTGGCAGCATTGAGCTCGGCCTTTGAGCTCCCTAGCGAGGCACAGCTTTCACCGCCATCGCCAGGGTCCTCCGTAGTGAACCCCATGTCACTCTCTGCTTCACTAGCCGCCGAGGTATTGGAGCACACGAACCGTCCGTGCTTATCCCTCCGCGGCTGCGAAGCACTCACCCCTCTCGATGCCTGCCGACCCCTCCCCGAAGTCGGCAACATGGGGGCCGGCAGTCCTTCCTCGTCTGACGATCGGCACACTGGACGTTTCCTAGCGGAAAACGTCCCACGCGACCGATTTCCGCCGCTTCCAGTATCCGATCCTGCCTGTTTTTCTACCTCTACTGTTTTTTTTAAATATTTTTCTCTTTCCATTTTGTATCCCACGAGTGTGGAGGAAATAACGGTTCATCCGAGCAGCGCCTCCTTTGCCCGGATAAGCCTATGCGTAACCCGTCAAGGGTGTCGGCCGGTACCCCGACGGGGGCAACGCTAACGACTGAACATTTACCCATCAGCCATGCAGCTCCTCACGGCGTGCCACGCTTGAGCTTCGGGTGATTTTTTAAAGCGGTTATCATCCTCGCGACTCCAGGCGGTTAAGCCAAGAGCCCTCGGCCCCTTAGGCGCCGCGAGACGTGATCCACGACACGCCAGAGGGATTCCGAGGTTCGAATGGTGGTAGAGTCGATACGAGTTCTTCCCATGCCTGCCCAGAGACCGGGTGAGGGAACACTGAGCCCATTCAATTTCCTTTTTTGCAGGGTGTGGTCCCTGAAAATCCCGCGATTACGGGTTGCCCGGCGTCGGCAAAAGCCGAGTACACCTGGCACCTCACCGCGCATGTCACATTCTCTGTTCCTCTCAACGGAGAGGATACAGGAAGCAACTAATAGGCCCTCCACTATCCAAACAAGCCTTCACCCAGCCAGTTTTGGTCCGCGACGGTTTCCCGCTACCACCCATATCTGAGTGGCGTTCCCCTAACCGTCACCTGGGGACGCGCCCGATGGGAGCTCTGGCAACTCCACACGGGACTGGTACAAGGCTGCCCCAACTTTTTTCCCAAAGGTTGTATTTCCCCGATACTCTTCACCGCTGCATTGGAAGACGTTTTCAAACTATTGAACTGGAAAGGATACGATATTAACATCAATGGCGTGTACATCACTCACCTTTAATTTACCAACGCGAATGACTATCATCACGGCATAATCGCTGGAAGACGTTAAAACTATGCTCAGAGGCCTCAATAATGTCTCACAAAAGATAGCTCTTAAAACGAACATTTACCAAACAAAGATCATGTGTAACGTCCATGTCACACCTATGCCGGTAGTTGTTTGTAGCACTACGCTCAAATTCGTTGGAGTATGGTTACCTGAGACAAATAGTCCTACTAGGTAACCCCAACTTCGATCGAGAGGTCAATCGACGGATTGAACTCGGCTGCCCAGCGTTGGGGAAATTACGACACATATTTTCGTCAAGTATACTTCAAAGCTTGAAAACATGGTTGTACAACCAGTGCGTGTTGTCAGTGATGATTTATGGATCTGAAACGTGTTCCTTCACTGCTGCGGCCGTCTAAGGAAGCTCAAGGTCGCTGAAAAGGCTATAGAGGGCCTATGTCCCGGGTTTCTCTGCGTGATAGACTTAAAAATGTGGATATCTGCTGTAGAATCATAAACATTATTAGCAGTAAAAAAGAGAAAATGATAAATCAAATAATTTTTCAAATTAAAATAAAGTAATTTGATGCAAAAAAAAAATCCTACTCCTGTTTATTCAATAAGTTTTTGATATTTTTATATAAAATAAATGTTACATTTTTAAAAAATGCAGATTCGTGTACTTAATTATTTTAGCATGAACTACTACAAGATACATTACTAACAAAATGTACTAAGGAATGAACTTCGTTTCTATTTTCGTGAAAGCAGTCTAGACTTGTGCATATACTCGCAAACGCTACAGCTACGTCTGCTGATACAGTGCAAGCTAATTGCTAATTTGCAAAGCAAGCGTTCTCCGTTTAGTAACGTTAGAGCATCTAGAATTTCATTGATTGTAAATATATTTCTTTTTTTTGTGTTTTTAACAATTATGTAAATGTAAAAAAAAATACGTAATTGTAACAGATAAAAGATTTAGTGAAGATTGAAGTGGTATTGTTGTTTTGCTTATTTGTGTTTGGTATAGTACCACTGTTGAATATGTTTCTCTATCATAATAGGTGAGGTGTTGTCGTTAATGCTACACTTGACAGGTGAATTAGCTTATTTTAACGGCTCCGTCACGCATTGGCTTAGCAATGAGTTGCAGCGCTTGGCGCCGCGGGTTTAAATCCCGGATGGAACAAGTATTTGTATGGCATTCAAATGATTATTCTGAGTCTGGATGTCCGTATGCCCCTGTAAAATTTATATATGTTAACTGCTCCCACGATACAGGAGAAAATCCTAGTGGGGAGGTAACGTTTTAAATAAGTTGGTTGCCGTCTCAGGAATATACCACTTGACCGCATCCAGCGCAGAGGGGCTCGAATCGTCAATAACCTAGTTCTATGTGATCGTTCCGAAGAGTTGTTGCATCCCATTGCAGATCCTATTGCATCTACCACAGGGAGTGCTCAGAAGAATTGTTCAGACAAATTCAAATTTCCACATCGCACAAAGCGACAAATCTCGCGATGGCATCCATAACATTTGGATGATTGGCGGTTCACCACTGTGCGATTTTTAGAAGGTTTCTTTCTCGCACAACTTCCTTGTGGAATCAGCCTACACCAGTGACTTTTTCGGACCGATACGGCTTAAAAATTTTCAAAAAATGGCTTACTATTCTATTCTCCTCCTAATCAAGTTATTGTGTTTTCCTGCCAAGAAATTCTCAGCTGCAGCTCCGACTCAGGAAGTTGCTATTGTTCACCCCCGTGCCTCGGAAAGCACATAAAGTCGTAGGTCTTGCGCCTGGTCTCTGTCTCTATGCGATCGAGTCATTTTACCGTGCCATCGGACTATGAACACATGAGTAAAGAAACCGACCAGAGGGGAAGCTACATACAAACGGCTCGCCACGAACACACCCATACATAGCGCAGAGATGTGTGCGTGAGCTCTCACCGACAGGTTCACCGACGCTCCGTCGGGGTACAAACCGGTTTGCGCCGGCTCAATCAGAGTATACATGAAAGGGCTGTTTGTTAGTCGTGCGCATTTAAATAAATAGACCAACAATATTTCGAAATTTTATACATCAATTAATTTATTAAGTTTTTTTGCTATTATTAAATAATTAGATTTAAGTATTTTAATTAAAATAATTAAGAATTAAGTAATTATAAATATATATGGGTAAATAATAAGTGTTCTGTATAAGCAAAAATGCCTAGTAGTTGTACAGTATGTATGAATAATTCTATATAAAATAAGGATATTTCCTTTTTTTGTACTCGAGTGATCAAGTGAAGTAAGAACCTTTTTACGTATTATATCGCCGAGTGATGAAGTCGGTCTCACCCACTTGAAACGTTAGTCAGTCTACCCTTGACAATGCCGTAGATGGCAGGATATCCTACGTAATAAGGTGAAATGTGTGACTTTATCCACCCACTTTAGTATAGAGGTAAGTTACTTCATTGGGAAGGATATAAGCTACTTTTTGTGAGTCGCGAGTCGCGACCCCAGGAGTAAATACCACTGCATTATGGTTGGAATACAATCGCCAGACATTGGTGGGGGTGGTGGGGTTAGTGTTGGTGGAAGTGGTGCTGGTGTTGGTGGATAGTGTTGCTGATGATGTCAGTGGTGGTGGAAGTGGTAATATCGTAGGTAGTTGTAGTAGGCAGTGGACCAACAGTGTGTCCATCAAGACCACCACCTTCACCACTATTACTATAACCACCACCACTACCACCACTGCCCACGAACACCATCACAGCCATTAATACCACCACCACTACCACTTACACCAAAACTCTTGATTTTGAACAATTAATAGATATGTTGTTACATTAATATAAGTTATAATTAATGCACATGTTGCCTTATGCTATACAATATTTTTATTTCTTCCTTAAAATTTTCACATGCATCATGTGACAACCCTATCAGAATAGGTATACATTTTCGACGTTCTTAAGAAGCTTCCTCTCTGGTCCTTAATATTTACTCTGTGCTATGAGGCCAAGGGAGTAGAAAATGTACTCGTGCTTGCGCATACACACAAGCACTCTAAACCTATTAAAAAGTGTGAATGCCTCGATACCATACACCAGTGGCAGATTTTAGGAGTCGACATTTTGCCAATGAAATTCTGCTACTTGCCATAACTTTTATGTGATGCCAGTAAACACTTTAAAAAGTCTGATAAATATAATATAATATTGTTGCGCGCCACTATTAATGTCTTTTACATGGCAACACTAGTTACCACTAGCGCCCTCTAGTATCGAGTAGCAGAACTAGGAGATTCAAGATCATTCTAGAAATTTCGGGACCGATATGTACTCGAACATAGTAGATGTTTCTACAGTAGAAGTTTCTGGAAACTATCGGAGGCCCTATATAAGGCCGGTATAGACCACGACCGGGTCAGTATTGAATTGGCGATACAAGCGAATACTTCGAAGCGAAATAACTGCGAATTAAAGTGATCAGTAGTACAGTTGTGTTTTATTATTAGTGTGGTTTTAAATTGTAATTAGTATTCTGTAATTAAAGTGTCAATTTCGGTAATTCAAGCTGCAGTTTTTAATTGTCTCGAACCCCAAGCTCGTAACAATTGGTGTCAGAAGTGGGATCAAATAATGTCAATTTTACCAAAGGACCAGCTGGAGACGGACCTGAGACGATTTGGTAATGCAGCGCCTCAAACGTCGTAGGGCCAGCTGCTGAACACGGAGGCCAGCCCGTCAGCAGCTCGTGCATCTGCAGCAACTGACTTAGGTTCTCTGATGACGATGCCGCAGAAGCACGCTCGCCGACAGGAGGAACAGGCCCGCCGATAGGAGGAACAGGCCCGCCGACAGGAGGAACAGGCCCGTCGGTTGGAAGAGCAGCTGCAGCGCGGACACGAGGAACAGACACGACAACAAGAGGAATAGAGCCGTTGGTTGGCAGAGCAGCTGCAGCGTGGACAGGAGGAACAGGCCCGTTGTTTGGAAGAGCAGCTCAAACGCTATAAGGAAGAGCAGATGCTCCTCATGAAGAACCTTCACGCTACCTTCAGGAAAGAGATAAAGAAGGTGAAGGATAGGGTTGCTCAATATGACAACCGCCTGTCGGAAACTGAAACCCGAATCAACCAAGTGTACAATCGGGTTGACAACGTGATGGCTGACGTGAAGAAAACGCTGGACGACTTCAAATTTGGGGATGTAGTTACAGCTCTCGTGGTAGCTATAACACCTTCGCTACGCGTATTCAAAGTGCTGCCGTTTGACGGGACTTCTTCCTGGTCGGCCTACAAAATCCAATTCGAGGCTGACATGAAGGCGAACGGCTGGAATAAAAGTCAGGCCATGACTGCTCTCACCCTAATAACTGTTCCGAAAGCTGTCGGTAAGGAAGTGACTTACGAGCAGCTCTTTGAGGCATTGGAGGCGAGATATGGCAACGCTCACCTGGAACACATCTTCCGTGCGTAGCTCAAAGAACGCGTACAATGCAGTAACGAAAACTTGCAGCAGCAGGCCCTTGAGGTGGAGAAGCTGTTTCGAAAAGCATACCAGTCTGTACCTGCGCTCATTGTAGAGAACCTGGTGCAGACAATCATCGACGGCATCCGCGACCTTGAAGTCAGAGCTGCTGTGAGGCTCGGGCACCACGAAACGCTTAAGGACGCGTTGACCGATGCACTGGAGGTGGAAGCCGTGCGGCAAGATCATTGTTCCTACCGCGTCAGAGAAGTTGCAGCGGCTACAGTTCACGACCGCAATAAAGGATATAGCCCTAGGTACTACGGTTGTAGGGAAAGGGGTCATATTCGATTCAGCTGCCCTAAACGAACTGTAGAAAGGGAAGGTGATCGATCTCGAGAGGCTAGTGTGGCTAATAGCACCGCCCAGTAGCAGCAGGCAAACTGGCGGGTGCTGACTGATGTTAGAAGAGGTACTCCTAAGATTGTCCAAGTGGATCGACTGGCGCCTATTATGGGGCCAATAATGCTCGAGACGAGCATGTCTTAGGAGGGGGCAGTGTTGCGCGCCACTATTAATGTCTTGTACATGGCAACACTAGTTACCACTAGCGCCCTCTAGTATCGAGTAGCAGAACTAGGAGATTCTAGATCCTTATAGAAATTTCGGGACCGATATGTACTCGAACATAGTAGATGTGAGGGAAAGCCTCACATCGACGATGTTGTGGTGCGGGTTGAACGAAATTGGAGAAGAAATGTAAGGGTGTGCACTTACTTTGAATGCAGATGGGCTGATGATAATTGAATGGTGCTGGGTGGCTGGCACGCTCCTGAGCTGGTTATGCCGTTAAATGTATACACGTGCAACTAAAGTCTTATATCATACACTGTCACTTTCACTTTAATGTTTAATTGTTCGTAATGATTATCACTTAGATATATTAGATACCGGCCGGCAATATATACATAATTAATGCGAGCCGATGAGCTGAAGGTCGCGGACGCGCTTTCTTACACCTTTTCTCGAACGAGGGCGGCGCGTGACTTTCTTCCGGGGTTGCAACTGACGCGATACAGCGCTCGCGCCGAATCCATGCATGAGAGAGAGAAAGCGAATCAGGGAATCAATAGTCGCGCGCGAGTGGCGCGAACATCCTGAGGGGCCCGAGAGAGCACCTCTTCCTGGGCTGAATCCAACGGCAGCCTTGCTATCTTGAGCACAGGTCTGCGCAGATGTCCGTAGGCCATGTCCAGATCCACAACTCGGATCACTCCATCCTTCCCAGGTATTGTACGGGTAATTCTTCCCAGTTTCCATTGGAGCGGGGGCAGGTTATCTTCTTTGATGAGTACAAGTTCGCCAACTTGAGGAGGTGAGGAAGGGAAAAGCCATTTGGACCGGGTCTGTAGGGTATGGAGGTAGGATCTGGTCCACAGTGTCCAAAAGCGTTGAGAAAGAGCTTGTATGAGTTGAAAACATTTAAGAGCAGATAATGGCCTGTCATCAAAGGACGGCTCGGGCAGAGCTGTGAGCGGACGGCCTATAATAAAATGGCCAGCGGTTAAGGGCTGAAGGTCCGACGGGTTGGATGAGAGTGGACAGAGAGGTCTGGAGTTAATTACAGCCTCAATTCGTGTCAGAAATGTGGAAAATTCTTCAAATATAAGGTGTTGTTCACCAATTACCCGATAAAGTAATTGTTTCGTAGATTTAATGTTAATTTCATGTAACGCGCCAAACCAGGGCCTCTTTGGGGGGTTCAACAACCAGGTTACGTGCTGGTTGGCTAGTTTGTGTGTGATTGCATCATTATTAGCAGTGAGAAAATTTTGGACTTCTATGAGGTGATTTCTGGAGCCTACATAATTGGTGCCGCAATCTGATCTAATTAGTACCGGCGTACCGCGCCGTGAGATAAATCGGTGTAACGCTGCGAGAAAGGCTTCTGTGTAAATAGCAGAGATGGCCTCTAAATGAACCGCCTTCGTTGAGAGACACACGAATATACAAAAGTACGCTTTTAAGAGCTTAGCGTTCCGTAATGTGCTAGATTTAATGAGAAACGGGCCGGCAAAGTTAGTCGTGACTTGGCTCAATACAGGTTGAGCGCGACATCGGAAACATACATTTAAACACCCTGCGTCTGATCACGCGGCGAGCGGATAGTATCCAGAATTGCTGGCGTAGATTGGCGTGTAGAGTGTCTGAGCCAGGATGGCAGTATATTTTGTGATAGTGGTCAATGATGAGGTCTACGAGTGGGCTGGAGCTGGGCAGAATGAGTGGATGTTGAGCATCGTACCTAATCGAAGCGTGAGAGAGACGACCACCGACTCTCAAGAGACCGTCCTTCATGGCGAATGGCGAAAGACGCTGCAGTCGAGCGGTAAAAGGTTTATCTGTTTGAAGACGGTGAAAGTCCTCTGCGAACTCATTTCGTTGAACGGAGCGTTTCGAAACGCCTGATATAGGCTGTCACCCTGACGAGCTTGTCAAGTGAGCTGAAATGAGTGAGCAGATCATGGTCAACATCCGGAATCGCTATATGCGCTGGCACCTTTTTCGGTTTAAGGCCTGGTAAAGCATGATGGCATAAAGCAACTGGCATCTTGGGCCAGGTGCTAGGGGGCTCTTTGAGCCAACTCGGAGACCACCAGAGATCATGAGCTGATAGAGATTGTGCTGACATGCCCCTGCTTGCACAGTCTGCAGGGTTGAGATTCGTGGGAACATGTCTCCATATAGTGCTAGTCGGACTAGACGTTATTTTTGACACTCGATTGGCCTCGAATGTCTGGAGCCGATGAGGGGGCATGTTAAGCCAAGCTATAACTATTGTGCTATCCGACCAACAGATATGCTGGTCAATCGCAATATGAGCTGATAATTTAGTGGACACACGAGTCATGAGTTGTGATAAAAGAGCTGCAGCTGATAGTTCAAGTTTAGGAATTGAGAGGCGATTCTTAATAGGCGTGACCTTTGACTTGGCAATGACCAGGTGTACATTGACCTGTCCATTGGCATTGAGCTCATGAAGATAAATGACAGACGCAAATCCAGCTTCTGATGCGTCCGCGAATCCGTGGAGTGAGTAAGTGGATGTCGGCTTATATTTGCAAATGTGACGAGGTAAGCGGAGATTCGAGAGTTGAGGAAGATCTTGTGAAATGTGCTGCCACTCTGTGTAAACTTCATTGCCAGGGGGTTCGTCCCATCCCAGTTTCAGAATCCATAACTTCTGTAAAAGGAGCTTTGCGCGGAAAATGACCGGTGTGACCCAACCGTTGGGGTCATAGAGTGATGCAACTGTGCTGAGAATAGAGCGCTTTGTGATTTGAGTTATTGGAGGGAGAGAGTTGCGATAAGTGAACTCATGCGATTGAGGAATTCATTGTATCCCAAGCACTTTAATGGTGTTCGATTCTGGGCTGATGTCAAAGTCCTTAGGCATGTCACATTGGTCGTCTGGAAACCGTTCCAGGAGCTGGGGACAGTTTGAAGTCCATTTACTGAGCTGAAAGCCACCCATGCCAAGCAAATTAATTAACTCGGTTTGTAGTACCTAAGCAGACTCCACAGAATCATGGCCACAGAGTATATCGTCAACGAAGATAGAATTGCGTAGGATCTGAGCAGCTTGTGGGTAACGATTACCTTCGTCATCAGCTAATTGTAGCAGTGTGCGGATGGCATGGTAAGGGCTGGACCGTAAACCATACGGGACTGTATTTAGCGCATATGTGAGCAGAGGCTGGTCAGGTGACGACCGCCAGAGAATAAGCTGATACTGTCTTTGGTCTGGATGAATGAGTATGTTTCTGAACATCTTTCTGATGTCAGTACTGAAGACTACAGCCTGTGTTCTAAATGACATATTAATATCGACAATATCCTATTGGAGAGCTGGACCTGTGTGCAAGCAATCATTTAAACTTACGCCATTTGAGCTTTTACTGCTACCATCAAATACAGTGCGTAGCTTATTTGATCCCGTCTTAAAGATGCCATGATGCGGAATATAGAAGTGCGGCCTACCTGCAAAGGTACTTGGTTGACAAGGTGACATGTGTCCCAAGTTGAGATACTCATTCATAAAGTCAACATATTGAGAGCTGAGGGGCGGATTTGCTTGAAGCTTCTTTTCGAGATTGAGAAATCTACGTAACGCAATAGCGTGAGTGTTGCCTAAGGTCGGTGCATTTGGTAGAAAAGGCAATGTTACCATATATTTGCCTGATGGTTCTCGAGTTGTTGTGATGCGGTAAATTTCTTCGCATTGCTCCTCCAAAGGACTGGTCGCTATATGAGGTTGGGGTTCTTCTGACTCCCAGAACCTCTCAAGGCGCTTGCAAATTTCGCGTGTAGTTACGTCGGACTCTGGGTGTGAGCTGATAACGTGAGCTGAAATGGGCTGGTTCGCAGACTTTGCATATAAATCCTCAATAGGTCCTATCAATGCATAATCGAAAATCGTGCCGAAGGCTATAGGCTTCCCCCGGCCTAAAGAAACCTTAGTCCCGTCCAGAACTTGCCCGAGAAAGTCGGAACCCAATAAGAGATCGATCGGAGCTGGTGTATGGTAATCTAGATCTGCCAAGGGAATCGGAGGCTCTGCATCTGCTATGCGCGGAACTTTTTGTAATGGCAAATAACCTGTAACATTTTTTAAAATGTGCGCTGTAGCCGTAATCGTAGGTGTGTCATGGTGTGTTGGTCTACACACTACTGAGATTGATGCCTTTGAGTCCTGTGTGTGGTGGTTGCCCACTCCTGCGATTTTTAGAGATGTTTGATTTAGCGGTAAATTCAAAATTCGAGCCATGCGCTGAGTTATAAGTGTTATCATGCTACCACAATCTAACAATGCTCGAGCTGTGTGAAACTGGCCATGTACGTCTGCTATTTTTAGCGAGACGGTGGGCAATAAAATTGGTAAATTGGTAACGTGCTCTTCACGTTGAGCGGAATTGCAAAAATAACTATTCATAGTTGGAGCTGATATCGCAGAGTAAGCTTGTGATGTCTGTGTGTGAGCTGAGTTTGAGTGAGTGTGCTGATTAGTTTCTGGTTCGTAGTGTTCGTTTATTGTAGATAGACATTGTTGACCACCTACACGAGACCTACTAGGAGAGCGCTGATGACTTGGTTCATTGTTGTGTGGCCTGGGGTTGACATGTGCGGCGTGTGCTGAAAAATGTTGGGGCTCTTGAACTGAGCGCTGTCTGGGTTGCTCTCTCAAATGCGAGGGTAGAAGATGAGCATTCGAGTGAGTTGGAGAAGGAACATTGGGCCGATGCAATGATCTGTGGTGTTTTCTATTTCCACACTCATTGCAAGCCTTCGTGGACTTGCACTCATTCTCATAATGAGGGCCTAAACAGCGTCGACATCGGTTGCGAGCGTTGATGAAGTCCCATCGGCCCTGGATAGGTTGGTCATTGTACCTCGGGCAGGCGATGAGCTTGTGCCCTCTATGTCTGCAGAATGGGCAGGGCATATTATCCGCAATGGGAGCGGCAGGAGCTGATGGTTGAGCCGAGTATACCGGCCTGAGCGGAGCCGGGTGCGGGGTTTTATAGTTGTGCCGACTTGTAGTCGGGTGAATGGGCCGAAATTGATGATGAGCGGGTTGACGAGGCGAAACCTGTGGAGAAGAAGAGGAGGACCGCCTGCGGTATTGGTTGGTCTGTGGGGAGTGCCGAATGGCTTGTGAAGAGTGACTGGACCACTCGGTCTCCACACAACGCGCGTGTTCTTCCAAGAAGGTGATTAAATTCTTGAGAGTTGGCAGAGTCTGACGTGATCCATATTTACGCTCAAAGAGGGTGCGAAGCTCACCTTTAAGCTTTTGTACTACTATCGATACGAAAACGTAGTCACTATCTTTCATGGGCAGATCGAGATTGTTGAGGGCGCATTGCGCAGAAATGAGCGGAGTCAAGAAGAGTGTGCGGATATCAGAGCGCGTATGGATGTGTGGTAGCTCTAGTATAATGTCCACAAACCGGTCGATCAGGACGCGACGGTTTTCATATCGTCTGGTCAGAATATCCATGGCCACGGCGAAATTTTCGTTGGTGAGCTGAAGATGAGATACCATACTGCGTGCCTCGCCTGATAGGCACGAGAGCAGGTAATGAAGCTTCACAGAATCCGAAATGGTGGTCATGTCATCAGTAAGACTTCTAAAGACGGCTATGAAGGAAGGCCAGTCTTCAATTTTAGAGCTGAACTTCGGCAGAGCAATTTTGGGCAGAACTTGAGCAGGTGTGGCTGACGTGGACGGGTGAGCAGTCTCCGGAAGAGCTGAAGCCACACTTAATTTTTCAAACGCAATTAAGATGTCATTGTAATCTGAAATCGCCTTCTCATAATTCTTTGTATAGGTGGCCTCGACCTCATCGGTGAGGTCCTCATCATCCAGGATCTCGTAGAAGACGTTCTCCAATTTGTGCTTGTGTTCCTCTAGCTTGTCGTACCTAGCAGTAAAGTCCGTTATAGTATACTTTTTCGTATCCTTAGCTATTACCGCCAAGGCAATTTCCTTCAGCTGGTTAATTGCCTTTATTGCCTCACGAAAAATGGCCGCTTTAGACTTGGACGGCATTGTATGCAAATTATTATAAAAGAAGAATGAGAGAAAAAGAAAAAAAATACAATTGAATTGTGAACCGCCTCCTTTTTTGGAAGTCGGTTAAAAATAAATAAATGCGAGTGTGTGTTGTAAATGTTATAATATGTTACTGAGCAGAACTTAAGATAAGCGCGGAGCAGAGAATGTAAAGTGAGCAGAATATACCTACAACCTAAATTATGTAAAAGTATTTTAAAAGTTAACACTAACAGTAGAATAAACAGGCAATATAATTTTTGCAACGAACATATTACAATTCAATCGCCGTGTATTAGTCACCAGAACGAAAATAATAATAAAAAACTAATATACGAAATTAATAATAATGCCTATTGAGAAAGAAATAACACGAGTAAGTACATATAATTAATAATATTAATACTATTTACTTATTACCTATTAAATTAAACAACAAAATATTTTAACGCTTGCTTCTTTTCTACAAATGATCGAGACGGGACGGCGAGTCCTTGACCTACCTACGACTCAGCTGATCGTACAATAAAGGGCAGTGTTGAGCCGATTGTTAACACTTCTTCATGAACTTTTAATTATATTATATGTTTAAAAATGATGCAATCAAACACTTTTGTTGAAATACGAGACGTTGTTTTGTAACAATTTTACACACTTGTGACTCGATATAATATTATATTCGAAAGCGTTAGCTTAGTGCCTACTTAAAGAGAAACAATGTATGGAGATGTGAATTATTTTTAATGAATGTTAATGTTAAATATGTATTAATGAATTTTAATATATGGGCTGAGATTATATGATTACATACTTAAGAAGTTTTTATCTATTTAAGAGATTTTAATATTTTGTTGAGAGAAATGTGGGTAACTTTATGGGTGTGGTTGGGTTTATTTCCCGGTCTTAGGACACTGTTTATCCATAGGGGCTTATTTCTTATAATCGAAATACCGTAAAATGAGCAAGGGTCGCTGGTTCAGATGCTCGAAGCACCAGAAAATGTGAGGGAAAGCCTCACATCGACGATGTTGTGGTGCGGGTTGAACGAAATTGGAGAGGAAATGTAAGGGTGTGCACTTACTTTGAATGCAGATGGGCGGATGATAATTGAATGGTGCTGGGTGGCTGGCACGCTCCTGAGCTGGTTATGCCGTTAAATGTATACACGTGCAACTAAAGTCTTATATCATACACTGTCACTTTCACTTTAATGTTTAATTGTTCGTAATGATTATCACTTAGATATATTAGATACCGGCCGGCAATATATACATAATTAATGCGAGCCGATGAGCTGAAGGTCGCGGACGCGCTTTCTTACACCTTTTCTCGAACGAGGGCGGCGCGTGACTTTCTTCCGGGGTTGCGACTGACGCGATAGAGCGTTCGCGCCGAATCCATGCATGAGAGAGAGAAAGCGAATCAGGGAATCAATAGTCGCGCGCGAGTGGCGCGAACAGTAGATATTTCTACAGTAGAAGGTTCTGGAAGCTATCTGAGGCCCTATATAAGGCCGGTATAGACCACGACCGGGTCAGTATTGAATTGACGATACAAGCGAATACTTCGAAGCGAAATAACTGCGAATTAAAGTGATCAGTAGTACAGTTGTGTTTTATTATTAGTGTGGTTTTAAATTGTAATTAGTATTCTGTAATTAAAGTGTCAATTTTGTTAATTCAATCGGCAGTTTTTAATTGTCTCGAACCCCAAGCTCGTAACAATATAATGCTACTTAAGTAGCATTGAAAGTTCGGAAAGATTTTCTTAATTCTTTTCGCACACACTCTCTCCAATAGTATAGAAATACATATTAATAAGTATAAAAATATATTGGTAAATCCAATTGAGCATGCCTTCGCATTAAAAATAACGTATAGCATGATTATACGGAATTTTTTAAAGTAGTTTAAATACATTTCGACAGCACTATCGGCTTCAACACCCTCGAAAACCATGAAAATGACACCTATGATGAAAAAATTGGTAGCAACTTCAGCCGCCATCTTGGATTTACATTTCGGCAGCACTATAGGCTTCAACACCCTCGAAACCCATGAAAATGACACCCATGATGAAAAATTGATATCTATTGCAGCCGCCATCTTGGATTTACATTTCGACAGCACTATCGGCTTCAACACCCTTGAAAACCATGAAAATGATACCCATGATGAAAAAATTGGTATCTACTTCAGCTGCCATCTTGGATTTATATTTCAACAGCACTATCGGCTTTAACACCCTCGAAACCCATGAAAATGACACCCATGATGAAAAAATTTATACCTATTGCAGCCGCCATCTTGGATTTACATTTCGACAGCACTATCGGCTTCAACACCCTTGAAAACCATGAAAATGATACCCATGATGAAAAAATTGGTATCTACTTCAGCTGCCATCTTGGATTTATATTTCAACAGCACTATCGGCTTTAACACCCTCGAAACCCATGAAAATGACACCCATGATGAAAAAATTTATACCTATTGCAGCCGCCACCTTGGATTTGCATTCCGACAGCACTATCGGCTTCAGCACCCTCGAAACCATGAAAATGACACCTACGATGAAAAAATTGGTACCTACTTCAGCCGCCATCTTGGATTTACATTTCGACAGCATTATCGCCTTCAGCACTGTATTGTCTGCTATCTTCTCTAATCACTGTAGTGTAACACTGGCTCGGCACGCACTTAACTAAACACGTCCACTCTCGCCCGAGGCTCTCGTGTTACTGACGCGGTGCGCTCGAGACAGTGACTTATATATAAATGTATGTTTGTGTATTAGTGCAAACACTACAAGCACCCTCGAAAACCATGAAAATGACCCCCATGGTGAAAAAATTGATATCTATTGCAGCCGCCGTCTTGGATTTACATTTTGACACCACTATCGGCTTCAACACCCTCGAAACCCATGAACATGACACCCATGATGAAAAAATTTATACCTATTGCAGCCGCCACCTTGAATTTACATTTCGACAGCACTATCGGCTTCAGCACTCTCGAAAACCATGAAAATGACACCCATGATGAAAAAATTGATATCTATTGCAGCCGCCATGTTGGATTTACATTTCGACAGCACTATCGGCTGCAACACCCTCGAAAACCATGAAAATGATATCCATGATGAAAAAATTGGTACCTACTTCAGCCGCCATCTTGGATTTACATTTCGACAGCACTGTCGGCGTCAACACCCTCGAAACCCATGAAAATTACACCCATGATGAAAAAAATTATATCTATTGCAGCTGCCACCTTGGATTTACATTTCGACAACCCTATCGGTTTCAACACCCTCGAAAACCATGAATATTTCACCTATGATAAAAAATTGATACTACTTACTTTTAGTACGTACTACTATTATATATGCTGTGCTTTTAAAATATTGTAATAAAAAAATCTCTTATTATTATTATAATCAAGTATTTAAGAAATTTGGTTATTCGAATATTGTGTATTTGTGCAGCGATCTTTTTGAGCCACTGCAAACTACCGAAATAATGTATACTCACGACGGCGACTGACGGCGAACTGATATATACAGTAATCTATGGCGATGGCGAACTGAGTTAGTGAGTAAACTACTCTGTGGCTGTAGCTCCCCATTTACAGAAATAATTTTATGCTAGGCTACCAAATCAACGAAACTTTCGCCATTTTCGAGCCGAAAAAAATTATTTATAGCTAAACAAAACAAAATTACACTGCCATTTACATTCAGTGGCTTCCCACATGATAGATGAAGAGATTAAAAAATAAATTGAGTTAAACAATTTATATTTTCAAAAGTTATAGTGTTTACAAGCCTTGAGGACATGATAAATCCACACCACACCATTATAGTTTTTTATTTTATTTTATTATAGTATAAGGGTGACAAACGAGCACACAGTCCACCTGATGGTAAGTGGTTGCTGCGGCCCATAGACATCTACATCTATCCTCTATTATAAATCAAAATGTAGATGCGTTGTCACCCGTGAGGACTAAGATGGAATGCCTCATTTCCAATAAAAAAGGGCCTCCGGCTACCTGCACTCACCAAGCGAAACGCAGAGGTAAACCTCTACTTCACGCTGGTATACTGTGAGGTCGTGGTACCACCCCGGTTCGAGCCGGCCCATCCGTGAGACAGCAAAAGCTGCCGCGTGGCTCTACCACTGTTAAAAACCTTTTTTATTTAAAAATAGCAATTAAACGATTTAAAAATATATTAATAAGTTCAACAATCATTTATCTTTCTAACAATGTGCTTTTTATATCATTTATATGTATAATATGATTGCTGGATACGATTTCATGCGACAAAACGTTGGAATTTTGATTTTTAAGCGTTAGTAGAACATACCCACGCGCTTTGCGCTCGGCATGCAATATATATTATTATTTTAAGTTAAAATATTTTTTTTTAAATAATAAGTAGATATTTACTATAGATGTTATATTATTTATATAAGAGGCGGCAAACGAAGATGCGGCATGCATGCTATTAGGTGATAAATGACGAACACCAGGGGAATTACAGGTGCGTTGCTGACCTTTTAAAAAAGACTAGTTTCTATTCTTGAAGATCTTTAAGTCTTTTTTTATCAGCGATTTCTTTTCAGATTCATACAGTCCGGAAAAATCGCTGGGTATAGCCGATTCCACAAAGTAATTGTGCGAAGAAGAAAAAATCTCGTAAATCACACAGTGCTGGACCGCCAATCATCCAGATGGTATGGATGGTATCGCAAATTATGTCGATTTATTTTTATCATCGAAAAATTATACTTCACTTCAAATATTTATTTTTAATTTTTTGGACATGCAACATTCCTTACTATTCTTATACGAATAGCTAAGCAGAAAAATATTTAATTGATGGACTATGACTACATTAAAGCGAAACTTATACATATAAGCATAATAAACGTTATTCCTTCCAAGCATTTAATTACCAAACCAGCGATAATTCCGTTGGTCGAAATGAATCAATTAATGGACCGAAACTTTCTTTATGGACGTTTGGATTGAGTAGCGATCGTGAAGTTTAATTACACTAACAACTTGAAGGAATTGCAGTTAGGACTTGACAGAAACTTTTGCCAGTTACTAGAACCATTTGTATTTCATTTACTTTAAATAGAAGGAAAGAAAGAAAAAACACGTTTATTTCAGTTATAACTTACAGCACAAATTAAAAAGTAATAATCGGAAATAGGCAAAAACATACAAACGAGCTACTCGAGCAACCCGGGTTCGATCCCCGCCGGCACCAATGAAATTGTTAATTGCAATTTTAAGTGCTGATTTACCACGTGCTCGGCGGTGAAGGAAAACATTGTGAGGAAACCTGCATGTCTGAGAAATAAGAAAAAAATATTTCGAATACATGTGAAGTTCGCCAACACGCATTGGGGCAGCGCGGCGGACATTTACTTGCCCTAAAACCTTCTCAGAAATGAGAGGAGGCCTGTGCCCAGCTGTGGGACGTAAATAGGCTGCAACTTTACTTTACTTTTACACAAACGAAGTTACTTACTTATCGTCACGCACAATCCCTGACGGGGTAGCCAGAGAGAACAGATCGCCAAGTGTCACGATCCTTACATACCTCTTTCGCTTCTTTCAGATTCATCATCTTATTCATACATGCACGTCTAGGTATCCGAGTACTCTTGACCCTCCCCTCTTCGAGCAATTTGCTCACATGGTCTTCGAAAGTTAGTCTCGGTCTACCTCGACACCTTTTAATATTAACTTTCGCGCTATATATTTTCTTCACCATTCGGTCTTCACTCATTCGCTCAACGTGCCCAAACCATCGAAGCACGCCCTTATCAATTTTTGTGATAAGGTCATCTTTCAAACCTGCCATATAAACGAAGTGTTAACCATATCATAGGTTTAAGAAAATATACTTAAAAACCGTGTGCTAAAGCATGAAACTGCAAAATAAACCGGTCTCAGTGATATAAGATAAAGATCAATAATTATATAATAATGATAATTTATTATACGATACAATAGATCTATTATAATATATTGAAATACTGCTGTGTACAATATGTAATATTATCTTTTTTACATTTTATATTGATTGTTTAAGGGCTTTGTATGGTGTGCAAATAAATATTATTTATATTATTATTTTTAGAATATATTAGATTTATTTGTTATATTAGAAAGCAAAGATAAATTATTACAGAAGATTTATTTTTTAAAGATTATTACAGCCTTTAGCCGTGAAACGCAGCCAGATTGTACGTGGTAGAAGCCGCGCTGTCACTATATCAAAGTGTAGCACGAATGGTTCGGCTCAACCGGGGAAAGACCACGCTCTGACAGAATACCAGCGTAAAATAGGAGCTCAATGCTGTTGTGTTTCGTATGGTCAATGTAGAGAACCGGATCTTTTTTACTGGAAACGAGGCATTCCATTTTAGTTATCAGGGGTGACAGCGCTTCTGCATTTTGATTCCTAAACGAGTATAAATGTACATGTCTATGGGCTACAGCACCCACTTACCATCAAATGGGCTGTATACTTGTTTGTCACTATTTTTCTTTAAAAAAAATACAGCTTTCTTGGTACTGTACTGCGGGGAGTTGTTAGATAATATTAGTTTCCTTTGTCCTTAAAATTATTAATTTTGTTCCGATCTACGCAGTATGAACGTAAAAAAGAAAAATTATCTTGAAGTTCTGCAGTTGTATACTTTTGTTGGGATTTAATTTTATTAATTGGACGTAGTTAAGCAGAAAGGGCTCAATCCACACATGGTAAAAATTGAATTAAGTATGCCATCGTACTCCTGATGATCGAAACTATATCAAAAATGTCCACGGAAGCTGATTATTTTTCGCTACCCCGCCTTAACCCACTTTATGAAGAGCACACAAAATGTATTCGCTGAATGAATTCAATCCGCTTGAATTGTTTCTAAGTAATGCTTTTCTATGCGTATGTACTTAATGTCGAAAACCAGGATGAACTCAAACGGCTTAGATCCTTTCTGAGAAATAGTTTTGTTCGGAAATATCATTTTACCAAATAACTAAAATGACTCAAACAGGTTGGGTCTTTTCTGCTTATAAGATTACTGAGACAAATAATTATTTTTTTGTTTGCCAGAAACGACTCTGTTTTTTGCGTTGTTTATAGAAGGCATGGGTTTTTTTTAATAGAATATGGGCCAAACGAGCATGCGGCTCACCTGATGGTAAGTGACTTCTCTATTGAAGTTAGGATGATTTTTGATTTTGATAGCCTCGCAAATCATCCTTGGAAGGAATCGATGTTCTTTAGCGAAGATTTGTGGTCTATCAAAAGTAATGTAGTGATGGGGGTGATCCTATCGTGTACCCGGAGCGTCGAATCTTCACATTAGCATGAAGTTTTAGTTTAGTAGTTAGTTCGTTTTTAGTCATTAACGTGAGTTTTTATTGTTATTTTAGTTGGTCCTTTATAAGAGAAACCACATTCACAATCAAGCTTGTACACTCCTGCATCTTGGAGAGGGACATTACACTTGACTGATGATAAAAACTGACTCATCTTCTTCGGCGGCTTGAAGTATGTTTTAATGGAAGCACGCTTCAAGATGTAGCCAATTTTGTCAGTGACACCACTGACATATGGCAGTAAAGCAGTCACTCGTGCTTGACTGTGGTCGGCTTCACTCGTTCACTGTGACGTTGTCCTGCACCCGATGCTTGTTCTTATGCAAAACTTGCTTAACGTGTTGGAGCTCGGCAGCCAGGTGTTTACTGTCACAGATCCCTCGGAATCTCTGAAACAAAATTTTAACCACGGTAGCTAACTGTGTAAAATGGTGGTGAGAATCACCGTTTAAAGATCTATCAGTGTGGGTCTTTTTTTATATACAGTGTGGATTAAGGTGCTTTTTTTAGCTTTCAAATAAGTGTTAGTAATTCGGAATTCTGATAACACTGACTGCTGCTATATGGCTATCAAATTTTAAAAGTAAATATTATACACCTGAGGATGCCTTGTGTAGAAGCAAAATACGTGTCGTATTATTTTAAGAAGTGTGTTTTTCCTATTGTAGTGGTGTTGGGAGTAGTTGTGCTGGGATTATTGGTGACGGGGATAGTGCACGCAGTTGAGGGATGGCGGGAGGTGCTCTTTAAACTAGATAAGACATATCATTTTATTTCATTAAGCGGATGTAGGAAAAGAAATTTTTTCTAAGTTTAATATATTGTTTTTTTTTTTATTATATTCTACTAAGCCAGCGCTTATCTACAATCCGACTTGATGGTAAGCAATGAAGCGCATTAACATAACAAATGCCTATTCACTCTTGCCTTAAAGATACCCACACTATAATCGGATAAAAGACAGATGCTGGCAATTTATACCACTCCTTTGCTGTACGCATAATAAACAACATAGTGAACCGTTTGGTTCGAATGCCTGGTAAGTTAACAACGAAAAGATGGAGACTGGCCGGACGTCTGGTTGTCTGATGGTGGAAGGGTGGCACTTTCCGAAATGCATCCTATAGAAAACCGAAAGGCTGGCTACTTTATACCTGTGTTCGAGGCTAGTAAGATTGTTTTTTACCAAATTCGGATCACCAATATGCCTCTTAGTACGCCTTTTCGTAAAGTCTAAAGCTACTAGGTGGTATTTTGCAGTACCAGCCCATATATGGCAGCAATACTCCATGCACGACCGGACTTGCGTTTTATATAGAGTAAGCAGCTGTTCTGTCGTGAAATATCGCCGCACCATTGCAAGGACTCCCAGCTTCCTTGCAGCTGCTTTGGCCTTGGACTTAATGAACCACCCCAAGTTCAGATTTGAAGATATCACAAACTCTAACAACTGAAGGCGGTCGGTATATTCTAGTGATACATTTCGGAAAGAAAGAGCCAAGGTGAGATAGCTCCTTTTTGCAGTGAAGAAACACAATTGTGTTTTGAAGGCGTTGGAATTCACAAGATTGGCATCGCCCCATTCAGAGACTGTATTTAGTGTCAGATTCACACGCTCTACCATAGCTGCTCTTTCGGACTAGATTTGATCCCGACTGGACCTAAGACTTGGTTGGTATATCTCCACAACAGTGCTATCATCTGCATACCCATAAATACCGGGCATAAGGAGATTATTAATATGCAGCAGAAAGAGTGTTGCAGACACAATGGATCCCTGAGGAACGCCGGCCTTAGTCGCCATAGGGTTGAATGAGCAGCCATCGACAACGAACCGGAGAGAACTTTCAATCAGACAGTCCTTTAACCATTCAATCAGATCAGGGGATAAGCCGTACGCTGTAAGCTTACCCAAAAGGCTAGTGTGTGTTTAAAGTCTATCAAAGGCATACGAGACTTCAAGGTAAACAGCAAGTGCTTCCCCACTGTTGTCGAGTGCCTCGCCCATATGTGGTATACGCTAGAAGGTCCCCAGCTGTCCTATTTCCGAGAAACCCGTATTGGCGGTTACTAAGGAGTTAATTTTGTTCCAGGTATGCCATTAAGCGGGCATTCAATATACGCTCCATAATCTTGCAGAGTATGTAGGTAACTGAGATTGGCCGATAATTGGCCGGGTCGGCACGGCTGCCTTTTTTTAAAATAGATAATATTTCTGCACAGTAACGCCTGATTCTATTCATTACCATAGCGTTGATATTTTCCATAGTCGCGCTTGGCACGCGGGTTGGCACACATGGTATTTTTATTATTTTGAGTGATAATAATCAGAAAGATAGCAGCATCTTTCTGATTACTATCCCATCTGTTTAATTTTCCATCTGTCACTTCTTATGATCTCCCATAATATCACCTGGAAATTTGAATATATTTTATAGTTTTTAATAACATTTGACTGCTTAAACTATTTTAAATAATATATATATATATATATATATATATATATATATATATATATCATTTTCTAACTTAAACATATTTAAGAGTAACGGAGCATTACATATATTACTTATATCTATTTTGGTTTGATAGGTATTTTAGTATCTCTCTGTATATAATATTACGATATCTTAAAATATATTATGTTCTTTGTAACCGTCTTCGTAGTTTTATCAGTGAGGTTGACAGGCAGAAAAATGTTTTTAGCATTAATCATCATCATTACAGTCCTTCACAAGTCCACTGCTAAACATAGGCCTGCCCCAAGGAATGCCACATAGCAAGTTCCTGAGCCACCTGCATCCATCGACTTCTTGCATGTCTTACCAGGTCGTCACTCCATATAGTGGGGGGACGCCCTACACTTCGTCCGCCGGTACGAGACCGCCACTCGAGAACCTTTCTTCCCCATTGGTTGCAGGTTCTTCGAGTTATATGGCCAGCCCATTGCCACTTCAACTTACTAATCTGTTGAGCTATGTTGGTTTCTCTGGTTCTACTACGAATATCTTCATATCTAAGTTTATCACGCAGAGAAACTCCGAGCATAACCCTCTCCATAGCTCGCTGAGTGAGTCGCTTGAGCTTCCTCATCCGACCAGCAGTGAAGGACCACGTCTCAGTTCCATAGGTCATCACTGGCAACACGCACTGGGTGTACAGTCTTGTTTTCAACTTTTGAGGTATACCTGACGCGAAGATGTGCCGAAATTTCTCGAACGCTGCCCAACAGAGTTGGATCCGTCGATTGACCTCTCGGTCGAAGTTGGACTTACCTAGTCGGACTATTTAACCCAGGAAAACATACTCGTCAACAACTTTTAGCTTATTGCTCCCAACAACTACCGGCATAGGTGTGACATGGACATTAAACATGATCTTTGTTTTATCCATGTTCATCTTAAGACCTATCCGTTGGGAGACAATATTGAGGTCATTGAGCATAGTGCTTTGGTCCTCCAGCGATTCTGCCATAAGGACTATATCGTCGGCAAATTGAAGATGAGTGATGTATTTGCCATTGTTGTTACTACCGTATCCTTTCCAGTCCAGAAGCTTGAAAACGTCTTCCAATGCAGCGGTGAAGAGTTTCGGGGATATAACGTCACCCTGTCTTACACCTCTCTGCAATTGGATAGGTTTCGTACTCTGGTTCTGTACTCGGATAGCCATCGTAGCTCTACTGTACAAACACTTCAGCACTTCAATATACCGACAGTCAACTTGGCACCACTGAAGGGACTGCAGCACCGCCCAAATTTCGACGGAATCAAAGGCTTTCTCATAGTCCACATACGCCAGACATAGTGGCAAATTGTACTCTTCGGACTTCTGTACAATTTGCCGAAGGGTATGTATGTGGTCTATGGTGCTAAAGCCCTTTCGGAAACCGGCTTGTTCGGGAGGCTGGAAGTCGTCAAGTATGCGCGCGAGACGATTCGTTATGACTCTCGAAAACAGCACGTAGACGCGGCTCAGAAGGGAAATCGGTCTGTAGTTCTTAAAGAGAGTTTTATCGCCTTTTTTGAAGAACAAGACCACTCCGCTTCTGTCCCACGCCTCCGGTGTAATGCCACCATGGAGGACGGAATTAAAGAGCTTCTAAAGGACTTCAAGTACCGGTTTTCCACCCGCTTTCAGAAGATCCGCTGTGATTCCATCCTCGCCTGGGGCCTTGCCGTTTTTAAGATGCTGGAAAGCCATTCTAATCTCGCTTAGACTGACGTCCGGGATATCATCGGAATAGTGTCGGATAAGACTCGCTCTTGGATCGTTACTCACACTTACGTGTGGCTCCAACGATGGTGTGTACAGCTGCCCATAGAACCTCTCAATCTCACTCAAAATCTCAGGTATCCCGGAAACGACGCCGCCACACTCGGTCTTCAGCTTCGACAGTTGGCTCTTTCCGGCAGACATATCTCTAGCAAATACTTTGGAGCTCGGGTTCCGCTCGATCGCTTCTTCAATACGAGCAGTATTAAAGTTGCTAAGTCCCGTCGCATGCATTTAGAGATCTGTCTGTTCAGTTGCCTGTGTGTTGTCAAATCAACTGAAGACTGCAGCTTCTTATCCGGTCTAACAGCAATGAGATTAAGAGTGTGGTTGGAGAGTTTTTGTGTTCTTCTGCGGCGGGTCTTGCAGAACTTAGCTCCGACCGCATGAACAGTTTCCACGAGCGTATCACTCATATCGTCAACTTCATTGCAGTCTTCTAGGCACTGAAAACGATTTTACAACTCGAGTTGAAAGGTTTCGGGACTTTGGATTAGAGCACGAGGGGGACGGTGCGTTGACTTCATTAGACGAGACCTCTCCAACTTAAAGTTTAGATTCAGAGTGCCTCTCAACATTCGGTGATCGCTGCCGGTTTTCGCCCTTGCAATCACTGAGACATCACTGAACAGTTGTTGTCTGGTCATCATAATGAAGTCAATTTCATTTTTGTCGAACCGTCGGGGCTCGACCAGGTCCACTTTCTGTGGGACCCCCTTGTGGGTTTCTGGAAAAAAGGGTCATCATAAAGAGTCTCTCTTTCTCCACGAAGTCGGCCAGCTGCTGGCCCCTCGGGTTCCGTTGCCCTACTCCGAATCTCCCTACTTTCAGCTCACCGTTTTCTCTTGTGCCTAGTTTTGCGTTGAAGTCTCCCATTAACACCGGTTAGTGGGTTTTGGAGGAATGCATGGCTCTAGAGATATTCTCATACATTTCCTCCACCTCCTCATCGGGGTGTGCCGATTTTGGTGCGTAAACCTGTATGACCTTCAGCGAATACAATTTGGTGATTCTGAATATAAGGTACGCAACCCTCGTCGCCACACTCCCAATCTTTACAACGTTGTTAACGAGAGACTTGTGGACGATAAATCCGACACCTCCTTGGGACAGATGGTTGCCCTCTCGGTAAAAGAATAAATTGCCGGATTCAAGGATAACCGTGTCCTCCCCCTCTTTTCGGACCTTGGATAGTCCTATTATATTCCAGCGCAACTTGTACATCTCATCTTCCAGCTCCAGGATCATCTCGTCAGTCCTCAGGGTACGTGCGTTATAAGTTGCCATGTCGAGTCGTCGTAGGTGGCAACCGAACCTCCACCGGAGATTCTTAGCACCCCCTGCCCTGCCGTTACTATGTTCGCCCCCGTAGCCAGGTATATCGTGGCCGCCGGAGACTGGGGGCTGTCTCTTAATTACTCTCATTCTCTAGTTTATTGCCATAGTTGCCATGCTTGGCGAGTGGATTGGGAACCGCAATTTTTTATTGTGGTATTGCTGTGGTCAGGAAGATGCTGCTTCCCACCTCCTGACTAATTCCCACTGTCGCCTCTTACGACGACAGTGGGAAACTCTTGTCGGGAACGAGAGCGGGTATCGAATCCAGGGCCAAAGTCACTCTGGACCTTATACGGGAATGGGGGCTAAGGAATCGACTGGAGTTTTCCTCCTCAAAGTTGACCACCATGACTGTTAGAGGGAAATTTCAGCGCCCCCCGTTGTTAAACTTGGTGGGGAATCTATTAAGACTGTGACTAACGTTAAGGTATTAGGCGTGGTTTTAGACTCGGGACTATCGTTTGTGCAACATTCATCCGATATCTGTGAAAGAGCGACCAAAGGATTCGGCAAGATGTCACGCGTATCTACATCATCATGGGGAGTACGAGATCCGAGTTTAAAATTAATTTATAGAGGAGTATTTGTGTCCACGCTTACGTATGCGGCAAAGTGCTGGTACGAGCGTGCAAACATGTACACAGTTCGTTGCGTACTACTGAGGTCGCAGCGATTCGCTCTTGTATTGTTAACCAAGGCGTACCGATCCACTAGCACGGCGGCCTTACCGGTGCTGGCTGGCGTTCTCCCTGCTGACCTAGAGGTCATCTGTGCTGGTAGGATGGGTATAGCACGTTTGACCGCGCCTAAAGAGGAGTTGAGTAGACGGAATCGCGATATCTAGACTGAGGTGATCGGCGACTGGCAGGATAGATGGACGTGTGATACAAAAGGACGTGAGCTACATCGATTTTTCTCGTACGTGGCGTTGAGACTCAGGTATACCTGGGTCTCACCGGACTACCAAACCTCTCAGATTCTCACCAGACATGGATGCTTTCGGAAGAGACTGAGCGACATGAAACTGTGTGAAATTAGTATGTGTGAGTGCGGTATGTCACAGAAGGATGTTCACCATGTTCTATGGGAATGTCCTCTGTATGATGACCTAAGAGTGAAAATGATGGATGGACTAGTTCGTCCGGTTCAGGGACCAATTTACTACTCGGATCTCGTCAGCGATGTGGTGAACTACGGACTGTTGCGCGAGTTTGCGCATAGGTGGCACGATCGCAGGACAAGGCAGAATGGAAGGCTGGTAGGAGGGCCCGACGACGTAGGAGTCAATGTGTCATCAGCCCCAGAAGGGGGAGAATGACGTTAAACTGGGACAAGGAATAGATTAAATATTTGTAGGGAGTCAAGAAAGTGTGCGCGGGAAAGAGCCACGTGCAAGTACAGTGCGCATCTCCCGAGATTCGGCTCGTATGACCTGAGGGTCGGTGGGGCCATGGGAGGTGGTGGGTTGTCGCCTCTTACGACACTCACGGCAAGATATGGGGTAGTGAATATTCTTAACCGCCACTACACGGCATTTTTAACATTAAGTCCGCCTTTAAATCCTGTACCGATATTAGGTTCAGCAAAATTTAAATAAATGAATAAATAAACTTAATCTTCGGAAAAAGCTAACTTACTATTTAACTTCTACAGGTTAAGTCCAATAAACACCGCATTGGCTTCGGCTTCTGTTAATTCAAATTGACGCCAAGTTGTAAACAAACTATCGCGGAACATCTTGCCTTACTCTCCAAAACTCTCCAAAGTTGCGACATAGTTGAAGCTTAAATTTGATTTTAGTAAACTGGTTTTCGTGATGTTATTTTCTCTTGCAACTGTATAAAAAACACTGTTCTTTACTATTGGATAACTTAAAAAACAACCAGGTTTTAAATAATCATCGATGGCTGTATCTCATCTGGTAAATGGCAGGCATAAAATATGAATCAAGTAATTAATAAATATCTTATTTTTGTTCACCAATACACATTAAAACAAAATCAAAAAATTCATATAGAAAGTACAATTGGCGGTCTTATCGCTGTGGAAGCGAATTATTCCAGACAAACTTTTTGCGCAAATAACTGTTGTTTACAAATAATGGCAATATCCTGACCGGCAACGGGCAGCAGCGGTACACGTGCGTGAGGCTCCTACCGAGATCGTCACTCCGCTTGCCAAGCGAGACGAGTGAGGGTTTAGATTGAGTTTAACGATTTCGACGGAGCACTGTAAAGGAAAATGTTTGCACGAAGTAGTCATGCTGAAGCTAGATTATGGTTGTAACGAACATCTTTTCTCGATTAAAAATCAAAATGCAGATGCGTTGAGCCTAAATGGAATGCCTCGTTTCCAGGAAAAAGGGTCACCGGTTCTCTACACTCACCATACGAAACACAGCAGCGTTAAGCTAATATTTTAAGCTGGTATATATAAAGCTGTAGCGTATTGCTACCTCGTATACAAACATAATACAGCTACAGCGTAGCTCTGCCATGAATAAAACATTACACTATAAAACACTACAAAAATACTAGTGTTTCATAGTGTAATGTTAAAGTGGTATATAAAACCAAAGTGTTTTATAGTTTCTTTAAATATATACATTAATTACTTCAAAAGGTCCATTAATAGCAAAACTTTGTAGTCTCGATTTCACAAATTGTGGACAGAATGATTTTATTTTATCGCGTTGAAGAATAACTTTTCTTCCAATTCAGCCTTCATTTAGGGCTACTAAGAAAAGTCGAACGCTATTTGCTTTTGCATTTGCTTTTGAATTTTGTGTAAAAAATAAAAACTTGTATTTCTATCTTTATAAACAATTTATTTCAAAATGCAGTGTAATGGCCTCGTAAGAGAATCCGTCAGCTTTAAGCCGACTTAAAAAAAGGAGGTTTACAATTCGGCTGTATGTTTATGTATGTTACGCAAAATCATCGTCCATTGTCAACCGATTGTGATTGTTTTAATGTTACTATTTTGAAGACACTCAACATGGTAATAATAATTTTTAATATAAGGTAAAATCAGACTTTAAAGAAATATAAAGAGTAAAATATTTGCACATCAGCTGCAGCGTGGGCGTGGCTCTACCACGTTTATTATATTTGCGTTTGTCACTTCAGGTTTTTTTTGTTGAAAAATAGCGCATATTTCTCAGAAGGTTCGACGATAAAATGATGTAAAAGGTTGTAAAGGCGTATTTGGCCATCCCGTACATACGTCAGAGCTCATAGCCTACAGCGTGGATATCGAAGGGTCAAAGTGTTATTGCGTCGTTCTGAAATATTTTCATAGCAAGCGTGATTAAATTTGCAAAACTAAATTCGGTTAGGAAAATATATTCGTAGCTTTATATGCGATCATCTTGTGTTCTCACGTGTCTAAGCGTTTCTTTTATTTGGTTTGAAAATGAATTTATAAAAAAATGTACTACATTATCTCGAAACTAGACTGACACGTGTTGTGATGATGATGAGGATGATGATTATGTTAAGAGAGATGTGTCGGACTTTTGCAGCAATAATTAGCATACCGTTACCTACGCAAGCTATCAAGAGTCCACTTTTGAACAGAGGCCTTTTCCATAGATTGCCCGATATGTCTGACGACGTTGGCAATATTTATCCGCTTGGCAGGCGGGTTCACAGTTTCAGTTTTTAATATTTTTATTTGTTGTTGGCAATACACTGCAGCTGCCTATCATTTTGTTACAATATCAAATATGATTTTGCTAAATGTGATTAAGCACGAAGAGAAACGAGTGCATATAATTTTAACATAGTACTCAGATCCACTATATGCACTGAGGGTGCATTACTAATGTGTTGTTTTAATCGGTAAAAGAACGCGTTCTCGAAAGTTAAATAGCAGCAATACGCTGCTGTGTTTCGTGAAATGTGTGGCGATAACCGGACACGTTCCCCCTTTTCTCATAACGAGTCATTCCATCTTAATTTGAATAGGGTTATGACAACGCATCCGCTGTTTGATTATTAATTGAGGATGTAGGCGTCAATCGACCACAGCATTTACAAACCATCACGAAGGCTGTGTGCTCATTTATCACCCAACCTAAAATAAAAAACTTAGTTCATGATATAAAAGATAGACTGAAATATAATGTGACGTATAACAACTTAGTAATTTAAAAAACATAATAGATGACGTTATAAATGCTTCATTTTATTAAAATGCTGTGTAATTCAAAAAGTTGCGTTCTTGCAAGTTTCAAATTATTCCTTTTTGGTGCACTCTTCAAGTGGGACACATTTCTTGGTGACGGGGTCCCTGACAGTCGGAGGAGCGCAGTAGCAAGCAGAAAAGTCACAAATCTTTCCACGCGTGTCTGGTTGGGGATTTGGTTCATCGCAGGTCGCCTCCTTTGTGAAATAACCACATCCAAGAGCATAAGCTTGAGTACCCTCCTCACATTCTCTGTCACCTGGAAGTTAACAAAAAGTGACTTAACTTACTATTAACATACTACTTTCGGCAACAGATCACGCTCTTCAATTCCGAAAGGATCATCTATTACTCTCAAAGTAAATAACGAGGAGCTGGTTAATCTGTCCATCGAATGTCATTGACGTAACGTAGGAGCAGTCTATCAAAGTAATTATTACTGTTTTGCTAAATAAAAATTTATCAGTTATTTAAATTTATGATAATTACACTGAAATCCAGGTTGGAGGTCACTTAAGCCTCACTCTAGCCGTTAGAAGAATAAGATCGTATCTAGCCGATTAATTATCGTGTTAAGTTGTTTTGGATTTTCGAGTAACAAAAAAAAACTTTTCATAAATAGTATCAGCCGACTTCACAGAACTAAAAAAAAATTCAATAATTTCACAATCTATAGTCGGTGTTTAGACATATTATATAGAAGAATTGATATTATTATTTTTTTTAGTAAGACAGGAAGTTGTCCTTATTTCACTCCCGTACGTCGGAAAGCGTGTAAAGTCGTTGGTCCTGAGTTTCATCTTCTAAGTTAGCTTTTACTTCTTCTTCTTCTCTTTCTTGTTAAGCTTGACAGTGAAATAAGGAATATCAGAATCTCCTTAATCTCAATAGTTACATTAAAGAAAGTTCTTTCACTATTTTTCCACCCTTAGGGTCGAAATATTATTTTCAAATTAATTTGGAACCGCCTCAAAGGTACAACCTATTTAATAGAAACGGCTCATCAAAATAGGTTCACAATTTACAAAGATAACACAACATACTAACAACGAGTAAGAAACATACAGTCGAATTTGAAACATCTTCCTTTTTTGTTGCCTGAAAAGGATGGAATATCTTCATCTGGGATTACTGTTCTGTTCAATAGAGATACTCGTGACGATAATTAATTACATAAGGCATAATGTAACTAATATAATTAATTAATTCTAAATGAACACATTCATTATAGCACAAGTAGATTTTTTCCTACTTTGTCTTCATCACTGTTGGACATGAGAATCTCCAGTAGTAGGGAGGATTTTGCTCAACAGTTAATTGGGTAAGCGTAGTGTGAAGCGACCCCCCCCCCACTAGATGGAGTGACGACCTTGCAAGAAACGCAGGAAGTCAATTGTTTCAGGTGGTTAAAACCATGCTTTGTGTGATTACTTGAGGGATACCTGTATACAATAATTGTTCGTTTTTATAGAATAAGGGTTTCCAGCAAACGCACAGTCCACCTGTTGTAGGTGGATGATGTGGCTCATTAACATCTACATCTATCCTCGATTAAGAATCAAAATGAAAATGCGTTGCCACCCCTGAGGACTTAGGAATGCCGCGATTCCAGGAAAAAGTGTCTCCGGTTCTCTAAATTCACCATACGAAACACAGCATTATTGAGCTGCTATTTTAAGCTGGTATTCTGTAAGAGTGCTACAACTCTAGGCTCTACCACGATGGAATGGTAGTTATTATGATGATGACAATGGTGAAATTTATTAAAAAGCTCGCAACTTATCCCCTTGTCTATCTATTTATGCTGCAGCTAAATTACGTCGCAGCGTAGCTCTACTGTAAATAATTTATAAATTCGACACAATCAAAAGCCACCAAATATTTAATTATTAAGTTTTAAATTCTTTGCCATTTTATTAATTTAAAAGCACACACTTATCATTAAAACTGTTTGTTACTTACACCTTCCCATAATGTATATACATCCCCGTGAATGTGGAACGGTATCACAGAGTGCCACACTGACAACAGTCAATAACACAAAACAAATTACAGATTTCATTTTAATAGTTTTATTTTCTTAATTAATTTAAACAACTTCTATCTGAGGATTATGAAACCAAACTGAACGTAAAGACTTAAATAGGTCGCTTAAATATCAGGTCAAAGTAGAATCACGTTTTAATATGCACATAACAACAAAAGTGAGCAGGTTCAAAGTATTATGTAGTAATAGATGTAAATAAGCTTAGCTTTAAATTATTAGGTTTTTAACTAGGAAATTGTCGTTTTTTATGAAATAAGAAACAGAAACAGAAACAGAAACTTTTTTATTCAATATAGATTATAAATAATACTTATTGAAAATCACTCTTTTGTATAATTACCACTGGTTCGAAAAAAACCTCTGTCCTGGGAAGAACCAGCAAGAAACCCAGCGGGACTTTTTTTTTTAAATAACAGCTTACAATCATGTATGTTACACAAATTAACAACACAACAAATTAGAAATAACTTGGGAGCGATCACCTCACTTCCAGGGGTTATTATCATCTATAAATTCTTTAATATTATAATAACCCTTTTTATACAAACTTAGTTTAATAAAGTTTTTGAACTTTGAGCAGGTCAAATTTTGTATATTTTCTGGAATTTTGTTGTAAAAGCGTATACATCGCCCCAAGAATGAATTACTGACTCGATGGAGTCGAGTAACTGGTACTACTAGCTTGTGTCTGTTCCTAGTATTTACAGAATGAATATCACTTATTTTTGTAAAACTACTTTTATTTTTGTGTACGTACATTACATTTTCATAAATGTATTGAGAGGCCAAAGTTAATATATTAATTTCCTTAAATTTTTGTCGCAGCGACTCTTTAGGCTTTAAATCATAAATTGCTCTTATGGCCCTCTTCTGCAAAACAAATATAATTTCAGTGTCAGCTGCGTGTCCCCATAGCAAAATACCATACGACATTATGCTATGGAAATAGCTAAAGTAAACTAGTCTAGCTGTTTCAACACTAGTTAGACTTCTAATCTTTTTTAACAGCATATGCTGCAGAACTAAGTCTGCTTGCTAGCTTTGATATATGGGGGCTCCATTGAAGCTTCGCGTCTAGTGTGATTCCAAGAAAAATGGTGGTATCTACAAGATTCAGTTTCTCCCCATTTAAAATTACATTAGTATTTAATTGTTTGACATTTGGAGTCATAAATTTCATACATTTCGTTTTAGTGCCATTTAAATGCAAATTATTGACATTGAACCAATTCACTAATTTAGATATAGCATTATTTACTTCGTCATATTTTAGCAAATGTCGACTTAATTTGAAAATTAAAGAAGTGTCATCTGCAAATAATAATATATCATGGTTATCTCCTACTATGTAAGGTAACTCATTAATATATACAAGAAACAGAAAGGGGCCGAGAATTGAGCCTTGAGGCACGCCCATCTGTACCATCGACCCGGAAGAACTCGTACTGTTGATGACAACTTTTTGCGTTCTCTTACTTAAATATGAAATAATTAATTTTAGAGCATCACTTCTTACACCGTAGTGTTGAAGTTTCCTGATTAATGTTTCATGGTGAACACAATCGAAGGCTTTGGATAGGTCACAAAATATACCCAAAGCATCCTGTGAATTCTCCCATGCATTAAATATATATTTAATCAGCTCAACACCGGCATCAGTTGTCGAGCGACCCCTTGTAAAACCAAATTGATTTTTATGAAGTAAATTATTAATATTAAAGAAATTTAACATTTGATCAAGAATAATTTTTTCAAAATCCTTACTAAGTGTTGGTAGTACAGAAATAGGTCTAAAATTGGCGGGGTCTAATGTACTACCAGATTTAAATAAAGGTATTACTTTACTATACTTCATTAAATCAGGAAACACACCAGATTCGATACTAGTATTAAAAATAACAGCTAAATGAGGCGCGATTGTATCTATTATAGACGCAATAACTTTAACAGAAATCCCCCACAGATCCACAGTTTTCTTAACATCAATAGTTTTAAAATATTTTACAATATCTTTTGATGATAATTTATGAAATGTAAAATTCTTTGTACACGCATTTACATTTTGTTTAAGTAATGATTCGGCGACCGCAGGAGAAGAATTCAGTGACTTAGTGGTTAATATCGGAATATCAGTAAAATATTTCTCAAAAACCACTGCAACGTCCTGATCTGATTCGGTTAATTTGTTATTAACACTTAACTTGTAGTTTGAATTGCGAGAGTTGATCTTACCAGTTTCGCTATTAATTATACTCCATGTCATTTTAATTTTATTAGAAGCCGTCTTAATTTTGTTGCTCAAATGCAAAGACTTGGCTGTGGAGCACACTCTTTTAAATATTTTTGAATATTTTTTTACATATTCTCTAAATTCGACGCTATGGTTATATGACCTTTCATGGTAAAGATCATATAACCTGCGTCTGCTCTCTACTAAGTTAACGTAGTTTTTTTTTCTATATTTTTATTTCTATTAATCAAAGTAATGACCCATGCAATAGATGCATCTTTTCCAAAGCAGTGGCTGTTCATTGATGCCCTTCTTGAAGAAATCAACTGGACGGGCCAAAAAGTTCTCAAACTTATAGAAAAAGTATAAGTCTGTTGGACTAAGGTCTGGTGAGTAAGGTGGGTGACGGAGAACCTTCAACTCCAGGTCTTGTAACTTGAAGACCATCTGTAGTGCAGTACGCGCAGTGTCGTGTAGGAGCAGTGGGTACGAGCGGTTGACCAAAATCCAGCTTTGGTGGGATATCTCTATAATCGTGTTCAGTTCGTCACAGTAACATCCGCAGTAATGCTCATCTTGTTTGGTAAGAAGCTGTGATTTTTTGTTGTGTTTGGTATGAAGTTTTCATTTAGGACATTATTTAAGTCCTGAACCAACCAACTTACCGAGCACTTGCGATTGTCAAGCAAATTCTTCGTTTGTGTGCCTGTTGAGCAATGCAAGACGCGTACTTTGCGCTGACAATCATTGAGTTCATGGGGCAATCATTTGGCAAGTTTATTGCCAATTTTACGAGAATGGACCAATATTGTTTGTTGCTAACGTTGATAAACTGCAGCCGTAGATTGAGTATCATCAGCTTCCACAATCACCTTTAATTCGTCATTGAGGACCAAAGTTTTCGGACAACTACCGGGTTTATTTTTCAGGTTGAAATATCCAGAACGGAAGCGGTCAAACCAGAAACAGATGGTACGTTCGTTTCTAGTATTCGATATGTAAACGTCGCTGATAGCTCGTGGACTTTCAGCTCTCTATTAGATGAAGCTGCAAGAGCAGTATAGGCTAACAGCACTAACATCACAGAAAATAGCCGTCGTTGGCGTTTCATGCCGCTTGAGCCGCGTTGCTGCCACGACGGTACCCGTATTCCATAATTACTTGAATTTTTAACGTATCCATGACGACGCAAAAGATACAATTGCGATGACAACAAATGACTAATTTAGAAAAAATTATTCCATGATTTTAAAATAAAATTAATTTACAATTAGAATTCTTAGCCAAACAAAAATGATTTTGAATTAAAATGTCCATCACTGCAAAACGGCAATTTCATGGGTAAAGATCTGTTATTTAAGTCAAGTCCAGGTCTTGAGATACGTATATTTATTATAATTATTTGTACCTTAGTTCAATTGAGTCGTAATATATAAAAGAATTAATTTTCCGCGTTGGCCACACTCTTGTTTCACCTTAAGATAACCATTACTATATCTCTCGCCGTAAGTGTCGTAAAGTCTGTTAGAAATGATAGAAAGACTGCACGACTGCAATAGATGCCGATATAACCATCTCTTACATATCTGCACAGATATAAACAACGCAGACACCAGTCTACCTAAGGTAAGTGACTACTGCAGCTTATAGATACTTGCAACGAACTTTAAATAAAAAAGCCTCCGCGTTGTCACCTCTGTGGACTAAAATGCAATGCCTCACAGCACTTAATAATACTGGCCCTCGCTATACTCTTCAGATCAGGACACAGCAGTGCACGCACTGCAATTTGGCGGTAGAAATAGGTAAGAGGGTGATGCTTTCCAGATTCCAAGGGAGAAACACAGATCTTTTAAGTTAAACTGCTTATTTACCTATATTCACGTTTTTTAGTAAGCACGTACTTACAACGAAGAAGATTTAACTTTGTTTCTTTATTTAACACAATAAAAACTTCGTATAAATATTTCTTCGGTTAGCTTCGTGATACGAATTTACAATCGACTAACTTTAAGTAGTATCTAACTTTTACAATAAAGTGAATCGGAACGATAGTAACCTTAGGCGAGAAAGGTTTATTTGTATTCGAGAATAACAATTACTGAAAGAAATTTCACAAACGTCAAATTCGATATCCAATATTTGAACTTCTTCCTGAGGTCAGTGGCTATATATAAAACGTTCTTTTTTTTATAGGAGAGGGGGCAAACGAGCATGCGGCTCACCTGATGGTAAGTGACTACCGCCGCCCATGAACAACTGCAACACCAGGGGAATCGCAGATGCGTTGCCGGCCTTTTAAAATAGTAGGCTCTTTTCTTGAAGGTCCCTAAGTCGTATCGGTCCGGAAAAATCGCTGGTGGTAATCGATTCCACAAGGAAGTTGTGCGAGGGAGAAAACTTCTTCTGAATCGCACAGTGGTGGACCGCCAATCATCTAGATGATATGGATGGTATCGCAAGTTCTGTCGCGATGTGCGATGGTGAAATTGAGCGGCTGGAATTAGTCCGAACAATTCCTCAGAGCACTCCCCGTGGTAGATGCGATAAAATACGCACAGAGATGCAACCTATCTACGCTGTGCCAGTGAGTCAAGCCGATCGGAAAGAACTCGGTCGTCGACGATTCGAACCGCTCTGCGCTGGATGCGGTCAAGTGGAAGGAGCTGGCACTGGGGGGCCCCTGCCCAGAGATGGGAACAGTATTCCATGTGAGGCCGAACCTGCGCCTTGTAAAGTTGCAAGCGGTGTGCCCGCATGAAATACTGTCCCGCTCTGCTGAGCACGCCAAGCTTTTTAGAGGCCAATTTGGCCTTCTCTTCCAAGTGACCACGAAACTGCACGTCACTCGATATGTCGACACCGAGGATTCCGATACTGGCTGAGGCAACAAGGGGAGTGCCTTGAAACTGAGGAGATACAACAAAGGGAATCTTTTTAGCGGTAAACGCGCAAACTTGTGTCTTCTGGGGATTGAACTGGACTAGATTTAGTCGCCCCCAGTCTGAGACTTTGTTCAACAAAGTCTCGACTTCAGACACAAGTTTGTTCCGGTACTTGGCGAAGTTTTCCCGAGAAATATTGGCACGGCCGGTGTATAAAGCATCACCAGTGCTGTCGTCTGCATAGCAATGAATGTAACTGGTTTGCAACATATCATTGATATGCAGAAGAAACAGCGTTGGTGATAGCACGCAGCCTTGTGGAACACCAGCGTTAATGGGCTTGTAATCGGAGCATGCACCGTCTACTACGACCTTGATGCTCCGATCTGCAAGAAAGCTGGTGATCCAATTGCACAATTTCTCGGGAAGCCCATAGGAAGGCAGCTTCGAAAGAAGCGCTTTATGCCAAACCCGATCGAAAGCCTTCTCTATGTCCAAACTAACGGCCAACGCCTCCCCCTTGGACTCCACTGCCTCCGCCCATCTATGGGTCAGGTAAACCAGAAGATCACCAGCTGAGCGACCTCGACGGAAACCGTACTGGCGGTCACTAATCAGCTGGTGATCCTCAAGGTACCGCATGAGCTGGCTGTTAATGATCGATTCCATTACTTTGGAGAACAAGGAGGTGATGGCGATAGGCCTGTAGTTGGACGGATCTGAGCGGTCGCCTTTTTTAGGGATCGGGTGCACCAAAGCTGTCTTCCATGAGTCCGGGACTACGCCTAGGGAGTAGGAGTACCGAAAAAGACGCGTTAAAACCGGTGCCAACTCCGGAGTACACGTCTTCAGCACAATAGGTGGGACTCCATCAGGCCCGCTCGACTTGTTGACGTCCAGGGAGAGGAGTGCTTTACGCACCAAGCGCTGTGTAAACAGCACTTCCCGCATGGAGCACTCACACCGCGGGATGTTCGGCGGTGAGTTCTCCCCGTCATCTAGAGTCGAGTTGGAAGCAAAAAGAGAGCCTAGCAGATCGGCTTTTTCCTTTGCGTCATGGGCCAGTGAGTCGTCCACCCTGTGCAGAGATGGCAGAGATGGCTGACAGAAGTTCCCTTGGACAGCCTTGGCGAGAGACCAGAATGCACGTGTTCCCGAAGGGAGGCGAACTAGTTTCTCGCCAATTCTGCCGATGTGCTCTGACTTTGCCTTGGCAATGACACTTTTGAAGGACCTGGAGGCGGAATTGTACTTCTTTTTAAGAGCGCTGGTGTTTACATCCCGGGACGTTGATGCGTCAGCCCAGGCCTGGTAGCACTCCTGCTTATAGCGTGATGCTAGTTTACAGGAGCGACCAAACCATGGCTGGGATCTGCCTCCGATGGGCACCACAGAGGATGGAATAAAAAGTTCCAAACCCTGAAGTACCACATCAGCAACAGAATCGGCAACAACGCTGGGATCTTCCGGCGAGAAGCAAACCCGCCCCCAAGGGTAGGATGCAAAACAAGACCGCATCCCGTCCCAATCGGCCGACCTATAGTGCCAAACACGGCGGCAAGCTGCAGATCGCAACTGCCATGGAACCGTGAGTGGCACCGTACTCCGGATCAGACAATGGTCCGAAGAGCCCAGTGGGACATCGACGGAGACCTGATATCCGTCCGGATGAGAGGTCAGCAGAAGGTCCAACAGGGAAGGTACATGGTCTTCCACATCTGGGATCCGCGGACTGAGAGCGTGGCGGCGTGATTGACAAACTAGACTTACTCATCTTCATCATCATCATAACAGCTTATCAAATGCCCACTGCTGAACATAGGCCTCCCCCATAGATTGCCGCATAGGGTGAATATTTTGCATAGTTGGCACGCTTAGCAGGCGGGTTGGCAACCGTAGTTTTTTCATTATTTTGAGTTGTTGTTGAAAATGCTACCTGTCTTCTGTTTCATAGCCTCTGTCTCCTCGCTATAAAGTGAAATTTAACATTTATCTTTATTATGCATTGCTGGACATGAGCCTTTTTTTTTATAGGATCGGGTGACAAACGAACACACAGTCCACCTGATGGTAAGTGGTTGCTGCGGCCCATACACATTTACATTTATCCTCAATAAGGAATCAAAATGCAGATGCGTTGTCACCCGTGAGGACTAAGATGGAATGCCTCTTTTCCAGTAAAATGGGTCTCCGGTTCTCTACACTCACCATACGAAACACAGCAGTTTTAAGCTGCTATTTTACGCTGGTATTCTGTGAGAGCGTGGTCCTTCCCCGGTCAAGCCGACCCATTCGTGCTACAACTATACTACTAATATAGCTGCAGCATGGCTCTACCACGTATAAAAAGACTCTACCACGTAGAAAAATAATATTATTCGTAGCTGCAAAGCTTAGTTTTAGGAAGCGCGATTTTTATAATTTTGTGAATATGTTTTTGGCGATATTGCAACTCAGTTTATGATTTTCATTATATTTTCTAACTTTATTGTTTTCAATTTTATAAGTAACGCAGTACGTGTTAACTTCTTACAATCAGTGTTAATCATTTTTTGCACATGATTCCAAACTTGTTTACATTAAATAAAAAGGTTTACATTAAATGAAAGCCTTTTATTTTTACCGTAAGAAATTAAAACTTCGTTTGTCAAACGTCGACATGTTATTTATGTATTACGGTTTAAATTGAGGTTACTCTGTCCCGAGAAGAAATTGCGAAAAAAAATACAAAGTCATCCTCTTTGATCTTTTTTTAAAGGGCAGTATTATTATATTCTTCCACCACCAATAGATAATCAAAGCATGTCTTTTATTCAACTTGCACAAGCTTAGTAAGTAAGAAGAAACCCGAGCATAACAGTCCCCGTAAGCAAACAACACCCGTTCACAAGTATGACATAAGTGGCAGCCATCGCCCTCCTTTACTATTTTAAAGGGAAGACAGTGAACCTGTCATAAGACACCGCCGCTAGCAAAGACCTTTAAGCAAGCATGACATAATAGGCCTTAATAGGTTTGGTCTAGATCCAGTCTGTTTGCTTCACCGACACCTAACTGTCTGCCGTAAAGGGTGGGAAAAACAGCGCATCGTTACATTACAGATATTTACTTGGTAGCGCCACACTTTTTTTTTTATAGGAGAGGGGGCAAACGAGCATGCGGCTCACCTGATGGTAAGTGACTACCGCCGCCCATGAACAACTGCAACACCAGGGGAATCGCAGATGCGTTGCCGGCCTTTTAAAAAGGAGTAGGCTCTTTTCTTGAAGGTCCCTAAGTCGTATCGGTCCGAAAAATCGCTGGTGGTAATCGATTCCACAAGGAAGTTGTGCGAGGGAGAAAACTTCTTCTGAATCGCACAGTAGTGGACCGCCAATCATCTAGATGATATGGATGGTATCGCAAGTTCTGTCGCGATGTGCGATGGTGAAATTGAGCGGCTGGAATTAGTCCGAACAATTCCTCAGAGCATTCCCCGTGGTAGATGCGATAAAATACGCAAAGAGATGCAACCTCTCTACGCAGTGCCAGTGAGTCAAGCCGATCGGAAAGAACTCGGTCGTCGACGATTCGAACCGCTCTGCGCTGGATGCGGTCAAGTGGAAGGAGCTGGCACTGGGGGGCCCCTGCCCAGAGATGGGAACAGTATTCCATGTGAGGCTGAACCTGCGCCTTGTAAAGTTGCAAGCGGTGTGCCTGCATGAAATACTGTCCCGCTCTGCTGAACACGCCAAGCTTTTTAGAGGCCAATTTGGCCTTCTCTTCCAAGTGACCACGAAACTGCACGTCACTCGATATGTCGACACCGAGGATTCCGATACTGGCTGAGGCAACAAGGGGAGTGCCTTGAAACTGAGGAGATACGACAAAGGGAATCTTTTTAGCGGTGAAGTATAGCTGCAGTGTGACCGGAGAAGGACTACGACTGCACAGAATACCAGCGTAAAAATACTGTATAATACTACTGTGTTTCGCATGGTGAGTATAGAGAACCGGAGATCTTTTAACTGGTAACGGGTCATCCCATCTTGGTCCTTAGGGGCGAACTCCGGCCGCAGTCCACTAACGTACATTCGATGTGGCCACCTCGTGTGAGTCATGACATTATCATGTTAATTCCTCTTAGTTTACTGATGGTTACAGAGCAACGGTATCATTACTTGGTACTTGCCACGGTATATCCTGTTAATTAACAAGCGAAGCTCTGACGCGTTACTAAGGTCGTAAAATCCATTCAAGAAAGTTGAACATATATTTAACAGCCTACTGATGACTAACAGCATTAATTATAAGGAAAAGCTGGCAAGGGCTGGCTATATGCGGACACTTAAGACCGCTAAACAAGCTATGAAGTGGGCTATATTTGGAGTTTGATAGCCAAACTAACCAGTAACCTGAATCGGCGATGGGCCGGCCATATAGCTCGATGTAACGACAACCAATAGAAAAGAGATGTTCTCGAGTGGCAGCCTCGTACTGTCAAGCATTGTTGGATGATCCTCCACTACATGGAGTTATGACCTGGTAATACATTCAGGAAGTCGGTGGATGCAGGTGACTCAGAACCCTGTTTTTGGCATTCCTTGGATAGCCCTATGTACGGCTGTAATGTTAGCGATGAAAATTATAGAGAAATATAAAGTAACAGCCTATATATGTCCCACAGCTGGGCTTAGATTTTCTATAATTTCTGAAAAGGTAGGGAGAAAATGATTTGCCACAATGCTCCAGTACGTAGTATGACTTGCGGATTTTTAAAATATATTTTGTTAT
Organism: Parnassius glacialis; assembly: GCA_033319125.1. Classification (NCBI taxonomy): domain Eukaryota; kingdom Metazoa; phylum Arthropoda; class Insecta; order Lepidoptera; family Papilionidae; genus Parnassius; species Parnassius glacialis. The sequence continues at coordinate 6,720,529 of JAVANC010000025.1, forward strand.
AAAAATAATTATAACTTAGAATCTGGTGTAACATATCAGAAGAAAAGCTAATGAGTACATTCCAAACATATTGTAAATATAATTAAAATCATTCACTTTGAAATATAAATGCCATCCAGCTGCATCTGACTGTTATTTGAAACCAGATCTCGTTAATCAGTAGCCAGGTAGGCATAATCCAAAAACTAACTCCTCCTTTTTTATTTAAGTTCTTATTGCTCTGTAAAATTTTAACAAATACTGAACCTCCACTCTTAAATCCCACGGGCTCAGTATTTTATCCAGGAGTTATTGCGAATATGCCGAGGTAATTGAGTAATAAATCACTAAAACGCAGCGAATTGCGGTATTGTAGCGCCACATTCAACTTTAATAAAAGTAAGTGAGCGGACATAAACATTAGCTGGGATTCACACTTTTCGATAAACTTTTTTCCTCTCCACACGCTTCGTTTTAAAATTTGTAATAGGAGTAAGACACTTCAGCAATTCCAGAATTTTCGACGTTCTCATAAGAGCACATGTGAACGTTTATTTGAACAAGCACTTTATCCTCAAAAAGAAATTCATTACAAGTTTCACTTAGCACGTCTTTTGAAGTCTTAAAAATTTAAAACACCAAAATACATGCAAAGTATACAACATTTTATATACTCAAGTCAAGTCAGAGATCACAAGGAAAATAATAAGGAAATGTTATTTCGAGCACATAGAGCACCTAATGGTGAGTACATGCTGTGGCCTATAGACATCTAAATCTATTAAAAATTAATTAAGACTAAAATGTTCAAGTAAGTAAGAATGCCTCGTAACCTGTAAAAAGGTTCTGGTTGTCTACATTCACCATACGAAACACAACAGCATTAAATTTAACGCTGCTATTTTGTGAAAGTGTAGCCCAACTGTACCAAAACTGTGTATAGTAGAACTGACCCAACCCGTTCGTGCTGTCCAGTCCTATTCGTGTTATTTCAAATGAACCATATGTCCCTAAGTCCAAGGAATCATTTAGTGGTTTCTAGCAGGCCGTAAAAGAAATGTCTGAGGCGAATTTGAAAAACGTTTCGAAAATTGGTTCGGACCTGTGAAACTTTGAATAGATACTTTTTGAAGCGATTTAATAATAAAACATTTAACAGTATATTTTTTTTTAGTTTCATAAAGCTTTCCGAGTAGCCGATGCATGTTTAAGACACTGACGCGAGGAAATAGGACGCCGCATACATCTGTGAGACCTGTAAGTTTGACACAGTGCACTAGCCGTAATAACACTCCACGCTCGTATCGATGTATATGATACAGAATGGAACAGTACAAAATAATTAAATTAAAATTGAACAGTTTATATATGGTACAGCTATGCTGCAGCCATATAATGGTTGTAGCACCAATGGGTCGGCTCGATCGGGGCAGGACCACGCTCTTACTGAATATAAACGTAAAATATCAACTTAAAATGTATTGCTGTCGTTCCTATGCTGAGTCTAGAGAACCGAACCGAGACTCTTTACTGGATACGAGACAATTCATTTATGTTAAGGTATTAAGTTATATGAGAGAGTTAATATATACACAGTCAGGTCATAAGTATTGTCACATAGTAAAAACTTTTCTTTTAGAATGCTGGCCACAAAAATGTTTATTGAATTTGAATTTCGAATTGTTCATAAAAATAAAACTGTGTACTTTTTAGAATTTTACTCATAGATAAATATATATGTAGCAAGCTACAGATACGACAGTGACTTTTAGTCAAGTTTCCCAACTATGCGTTTTGGCGCTGCAGTCGCCCATTTTGACAGATGAGTAATAAAAAAAAATATAGCTTTGAGATTGCAAGCACACATCCTTCTAATCATCGATATCGATGTTTAGTGGTGTTCTTATTTTATCGATATAGACAGAAGTGCATTATACAGGAATACTATTACTTAATGAAACACTTATAATACATTAACATTTATTTTTTATTCAAGCACACCAACATCATATACATACACACATAATCTTAGGATTAAATTATAGGTACAATTTGACAAAAACAGAGCAATATTTATTGTACATTACATAAAGCAAATATCAAATTAAATAAATTAAGCCACAGGAATCATATTTAATCATAGTGCTCAATATTTTTTTTTACAAGTTACTTTTATATTAATTTTAAAACAGCTATAATTCAAATAGTTATGAATAAGTGAGTACCTTCCCTGTATAAGATAACGAACTTTTCGCTAGGATATGCTAAATTATTATTTGGTCTATATAACATTTGTTTGTTAGACAAGACAAACATTTTTTCCTTAAGTTTGTAGTGTTTGGAGTTTTGTTTCATTATTAGAAATCCTATTCATTTTTCATCTAGGGTAAACCTGGTCATTTTGTTTTTTTAAATTGTTTTAATTATATTAATAATAAAGTTATTTGTTTAACATTCAACTTCTCTATACTTTGACAGAGATTGGACATTAAGCAAGCCTTTGTGAGGGTTAGTCACCAAAATTTTAATATTTTTATTTTTTCATGAATGTCACCTTTAAATATTTTATTATTTGTTGCACCAATTGTGCCCGTGTAACCTAATAAAAACTTTTTCAAAGCAAGCCAGGAAAACCTCAAAGTGCTTAATATTTTACTTTTCAAACTACATTTTACATTACTTCCAATACAGCTATAATTCAAACACTTATGAATAAAGTGAGTACCATCCTTGTACAAGATAAGTAATTTTTCATTAGTGCTAATGTTTTGATGCAATCCTTACAACGAATACCTTTCGATATTTTCTGACAAAATGTATTCAGTAGTGTAAGCTTAGCAGTGGTCTATAATTTTTTCCATGACTACATCACCCACCAGCAATTTTTCTTTTGCACTTGATGATGAAGGGGATAGGAAACTACACTAACATTTAATAATGTGTCTCCATAATCCTCTTCACAATTAGAGAATGTGGACTAACCATGTTAGATAATATCAAATATTTAAAGGCATATATAAATATGTTTGCATCTAGGTCAACATTTCTATATTTTATAGCAATTATACATCCAAAAATAAATTTCTAAAGGGTCTTGGTTAATATTTAATGGATAATAATATTCTACATTATACTGTTCAAATAATAATTTGTAGACCCTTATAAAACTTTCAAGTTATCCATCCTTGTCGGGATGGTATGCACACAAGTCGAGGTTTTCCTTCTTGTATAGCATGTTTGCTATTATATAGAATGGAGTCTACTAAACCATTTTTATTCTATTTTATTAATGGCTTCAATCCAAAAAGTATGAAGTTGTGAAGTTTGTTTAATCACTCGTCTTAACTTTGCTCTTTGCACACCACCCGGTTTTCCACTGAAACTGTCAGTGTGTCGAAAAGTTCAACGACTTCTGCTGTTGAGGCCATTGTTGCGCCAGAGTTTGCATAGTTAAAATCATCTAAAAAAAGTACTTTTTAATTGAATTACTTTTACAGTTATTGCACCTGCAAGTCTTTCGCCAAAATACACTTATTTGCTTACAACAACAGACTTTGTTAACCTTTATACAATTGTAGTGTGGCTCACGGTATCCACTAATGTAATACCAATTATAAATTTAATGTTACTAAACAGCACTTGGCAGATATAGGTTGTCTCATTTAATAACGTCATTACATGGCGACCTTGCCAGGCGAGCTAGCCAACGATAGTAATAAACTCATAATAAATATAAGACTTAATAAATACACACATTACCAAAATGAGGAAAATATTGCATAGAGCCATAAAAAGTTTTAAATAAATATTTAAAAAATAAAGCAATACATGTAAAATTATAACGCAAAGAGACAGCTAAGAAGACTTGAGATGAGAAAAGAGGATTTTTTTAATAGGATAAGGGTGACAAATGAGCACACAGTCCACCTAATGGAAGGTGGTTGCTGTGGCCAATAGACATCTAATCTATCCTCAATTACGAATCAAAATGCAGATGCGTTCTCACCTGTGAGGACTAAAATGGAATGCCTCATTTCCAGTAAAAAGGGTCTCTGGTTCTCTACACTCACCATACGAAACTCAACAGCGTTAAGCTGCTATTTTACGCTGGTATTCTGTGAAAGCGTGGTCCTTCCCTGGTCAAACCGAACCATTCATGCTACAACTAAACCCCTAATATAGCTGCAGCATAGCTCTACCGCTTAAAAAATGGATGACAGAGATTACTTTTTTTTCCTCAGGTTAAAAAGAATATTGGTTGAGAGAATATAAATTGAAGTACACAGTGGTATTCACGAAGGGAATTTAATAACATTATCAAACCAACCGTGGAGCAAACCAAATAAGAACATAATTATCAATTATGTTCCTAAAAAATTATCGAAAAATTTATTCAAGTGATCAGTTTTAGGACTGAATTTTTTGTGTTTTATCTATAAGAAAACAGGAAAAATGTTAATTTCAAGGAAACCAAAAAACAATAGAAAACAATGTGAAATATATGTTTGATGTATCTACTAAATAATTACTGTATAAAACGCAAATTATATTTTGTATTATACATATTTTGAAATGTCAGATGAGTAATCTTAAATTCTCATTTAAAATTGCAATTTCATAAATAATGGAACAAGGAAGACTATGTCACTTTCTTCAAATTAGACCTAAGGATCTAACAAGCTTGATCATCATGTTTGATGGTGATCAATGTATTTCAAGTTTATTTATTAAGAAATGTGAATATATTATAAGATTTTTTATGACATAAACAAAATTACATATACAAACAATATACTATATATTTTATTGTGTAACAATTACATTATAGGAAAAGATGCATCTCTTTTTAATATTCTGGTGATTCTAGATCAAACTGCAACTGAATTAGAAAATATTCTTAGTGGTTTCAATAGCTAATTAAAAAAAATTAAATAATTTATAGTTAACCAACTTCAGAATCCACACATAATAATTCAGAAGGTTTTAGATATCCATTCATTTTGCAAATAATTTTAATTAGATTTAACCACAACATTAAATTGGGGGATGAGTCGCTCGCGTCCGTAGGCTTTGACCACCTAATCCTAGGCCCACCCTACACGTGTCCCCCGGGTGGTGCTAAACAAGCGACAAAGCCGAAAGAACTGACTCGGCTCCTCGCCATGTGGTAGCGGCGTAAAAAATACCACACCCTACTTTCGCACCATGAGGCATAGAATTAAAGAAATGGCCCCGAGTTCCCGGCGCCCCTTTAATGGGGCAGGGGTGCGAAGAATCTCCGGGAGGAAAACCGGCGACGAGGTTCGCCACTCGTCACGTTCTATCCCCCGGAGGGGCGAAAAGTGGATTGCGGAAGCCCGTCTGGCTACATTGAATGTATGTGGAGGAATGAATGATAAGATGGATGAAATATGCGATATGATGCATGATAGAGGAATAGACGTGTTATGTGTAAATGAGACGAAACGGAAGGGAAAGGATGCTACTACACATAGCATGTATACCGCGTACTGGTCTGGTGTAGACGAGACCGAGCGGGCATGCCAGGGAGTCGGTATCATCCTTTCAGAAAGAATGGGTCATTGTGTGAAAGAGTATGAATGTGTAAGCCCGAGACTGCTATGGATACGAATGAAAGTGGGCTTAAAGAAGTTGTTTGTTTTAGGGGTCTACGCCCCAGATATGTCTAAGCCCACTTATATCCGAGAGCAGTTTTGGGAGTTGGTAAGGATGGTGCTAATGAAATGCAAGGTTAATGAAAATATTGTGATATTAGGCGATTTTAATGGAAGGGTTGGGGTGAGGAGGCTTGGTTATGAAAGGATATTGGGAACGTTTGGTGATGAAAGTATAAATGAGAATGGTGAAAGCCTTCTCGCCGTATGCGTGGAAAAGAGTCTTTTTGTGACGAACACTTTCTTTCGTCATAAGAAGATTCACACGTATACATGGGAAAGAGGTGATGATAGAAGTATGATAGATTTCATAATTGTTGATGAAAGAATGAGGAGCGCGGTGGTAGATACAAGGGTTTACCGGGGCTCTAACGTAGGGACGGATCATTACTTGGTCTTATGCCGAATTAATGGTCTTTTCAGACGTTGGAGGCATCGGACATCTGTGTCTACCACTGCTTTACAGCGTATAAGAACAGAGAGGTTACAAGATGAAGGTGTGAGAGAAAATTTCAAATATAGATTGAGAGAAAATATAAGTGGTATGGCTGAATTGTGTATGAATGATTTAGACTTGGAGACTGTGTGGTATAATGTCAAGAAAGGTTTAGTGGATGCAGCTACCGAAGTATGTGGTGTAAGTAAGAGAACGAATGAAAGGAAAATTAACACGTTATGGTGGGATGATGAGGTACGGATGGAAGTTGAAGCAAAGAAGAAAGCATGGCTAGATTTACTAGCTACCAAGGCTAGTAATTCTAGCAGTATGAATGATGATATTGAAAGGAAAAAGGCAGTCTTTAGACACCTAAATAAGAGAGTAAAAGAAGTAGTTGAAAGGAAAAAACAAGAAAGAACGGATATGAATGATAGAAGAATATCGGATAACTTCCAGGCAAACATTAAAATGTTCTGGAAACTCGTAAGAACTACCAGGGGACATTCAAAACAGCCTAGAATGAATGCTATACGAGACCAGAATGGCTGTATTCTGAATGACGAAGTTTTGAGTTTAAGGAGATGGAAGGAATACTTTGAAAGCGTGTTTATGAGTGATGAGACGTTTGAATTAAATGAAATAGAAATTCCGGAAGAAGAGGAAATAGATAGAGATATAAGTATAGATGAAATAATGAAAGCAATGAAAAGTATGAAAGCAGGTAAGGCAGCCGGTTATGATAGAGTATCTCTCGAAATGCTAAAGGCTGGAGAAGGAGTGGTGGCAGACCTGCTGTGCACCTTGTTTAATTTATGTTGGGAACTTAAGCGGGTAACGGGAGACTGGTGCAAAGCCGTGATAGTCCCAATATATAAGGGAAAAGGATCACAGCAGGACTGTAAAAACTACCGTGGTATCAGCCTTCTTAGTGTGATATATGTAGGTATAAATTAATATTGTATTATGTAGGTAGGCGCCACCGCGCGTTTTCTCTCGTCAGTCGCTCAATACATGTTATGAAGTCACACCGTGTTTTATTATTTAAATACCGAGTTATCCAGAAATCTCTCAGTGGCGACGAGGATAGCAACGAACTCTTGGAAAAGTACTTGTAAACGACAAGTATTTAATTAAAATGTCGATTGGAAAAATTCCTGAGTTTGACCTACATAAGGACGATTGGAGGTCATACGTCGACCGCCTCGAACAATATTTTGTTGTCAACAAAATTTCGGAGGATTTACAAGTTCCGACGTTAATTACCGTGATGGGAGCCGAGTGTTACGAACTGTTAGTGAATTTATGTACTCCAACCAAACCAAAAGATAAATCTTTATTGGAAATCACAAACATTCTAGAAAAACATCTCCAACCAAAACCAAGTACCCTAGCAGAAAGATATAAATTCCGGCATAGGAAACAAAAAAGTTGTGAAACAATAGCGGAGTATGCAGCAATATTGAAGAAAATGTCGAAATCTTGTGAATTTGGTCAATGGTTGGAAGAAAGTTTAAGAGATCAGCTGGTGTGCGGTATTCTAAGCGAAACTATAAGGCAACGACTATTCGCAGAAGGCACGTTGGAATATGGGAAAGCGTATAGCTTGGCAGTGAACATGGAGGCGGCGGAGAAGGATGCAGCGGCTGTGGAAGGATACGGGCAAGGTGAATCGTCGGGCAGCTCGAGCACGGCTGAGTGCCAGGCGATGGCAGCGACTCGACGTGGCAACGGACGCGGTCGGCCAGGGAGGACGGCACCTACGGCGTCGAGGTGGCAGCGGCAGCAAGGAAAAGCAGCGGACGGAGCACAACAATGTGCTGCGTGCGGTGGACCCCATGGCGGCACGAAGTGTCGGTTCGCGACATATGTGTGCAGAGTATGTAATCGTAAGGGGCATCTACGTCGGATGTGCCCAAACCTGACGACGTACCATCACGTAGACATCGAAACACCTAAAGTGGTCGAATCGGACGAGACGGACAGTGACGAGGTAAGAATATTTGATATTAAAAAATTATCCATAGAAGAGTGTAAACCGCTATGTATTTCAATCAACGTTCACGGAAAAGATATTGACATGGAGTGTGACACGGGTAGCGCCGTATCTTGTATAAGTTACAAATTTTATAAACATAATTTTAGTGATATACCTATCAGCAAATGTAATGTTTTACTTAGATATTATACAGGTGAAATAGTTCGTCCGGTGGGGGTGGCTACGCCACTAGTGAGGTATAAAAATACACAAAAAAAATTAAATTTGTTCATAATCAGAGATGGTAAAACCGTTCTTTTGGGTCGACAGTGGTTAGCCGAACTTAAAATTCAACTACCAGTGTTTCAGTATCACGATGTAAACAATGTTAATTATAAGGATTTTGACGAAAGTAATTTTATGTATAGATTCAGTGAAGTATTTGCGGATGGGCTTGGACGGTTCAGCGGCGGGCGGGTTAGCATCCACCTGCGGCAGGGGGCGCGGCCGGTGTTCATGCGCGCGCGTCCTCTGGCGTATGCGCTGCGGGAACCGGTGGAGCGAGCGTTCGAGCAGCTGGTGCGAGACGGCGTCCTCACGCCGGTGGAGCGCTCCGATTGGGCCACACCCATTGTACCCGTTCTCAAAAAGGATGGTAATATTAGAATATGCGCTGATTATAAATTAACACTGAATAAAGTGCTAGAAGTCGACCGTTATCCCTTGCCACGCATAGATGATTTGTTATCGCGTTTACATGGCGGGGAACGTTTCAGTAAGATTGATTTATCTCAGGCGTACGCTCAGTTTGAGCTTGACGAATCAAAAAAGTATACGGTTATCAATACACATAAGGGTTTATACATGTACAATCGACTAGTTTACGGCTTGTCGTCGAGTCCGGGAATTTTTCAAAAACACTTAGAAGAATTATTGACAGGGTTACCGAACGTGGGTGTATTTTTAGATGACGTAATTATAACGGGTCCTGATAGTCGTAGTCACATAAAAAAATTATATAAAGTGTTCGAGCGATTGCAGTCTCACGGGTTGCGCGTTAAGAAAGAAAAATGTGTATTTTTCGCAGAATCTATTAACTACTTAGGGCACGTCATTAGTAAAGAGGGTGTTCACACGTGTCCGGAAAAAGTCCGGGCAATTGTAAACACGCCTGCACCCACCAATATTTCAGAACTGCGATCTTTCATCGGGCTAGTAATGTATAATGGTAAATTCGTACGAAATGTTAGTTCATTGCTGGCCCCGTTATATCGTTTGCTAAAAACCGGGGTTCGATTCCTGTGGAGTACTGAGTGTCAATTGGCATTCAATGAAGTAAAAAAAATATTAAGTTCGAGCGAAGTGCTTGCTCATTATACGTTAGACTTACCCGTGGTACTGACGGCAGACACCAGCGGGGTCGGAGTCGGCGCCGTGATATCGCATATCACTGAGGAGGGAGAGCAGCCGATCGCATATGCGTCGCGTACTCTCAGCGCGGCCGAGCGGGCCTATGCGCAGATAGATCGAGAGGCCTTAGCAATAATATTCGGTATTAAAAAGTTTCATCAGTACTTATATGGTAGAAAATTCGTTTTAAGGACTGATCACAAACCCTTGACGTATATTTTCGGCAGTAAAGTGGGCATTCCAGTTATGGCCGCTTCGAGATTACAGCGTTGGGCAGTATTATTGTCGGGATACAATTATGACATAGAATATGTAAGTTCACACAAAAATTGTGCAGATGCGTTATCTCGTTTGCCGCAACCGGTACATAAACGGCTTCCGAAGTCGGAGGGAATGAATTACATTAATTTCGTAGAAAATTTTCTCCCGGTCACAAATGATGACGTCAGAACGGCAACAGCAAGCGATCCGGAATTAAGTAGAATTTTAACCTATGTTCAGTCCGGATGGCCCGCGTCCTGCCCAAAAGAAGTGTTGCAGCAATATTATATTAAACGTAATGAACTATACATAGATAGGGGCTGCATTATGTGGGGTTACCGCTTGGTGATACCGCGCACTTTAAGAAAAAAAATACTTATGCAATTACATACTGGTCACATGGGCATTGTTAAAACTAAGTCCATAGCTCGAAGTTACGTATGGTGGCCTAATATAGATACAGACGTCGAATCCGAATGCCGAGCATGTGAGACGTGCGCGGTGGAGTCACAAGCACCCCCGCGCACCCCACCGCAGCCTTGGCCGTACCATTTGCAGCCATGGAGCAGACTCCATATAGATTTTTTAGGCCCTTTTAACGGAAAAAAATTTCTTATTTTAATAGACTCCAGTACGAAATGGCTAGAAGTGTTTGAAATGCCAAAAACAAATGCTACAGCGGTTATTAAGGTATTACGGTGTACGTTCGCAAGATTCGGCTTACCACTAGAGCTAGTATCGGATCAAGGGCCACCCTTCACTAGCGCGGAATTTAAGGAGTTTTTAACACGAAATGGTATTCAGCAACGTTTCTCGCCTGCTTATCACCCGTCTTCGAATGGCGCCGCGGAAAATGCTGTAAATATTTGTAAAAAAGCAATAAAAAAAGCACATAGGGAATCAATCGATGTCGACGCCGCGTTGCAAACATTTTTACTTACTTATCGTAACAGTATACATAGCAGCACAGGTGAAAGCCCTTCAATGCTGTTACAAAAACGAACGTTACGATCACGGCTAGACTTATTACGAAGCGATCGCACGCTCATAAATAAGGTAAATCAGGCTCAAAGTAAGCAAGTGGAGTACACGGGCGGGGTGCAGCGCTCGTTTGCACCGGGGGAACCTGTGTGGGTGCGAGAGTACGGCTACAAAGATAGGTGGGTGAAGGGAACGATAGTTCATGGCGAAGGTTCGAGGAGATATGCTGTGGACAAGGGGAACAGTCGACAAATAGTTAAGCACGTTGATCAAATCAAGCGCAGATCAGGGTTGTACGACATACCATACCCTGAGGAGCAAAGCGAGTCAATGAGGGTACAAATACCTGATAGTAGTGGCTCGGCGAGAGACGGAATGTCGAAGGAGGACGACGGCCCGGACACATCTCCGACTACGGTTGTGGGTGATTCGGGAAAGGAGAGGAAACGGGTTTCGAGTGAATGCATTAAAAGTCCTGGAATCGAATATAGTACACCGCCAACGTCACCTAGTGCACCGTCGCCTGAACCGCCTCGAGCCCGATCCGGGCGAGTTCGTAAACCTGTTGTTAGGTTTCAAGTTTAGCTTAGTTTATTAGTTTATTAGATTTAGTAACTAAGTTTAGTTTAGTTTATTAGATTTATAGATAATGTATTATATAGTTAAGGTATTATTATAAGTAAGGTTAGGTTTAAGTTAGGTTTCAAGTTTAGCTTAGTTTATTAGTTTATTAGATTTAGTAACTAAGTTTAGTTTAGTTTATTAGATTTATAGATAATGTATTATATAGTTAAGGTATTATTATAAGTAAATTTGTGATTACATAATTTATGTACTTACTTATTAATATCTGATAATACCATATATTAAGAAGGGAGGTGTGATATATGTAGGTATAAATTAATATTGTATTATGTAGGTAGGCGCCACCGCGCGTTTTCTCTCGTCAGTCGCTCAATACATGTTATGAAGTCACACCGTGTTTTATTATTTAAATACCGAGTTATCCAGAAATCTCTCACTTAGCATTGTGGGAAAACTGTATGCTAAGGTACTAATTGAAAGAGTTATGAAAGAAACTGATGGAAAAATTTGGGATGTGCAAGCGGGATTTAGAAAGGGAATGGGATGTACGGATCAGGTCTTTTCCATGCGCATGATCGCGGAGAAGTTTTTGGCCAAAAACCAAAAAGTTTTTTGTGCGTTCATAGACTTGGAGAAGGCTTATGACAGAGTGGACAGGGATGTGTTATGGCAAACACTGAACTCATTTGGGTTGAGCGCTGGCTTGATACAGGCATTGAAGTCTCTATATACTCTACTCATACCTACTAGTAAAAAGTTCTGAAACAGTCTCGTTCGCTCAGTCTTGCAACTACCTATATTCCTCCACTATGACGACAAGTCACAACTTTAAGTTGAAGATGCTTGTATGAATGCTTTAATAAGATTCTCAGATAGTACGAGCTCCTGCCTTCCAGTACCAGCCGAAAAGCAGATCTATCATCTTGGACATTAGTGATTTAATAAATCTTGAACATTTAAATAACCTTTTAAAATAAGGAAAGTGAAATAAAATATAACTCTGAAAAATTTATAAATGTAAAAAGTGTTGTGATTTAGAAGATGTCAATCAGATCATTATTTGTTAAAACAGAACTAAAATTTAACCATATTCGAGCAGCATCTTTGAAAATTTGTAATAAATTGTTGCTTTTTTTGCAAGTTTTGTTCTTGTGATATTTTAATAACGATTTAAGCAATCAGCTATACAATTTTTTGTCTTTCAATAGTTACAGAGACAATTTTATTAAGTGACTGCCACTTTATACCATGTAGTGATAATTAAAAATGGCTGGTGAAGTAATCACAAAGTGATGCAATGTTTTTTAATAAAAATGTATGGTTAAATGTATGTATGGCATTACTGGAGTCCACTTGATACCCACTTAGAAATCACAACTTTCAGTAGTCGAAATTGTACCATGATAAGTAATAAAATTACTCACCTGTTGCTGTCAGAGGCACACCATGAGCTATTTAATCGTTAGTAAGCAAGCATGGATAAGAGTACCTATCGAAGTTTTCTGTCTTGTCAAGAAACTGTTCTTTGGAAAGTTCAATGATCTGGGGACTTATGGATACTATGAAATACATCCACAAGTTTCTTAAATTATCGTTTTTAGGGAATCTGCACCAAGACAGCACTTTTCGTATTCCATACAATATGCACTAGACCAGCACAAAAACAGAATATTGTTATTGTCACAAATAGCGGAGGAAACTTTGCGTCCAAGATCTCAACGCAACATAAATGCGAGAAAATACACTTCAATACACTTGCGCTCGTAAAAAACTCATAACTCGGACGACAATTAGATAAATATTAAATAATGGCGTCAATCAATATCGATAATTTTGACAATTTGCTTTGACAATACAATATGGCGTTTTTTTAAAATGGCGTCCGTAGACAGAGAATAAACTAGCGACGGTAGCGCCAAATGGCATAGAATGGAACTAAGCTGTCATAGGCCTGATTTTACTCATTTTTAAATATGGAGTGAACGCTTAAAGAAGACCGTGTTGCAGTTATTGCGTTGCAGCGTTGCGGTTACGAGCCAATTCAGATTTTTGACATACTGAAAAATTTGAATATAACCAAAAGATTCGTTTATCGTACCATCAAACGATACAAAGAAGACTTTAGTGTAGATGACAGGTCAAGAAGTGGTCGCCCTCGGTCTGTTAGGACTCCAGCAGTGATAAAAGCTGTGAAGGCGCGAATTCAAAGAAATCCCAAACGTAATCAGAAACTGTTAGCCCTTCAGATGGGGTTAAGCAGAACCACGGTGAAATGGGTGTTAAATGAAGACTTAGGGCTTCGGGCATATCGAAGAAAAACAGGACATCATTTGAATGCTCGTCTAATGGACCTGAGACTGAAGAGATGCCGCGCTTTGTTGAAGCGGTACGCGGGAAAAAAATATCGGGAAATTCCTTTTTCGGATGAAAAAATTTTTGCCGTAGAAGAGAGCTACAACAAACAATATGATAAGGTGTACGCACACAGTAGTGAAGAAGCGAGAAAGCGTATTCCGCGTGTCCAACGAGGACATTTTCAATCCTCGCTCATGGTATGGTTAGGAGTTTCTTATTGGGGCTTAACAGAGGTACATTTTTGTGAGAAAGGTGTAAAAACGAATGCAGTTGTGTATCAAAATACAGTCCTGACGAACTTTGTGGAACCTGTTTCTCATACCATGTTCAAGAACAGGCACTGGGTATTCCAACACGGTTCGGCGCCAGCTCATAGAGCGAAAAGCTCACAAGACTGGCTGGCAGCGCGTAAAATCGACTTCATCCGGTACGAAGACTGGCCCTCCTCCAGTCCAGATTTGAATCCGTTAGATTACAAGATATGGCAACACTTGGAGGAAAAGGCGTGCTCAAAGCCTCATCCCAATTTGGAGTCACTCAAGACATCCTTGATTAAGGCAGCCGCCGGTATTGACATGGACCTCGTTCGTGCTGCGATAGACGACTGGCCGCGCAGATTGAAGGCCTGAATTCAAAATTTCATTCAGAGGTCATTTTGAATAAACTTTAGTGTCATAAGAATCTATGTTTTGTTCAATTCATTTTGGTATATAAATAGTTACAAAATGAATAAACTTGTTTCATTTATTTTATATTAAACATGTGACAGAATTTATGACCTGACTAGGTATATATATATATATATATATATATATATATATATATATATATATATATATATATATATATATATATATATATTGGTAAATCCAATTGGGCATACCTTAAGCGCATTATAAAAATTAAGTATAACATGATTATACGGAATTTTTAAAGTAGTTTAAATACATTTCGACAGCACTATCGGCTTCAACACCCTCGAAAACCATGAAAATGATACCCATGATGAAAAAATTGATACCTATTGCAGCCACCATCTTGGATTTACATTTCGACAGCACTATCGGCTTCAACACACTCGAAAACCATAAAAGTTACACCCAAAATAAAAAAATTGGTACCTACTTCAGCCGCCATCTTGGATTTAAATTTCGACAGCACTATCGTATTCAAAACCCTCGAAAACCATAAAAATAACACCCATGATGAAAAACTTAATACCTATTGCAGCCGCCATCTTGGACAGCACTATCGGCATCAGCACCCCCGAAAACCATGAAAATTACACCAATGATGAAAAAATTTACATCCATTGCAGCCGCTATCTTGGATTTACATTTCAATAGCACTATCGGCTTCAACACCCTCGAAAAACATTAAAATGACACCCATGATGAAAAAATTGGCACCTACTTCAGCCGCCATCTTGGATTTACATTTCGACAGCACTATCGGCTTCAACAACCTTGAAACCCATGAAACTGACACCCATGATGAAAAAATTGATACCCTTTGCAGCCGCCTCCTTGGATTTACATTTCGACAGCACTATCGGCCTCAACACCCTCGAAAACCATGAAAATGACACCCAAGATGAAAAAAATTATGTATTTTGCAGCCGCCACCTTGGATTTACATTTCGACAGCACTATCGGCATCAGCAACCTCGAAAACCATGAAAATGACACCAATGATGAAAAAATTTATATCTATTGCAACCGCCATCTTGGATTTACATTTCGACAGCACTTTCGGCTTCAACACCCTCGAAAACCATGAAAATGACACCCAAGATGAAAAAATTGATGTATTTTGCAGCCGCCATCTTGGATTTACATTTCGCCAGCACTATCGGCTTCAACACCCTCGAAAACAATGAAAATAACACCCATGATGAAAAAATTTGTACCTAATTCAGCCGCCATCTTGGATTTACATTTCGACAGCACTATCGGATTCAACACCCTCGAAAACCATGAAAATGACACCCTGGTGAAAAAATTGATACCCTTTGCAGCCGCTTCCTTGAATGTACATTTCGACAACCCTATCGCCTTTAACTCTCTCAAAAACCATGAAAATGACACCCAAGATGAAAAACTTGATATCTATTGCAGCCGCCATCTTGCATTTACATTTCGACAGCACTTTCGGCTTCAACACCCTCGAAAACCATGAAAATGACACCCAAGATGAAAAAATTGATGTATTTTGCAGCCGCCATCTTGGATTTACATTTCGCCAGCACTATCGGCTTCAACACCCTCGAAAACAATGAAAATGACACCCATGATGAAAAAATTGGTACTTACTTCAGCCGCCATCTTGGATTGACATTCCGACAGCACTATCGGCTTCAACACCCTCGTAAACCATAAAAATGACACCCAAGATGAAAAAAATTATGTATTTTGCATCCGCCATCTTGGATTTACATTTTTAGAATAGAATAGAATAGAATAGAATAATTTTTTATTCAATATAGATCACATGTATAATTCTTATTGAAAGTCATTTATTACTTTACCACTGGTTCGAAAAAAAAACCTCTGTCCTGGGAAGAACCAGCAAGATACCCAGCGGGACTTTCTTTTAAAGCAAATTTTACAATAATGGTTGTACTAACTATATAAGTACAAAATTTATTTTAGAAACAGCTTGGAAGCGATCACCTCATTCCCAGGGGTTATTATCAACCATGTATTCATTTATACTATAATAACCCTTTTTATACAGTTTCAACTTAACAAAACATTTAAACTTGCTAATAGAGAGAGCCTGTACACTTTCCGGGACCTTGTTGTAATAGCGTATACATTGCCCCAAGAATGAATTACTGACTCTGTGGAGTCGAGAAACTGGTATCACTAGCTTGTGTTTGTTCCTATTGTTTACAGAATGCACATCACTTTTTTTACTAAAACTACCTTTGTTTTTGTGAACATACATTAAATTTTCGTAAATATACTGAGAGACCAAAGTTAATATATTTATTTCTTTAAATTTATCTCTAAGAGACTCTCTCAGTTTTAGGTTGTAAATAGCTCTAATGGCCCTCTTCTGTAAAACAAAAATAGTTTCTGAATCAGCCGCATTTCCCCATAGCAAAATCCCATAAGACATTATGCTATGGAAATAATTGAAATAAACTAATCTAGCTGTCTCGACACTAGTGAAACCTCTAATCTTTTTTACGGCATAGGCTGCAGAACTTAGTCTGCTTGCTAGTTTGGATAAATGGGGGCCCCACTGAAGCTTTGCGTCGAGAGTGATTGCCAAGAAAAACAGTGGATTCAACAGGGCTCAGTTCTTCCCCATTTAAAAACACATTGGTACTCAGATTTCTAACATTCGTTGTTTTAAATTTAATACATTTAGTTTTATTTCCGTTTAAATGTAAATTATTAACGTTAAACCAATGCACTAATTTTGATATAGCATTATTCACTCCGTCACATTTAAATGATTGACGTTTAAGTTTAAAAATCAAAGAAGTATCATCAGCAAATAATACTATATCATGATTATCCTCTACAATAGAATGTAAGTCATTAATATACACTAGAAAGAGGAATGGGCCGAGAATTGAGCCCTGAGGGACACCCATTAGTACAGGTGAGCCGGAAGAACTTTTACCATTGATAATAACTTTCTGCATTCTATTACTTAAATATGAAATTATAAGTTTAAGCGCTGTGTTCTTAACACCATAGTACTGTAGCTTCCTGATTAATGTCTCATGGTGAACTCAGTCGAAGGCCTTGGAAAGGTCACAAAATATACCCAAAGCATCCTCTGAATTGTCCCATGCACAAAAAATATGTTTAATAAGCTCAACTCCAGCGTCAGTTGTTGAGCGACCCCTTGTAAAACCGAAATGATTTCTATGTAGCAATTTATTAATATTAAAGAAACTTAACATTTGATCTAAAATTATTTTTTCAAAAATTTTACTAAATGTTGGTAGTACAGAAATTGGTCTTAAATTTCGACAGCCCTATCGGCTTCAACACCTTCGAAACCCATGAAAATGACACCCTGGTGAAAAAATTGATTCCCTTTGCAGCCGCCTCCTTGGATTTACATTTCGAAAACCCTATCGCCTTCAACTCTCTCAAAAACCATGAAAATGACACCCATGATGAAAAAATTGATACCTTTTGCAGTCACCATCTTGGATTTACATTTCGACAGCACTATCGGCTTCAACACCCTCGAAAACCATGAAAATGACACCCATGAAAGAAAAATTGGTAACTAATTCAGCCGCCATCTTGAATTTACATTTCGACAGCACTATCGGATTCAACTCTCTCAAAAACCATGAAAATGACACCCATGATGAAAAAATTGATACCTGTTGCAGCCGCCGTCTTGGATTTATATTTCGACAGCACTATCGGCTTCAACACCCTCGAGAACCATGAAAATGACACCCAAGATGAAAAAGTTGATACCTATTGCGGCCGTCATCTTGGATTTACATTTCGACAACCCTTTCGGTTTCAACACCCTGAAAACCATGAAAATGTCACCCATGACAAAAAAACTAAACTAGTTACTTTTAGTACGTACTCCTATTATTTATTCTGTGCTTTTAAATATTGTAATAAAAAATCTTTTATTATTATTATAATCAAGTATTTAAGAAATTTGGTTAGTCGATATTGTGTATTTGTACAGCGATCTTTTTGAGCCGCTGCAAACAACCGAAACAATGTCCACTCACGACGGCGACTGAAGCCGAACTAAACTACTCTGTGACTGTAGCTCACCATTTACAGAAATAATTTATATACGAGGCTACCAAATAAACGAAAATTTCGCCATTTTGGAGCCGAAAAAAATTAATTATAGCTAAACAAAACAAAATTACACTGCCATTTACATTCAGTGGCTTCCCACATGATAGATGAAGAGATTAAAAAATAGATTGAGTTAAACAATTGATATTTTTAAAAGTTATCGTGTTTACAAGCCACAGGGCCATGATAAATCCACACCATAAGCCACTAAAACCCTTTTTTTTATTTAAAAATAGCAATTAATCGATTTAAAAAAATTATTAATAAGTTCAACAATCATTTATCTTTCTAACAATGTGCTTTTTATATCATTTATATGTATAATATGATTGCTAGATACGATTTTATTCGATAAAATGTTAGAATCTTAATTTTTAGGCGATAGTAGAACATACCTTGCGCTTTCGCTTAAGGTTGTAGTGTTATACTACTTACATATCATTTTACATTATTTTTCCATTCAATTTTGATTTTCTGCATTTATATTTTGCATCACCTTTATTTCCATAGGATCCTGTAACGTTTTTACACAATAACAAATCATTTTCACTTCGTATTTTCACACTATCAGCACCTTTTAAAATCGCTGTCAATGGAGTCTTACCTTTTTCGGTCTTTTATTGAGTTTTCCGTAACTCTGCAATTTCAGGCTTCGTGCGCGCTGCCGCGCATTAGTTTTTCCTATATGAATAATATCTCATTTCTTACTTAAATGTAATGGTTTTTCAATTATAAGCCTGAAATCAAAAATTGTTAGATTTGACAACCATTATTTATATGGTTGTTATGGTAACTTTTATTCAAATTCGTCACTGGTCTGATGTTCTTAGTTTAATATTTCCTCATAAATACTCTTTGGCTCTAGGTCATATACAATAAATTTCCTTTTAATTTAATTTTTTTTTATATGATGAGGGTGACAAACGAGCACACAGTCCACCTGATGGTAAGTGGTTGCTGCGGCCCATAGACATCTACATCTATCCTCGTTTGCAAATCAAAATGCAGATGCGTTGTCACCCGTGACTACTAAGATGGAATGCCTCATTTCCAGTAAAAAAGGGCCTCCGGCCACCTGCACTCACCAAGCGAAACACAGAGGTAAACCTCTACTGCACGCTGGTATTCTGTGAGGTCGTGGTACCACCCCGGTTCGAGCCGACCCATCCGTGCGACAGCAAAAGCTGCCGCGTGCTCTACCACTGTTAAAAATAATTTCTCGTTCTCTCTAAAAAGGTATAAAAGCCGAACAATTGGAGAACACAGGGAATCTCGCTTCAGTTCTCAAACGAGAAGCATCTACTAAAGGCCTTATCCCGGGGCCGCATTGCCCCGGGATCCTGCAAGCCTCCATCTACATCCGAAGTCGTCGGCAGTCTACTTCAAGCGCGGGGCCACACTACACCGGGCGCTACGACTGCTTGCTCCAGGCGCTAAGTGCACCTACTGCCCGCGCTACCTTTGGGCGCTACGACTGCTTGCTCCAGGCGCCGAGTGCACCTACTGTCCGCGCTACCTTTGGGCGCTGCGACTGCTTGCTCCAAGCGCTGAGCGCACCTACTCCAGGCGCTACGTGCGTCGGCTCCGGACGCTGCGTGTGCCCAGTCCAGGCGCTGCGTGCCGTCGCCGCCAAGAAACCTCAAGCTCCGCGTGTGCCTACTTCTACAAGCGAAGCGTGTGTCCTTCGACCTTTAGGCTCCCCTATAATACTATATTCTCCTATTCTCCTATCTTTATTTTTTTTTTAATCTAATTGTAATCTTACTTCATCCATCATCATCATATTTCATTTTTTTATAAAATTGTAAATACCTTTTCAAAAAATTTAAATATATTATTTTCTTGTTCTACTTTTGTTGTTTTGTTGTTCTTAGGTTAGGTTCTATTTTTTTTTAATTGCCGCTTCACGACAAGGTATGTAATATATATATATATATATATATATTCTTCGAGCCCACAGCTGTGCGAGCGCAATGCTCGTCATTTGGCTACAGAAATAGGTAAAAGGACTTCCGTACAATTTGATGAAGGGTATGTATGTGATCTATCGTGCTAAAGCCTTTTTGAAAACCGGCTCGTTCGGGAGGCTGGAAGTAATCGAGTCTGCATGCGAGACGATTCGTAATAACTCTCTAAAACAGCACGTAGATGCGGCTCAGAAGGGAAATCAGTCTGTAGTTCTTCAAGAGAGCGTTTTCGCCTTTCTTCAAGGACAAGACCACCGCACTTTTGCTCCACACCTCCGTTGCAGTGTCACCATGGACGACGGCTTCTTAACGGAAGAGCTTCTGAAGGACTTTAAGTACCGGTTTTCCACCCGCTTTCAAAAGCTCCGCCGTAATGCCGTCCACGCCTGGGCCCTTGCTGTTTTTAAGGTGCTGGAGAGTTATTCCAATCTCGCTCAGACTGACGTCCGAAATATCATCGCAATAGTGTCGGATAAGACTCGCTCTTGGATTGTTACTTACACTAGCATGTGACTCCAACGATGTGTACAGCTGCCCATAGAACCTCTCAATCTCACTCAAAATCTCAGGTGTCCCGGAAACGACGCTGACACACTCGGTCTTCAGCTTCGACAGTTGACTCTTTCTGGCAGACAGATCTCTTGTAAAGAGTAGGTAGCCCTGGTTCCGCTCGACCACTTCTTTAATACGAGCACTATTATAGTCGTGTAAGCCTCGCCGTATGCATTTGGAGATCTGTCTGTTCAGTTGCTTGTATGTTGTCAAGTCTACTAAAGACTGCAGCTTCATTTCCCTTCTAACAGTCATCAGATTAAGAGTATGAACGGAGAGTTTTTGTGTTCTTCTGCGGCGGGTCTTGCAAAACTAGCTCCGACTGCATGGGCAGTTTCCACGAGCTTGTCATTCATATCGTCCACTGCATTTCAATCTTCTAGGCACTAAGGTTTTGTAACTAGAGCTAAAAGGTTTCGGGATTTTGGATTAGAGCACGGACGGAGCATTGACTTCATTAGACGACACATCTCCAACTTATTGTTTAGGTTCAGTGTGCTTTTGACCATTCGGTGATCGCTACCAGTTGTCACCCTCGCGATCACTGAGTTATCACTGATACATTTATAATTCTAATAGATATCTATCTAGTATATTTCAGATTTAAAATAGCCAAAATGACATCGGAGATATCAAAGAGACGACATGTTTGATATTACGACTGTTGAGCTTGAACACCCTCGATCTTTTTAAACATCCCCAAGTCATCAATTACGTTACGTTAATAAAATGGGGTAAATAATAGATACTCTAACGATGCCACTATAACGTACCTTATAGTAGTGTAGTATGCACAACTCACCTCCATTTTTAACTGACTTCAAAAAAGGAGGAGGTTCTCAATTCTACTGTATATAATGCGTCGACTACATTGATGATGTTCTCATTTTATTTGCATTAAAGTGGGTTATACAAAATGTTTAATTTTACCACTTGTTTGTTTTGCATTCGTGGAATAAGGATGTATCCAGACTATGTATAAAATGTATGACAATGGCCAGCAGTTACAAATGTACTATATGTCCGGTATTGCGATCGTCTATACGCCTCGAAAGCGTCACTATTATGACTATGATTCTATTCTGTTCTATTGCTTTTTCTATTTTATTATATTCTATGCACTACAACAGGAAATGCCCATTGCCTGCAGTGGCCATTTTCTTTTTTAAACAACGTTACCCCCACAATTGGATTTTCTTCTGTATATTGCACAAGGACAAACATCCAGATGTAAAACAATTATTTGTAGGCCATACATATGCTTCATCTGTGAGGGATTGAAGCCGCGTTCCTCAGCGCTTCAACTCAATGTTAAGCCACTGCGCCACGATTCCAAACAAACTACTGAAGTAGTAGAAGTGATATATATTGCCAATATCCGTTTAAAAAAATTAAATGCTATGTATTATATAGTTTGAAGAGCACCTCGCGCCCTGCGGTCAGCCACCGCAGAGTCTACTACACCTGAAGGTGCCTCATGTAGAGGCGAAACTCGTGTCGTATTGTCGTTGGTGATGTGTCTTTCCTACTGTAGTAGTCGTGAAAGTAGTGGTGCTGGGATTAGTGGTTTAATGGATTCTTCGTTTTATTAACTTGTTATTATTCTATGTTATTCTATACATTCAAAATAAATTTCATAGAAGTACTATAACTGTTGAATACCCTATAAAATAATAACGAATAGTAACACTCGCTATTTATCACGAATTTAGGTAGCTAAGTAACTTCTCTCTTAAAACTAAACTGGAAAACTTTAATTTCCCTCAAATAGATCAATTAATAGCTCTAAGCTCCAGAGTTTTAGTCTAGGCGATAGCAAAGAATGAGTGAACGAATAACTTCGACGTATCGCGGTAAAGGAAAACTTTTGTACCAGCTTACTCTCCATTAAGGAACGCTAAAGAAAAATTCGTTTAGTTGAAAGTAAGCCATTAAGTGAACGAGTATTTAATTCTAAAAAAATATTAATTCTTAATTGATCTTCTTGGAGTCATTAGCATAAGTAACACTTTAGTACCAAGTGTAATAGTACACAGTAGAACACACTGTGTCTTAGAACCAGACCAGAGAGAGATCAGGCGTAGGACCAACGGTTTTACGAGCTTTCCGCGGCGCGGGGATGAAACACCGCAAACCTGTTAACTCCAAGCTGCTACTGAAAATGTTTTGACAGAAAAACCCAATAAATGATTTTACCTGACCCGGAATTTGAATCCGGGACCATATAGCCAGCAGTCGCGCTCACAACCACTAAACTGTTGGTTCAGTAAAGCGCGACTAGTTAAGGCAATTATAATAAGTGCGTTTTTAACATGATGATATATGTATATTTAATAAAAAAGTTTCATTATAATGTATTGCTGCTTAATGCTATTTTATGTTTCGAATGGTGAGTATAAAGAAAAGAAATCCATTTTACTAGAAACGAGGCATTCCGTCTTGGTCCTCAGGGACGACATATTTAATTTTAAATGAGGATAGATGTATACGTAACCATTTCTGTCTTGTTTTTAGCTTAAGAATTTGTTACTAAATAATATTGAACCATAAATTAAATGTTATGTTATTAATTTCGATACTCTATATTGTTTTACTATCCTGAGTCAAAACGCCTCAGAACAAGTTCAAGGTACACAAGCAAATTGTTGAGCACAATAGTGTTAAACAATGGCTTTGTAGACGCTCACATTCTGAAATATTCCTCAAGATATAGTCCATACAAATATTCCCGCACAAATCTAATATTATTACATAAAATATTTACGGAACTGAAGAAATGATAATAAATTATAGCCTATTTTATATGTTATTTCTTTAATATTTTTTTTTTTATAAAACTTTGCTCCATAAATAGATTTTCTCTTATATCGTGACATTTACATATTATGTACTTAAATAGTACTTGAGCAAACATCCAGACTCGGAACAATTACCGGATATACAGTGCGGAATTTGAGTCGTGACTTTGCAGCGCGGCAGTTAAAATCTTAGCATCTGCACTATAGACCCGTTGATTTCTTTTTAGTCTTTAAAAGCCTATCTAATTCACTGCTAGCCTATGGGCACTGTTTGCCTATTGGCTATAGCATCCACTTACCATCATGGGGACTGTGTGCTCGTTCGTTACATTATTCTATAAAAAAAACACGGCTTAAAACGAGTGAAATACTCGCGTACATATCAAACCACAAGAAAACACAGCTTTTGTAAAAAATATCGCTTTGTTGTTGAATCTACACGTATTTACGTGAACAAGCTGCACTCGACTGCGGATTACTTTTATTTAGAATATTTTTTTCCTTACATCACGAGCGGGAACATAATTTCGAACGTGGAACGAATGGGTTTATGAATTCGTAAAATGGTTCTACTTTTTTTTTAAACTTGAAGTGATAAACATGCTTACAGTCCACCTGTCGCCTTCTGAAATGTTTCAGAGCCTGTAATTATACTGACTGTCTATACTCTTCAAACTGATACACGGTAGTGTTTCTTTATCAGTCCTAGGAAGAAAAGAACTCCTACCATCTATTTCTGTTCCAATTATTAACAAATTTTGATATTGAACTTACACCGTTGTCTTTAGGAAACTACGATAAAAGTTCATTGTTGGATAAAAATAAATTAGTTGAGGTTGTCAAATTATTAACAGATCCATAATACCGAATACACATTTAATCATCTTGATGTTTCGTATAGTTTCGTTCCGTGGCGCAGACGTGTATCATGATCGCTAGCTTGGGTGCAAAATTATACGCGATCATATGAATCGCCATTGAAATACCATATATAATACGTGCCGTTTCGCACATAACTTTATACCTCATACAACTCGTATCGGACATAAATATTTATATCGATATTTCGATACTGTATCACAATACGACGATACGATATTTGGTAAGTATTCATTCTCTATTCAGTTTTCCCTGATCATCAATGGGGACTAAATCTACAAGACTGTGTATGTTTAAGAATCTGATGAAAGTTTTTATTATATACCAGCAATACAACAAGCAAACAAAATGCCAGCAAATGCACACCTTCAGTTTTTTGATCTTGGAGGCATGCAAAATATTGATGTAAGGATATCCACAACCTCATACCGTCCCGTGGGTGTCATAAGAAGCGACAGAGAAATACTGAAACAGGAGGCAAGTAGAATTATCTTCCGTTTAACAACTCAAAATTATAAATTTTGTACCGTGGAAGCATTATACACACATAAATTGCACAAAGACAAGCATTCAGACCCGGAACATCTACCTAAAACACAAACAAATACTTCTTCCGTGCGGGAATCAAACCCATGGCCAATAGTGCCACAAGTCTACTAGTATAGTACTAAGCCACAGCCATACGAAGTCATCAACAACATTTTATTTATCACGTAGATCTTAACTAATTAATTTTCACATCTCTTATATAAAGTTTTACATTGTTGTCTGAGGTATAAAGCGCTAACGAACTGTTAGCTCCGAGTTTATGAAATGTTTTTAAAAAAGAACTTGAGCTATGGAACGCCGATTATTATATTATGATTTACAATAATATTAAGGAAAACTAGGGATGACCAAACGCGAGGCACATTAGTATCGACTGACTGTGGTCCCGATGATGAGAACCAGTTACTGTGTTCACAAACAATGACTAGAAAAATGTCAGCATTCCAGGTTCATTCTGAGGTAGTCTGCAATATTACTAAGTGAGGATAAAAAGAACGAGTTATGACGAGAATAATCACACAAAAATTATTCGGACCAAAATCTCAGACTAGTTATTAAGATCATTAATGCCAGTGCGAGAAAATCGGCTCTACTCTCACTAAGATACTAGAGGCCTACCCAGCAACCTCTGATTCTGGTGATGAAATTTATTATTATTTGGACTAACTTTTTAGAATACCATCCAGATTGTTATTTTGCATTTATTATGTTCAATTGTTCATGTTTTGATGTTATTCTGTTTTGTGTACCTAAATAAATAAATAAATGAAATAAATAGACTGCAGCGAATAATGAGGGTACGGAACGAAATTCGTAAAATTAATTTTAAGAAACATAAAGCGTACGCTTCTAGTACAATATACGTACTACTAATATAAGTACAAAACACTAGTCTAGTCAAGATTCTTTGTATGAAGCTACATCTGCCAACGATTTTAGCTAATCGCCTCTTTAAGAAGCGTATACTTCCTCTCTCGCTCAGTAACGGTAGAGCTTTTTAAACTTAATTAGTTTTAAAGATAGTTAAGTTTTTTCGCATTACTCGCTTGGCTAAACAGTTTCGTATGTAGTGTGATCTTAGAAAACAATCTTCTTTCATATTGATCCATTACAGCCTTTTAAAATTTAACTGTTAAACATCACCTGGAGGCTGCCCGCCCATAGCGCCTGATCTCCCTCCGGTTGTGTCATTTTACCGTCCTATCAGACTATGACAGTGAGAGAGTAGAGAGTGCACCTGTGCTTACGCATACACTTGGGCACTATAATCCTGTCCTGCGCCGATGGCTAGTCTCCGTTGAGACTGGCCGCCGTGACCTAAATTCGGTCTGGAGGACATTATTATTATTATTATAAGAGAGTGAAATTTTGCTTTGTAATACTGCGTAAAGAGCAAAGTACATACCCTCATGTTCATCCCATTGGCATTTGTCATGTACGGGATACACATGAGAGAATTTACTTTGAATAAATGCATGTTAATCCAAATGCAGCCTATTACCATTCTGCAGCATATGCTGTAAAAAAGACTAGATGCCTTACATATGTTGAAACAGCTAGATTAGTTTATGTTAGTTATTTCTATAGCATAATGTCATATGGAATTTTGGTATGGGGTAATGCGACTGAAATTGAAACTATCTTTGTTTTGAAAAAGAGAGCAATGACAGCAATTTATAACCTAGGTCCGAAGAAATCCCTTAGAGAATAATTTAAAGAAATAAATATATTAACTTTGTCCTCTCAATATATTTACGAGAACTTATTGTATGTGTTTACGTGGTAGAGCCATGCTGCAACTATATTAGTAGTATAGTTGTAGAACGAATGGGCCGGCTCAACCGGGGAAGGACCACGCTCTCGCATAATACCAGCGTAAAATGGCAGCTTGACATTGCTGTGTTCCGTATGGCGAGTGTAGAGAACCGGAGACCCATTTTACTGGAAAAGAGGCATTCCATCTTAGTACTCACGAGTGACGACGCATCTGCATTTTGATTTTTTATTGAGGATAGATGTAGATGTCTATGGGTCACAGCAACCACTTACCACCAGGTGGACTGTGTGCTCGTTTGTCATCCTATCCTATAAAAAAACACAAAAACGAAAATAGTTTTATAAAAAATAGTGATGTACATTCTGTAAATACTAAGATTGTTCTTCACAAATTAATAAATATCTGTCACTCGACTCCAAATGGTCAGTAATTCCTTCATGGGGCAATGTGTACGCTTTTACAACAAATTCCCAGAAAATATGCAGATCTTTACTATCAAAAGGTTTAAATTATTTATTAAATAGTAATAAATAATTATAATTATAAAATAAATAAATAATAAAGTAATTTAATGAATAATGAGATAATGTTTTAAGTTCCATGATTTTAATTATATTGTTAGCCTTATCTAGGCAGGTTGTGGTGATACTTAATTATTTTTGTAGTGTTAAATCTCTTAAACCTACAACTAGCACAGTAAATGACTTATTCTATTCTATTCTATTCTAAACAAAAATTGTCTAGTAAATGTTATTATACTATTAAAGAGTGCATGACTTATAATAACCCCTGGGAATGAGGTGATCACTACCATGCTATTTCTAGATGTTTTCATGATAATTGTAAAAAATATTATATTGTAATTTGTGTTTTTTTTAAAGTACCGCTGAGTTTCTTACTGATTCTTCCCAGGACAGAGGTTTTTTTTTTGCGAACCAGTGGTAAAAGTAAAAAAATGACTTTCAATAACTATTATGTAATATGTACTATTATTTATATTGAATAAAAATTATTTTATTCTATTTTAGTGAGCAACGATCCAAGAGCGAGTCTCATCCGACACTATTCCGAAGATATCCCGGACGTCAGTCTGAGCGAGATTAGAATGGCTCTCCAGCACCTTAAAAACGGAAAGGCCCCAGGCGAGGATGGAATTACAGCGGAACTTCTGAAAGTGGGTGGAAGACCGGTACTTGAAGTCCTTCAGAAGATCTTTAATTCCGTCCTCCATGGTGGCATTACACCGAAGGCGTGGAGCAGAAGTGCGGTGGTCTTGTTCTTCAAGAAAGGTGACAACGCTCTCTTGAAGAACTACAGACCGATTTCCCTTCTGAGCCGCGTCTACGTGCTGTTTTCGAGAGTCATTACGAATCGTCTCGCGCGCAGACTTGACGACTTCCAGCCTCCCGAACAAGCCGGTTTCCGAAAGGGCTTTAGCACCATAGACCACATACATACCCTTCGGCAAATTGTACAGAAGTCCGAGGAGTACAATTTTCCACTATGTCTGGCGTATGTGGACTATGAGAAAGCCTTTGATTCCGTCGGAATTTGGGCGGTGCTGCAGTCCCTTCAGCGGTGCCAAGTTGACTGTCGGTATATTGAAGTGCTGAAAAGTTAATACAGTAAAGCTACGATGGCTATCCGAGTACAGAACCGGAGTACAAAACCTATCCAACTGCAGAGAGGTGTAAGACAGGGTGACGTCATATCCCCGAAACTCTTCACCGCTGCATTGGAAGACTTTTTTTTTGTTTTTGACGTTTTCAAGACTGGAAAGAATACGGTATTATCATCAATGGCGAGTACATAACTCTTCTTCGATTTGCCGACGATACAGTCCTTATGGTAGAATCGCTGGAGGACCTAAGCACTATGCTCAATGACCTCAATAGTGTTTACCAACGGATAGACCTTAAGATGAACATGGACAAAACAAAGATCATGTTTAATGTCCATGTCACACCTATGCCGGTAGTTGTTGGGAACACTAAGCTCGATGTTGTTGAAAAGAATGTTTACCTGGGATAAATAGTCCGACTAGGTAAGTCCAACTTCGATCGAGAGGTCAATCGACGGATTCAACTCGGCTGGGCAGCGTTCGGGAAATTACGGCACATCTTCTCGTCAGGTATACCTCAAAACTTAAAAACGAGACTATACACCCAGTGCGTGTTGCCAGTGATGACATACGGAACTGAGACGTGGTCCTTCACTGCTGGCCGGATGAGGAAGCTCAAGGTCGCTCGGCGAGCTATGGAGAGGGCTATGCTCGGAGTTTCTCTGCGTGATAAACTCAGAAATGAGGATATCCGCAGTAGAACCAGAGTGACCGACATAGCCCAACGGATTAGTAAGCTGAAGTGGCAATGGGCTGGCCATATAGCACGAAGAACCGACAACCGATGGGTGAGAATGGTTCTCGAGTGGCAGCCTCGTACCGGCAGGCGAAATGTAGGGCGTCCCCCAACTAGATGGAGTGACGACCTGGTAAGATATGCAGGAAGTTGATGGATGCAGGTGGCTCAGGACCGTGCTTTGTAGCATTCTTTGGGGGAGGCCTATGTTCAGCAGTGGACTTGTGAAGGGCTGTAATGATGATGATACGACCTACATTTTTTTTATTGAGTGGTAGCGGTATAAAATATCCACTATCATCCCGTGGGTGTCGTAAGAAGCGACAGAGGGAAACAAATCAGAAGATAGGCAGCAGCGTTCCTTGACTTTTAATAATAAACTGCGGTTGCCAACCCTCTTGCCAAGCGTGGCAACTTTTTTTATAGGATAACAGTGACAAACAAGCACAAAGTCCACCTGACGGTAAGTGGTTGCTGCGGCCCATAGACATTTACATCTATTTTCGATTACGAATCAAAATGCAGATGCGTTGTCACCCATGACGACTAAGATGGAATGCCTCTTTTCCAGTAAAATGGGTCCTCCGGTTACACTCACCATACGGAACACAGCAGCATTGAGCCGCTATTTTACGCTGGTATTCTGTGAGAGCGTGGTCCTTCCCCGGTCGAGACCGGACCGGTCTGGTCGTGCTACTACTATAATATAGCTGCAGCATGGCTCTACCACGTATAAAATGGCAATTATCGCCCCTATGAGGCAATATATGGGGGAGGCCAATGTTCAGCAGTAGGGTTTAATAGGCTTTAACGGTAAGCAAAATATTGACCTATTAAAATACATATCTTTTTTCACATATTATTTATTGACGTGACAACGTCTTATAAATCGATGAAACTGGCTGCACGCACGAAAAAACATGACTCATGCGGCGTTACCTCGCTCTGAGGCGTTCCATTTAAAGTGCAAGCAAGAGCGCGGAACGAGCGACAAAGAAGCACAATCGGCTTCCGCGTTCGGCATGTCCGCATGGACATGCTATACAATATTACAATAATACATTTACATGTTTTCGTCAAGTATGACGTGCAGTAAAAAGTGAATGTGGTGTCAATTGTTTATAGCAACGATAATTGCGGCGACAAAGGTAATGATTCTTTCGATATTAAATATTTCTTATGACGTTGTCACGTTCAACTATCGTCAATAAACCGACTTTACAGACAACCGATTTTTTTTAAAACAAATAACCACGTATATCCAGTGGAATTCTTACTGAGTGGTAGGGATGTAAAAAAAGCCTGTTCCTTTGTAAAATGACATCAATACGTCTACAATTCCTGTGCTGCTCCACATGCATTGGTGGCGGCGATCACTTACAATCACGTGAGCTGCACGCCCGTTTGCCTTCTCTACTATAAAAAATATCACTTCATTTGGTTTCGTAGATGCTAGCAGAGGATACTATGGGTAATACCTGAAAAATATTGTGGCTTTTGATTTAAGTCAGACGTAAAATTAATATCTAGGTATATTTCAAGTATTTTATTTAGACTTAATTTAATTTGATACTTAGTTTAGAATTGATATTATCTTTTAAATACCAAATTTTATTAATTATTTTATCCAATTGTGCCTTTGGTAAGTGCTTACATGTATATTAGAATAAATTTTTTGGAATGTCCGTTTTATAATACATGTAAGCATGTTGTAGTAGTTGTGTTCAGTTTCAATCCAGCCGTAGACTTTAAGTGGCTGAAGAAAAATAATAACATACAATTCATGTATATTATAATAACACTGTATGTGAAATATAATTATATTACAGTACTAAAATTGTTAAACATGGTTGAAACCTTGCTAACGTCTAACACGACCGATAATAATGAAATGGAACGCTTATTTTGAAGGTATATTAATGGAGAGTTTTAATCCAATTATAAACCAGTTATCCTTTTAGACAGACCGTGAAATTTTAGAGTCAGCTCATTATAAGTTACTCGACTACCACATTTTGAACGAAATTTATTATAATGTATGAACGCATTTAATTTGGAACAAAAAAATCTTATACGTTAGTGGTAGCCCCGTGTCAAAAACACGTAGCTTAAAAAGTTATCATCGTATTACGTACCCTAAAAAACAAAAAATAATATTGATGATCACTATTTTTTTTTTGTACTTGTATTTTGTTGTTTTATTAGGTAATGTATCTAATCTCAATAATATATCATACGCGAATACAGTACACGCCTGTAACTGGCAAACATATCGGAATATTTTTTAGATTTAAATTTTGTGCTATGTAACAATGTCTTATAATATGTAATGTTATTGGTGTATCGTAGTAAATATATAAATTTACTTTAACTGTCGAGGTGTTTCATCTTAGTCCACAGATGTGTTAAGGCTTGTATTTTTAATTCTTAACCAATGACAGATATTTTTTTAATAGAATAGGGGTGACAAACGAGCACACAGTCCACCTGATGGTAAATGGATGCTATGGCCCATAGACATCTACATTTATCCTCAATTAAAAATCAAACTGCAGATTACCCCTGAAGAATGAGATGGAATGCCTCGTTACCAATAAAAAGGGTCTCTGGTTCTCTACGCTCAACATACGAATTACAGCAGCATTAAACTGCTATTTTACACTGGTATTCTGTGGGAGCATGGTCCTACACCGGTTGAGCTGAACAAATTGTGCTACAACCATATTATAGCTGCAGCGTGGCTCTACCACGTATGATGCTTGTGAACCAGTAAGATGGAGAGTGTGCTCTGTGTTTTTGACTCTTGTGTAAGCCAGTTGCTGAACATATGCCTCCATCAAGGAATGCCACAATACACGTTCCTGAGCCACCAGCACCACTACCAATAATTTCTGCTTGAAATTTGTAAAACTAATGGTATAATCCTAAAGATTTACAACAGTCTAAAATACAAGCCAGATCAGCATTAGTTGTATCAATAGCTTTCGGTAATTATTCCATATAAGAATAAGACATTTGATTTTTTTTTATTGTCTACTTAACCTAAGTATGCCTCGTTTAGACGTTTTAGGCGAAACACGTGTCGTTTTATCGACAGTGATCTTTCCTAGTGTAGTGGTGTTCGGAGTAATGGTGCTGAGATTTTTGGTGACGGGGATAGTGCACGAAATTGAAGGAGGGCAGGATAAAAATCAATTTGGTTTCACAAGGTTTCGCTCAACGACTGATGCAGGTGTTGACCTTATGAATGAATTTTTTTTAATGCCTGGCAGAGTTCACTAGATACCTTTGGTATTTTTTGTGATCTTTTCAAGGCTTTCGATTATGATCATTATGATATATTAACCAGGAAACTACAACATTACGATATCAAATATATTGAGAATAGACTTATTATTTCATATTTAAATAACAGGACTCCAAAAGCCATTATCGATGGTAAAGGCTCCTCTGTATCAGTAGTATCAATGAGCGTACCTCAGGGCTCGATTCTTGGCTCATTCCTGTTTTTAGTCTATATTAATGACTTACATTATCTTGAAGGAGATAATCACGATATAGTAATATTTGCATTTTTATAGGATAAGAGTGAAAAACGAGCACACAGTCCACCTGATGTTAAGTGGTTGCTGCGGCCCATAGACATCTACATCTATCCTATATTAGAAATCAAAATGCAGATGCGTTGTCACCCGTGAGAACTATGATGGAATGCCTCATTTCCAGTAAAAAGGGTCTCCGGTCAAATGCTGATGTTACCTCTTTAATCTTCAATCTAAAACGACAGTCAATTAATTTTGACTATGTAAATAATACTCTATCGAAATTATTACATTAATTTAACGCCAACAATCTGCTCTTAAATAGCAAAAAGACATAATTTATTAAATTTAATTATTTGCTTCAATGCTTCAATGTCTAATTTAGCAATTTAAAAATAAAAATTTAAAAATAGCTAAATTAGAAGACAGACTCAGTTCTACAGCATATGCTGTAAGAATGATTAGAAGTCTGAGCAATGTTGAGACAGCTAGATTAGTTTATTTTAGTTGCTTTCATAGCGTCACGTCTTATGGGATTTTAATATGGACTAATGCGACTGACATCGAAGCTAATTTTTGTTTTGAAAAAAAAAAGAACTGTCCGGGCAATTCATAACTAAAATTGTAATGAGTCCCTTAGAGAAAAATTTAAAGAAATAGACATATTAACTTTGACATCGCAATATATTTCTGAAAATGTAGGAACAAACATAAGCTTGTAATACCAGTTACAAAAATCCACAGAATTAGTAATTCATTTATGGGGCAATGTTTGTGAAATTTTACAACAAAATCTCAGAAAATGTAAAAAATTTGTCAATAAACAAGTTTAAATGTTTTATTAAAGAACATATGTACGAAAAGGGTTATCAAAGAATACATAAATGAAAAAAACCTGGGAATGAGGTGATCGCTACGATACTGGTTCTATTAAAAGTCATTATTTAAAAATTATTGTAAAGTGTTATATATGTTTTAGAAAAGTTCCGCTGGGTTTCCTGCTGTTTCTTTCCAGGACAGAGGCATTTTGTGAACCAGTGGTAAATAATAAATGAGTATATATGTATATATATTTCAATAAGTATTATGTAATAATCTATATTGAACAAAAAATATTGTATTCAATATTATGTTGCAAACTCTTTTTGTAATGCGATAGTAAATTCGTCTGCCAAATTTAATAGTAATAATAATCTTCCCTGTAACGGGAGAGGCCGATGTTTAACAGTGGACCTAATGATAAAAGAAAGGAAAAAGATAAAAAAGCGCTTAGAAAAGTGATCAGCCACTATTACACTATTTTGCAGCGTGATCACGTCGTAAGTGAATCCATCATCCCATTACGATCCATGGGTGTCGTGAGAGGTATCTGTGATAAAGGCAGTATCTAGATAACGATGGGCTTAAAATATTTAAACGGGTGATGGAAACCAGGGTATGGTACTATCCTCCGTCTGTCTTCTCTACAACGATAGACCTAGCTGTGGATTCTTACGTGCTTATGGCAAGAAGGTGAACCACTATTTTACACAGGAGCTAAATAGTTAAGAATCAGACCTAAGAATGAGATCCAAAACTTACAGGACAATAAAGGACGTGCTTACATAATCATTGTTTGCAGGTTGATCGTGTTGGGGATTTAAGTCATAACTCACCGAGGAAAGCAGCTTTATTAAGATAGTGCAAATGACCCGACAACACAGTATTGCAGCTCTATAATTGCTTAAATATCTGCTTATTTTTTTTTAAATACTTAAATACATTTCGATGATCGATAGATGCAGTTGGTTCAGGGCAACCTTTAGTGGCAATTCTAGGCGGTGGCCTATTTTTGTGCAGTGGACTAGTGGGAGGTTGTAATTTTGATGCTGATGATTTTTCGTAGATTGCATCTTCTAAATGATTTTGTCATAGTTACCATGTTTGGCAGGCGGAATGGTAACCGCAGCTTATATTATTTTCTGTTGAATTATGCTTTTGCTTTTGTATTTAATATTGTTAATGACGAGAACAGAAGACCGTTTTAATGATAGGCATTTTATAGGTTCTCAGTGACAACGTATCTGCCTTTTAATACTGAATCGACCATAGCCACCATGTACCAACCAATAGATGGACTCTTATTTCTTTATTTATTAAATTGCACGTAGACAAACTTAAAGACACATAAAATAATTTGTAGATCATACATTTTTTTAAAACTATCAATGCTATAAGCATTAGTTTTATTCTCTATAACCACTCCTGGTAAGCTTAAAATACTTAAGTTAAGAGTGCTTCATGACAGTAGTCGAATAGCGGACTCAAACCCACTACCTTTAAGTTCAGGGTCCATACCCTTACATTAGACTACTGTCTACTAGTTAGTACTGTTTTGAAATTCGAATCTGTGTTCCAGCATGGCTAAATGACAAAAATTCTATGGTTGGACCATTTGTGAAAATTCATTAGTTTGTTGCTTTTGGATATAAATTAACCTTAATTGCCAACGTAAAGAATAGTTCTCATTTATTTTATGGTTCAAGTTAAAAACTACTTAAACTTAGTCGATTGTAAATTCGTATCGTTAAGTTAACTACAACAAATGAGAGAGCGTATTTAAGACAAAGCGTAGACCTTTGATGGAAGATAGATTATATCGTAATAATACGCACAAACGTTATCTATAGTTCAACAACATTATAAATTTCAAATATACTTTAACTAATATAAAATATTATAATATTTAAATAAATACTACTACCTCACAGATTTCAGATTAGAAAGCCAGTCTAGTACGCTTTGGAGCATATAATGTTACTGTTACTGCATACGATTTTTCCGGACCGATACGACTTAGGGACCTTTAAGAAAAGAGCCTACTTTTTTTTATAGGGTAGGATGACAAACGAGCACACAAACCACCTGATGGTAAGTGGTTGCTGTGACCCATAGACCTCTACATCTATCCTCTATAAAAAATCAAAATGCAGATGCGTTGTCAGCCGTGAAGACTAAGATGGAATGCTTCTTTTCCCGTAAAAGGGGTCTCCAGTTCTCTACACTCACCATACAAAACACAGCAGCATTAAGCTGCTATTTTACGCTGGTATTCTGTGAGAGTGTGGTCTTGCCCTGGTCGAGCCGACCCATCCGTGCTACAACTATACTACTAATATAGCTGCAGCATGGGTCTACCACGTTTAAACTCTTTTACTTTTTAAAAGGCTTTATTTACTCCTTTTTAAAAGGCCGGCAACGCATCTGCAATTCCCCTGGTGTTGCGGTTGTTCATGGGCGGTGGTAGTCACTTACCATCAGGTGAGCCGCATGCTCGTTTGCCCCCTCTCCTATAAAAAAAATACGAAGATATCATACAGGGAGTATAACGAGGTGGTAGTGATATTTTTGTTCAGGAGTCTCTCTGGATAAGGTTTTCCAGTATTTCCGCCTCCAAATAACAAAACATGCATTGATGTGTTCTGATCTGAAGGGTAAAAATAGCTAGTATATTTACAGGCTGCGAAACATTTCATCAACTCAGAGGTACAATGCATCTGTAGTCTTTATATGAAGTTGATGAAGTTGACTGTAAGTTCAATACTCAATATTTTTATTTTCCATAATTTACAAATTAATAAATTAAATTATCACAATGTGTGTGTGTGTGTGTGTGTGTGTGTGTGTGTGTGTGTGTGTGTGTGTGCGTGCGTGTGCGTGTGCATGTGCGTGTCCGTGTTCGTGTTCGTGTGCGTGTGTGTGTATGTTTGCGTGGGCGTGTGCGTGTGTAATGCTTTTTTACACACACACACACACACACACATGAATTTATTATTATTATACCATCACCATTAATATTATTCATTCATTTATTTATAGTGTTGCATTTGTCATTCAAGTATTCATATAAAGTATAATAACTTTTATTGATTAGAAACACTTTTAATTGTATTATAAAAATATTTTCATTTCTTTTTCTTTTTTAATGAGTTTGGTCGTTTATTATAGACAGTTATGGACATTACGTAAGGGCCTAATGAGAAGAGCTTCATTTTAGAGGTTGGTAGCAATAATCTATTTTCATGTCTAAAACTATAAACCGTATTTTATTTTATCTTTTTACGTATAAATTAGGGTATTTTCGCACAAATTTGCATAATTCCGATATATAAATACAACTTAAGGTAAGAAGTTTAAGTTTCTTGAAATGAGGACGACAACTTTCAGTGCTTTCTATGTTACACATAATGCGAATTAGCTTTTTCTGTAAGATGGAGATGGTGGACGCATCTATACTGTACATAGGCATTACAAGTAATTAACGCAGTCTGAAGGTCAGTTTTCTTTTTTACTTCACTTAGTGCATATACAAAAGTAGACAATTTGTTACGAATTTTCTGAATGTGAAATTTTTAGTTACTGTGGCTATCTAAATTTAGAGCCAAGTAGGCCTATCTAAAGTTAGAGGCCGAGTAGATTGTGTTCATTTACTGACTCGATTTTTGTATTTTTGTAAGAACAATTAATTTTAATCGGCGGTTTTTGATAGGGGTAAAAAGGCAACTTTTTTTTGCATTTACTTTCCTGGTTATGCTCTTTTATACATTAATCAGTATTTTTAAACAATTTATATAATATATATTTTTATATTATTTATGTTACGACAAGGTGCTAAGATGGAGATATCGTCCGCAACCATAACACATGTGTTAACCATAGTTTCACTTAGATTATTAATGCCTGAAGTTAAAATATTATTTATTTTTAGTTTAAGGTTATCATTTTCTTTTAAAATATTTCTTTTATTATATGCCACATTGTTTTGAATTTATTATTAGATCTTAAAATTTTATTTTTGTATTCTATTTTCTTTGATGTAATAACATATTTTTTGGTAATTATATTTTTTATAATGTTGGATAAGTATTTTATTATTTGATTTTAACGCCAATACCTTTAACATTCTTTTGTGTTTGCATGATTTCTTCAACCCTACGGTAAACCAACGTTTTTTATATCTTGGTATAATTATAATTTTCTCTTTGGTTATACACTCATTCAGTTTATTTATTAGTTTATCATTGAACTTTTTGTAATTATAATTAATATTTTTATTATATTCCAAAATTTCCAACCAATGGCATGCCTCTAATTTGCATTTAAAGTTTTGCATATTATTGAAATTAAATTTTGTTTTTTCTGTATACCATATATTTTGTTTGTTTTGATTATTTATTTCTATATCTATAATTGTGCTCATGTGGTCAGAAAGTCCAAATTCTTCTATACTAGTTTTTAGTTTTAGGTTGTAGAAATTTGTAAATACTAAATCTAGGCATGTTGATATATTTTTAGTTACACGCGTAGGCTTTTTTATATGTTGATTAAAATTAAATTCTAGCATTAGGTTTAAAAATTGTCAAGTCTTTGTATTTTCTTTTAATATGTCAATATTGTAATCACCTCCTATAGTTATACTGCATTTAGAAATTGTGTTATTTATATAGTTTAAGAAATATTGTAACCGATTATAGAATGCGTCTTCCTCTCTTCTATTCCAATACATAGTAATAATGAAATAATTTTCTGGTGGTAGCTTTACTGCACATACTTCTAATACATATTCCATTGACATTTTGCCTATTTCTTCTCTTTCTACATATTCTAGAACATCTCTCAACAATATACAAACTTCACCGCCAACGCGGGATTTTATACAGAATGTAGCAGCTATCTTATAATTTGAAGCTTGTATTATCTGTAGTTTTTCAAGTGTTAGCCAAGATTATGTGATGCATGTTACTTGAAACTATGGAAACTATCAAAAATGCTTCTACTATGTCTGTTTATTGAAGATGCTCTGTATATTTTGAAATAATATTTAACCCGTATTTTTTTTTGGTATGTTTTGTATTATATCAGACCGTGATTTGCATGTAAGTGGCATTACAGAATTGTCTTTATTAGACGGATCCTATATATTTTGAGTTATATTGCAGTACTAACGAAAAAAATTATCTTCATTAGTTACTGTCACTTCAGTTTAATTAAAAAATGTTCAAGCAACATCTCTCTTCAATTTGAGCATTCGACATGCATAATAAATACACGTGCTTCTTTTATAGTTTTGTGACTGGAAACTGCTAAACTGTATGCCAAACGTACCGCTATATCATACGTCCCGCTGTGGCTTTACCAACATCGTCTAATTCATCAACCAACTTTATCCCGTGGGTGCCGTGAGGGTCAGTTCACACAAAGATGCGACGCGACGAAGCCTGAAGAGACCCGTGGTTTCGAATGACGCATCGCGACGTCGCGAGGCGCATCGTGAAGCCGCTGGCAGCGCACCGCACTTGCACGCTGCGCCTATCGACGAAACACCGCTGCGTTGTAATTCGTCGCGCTACGCCACAGGTCTTTTTCGAAATATCACATTAAAATGTATATTTCTTTATGTTGCAAATAGAGTTATATTTTGTATCACTCTCTTAAAAAGTGTGCACCGTGGCTCGTCGCATCACGTCTAGGTGTAAACTGACCTTGAGTAGCGAATTTGGAAAATGTCAGCGAATTCTTACCGCTTCCGATAAATGGCGGTATAGCTATCTCGCTTACACCAGACGTAAAGCACATTCACTGGCGCTGCGAAATGAATTTGCTTCCCTTTGCATTTTCTATCGTATTAACCACGGTGAGAGCTCTGAGGAATTGTTCGGATTAATTCCAGCTCTTCAAAGTAATTAAGACACATCATTTTATTTTATCGAGCGGATGTACGCAAAGTAACTTTCACCAATTTTAATATAATGGACTTCCGCAAAGTTACCCCTGACTCTATTAATTATCTTAAATCAATCAACCAAATTTCACCAACACACTTCACGACAAAAATCACGATAATATCCACAACATCTGTATAATTGGCAGACCAACATTGTGTGTTTTACTAGGAGTCTTCTTCCTCATACGACCTCTTTATGAAATTGTTTTCCACAGACAAAAGGCCGGCAACGCACCTGCAATTTCCCTGGTGTTGTAGTTGTTCATAGACGGCGGTAGTCAATTACCATCAGGTGAGCCGCATATTCGTTTGCCCTCTCTTCTATAAAAAAAAAACCCAGACCGGTAACGGGCAACAGCTTCAAAGGTGCAAGACGTTTTGTACTGACGTCAATCCACCTGCCAAGCATGACAATTAAGACAAAGCTCGCCCCTCACTACCCGATTGGGAGCAGAGATCACGGGAGCAGAGATGGATTCATTGATTCTTCGTATTTTGAACCTGTGGTTATTCTGTGTAATTCTATATATTCAAAACTAAATGTTATAGTACTACTATAACTGTTGAATACCCTATAAAATAATAACGAATAGTAACACTCGCTATTTATCACAAACTTAAGTATGTAAGTAACTTATCTTTTAAAACTAAACTTGAAAACTTTAATTCTCGTCAAATAGATCAATTAATAGCTCAAGCTCCAGAGTTTTAGTCTAGGCGATAGCAAAGTATGAGTGAACGAATAACTTCGACGTATCGCGGTAAAGGAAAACTTTTGTACCAGCTTACTCTCCATTATGGAACGCTAAAAAGAAATTCGTTTAGTTGAAAGTAAGCCATTAAGTGAACGAGTATTTAATTCTAAAAAAATATTAATACATAATTGATCTTCTAGGAGTCATTAGCATAGGTCAAGTAATGAAACACCGCAAACTTGTTAACCCCGAGCCCAATACATGATTTTACCTGACCCGGAATTTGAACCCGGGACCATATAGGCAGCAATCGCGCTCACAACCACTAAACTGTTGGTTTAGTAAAGTGCGACTAGTAAGGCAATAATTATAATAAGTGCATTTTGAACATGATGATATATGTATATTCAATAAAAAAGTTTCATTATGATGTATTGCAGCTTAATGCTATTGTGTTTTGTGTGGTGAGTGTAAGGAGAAGGAAATCTATTATACTAGAAACGAGGCATTCCGTCTTGGTCCTCAGGGATGACATTTATAATCTTAATTGAGGATAGATGTAGATGTCACCATTCCTGTCTTTTTTTTAGTTTAGGATAGCGAAGAATTTATTATTAAATAATATTGAAACCTAAATTAAATGCTATGTGATTAATTTCGATACTCTATATTGTTTTACTATCCTGAGGCAAAACGCCCCATAACAAGTTAGAGGTACACAAGCAAATTGTTGAGCACAATAGTCTTAAACAATGGCTTTGTAGACGCTCACATTCTGAAATATTCCTCAAGATATAACCCATACAAATATTTCCCCACTAAGTCTAATATTATTACATAAAATGTTTACGGAACTGAAGCAAGAATAATAAATTATAGCCTATTTTATATGTTATTTCTTTAATTTTTTCTTTTATAAAACTTTGCTCCTTAAAAAGATTTTCTCTTGTATCGTGACATTTACATATTATGTACTTAAATAGTACTTGAGCAAACATCCAGACTCGGAACAATTACCGGATATACAGTGCGGAATTTGAGCCGTGACTTTGCAGCGGGGCAGTTAAAAGCTTAGCATCTGCACTATAGAGCCGTTGATTTCTTTTTAGTCTTTAAAAGCCTATCTAATTCACTGCTAGCCTATGGGCACTGTTTGTCTATGGGCTATAGCATCCACTTACCATCAGGGGAACTGTGCGCTCGTTCGTTACCCATATTCTATGAAAAAACACAGCGCAAAACGAGTGGGAATACTCGCGTACATATGAAACCACACATATGAATATATGAATCCTAGGTAGAAATGGAACCCTACCATCTATTTCTGTTCCAATTATTAACAAATGTTGATATTGAAATGATCGCCACCGTCGTCTTCGGGAAACTATGACAGAAATTCATTGTTTGATAAAAATAAATCGGTTGAGCTTGTCATAATCATTAACAGATACATAAGATCGTGTCCACATTTGATCATCTTGATGTTTCGTATAGCTTCGTTGCGTGGCGCAGACGTGTATCATGATCGCTAGCTTGGACGCAAAATTATACGCGATCATATGCAACGCCATTGTAATGCCATATCTAATTCGTCTCGTTCCGCATATGACTTCGTATCTCATACAACTCGTATCGGACATAAGTATCGTGATCGATATTTCGATACTGTATTACAATACGACGAAACGATGCTTGGTAAATATTCATTCTCTAGTCAGTTTTCCCTGATCATCAAAGGGGACTAAAGACCGCTACAAAACTGTTTAGGTACAAGATTCTGATGAAAGTTTGTATCATATACCAGCAATACAACAAACAAACAAACTACCAGCAAATGCACACCTCCAGGTTTTTGATTTTAGAGGCATGCAAAATATCGACGTAAGAACATCCACAACCTCATATCGTCCTGTGGGTGTCATAAGAAGAGACAGAGAAATACTGAAACAGGAGACAAGTAGAATTATCTTCCGGTTAACAACTCAAAATTATAAATCTTGTACCGTGGAAGCATTATACATATATAAATTGCACAAAGACAAGCATACAGACCCGAAACATCTACTTATAAAACAAACAAATACTTTTTCCGTGCGGGAATCAAACCAATGGCCAAGTGCCGCAAGTCATTACTAAGCCACTGCCACACGGAGTCGTCAACAACATTTTGTTTCTCACGTAGATCTTAACTAAATAATTTTCACATCTCTAATATAAAGTTTTACATTGTTGTCTGAGGTATAAAGCTCTCACGAACTGTTAGCTCCGAGTTTATGAAAAGCTTTTTAAAAAGAACTTGAACATCTCACGTCACCGTCGTCACAAACATCTAATAAACCACCCCGTTTATTAGATTTTAATTTACAATAATATTTAGGAAAACGAGGGATGCCCAAACGCGAGGAACTTTTGGTCTCGACTGACTGTGGTCCCGATGATGAAAACCAGTACTGTGTCCACAAACAATGACTAGAAAATTATCTACATTCTAGGTTCATTCTGAAGTAGTCTGCAACATTATATACTAGGTGAGGATAAAAGAAAGAGTTATGACGAGAATAATCACACAAAAATGGTTCGGACCAAAATCTCAGACTAGTTATTAAGATCATTAATGCCAGTGCGAGAAAATCGGCTCTACTCTCACTAAGACACCAGAGGCCTACCCAGCAACCTCTGATTCTGCTGATGAAACTTATTATTATTTGGACTGACTTTTTGGAATAACATCCAGATTGTCATTTTGCATTTATTATGTTCAGTTGTTCACGTTTTGATATTATTCTGTTTTGTGTACCTAAATAAATAAATAAATGACATAAATGGACTGCAGTGAATAATGAGGGTACTGCACGAAATTCGTAAAATTAATTTTAAGAAACATAAAGCGTACGCTTCTAGTACAATATACGTACTACTAATATAAGTACAAAACACTAGTCTAGTCTAGATTCTATGCATTAAGCTACATCTGCCAACGATTTTAGCTAATTGCCTCTTCAAAAAGCGTATCCTTCCTCTCTCGCTCAGTAACGGTAGAGCTTTTAGAACTTAATTAGTTTTAAAGATAGTTAAGTTTTTTCGCATTACTCGCTTGGCTAAACAGTTTCGTATGTAGTGTGATATTAGAAAACAATATTCTTTCATATTCATCCATTACAGCCTATTAAAATTTAACTGTTAAACATCACCTGGAGGGTGCCCGGTCATAGATTGCTTGATATGGAATATTTCCCATGTTTCCCACACGCCGTTTTTCAATAGCAGTTTTATACCTCGGCTGTGTGGCGCAGTGGCTTTGCATTAAATTACGGCACTGAGGGCCTCAGGTTCGAATCCCACACGGAACTAGTACATGTTTAGCCTACAATTAGTTATTCGGGATCTGGATATTATCCTTTTCTTCTTTTGTGTATTATTTTTATAATTTCCATTTTTAATAATTTTTGTTTATTTAGTTTTTCCATCAAGAAATTCTTAGTAGGTGCGCGGAATCTGGGAGATGGCGGCGTCTCACCGCCGTGCCTCGGAAAGCAAGTAAAGCCGTTGGTCCTGCGCCTGATCTCCCTCCGGTTGTGTCAGTTTACCGTCCTATCGGACTATGAGAGCGAGGGAATAGAGAGTGCACCTGTGCTTGCACAAACACTTGGGCACTATAACCCTCCTGTCCTGCGCCGATGGCTAGTCTCCGTTGTGACTGGCCGCCGTGACCGAAATTCGGTCTGGAGGACATTATTATTATTATTATAAGAGAGTGA
The DNA here is from genome assembly GCA_033319125.1 of Parnassius glacialis. Lineage (NCBI taxonomy): Eukaryota > Metazoa > Arthropoda > Insecta > Lepidoptera > Papilionidae > Parnassius > Parnassius glacialis. The sequence goes on from JAVANC010000025.1 coordinate 6,764,631, forward strand.
AATTTTGCTTTGTAATACTGCGTAAAGAGCAAAGTACATACCCTCATGTTCATCCCATTGGCATTTGTCATGTACGGGATACACATGAGAGAATTTACTTTGAATAAATGCATGTTAATCCAAATGCAGCCTATTACCATTCTGCAGCATATGCTGTAAAAAAGATTAAGTGACATATGTTGAAACAGCTAGATTAGTTTATGTTAGTTATTTCTATAGCATAATGTCATATGGAATTTTGTTATGGGGTAATGCGACTGAAATTGAAACTATCTTCGTTTTGAAAAAGAGAGCAATGACAGCAATTTATAACCTAGGTCCGAAGAAATCCCTTAGAGAAAAATTTAAAGAAATAAATATATTAACTTTGTCCTCTCAATATATTTACGAGAACTTATTGTATGTGTTTACGTGGTAGAGCCATGCTGCAACTATATTAGTAGTATAGTTGTAGAACGAATGGGCCGGCTCAACCGGGGAAGGACCACGCTCTCGCAGAATACCAGCGTAAAATGGCAGCTTGACATTGCTGTGTTCCGTATGGTGAGTGTAGAGAACCGGAGACCCATTTTACTGGAAAAGAGGCATTCCATCTTAGTACTCACGGGTGACGACGCATCTACATTTTGATTCTTTATTGAGGATAGATGTAGATGTCTATGAGTCACAGCAACCACTTACCACCAGGTGGACTGTGTGCTCGTGTGTCATCCTATCCTATAAAAGAACACAGAAACAAAAATAGTTTGATAAAAAATAGTGATGTTCATTCTGTAAATACTAGGAACAAGCACAAGTTAACAAATACCTGTCACTCGACTCCAAATGGTCAGTAATTCCTTCATGGGGCAATGTGTACGCTTTTACAACAAATTCCCAGAAAATATGCAGACCTTTACTATCAAAAAGTTTAAATAATTTATTAAACAAAAATTGTCTAATAAGGGTTATTACACTATTAAAGAGTGCATGACTGATAATAACCCCTGGGAATGAGGTGATCACTACCATGCTGTTTCTAGATGTTTTCATGATAATTGTAGAAAATATTATATTGTAAATTGTGTTTTTTTTAAAGTCCCGCTGAGTTTCTTACTGATTCTTCCCAGGATAGAGGTTTTTTTTGCGAACCAGTGGTAAAAGTAAAAAATGACTTTCAATAAGTATTATGTCATATGTGCTTTAATTTATATTGAATAAAAATGATTCTATTCTATTATAATATATTATATTTATATGGTATCGATAGTAGATCTAAATATCAATAATTTCATATATATTTAGCATTATGCTAAACATATATTTCATTATATGCTATCGAAACAGACGATATTACGTACTACAAAATATTCCGTAAAGGTAATAATTATATTATTTTTATGAAATGTATTTATATTTGTAATGTTACAATTATGTGACTGTTACTTTAATAAATGTAAACAGAGAACAGAGTGCTATATTTTTACTATTTTATTCTGTATATCAATATCAATTTTGCGTTTAAATATTTATTTTAGAACCTAATTCTTGCGATTTGATATTAATAGTCATTCTGCCCGAATTATTTTGTTGTGAAACTGTCTAAAAAGAAAATCTTCTTTGCGTTCTTTCTACTATAAAGCTTAATGAAATAATTTTTTATCATGGCGATAAAAATAACGGTATATTCAAACAACAAAACCTCCCTATATTTAAAAAATATGTTCAAACGATACGACTCAAAGGATATTTGCTCATGCAAATTTAATTTTGTCCGAGAGGCGAAATAGATTATCTCTCAAAATATCAAAGCAGAATTACTAGTAAGGTTAGCTTCACCTTTAAACTATCGCTTAGTAAATTTTTGAAACTATATAAATCAAAGGATGGCTAGTGAACAAAGAAAACCCAGGTAGTATCATTAATTAGTGAATACTATAACACAAGCAAAATCCCGGAGAGGCAATTTTGCTAAACGTATTAATGAAATAAATTGATAAAAAGGAACAAACAGACTGTGTTGATAATAAAATATAAATAAATCTTAGGATTTGATATTTTTACAAGCAAGATCTAAACATAATAACTAAACTTTTAATAAAAATTATGTGAAGTAGACTTCAAAAACCAAAAAAAAATATCGTTGAATTTAAGACTTCCACTTACCATCATGTAGATTGCGTGCTCATTTGTCACCCTTATTCTGTATTGAAAGAGACAGTGTATCGATGAATTACCACCCATAATTTATAGTTTCATATATATTTTTATTATTTCACAAGAAAATTCCAAGCATAGGTCATAGCACCCGCTTACTGCCAGGCGGAATGTGGGTTCATTTGTCATCCTTATCTATTTAAATAAGTATATATAAAGATGAATAATTTTATAACTTCAAAACAGCTTACAGCCAACCTTCTGCTTAAGAAACCTCGTGTCACAGCTAAACTTATTGTCAAAGCCAAACTATCGCTAAGATAAGATAATGCTGTTCTACTGGCATTGATATTGTGCCAAGAAATTTATCCAAAGAGCCAGAAGTTCTGGTATAATGAACGCAATCCAGCCCGCATGAAACAATAATGAAGTACTATTTAAACAGAGGGCCAAGTACGAAGTTCGAATAGAATTTTAGATGCATTGAGGCCGAACGATCATAATAATAACTTTAAACAATTTATGGGGTATTTTGCCTTAACCGTTAAAATTTCGGATCACTAAAGTTTCAAAGTCTGAGAGATCATCCACCAGCTATTTTAGTTTCTCTCGTTTTTTATTTATTTTCGTATTATTTTACAATATTTAAATTGATATTTTACGGTATACAGCTTTAGTGTATGCCGATGCCATCAACAAACAAAGCATAATTATTATAAACATAGCATGATAATTAAATGCTCTCACAGAATACCAGCGTCAAATAGAAGCTTAATGATGCTATGTTTGGTATTATGAGCATAGATAACTTGAGATTATTTTAAACTGGAATAGGGGCATTTCATCTTAGTCCTCAAGGGTGACTACGCATCTGCATTTATATTCTGCATTTATAGTCCAGCGCAGAGGGGCTCGAATCGTCGATGACCTAGTTCTTTGTAATCGCCTTGACTCCTTGGCGTTCTGAAGAGTTGTTGCATCCCATTGCAGATCCTATTGCATCTACCACGGGGAGTGCTGAGAGGAATTGTTCATACAAATTCCAATTTCCACATCGCACAAAGCGACAAATCTCGCGATGGCATCCATAACATTTGGATGATTGGCGGTTCACCACTGTGCGATTTCCAGAAGTTTTCTTTCTCGCACAACTTCCTTGTGGAATCAGCCTACACCAGAGATTTTTCCGGACCGATACGGCTTAAAAATCTTCAAGAAAATGGCCTACTATTGTATTCTCCTCCTAATCAAGTTATTGGGTTTTCCTGCCAAGAAATTCCCAGCTGCAGCTGAAGTTGGCTATGTTATACCCCCGTGCCTCGGAAAGCACATAAAGTCCTAGGTCTTGCGCCTGATCTCTCTGTCTCTATTCGGTCGAGTCGTTTTACCGTGCCATCGGACTATGAGGCCAAAGGAGTAGAAAGTGTACTCGTGCTTACGCATACACACAAGCACTCAATCCTATTCTGTGCAGATGACTAATCTTCGTTGACTGAAAACAAAATTCGGTCTGAAGAATATTATTATTATTGTTTAAGTATGGTGTGATCTATATTTGTACTATAATATATATGTATATCTATATGTCTTCTTTTACTATAATAAAACTCTAACACGTCGTCTGTCTGAACACGCTTCAACCTGCGAACCGATTCCGATGGAACTTTCACTTGCAGATAGCTGATGTTATAAGGAGTACGCTACTTTTATTTTAGGAGAAGAATTTGGGTTCCGCGCAAATAAATTGAAGCCCATGAAATCTAATCGCAATAAATTCCACGCGGGCGAAGTTGCGGGAAACAGCTAGTATTGTGTATTATCGTATGATATATGAACATTACCTAAAAACTGATGTTGGATAGTATTAGGTAGGTTAGTATGAGGAGAGATACGAGACCCACGGGATGATATGCGGTAGTTGGTTTTCTTATGTCGCCCTTACACGGCAATCGCCTAAACTGCCACCAACCAACATAGATTTGGTTACGATATTGGAGGGTATATACCGCCACTTCCTCGGTCGCCAGACTTTTTTATTATATTATTGCTATTATTGGGGCTGTTGATGGGGGCATGGGTCTTGCGCCTCTGGGTCACAGACCAGCAAGTTCCTTAAAGAAGGGGTGGACGACTAAGATTACGGGCGCAAATTGATCGGTCTCCATGTCAATACCTATTGTATAAACTTGTAGATGGATTTTATTTTGATTCCCTACACTAAAAGTGAACACTAAATTGAATACCTAAAAAAACAATTTAAAACTGATTAATTTCCCCAAGAAATTCAATTGGTATATATTATTACCTCTAGGTGAGATATGAAGAAAACAATATTTTCACCTCGTTATTAAAGAACAATTGGTCCAAAATGAAGCATTGTTTACTTTTCAGTATTAAAAGTGGAAATAAAATAAAAAAGCACAGGATTTTTTTTTAAATACGAATCTTAGATAAGGCCGGATGAAAACCTGAAGGCAATCTAAGTTTCACTAGAAACTATAATGGGAACAAAAAGTTTTATTTAGTTTTTTTATGTCCGTTATATACAGAAGTTGGAGTAAAATGGCCTATAAAAGTAAAATATTACAGTAAATATTTCATGGACGATATCAAACGGACACTTTTGAATAATTTTGAAAGATTTTTCAAAGTTTTTGATTCAATTTAAGGTTATAATTCTGACATTTTGTGATCTTATATTCATATTTTTTCAATAAAACTAAAAACTACAATAATAATTAAAAAAAAACTAAAACTAGAAACTTAAATATCATATAGTCCTACTCCCCGCGGTATCGTGCCAAGAAAGCTGACTGCGTTTCCCCGCTGAATGGCTATACTTAGCCTTTCAGCAAGGAAAGAACCAGCCCTCTTATCACCAGCAGCAAAATTCGGCACCTATTCCAATATTTAAGAGTAATTTTACTCTTTTTATGAAGCATGTTGTGGCTGCCTTAAATTGGTTTTGAATTTAAAATTAAGTTTATATGTTATATTTGTGAACATGTATTACCCTCTGGCTGTCCTTAAATAAATTAAAAAAAAAACATACACAGTCCCGCTGATTGATGGTTAGTAAGCACCAATACCTATGAGCCCTTATGAGACACTCGGCGTAAATGAGATACCCGCAATCAACTTTAAAAAAAAGACTACGGACGCGTTTTCACTTCTGAGGACAAAGCTGGAATACCTTACAGCCCATTATTATACTGGTGGCGGCAAAAATATGTAAGAAGGTGGCACCTAGTACCTACCTAGACGGTACTCTTTGGCAGGAAAAGAATCCATTACATATTAACAATAAGAATCAAAATGTCGATGCCCAGTCTCCCCTTAGGACTGATATGCTGACTAAGGACTAAGAAAAACGTCCTGTTACCATTAAAAAGGGACTCCGGATCTCGTCACTCATCATTCGGTATAAAGAAAGTGTGTGTTCTGTAAGAGCGTAGCATTTCTCCGGTCGAGCCGATCCATTCGTGCATCAACCATAATGTAACTACAGCAGCCTACCTCATAGATTATAATATCCTTCTCACAAATATGCCAGGAGATATTTGCCAAAGGCGCTACGCTAGACAGCTGGGATGATAACCACAGTTTTATATTTTCTAATTGTTATTATGAAGATGCTGCTGTCCATCCCTACTCCATGGGATAGTATGTCGTAGTAGTTTCTCTTACGTCACTATTATTCAGCAAAAAAACTAATACCTTTCTTTGAGTTTTGTTTTCTGGAGCAATAAATTATCTAACATTCTAATTTGCATCGAACATCATTGGCTAAGCGGTTAGTTAGCTTACAGCGCAAGTTAACAATTCCCGCCTCCTTCGAGAGCTTGGAGCGTATTTCCAGCAAATCCCTGATACGTTGGAAACTGCAACGCTCCCAAAGAGCATTTAAGTTTATTTTTAAAGTTTGAAACAATCTAATTTATGTTTTGCATTCAGATATTTATTTCATTTGTGTCATATTTCATATACATTCATTCTAATAATGACACTTAGTGGTCAGGCCAGTTACTATTGTATTGAGGGACTTATATCAAAATCCCATTTCCTTCCGACATAAATTTAAAATCACAAATGGAATATTTCATTAAACATTTTTAAAAAGTGTGAATGCCTCGATACCATACACCAGTGGCAGATTTTAGGAGCCGACATTTTGCCAATGAAATTCTGCTATAACTTTAATGTGATGCCAGTAAACACTTTAAAAAGTCTGATAAATATAATATAATATAATGCTACTAAAGTAGCATTGAAAGTTCGGAAAGATTTTCTTAATTCTTTTCGCACACACTCTCTCCAATGGTATAGAAATATATATTAATAAGTATACAAATATATATAATTATTTTTAAGTTAATAGTTTTTTTAAATAATAAGTAGATATTTACTATAGATTTTACATTATTTATATAAGAGGCGGCAAACTAAGATGCGGCAGGCATGCCATTAGGTGATAAATGACGAACACCAGGGGAATTACAGGTGCGTTGCCGACCTTTTAAAAAGACTAGTTTCTTGTCTTGAAGATCTTTAAGTCTTTTTTTATCAGCGATTTCTTTTCAGATTCATACAGTCCGGAAAAATTGCTGGGTATAGCCGATTCCACAAAGTAATTGTGCGAGGAAGAAAAAATCTCGTAAATCACACAGTGCTGGACCGCCAATCATCCAGATGGTATGGATGGTATCGCAAATTATGTCGATTTATTTTTATCTTCGAAAAATTGTACATCACTTCAAATATTTATTTATAAGTTTTTGGACATGCAACATTCCTCACTATTCTTATACGAATAGCTAAGCAGAAAAATATTTAATAGATGGACTATGACTACATTAAAGCGGAACTTATACATACGCTTAATAAACGTTATTCCTTCCAAGCATTTAATTACCAAACCAGCGATCATTTCGTTGCTCGAAATGAATCAATTAATGGACCGAAACTTTCTTTATGGACGTTTGGATTGAGTAGCGATCGTGAAGTTTAATTACACTAACAACTTGAAGGAATTGCAGTTAGGACTTGACAGAAACTTTTGCCAGTTACTAGAAACATTTGTATTTCATTTAATTTAAATAGAAGGAAAGAAAGAAAAATCACGTTTATTTCAGTTATAACTTACAGCACAAATTAAAAAGTAATAATCGGAAAAAGCAAAAACAGACAAACGAAATATTAAATACACCATAGGTTTAAGAAAATGTACTTAAAAACAATGTGCTAAATCATGAAACTGCAAAATAAACCGGTCTCAGTGATATAAGATAAAGATCAGTAATTATATAATAATGATCATTTATTATTACAATAGATCTATTACAATGTATTGAAATGTGTTGTGCAGAATATGTAATATTATCTTTTTTATATTTTATATTTATTGTTTAAGGACTTTGTATGGTGTGCAAATAAATATTGTTTATATTATTATTTTTAGAATAAATTAGATTTATTTGTTATATTAAAAAGCAAAGGTAAACTGTTACAAAAGATTATTTTTTTTAAGATTATTACAGCCTTTAGCCGTGAAACGCAGCCAGTTACCATGTTCGCCCCCGTAGCCAGGAATAGCGTGGCCGCCGGGGATTGGGGGCCGTCTCTTAATTACTCTCATTTGGGTGGTATATTACCATAGTTGCCACGCTTGGCGAGTGGGTTGGCAACCACATTATTATTGTGGTATTAATATAATCAGGAAGATGCTGCTGCCCATCTCCTGACTATTTCCCACTGTCGCCTCTTACGACACCCACGGCAAGATATAGGGTAGTGAATATTCTTAACCGCCACTACACGGCATTTTTAGTATTAAGTCAGCTTTTAAATCCTTCAGGTTCAGCAAAATTTAAATAAATGAATAAATAAACTTCTAATCTTCGGAAATAGCTAACTTACTATTTAACTTCTACAGGTAAGGTACAGGTTCTTCTAAGTCCAATAAACACCGCATTGACTTCGGCTTCTGTTAATTCAAATTGACGCCAAGTTGTAAACAAACTATCGCGGAACATCTTGCCTTAAACTCTCCAAAGTTGCGACATAGTTGAAGCTTAAATTTGATTTTAGTAAGCTGGTTTTCGTGTTGTTATTTTCTCATGCAACTGTATAAAAACACTGATCTTTACTATTGGATAACTTAAAAAACAACCAGGTTTTTTCAAATAATCATCGATGGCTGTATCTCATCTGGTAAATGGCAGGCATAAAATATGAATCAAGCAATTAATAAATATCTCATTTATTGTTCACCAATACACATTAAAACAAAATCAAAAAATTCATATAGAAAGTAAAATTGGCGGTCTTATCGCTGTGGAAGCGAATTATTCCAGACAAACTTTTTGCGTAAATAACTGTTGTTTACAAATAATGGCAATATCCTGACTGGTGACGGACACGGGGGTAAACGTGCGCGAGGACTCCTACCGAGATCGTCACTCCGCTTGCCAAGCGAGACGAGTGAGAGTTTGGATTGAGTTTAACGATTTCGACGGAGCACTGTAAAGGAAAATTTTTGCACGTAGTAGTCATGCTGAAGCTAGATTATGGTTGTAACGAACATCTTTTCTCGATTAAAAATCAAAATGCAGATGCGTTGAGCCTAAATGGAATGCCTCGTTTCCAGGAAAAACGGTCACCGGTTCTCTACACTCACCATACGAAACACAGCAGCGTTAAGCTAATATTTTAAGCTGGTATATATAAAGCTGTAGCGTATTGCTACCTCGTATACAACCATAATACAGCTACAGCGTAGCTCTGCCATGAATAAAACATTACACTATAAAACACTACAAAAATACTAGTGTTTCATAGTGTAATGTTAAAGTGGTATATAAAACCAAAGTGTGTTTATAGTTTCTTTAAATATTTGCATTAATTACTTCAAAAGGTCCATTAATAGCAAAACTTTGTAGTCTAGATTTCACAAATTATGGACAGAATGATTTTAATTTATCGCGTTGAAGAAAAACTTTTCTTCCAATTCAGCCTTCATTTAGGGCTACTAAGAAAGTCGAACGTTATTTGCTTTTGAATTTTGTATAAAAAATAAATATTATTTTGAAGACACTTAACATGGTAATAATAATTTTTAATATAAAGTAAAACAGACTTTAAAGAAATATAAAGAGTAAAATGATTGCACATCAGCTGCAGCGTGAGCGTGGCTCTACCACGTTTATTATATTTTTTTTTACGATAAGGGTGAAAAACTAGCACACAGTCACCCTGATGGTAAGTGGTTGCTGCGGCCCATAGACATCTACAACTATCCTCTATTACAAATCAAAATGTCATATTGTCACCGGTGAGGACTAAGATGGAATGCCTCATTTCCAGTAAAAAGGGCCTCCGGCCACCTGCACTCACCAAGCGAAACGCAGAGGTAAGCCTCTACTTCACGCTGGTATTCTGTGAGGTCGTGGTACCACCCCGGTTCGAGCCGGCCTATCCATGCGCCAGCAAATGCTGCCGCCTGGCTCTACCACTGTTAGTTATATTTATGTTAGTTATATTTGCGTTTGTCACTTCAGGTTTTTTTTGTTGAAAAATAGCGCATATTTCTCAGAAGGTTCGACGATAAAATGATGTAAAAGGTTATAAAGGCGTATTTGGCCATCCCGTACATACGTCAGAGCTCGTAGCCTACAGCGTGGATATCGAAGGGTCAAAGTGTTATTGCGTCGTTCTGAAATATTTTCTTAGCAAGCGTGATTAAATATGCAAAACTAAATTCGGTTAAGAAAATATATTCGTAGCTTTATATGCGATCTTCTTGTGTTCTCACGTGTCTAAGCGTTTCTTTTATTTGGTTTGAAAATGAATATATAAAAAAAATATACTGCATTATCTCGAAAGTAGACTGCCACGGGTTGTGATGATGATGAGGATGATAATTATGTTAAGAGAGATGTATCGGACTTTTGTAGCAATAATTAGCATACCGTTACCTACGCAAGCTATCAAGAGTCCACTGTTGAACAGAAGCCTTTTCCATAGATTGCCCGATATGTCAGACGACCTTGGCAATATTTATCCGCTTGGCAGGCGGGTTCACAGTATCAGTTTTTAATATTTTTATTTGTTATTGGCAATACACTGCTGCCTATCTCTTTGTTACAATATTAAATATGATTTTGCTAAATGCGATTAAGCACGAACAGTAACGAGTGCATATAATTTTAACGTAATACTCAGAGCCACTACAGGCACTGAGAGTGCATTACTAATGTGTTGTTTAAATCGGTAAAAGAACGCGTTCTCGAAAGTTAAATAGCAGCAGTACGCTGCTGTGTTACGTGAAATGTGTGGCGAGAACCGAACAGGTTCCCCCTTTTCTTACAACGAGTCGTTCCGTCTTAATTTGAATAGGGTTATGACAACGCATCCGCTGTTTGGTTATTAATCGAGGATGTAGGCGTCAATCGACCACAGCATTTACAAACCATCACGAAGACTGTGTGTTCATTTATCACCCAACTTAAAATAAAAAACTTAGTTCATAATAAAAAACATAATATACTGAAATATAATGTGACGTATAACAACTTATTAATTTAGAGAAACATAATAGATGACGTTATAAATGCTTCATTTTATTAAAATGCTGTGTAATTCAAAAAGTCGCGTTCTTGTAAGTTTCAAATTATTCCTTCTTGGTGCATTCTTCACAAATCTTTCCACGCGTGTCTGGTTGGGGGTTTGGTTCATCGCAGGTCGCCTCCTTTGTCAAATAACCACATCCAAGAGCATAAGCTTAAGTACCCTCCTCACATTCTCTGTCACCTGGAAGTTAACAAAAAGTGAGTTTACTTACTATTCACATACTGCTTTCGGAAACAGATCACTCTCTTCAATTCCGATATAAAAGTCACTTCGCTCAAAGTTCGTAAAAACGTGATGTATGAGTTACTGTTAAAATCGGAATACAGCAGTGAGTGCTCAAATGGAATAAGCTAAGAGAAGCTCTGACACGTTGTAACATGTAAAGAACTAAGCTAAACTAATTAAGAGATAAACATCACATTTAATTCCATAGAATTGAGAAGTGAGGGTATCAATATGGCGTATCTTCACCTATTAAAAATGTGGAAAGTGTATCCTCTAAGAATCAAATGCAGGCAGATACGTTGTCACACATGTACACTATGAGTTCCTCATTACTAATGAAAAAGGTATTTGTTTCTCGCCAGTAATAATACTGTTACGCGCTTGGGGTTCGTGACAATTAAAAACTGCCGATTGAATTACCAAAATTGACACTTTACTTACACAACATTTCATGCCGGCACATCGCTTGCAACTTTATAAAGCGCAAGTGCGGGCCCACATGGAATACTGTTCTCATCTCTGGGCCGGGGCACCCCAGTGCCAGCTCCTTCCACTTGACCGCATCCAGCGCAGAGCGGTTCGAATCGTCGACGACCGAGTTCTTTCTGATCGGCTCGATACACTGGCACTGCGTAGAGATGTTGCATCTCTTTGCGTATTTTATCGCATTTATCACGGGGCGTGCTCTGAGGATTTGTTCGGACTAATTCCAGCCGCTCAATTTCACCATCGCACATCGCGACAAAACTCGCGTTACCATCCATACCATCTGGATGACCACTGTGCGATTTAGAAGAAGTTTTCTCCCTCGCACGACTTCCTTGTGGAATCAATTACCACCAGCGAATTTTCCGGACCGATACGACTTAGGAACCTTCAAGAAAAGAGCTTACACCTTTCTAAAAGGTCGGCAACGCATCTGCAATTCCCCTGGTGTTGCGGTTGTTCATGAGCGGCGGTAGTCACTTACCATCAGGTGAGCCGCATGCTCGTTTGCCCCCTATTCTATAAAAAAAAATCAACACTAATTACAACTTAAAATCACACTAATAATAAAACACCCTGCCGTTATTTTTTTGTATCGCCAATTCAATACTGCCTTGGTCGTGGTCTATACCGGCTTTATATAGGGCCTCAGATAGTTTCCAGAACCTTCTACTGTAACGACATCTAGAATGTTCGAGTACATGTCGGTCCCGAAATTTCTGGAAGGATCTTGACTCTCCTAGTTCTGCTACTCGACACTAAAGGGCGCTAGTGTAACTAGTGTTGCCATGTACAAGACATTAATAGTGGCGCGCAACACTGCCCCCTTCTAAGACATGCTCGTCTCGAGCATTATTGGCCCCATAATAACGCGCCAGTCGATCCACATGGACAATCTTAGGAGTACCTCTTCTAACATCAGTCAGCACCCGCCAGTTTCCCTGCTGCTGCTGGTCGGTGCTGTTAGCCACACTACCCTCTCGAGATCGATCACCTTTTTCTACAGTTCGTTTAGGGCAGCTGTATCGAAGATGGCCCCTTTTCCCACAGCCGTAGCACCTAGGGCTATATCCTTTATTGCGGTCGTGAACTGTAGCCGCTGCAACCTCTCTGTCGCAATAGGAACGATGATCATGCCGCACGGCTTCCACCTCCATTGCATGGGCCAACGCTTCCTTAAGCGTCTCGTGGTGCCTGAGCCTCACAGCAGCTCTGACTTCAAGATCGCGGATGCCCTCGATGAATGTCTGCACCAGGTCCCCTACGATGACCGCAGGTACAGACTTGTATGCTTTTCGAACCAGCTTCTTCACCTCAAAGGTGATCATGCCGCACGGCTTCCACCTCCAGTGCATGGGCCAACGCTTCCTTAAGCGTCTCGTGGTGCCTGAGCCTCACAGCAGCTCTGACTTCAAGATCGCGGATGCCCTCGATGAATGTCTGCACCAGGTTCCCTACGATGACTGCAGGTACAGACTTGTATGCTTTTCGAACCAGTTTCTTCACCTCAAGGGCCCACTGCTGCAGGTTTTCGTTGCTGCGTTGCACGCGATCTTGGAGCTGCGCACGAAAGACGTGTTCCAGGTGAGTGTCGCCATATCTTGACTCCAATGCCTCAAGGAGCTGCTCGTAAGTCACTTCCTTACCGAGAGCTTCCAGAACAGTTAAGGCCTGGTCACGCAGGCCTAGGGTAAGAGCTGTCATGGCCTGACTTTTATTCCAGTTGTTCGCCTTCATGACAGCCGCGAATTGGATTTTATAAGCCGACCAGGAAAGAGTCCCGTCGAACGGCGGCACTTTGAATCCACGTAGCGAAGGTGTTGTAGCTACCACGGGAGCTGTAACTCCATCCCTAAGTTTGAGGTCGCCCAGCGTTTTCTTCACGTCAGTCATCACGTTGTCAACCCGATTGTACACTTGGTCGATTCTGGTTTCAGCTTCCGACAGGCGGTTGTCATGTTGAGCAACCCTATCCTTCACCTCCCTTATCTCTTTCCCGAAAGTAGCGTGAAAGTCCTTCCTGAGGAGCATCTGCTCTTCCATACCGCGCTGCAGCTGCTCTTTCAACCGACGGGCCTGTTCATCCTGTCGGCGGGCTTGGTTCTGCAGCATCATCATCAGAACACCTAAGTCAGGTGCTGCAGATGCAGGAGTTGCTGACAGGTTTGCCTCCGTGGTCGGCAGCTGGCCCTCCGACGTCTGCGACGTTGCACCACCAAATCGTCTCTGGTCCGTCTCCAGGTGGCGTTGACTTCAGGTACGGATACCCTCCATGTCATCCTTTGGTAAAATCGGCATGATTTGATCCCACTTCTGACACCAATTGTTAGGAGCTTGGGGTTCGAGACAATTAAAAACCGCCGATTGAATTACCAAAATTGACACTTTAGTTACACAACACTAATTACAACTTAAAATCACACTAATAATAAAACACAGTTCGCCGTTATTTCGCTTCTAAGTATTCTCTTGTATCGCCAATTCAATACTGCCTTGGTCGTGGTCTATACCGGCTTTATATAGGGCCTCAGATAGTTTCCAGAACCTTCTACTGTAGCAACATCTAGAATGTTCGAGTAAATATCGGTCCCGAAATTTCTGGAAGGATCTTGACTCTCCTAGTTCTGCTACTCGACACTAGAGGTCGCTAGTGTAATTAGTGTCACCATGTACAAGATATTAATAGCGGCGCGCAACAAAACGAAACACAGTGGTAACATTTTATGCTACCTATTATATACTGGTATTGAGTGCGGTATAATTTTTGTGAATTTTTTTATGTAATTTTAATTTTATTTATTTGTTCTTTTAATTTTTTTAAGTTTTATTTTAAGATACGTCTGTTTCATCACTTGCCTAAGACCATGTATGGTTAATGCACAATTTTTTTATGTATTTTTAGTTCTTTCTATTTGTTGTTTTAAGTTTTTAATTTTTTTTTGTAAGTTTTATTTTAAGATACGTGTATTTAATCACTTGCCTAAGACCCTGTATGGTTAATGCACAAAGGCTGTGGCAGAATAGCAGGAGGAACGGGTTTCCCGTTACATTCGAGTCACAGACCGTTTTGTCACAAGAAATTATTAAGCTGTATATTTCAATTTTAACATGTATTTTTGTGGCAAATAAATAATTTTTATTTATGTATTTATTTGCCCGGTCTAGCTATTTATGCTGCAGCTAATTTACGTTGCATCTTAGCTCTACTCTGAGTAATTTATAATTTAGACACAGTCAAAAGTCACCAAATATTTTAATTATTAAAAATTATATATAGTCACTTTCTTTAAATACGTAGTTTTAAATTCTATGTCATTTTATTAATACAAAAGCATTCACTTGTGATTAAAACTGTTTGTTACTTACACCTTCCCATAATGTGTATGGGTGTATATCCCCCGTGAATGTGGAACCGTATCACAGAGTGCCACACTGACAACAGCCAATAACATGAAACAAATTACAGATTTCATTTTAATAATTTTATTTTCTTAATTAATTTAAACAACTTCTGTCTGAGGATTACGAAATCAAACTGAACGTAAAGACTTAAATAGGTCGCTTATATCTAAGGTCAAAAGTAGAATCACGTTTTGATATGCACATAACAACAAAAGTGAGCAGGTTCTATGTAGGTATTATGTAGTAATAGATGTAAATAAGCTTAGTTATAAATTATTAGGTATTTCCCCATTAAATTGTCGTTTTTTATGAAATAAGTTAACACACAGATTTTCTTCTGTATTTTTTATTTCGATTAATTAAAGTAATAACCCAATCAATAGATGCATCTTTTCCAACGTAGTGGCAGTTTACAGATGCCCTTCTTGAAAAAAGTAGCTGGACGGGAGCTCGGAAATTGAATTATTTCCCGTCAAAATTTATTCAACTTCTAGAAAAAGTAGAAGTCTGTAGGCGCAAGGTCTTGTGAGTAAGGTGGATGATGAAGAGCTTCCAACCATAGGTCATGCAACTTGAAGACCATCTCTTGTGCAGTATGAGGTCACGTAGTGTCGTGTAGGAGCAGCGGGGACGAGCAATAGACCAAAAACCAGCTTTGTTGCGATCTTCTGAATCATGTTTAGTTCTTCTCAGTACACATCTGCATTAATGCTCATCTTTTTTGGTAAGAAGCTCTAATTTCTTTTTGTGTTTGGTATGAAGTTTCCGTCTAGGGCATTGTTTAGGTTCTGAACCAATCAACTCACTGAGCGCTTGCGATTTTCAAGCAAAATCAATTTTTGTCGCAGGTAAGAATGCGGTTGACAAATTCTTCATTTATGTGCCTGTTGAGCAGTGCAAAGCACGTCACGACGCGTACTTCGCGCAGGCAATCATTGAGTTCATGGGGAACCCATTTGGCAAGCTTTTTTACTTTGCCAATTTAACGCAAGTGGATCAATATTGTTTTGACGCTAACGTTGAAAGCTGCTGCCGTAGGTTAAGTATCATCGGCTTCCACAATCGCCTTCAATTTGTTATTGTTGATCAAAGTTTTAGGATGACTACGATGTTCATTTTTTAGGTTAATATTTCCAGAACGGAAGCGGTCAAACCAATAACAGGTGGTACGTTCGTTTGTATTATTCGCTCCGTTAACGTCGTTGATAGCTCGTGAACTTTCAGCCCTGTATCAGATGAAGCTGCAAGAGCAGTATAGACTAACAGCACTTACATTATAGACGTCGTTGGAGTTGCATGCAACTTGTTCCGCGTTGCTGCCACGACAGTATCCATATTCCATAATTACTTGAATTTTTAACGTATCCATTACAACGCAATAGATTCAAATGCAATGAAAACATATCGTTAATCAATAAACAAACGACTTATTTAGAAAAAAGAATTCCATGATTTTTAACTAAAATTCATTTAAAATTAGAATTCCTAACTAAACAAAAATTACTTTGAATTGAAATGATGAAGCACAGCAGAACGGCAATTTCATAGGCAACCTGTTATTAAAGTCAAGACCAGGTCTTGAGATATGTATATTCATGACTATGATTTACATATTTGATCAATTGAGTCGTAATATATAAAAGAATTAATTTTATATAAAGCTTTTATCATTGCAAACTATAAAGACCGCGTTGACCACAGTCTTATTTCACCTTAAGATAACCCATTTCCATATCTCTCGCCGTAAGTGTCGTAAGGTCTGTTAGAAATAATAGAAAGACTGCACGACTGCAATAGATGGCGATATAACCATCTCTTATATATGTACACAGATATAAACAACACATACACCAGTCCACCTTAGGTAAGTGTCTACTACAACCCATAGAGACACAACGATCTTTACATAAAAAATCCTCCGCGTTGTCAACTCTGTATCGACACTCTCACTCGTCTCGCTTGGCAAGCGGAGTAACGATCGCGGTAGGAGCCTCACGCACGTGTACCGCTGCTGCCCGTCGCCGGCCAGGATATTGCCATTATTTGTAAACAACAGTTCTTTGCGCAAAAATTTGTCTGGAATAATTCGCTTCCACAGCGATAAGACCGCCAATTGCACTTTCTATATGAATTTCTTGATTTTGTTTTAATGTGTATTCGTGAACAAGATATAAGATATTTATTAATTGCTTAATTCATATTTTATGCCTGCCATTTACCAGATGAGATAGAGTTATCCAATAGTAAAGAACAGTGTTTTTTATACAGTTGCATGAGAAAATAACATCACGAAAACCAGTTTACTAAAATCAAATTTAAGCTTATTTCTTAACAGTGGTAGAGCCACGCGGCAGCTTTTGCTGTCACACGGATGGGCCGGCTCGAACCGGGGTGGTACCACGACCTCACAGAAAACCAGCGTGAAGTAGAGGTTTACCTCTGCGTTTCGCTTGGTGAGTGCAGGTGGCCGGAGGCCCTTTTTACTGGAAATGAGGCATTACATCTTGGTCCTCACGGGTGGCGGCGCATCTACATTTTGATTTGTAACAGAGGATAGATGTAGATGTCTATAGGCCGCAGCAACCACTTACCATCAGGTGGACTGTGTGCTCGTTTGTCACCCTTATCATATAAAAAAAAAGCTTCAACTATGTCGCAACTTTGGAGAGTAATGCACTTAGGGCAGGAACAATTTGATACCAATAGTTTTTTACTATTTTGACGCGTGATGACGTCGTAGGAGAATCCATCATCCCATTACAACCCGTAGATGTCGTGAGCGGTGTATCTGTGATAATGGCAGTATCTAGATAACTCTGGGCGTAAAATATTGAAACGGGTGACGGAAACCAGGGTCTGGTACTCTCCTCCGCCTGTATTCTCTACAACGGTAGACCCAGCTATGGATTTTTACGTGCTTATGACACGAAGGAAAACCACTTTTTTACACAGCAGCTAAATAATTAAGAATCAGACCTAAGAACGAGATACAAAACTTACTGGACAATAAAGATCATGGTTGCATAATCATTGTTTGCAGATTGTTCCTGTTTTCTTTATAGGAGACGGGGCAAACGAGCATGCGGCTCACATGATGGTAAGTGACTACCCCCTTGGACAACCGCAACACCAAGGCAACCAGGGGAATTGCAAATGCGTTGCCGGCCGTGTTTGCGACTTGAAGTCATAACTCACCAAGGAAAGCAGCTTTATCAAGATAGTGTATATAGCCCATCAACACAGTATTGCGGCTCTATTATTTACTTGAATATCTGCTATATTTTTAAAGTACTTAAATAAATTTTGATGATGATTCAGGAAGTCGATAGATGCAGAAGACTCAGAGCAACCTTTAGTGGTAATTCTAGGGAAAAGCCTATTTCTGTGCAGTGGACTAGTGGGAGGCTGTAATTTTGATAGTGATGATTCTTCATAGATTGCATCTTCTGAAAGATGCTCTCATAGTTAACATGTTTGGCAGGCGGAATAGAAACCACAGCTTTTATTATTTTCTGTTGTATTATGCTTCGTCTTTTGTATTTAATATTGTTAGAGACGAGAACAGAATACTATTTTAATGATAGGCATTTTATCTTAAGTTCTCAGTGACCTTTAGTGCCTTTTAATACTGAATCGACCATAGCCTCCATGTACCAAGCAATAAGTGGACTCTTATTTCTTTCTTTATTAAATTACACATAGACAAACATACAGACCCATAAATATAATTTGTAGCTCATACATTTTTTTATACTACCAATGCTCTAAGCAGTAGTAATATTCTCTTTAACCACTCCTGGAAAACTATAAATACTTAAGTTAGGAGTGGTTCATGACAGTAGTCGAATAGCGGACTCGAACCCACGACCTTTAAGTTCAGGGTCCACACCCTGCCATTAGACTACTGTCTACTAGTTAGTACTGTTTTGAAATTCAAACCTGTGTCGCAGCAAGGATAAATGACAAAAATTCTATGTTCCAACCATTTGTGAAAAAAAAAATAGTTTGTTGCTTTTGGATATAAATTAACCTTAATTGCCAACGTAAAGAATAGTTCTCATTTATTTTATGGTTCAAGTTAAAAACTACTTAAACTTAGTCGATTGTAAATTCGTATCGTTAAGTTAACTACAACAAATTAGAGAGCGTATTTAAGGCAAAGCGTAGACCTTTGATGGAAGATAGATTATATCGTTATATTACGCACAAACGTAATCTATAGTTCAATAAAATTATAAATTTTAAATATATTTTAGCTAATATAAAATATTATAATATTTAAATAAATACTACTACTTCACAGATTTCAGGTTAGAAAGCCAGTCTAGTACGCTTTGGAGCATATAATGTTACTGCTACTGCATACGATTTTTCCGGACCAATACGATTTAAGGACCTTCAAGAAAAGATCCTACTTTTTTATAGGATAGGATGAAAAACGAGCATACAGTCCACCTGATGGTAAGTGGTTGCTGTGACCCATAGACCTCTACATCTATCCTCTATAAAGAATCAAAATGCAGATGCGTTGTCAGCCGTGAAGACTAAGATGGAATGCCTCTTTTCCCGTAAAAAGGGTCTCCAGTTCTCTACACTCACCATACAAAACACAGCAGCATTAAGCTGCTATTTTACGCTGGTATTCTGTGAGAGTGTGGTCTTGCCCTGGTCGAGCCGACCCATCCGTGCTACAACTATACTACAAATATAGCTGTAGCATGGCTCTACCACGTTTAAACTCTTTTACTTTTTAAAAGGCTTTATTTACTCCTTTTTAAAAGGCCGGCAACACATCTGCAATCCCCCTGGTGTTGCGGTTGTTCATAGGCGACGGTAGTCACTTACCATCATGTGAGCTGCATGCTCGTTAGCCCCCTATTCTATAAAAAAAATACGAAGATATGTACAGGGAATATAATGAGGTGGTAGTGATATTTTTGTTCAGGAGTCTCTCTGGATAAGGTTTTCCAGTATTTCCGCCTCCAAATAACAAAACATGCATTGATGTGTTCTGATCTGAAGAGTAAAAATAGCTAGTATATTTACAGGCTGCGAAAAATTGTGTGCGTGCGTGTGCGTGTGCGTGTGCGTGTTCGTGTTCGTGTGCGTGTGTGTGTATGTTTGCGTGGGCGTGTGCGTGTGTAATGCTTTTTTACACACACACACATGAATTTATTATTATTATACCATCACCATTAATATTATTCATTCATTTATTTATAGTGTTGCGTTCGTCATTCAGGTATTCATATTAAGTATAATAACATTTATTGATTAGAAACACTTTTAATCTTTATACATCAAAAGTACGTGTCACGTTGTTTGTCCCCGATGAACTCCTAAACTACTGAATTGATTTCAATGAAATTTAGTCGCAATACAATATTATTTTATTGAAAATTATTTCTCTGTTATTGTTATTTGACAGTTACAATTATCTGTTAGGTTCAAACGATTCTGTCAGATGACGATATCTGTTGACTAGACTGAGTAAATATTTAATAGATGGCGCTATGTTAAAAATACAAACGTTTAATATAAGCTACAATTTAGTAGTATAACCACCACGTGTTGCTGTAAGTATTCAACAGATAGAACCGATTTCAAAAAAAAATTGCAGACTGTGTGTAGTTTGGTCCAACTTGAGAGATAGGATAGTTTTTATCCCGAAAAGTGACCCTCAATTTTTTTATTGCTAATTTCAGGAGTTTTTTTGGGAAAGCAAATGGTCGTTCGGAAAGGGCAGAACAACGTCTGCCTGGTCAGCTAGTTGTATTATAAAAATATTTTCATTTCTTTTTCTTTTTTGATGAGTTTGGTAGTTTATTATAGACAGTTATGGACATTACGTAAGGGCCTGATGAGAAGAGCTTCATTTTAGAGGTTGGTAGCAATAATCTATTTTCATGTCTAAAACTATAAACCGTATTTTTAGTTTATCTTTTTACGTATAAATTAGGGTGTTTTCGCACAAATTTGCATGATTCCGATATATAAATACAACTTAAGGTAAGAAGTTTAAGTTTCTTGAAACGAGGACGACAATTTTCAATGCTTTCTATGTTACTGTTCGATAATTCGGCGCTCTTCAATAAAAAACTTCTTTATGACGAATACTTATAATTTCTTCCAACAAAAAATATATAATTATGACAAAACAAAATCCTCGTTACAATAAAGCTGTACATATAGCCGCGTCAAGTATAATAATGCACGGCGGTAGTTATGCCCGCAAGTCCCCGTCCGCTGTCCTCCCGCGCCCGCGCGTCGCACCTCCTCTCTCGTCCAGCAAGACTGGGCGTAAACATCTTCCCCCCCTCGAAGACTGTGGGATTTCGAGGTATCTTCTTAGTCATTACTCGGTCGGCAATGGACAGAGGTTTGTAACTGCACGCCGGATGACACCCTTTGAAGTGTTGACATCTGCTACGCGTGCAACGCCATCGGTCCATGGATACAGCCGATGGATGCGTCTCATGCGCCATTTGAGTGGTGGTAAATTGGGCTCCTTGAGTACCACCATATCGCCTTCGGAAATTTGTCCTTGACTAATGCGCCACTTTGATCGCTGCTGCAGCTCATTTAGGAATTCAGTGCGCCATCTCTCCCAAAATTGCTGACGTATCTGATCGATGAGTTCATATCTAGCCAGATATCTTGGGTTTGTATCGATTAGTGCGGGAGATGGTAGTGAAGTGAGCGGTTTGCCGATCAGGAAGTGCCCTGGACACAATGGGTATAAGTCTGTCGGATCGGATGATAGGGGAGTTAAGGGCCTGGAGTTTAATATTGCCTCAATCTGTGAAAATAAAGTCGCTAACTCCTCAAAAGTTAAATGCGTATTCCCTACCATACGTATTAGATGATGCTTAGCTGCCTTAACACCGGCTTCACTAAGTCCGTTGAAATGCGGAGAATAAGCGGGCGAGAACTTGAATGTTATGAATTCTCCAGCAGCATATGACGAGATTGATTCACTACATGATTCGAAAAATCTTTTGAACTCATTATTTGCGCCCACAAAATTTCGTCCATTGTCACAATGGATCTCGCTAGGTCTGCCTCTGCGAGAGATGAAGCGATTTAAACACATAATAAATGCCTCCGCACTCAAGTCTGATGCAATTTCTAAATGAAGTGCTTTCGTTGTAAAACACACGAATATACATAAATAGCTTTTTATATTTTTGCAACCACGTCCCTTTCGGTCACGTGTCAAAAAAGGGCCAGCGAAGTCGACACCCACAACTTCAAACGCAAAGCTAGGATTCGTGCGAGCTGATGGTAAGTTTCCCATTATTGGTGTTATAGTTTTAGCCCTTAATATTCTACATATTCTACAATTATTAACCGTAGATCTAGCTAATCTCCTTCCCGCGATGGGCCAAAATAATTGTCTGACGTTAGTCAGCAGAAGCTGTGCACCTCCGTGGAACAATTTCTTATGTTCGTGAACAAACAATAGTTTTGTAAACTGATTCTTTGATTCAAGTATGATGGGATGTTTTTTACTAAAGATTTCAGGTGAATTTTGAATACGACCACCAACTCGGAGAATGCCCTTCTCATCAACGAATGGTCTGAGTGATAAAAGTCGTGATTTCGAAGGTAAGCATTTTTTATTATTTAGTAGATTAAGTTCGTATTCGGAACACTCCTCCTGGTGTTGTTTGATTAAGTGATGCAAGGACTTCCCAATTTCATCTGTAGTGAGGTGTCCTGTAATTTTATCCTTAAAGTGTCTTATGTTAAACCGCAAAGCATTAGTCAAGCTTCGCAGTAAACTCGTGAATTTTGAGTAATTCTCAAAGTTCACTAGTTTATCAGAAGTGTTTGTCGTTGTGCTGCTAGATGTAACTGTAGTGCATGTTGTAGTTTTGGTAGTTAGTTTATTAGGTTTAGGCTTAGTTGTGTAAGTTTTAATTTCAGGTACATGGAGAGTAGGTTTTATAACTTCTGGTCATGCCGATGGACTATCCTCTAAAAGGGAGGGTCCATGCCACCATAAACTGGCATCGTGTACTTGGGTGGGATTTAGACCACGTGACGCTAAATCGGCCGGGTTTAGGACACCTGGAACGTGCCTCCAGGAGCCAGTTGCTGTTAGTTCTTGGATTTCTGAGACACGATTGGACACGAAAGTTTTAAGATTCTGTAATGCTGTATGAATCCACCCAAGCACAACAGACGAGTCTGTCTAGTAATAAATATTTGTGAATGTTAATCTTAATGCCTTTAGTACCTTCGAGCTCAGACGTGCCGCTAATAAGGCGCCACACAATTCAAGACGTGGAATGGTTTGAGCTCGGATAGGAGAAACCAAAAAATATTTATTTTTAATTTTTTGGACATGCAACATTCCTCACTATTCTTATACGAATAGCTAAGCAGAAAAATATTTAATTGATGGACTATGACTACATTAAAGTGAAAGTTATACATACGCATAATAAACGTTATTCCTTCCATGGATTTAATTACCAAACCAGCGATAATTTCGTTGCTCGAAATGAATCAATTAATGGACCGAAACTTTCTTTATGGACGTTTAAATTGAGTAGCGATCGTGAAGTTTAATTACACTAACAACTTGAAGGAATTGCAGTTAGGACTTGACAGAAACTTTTGCCAGTTACTAGAACCATTTGTATTTCATTTAATTTAAATAGAAGGAAAGAAAGAAAAAACACGTTTATTTCAGTTATAACTTACAGCACAAATTAAAAAGTAATAATCGGAAATAGGCAAAAACATACAAACGAGCTACTCGAGCAACCCGGGTTCGATCCCCGCCGGCACCAATGAAATTGTTAATTGCAATTTTAAGTGCTGATTTACCACGTGCTCGGCGGTGAAGGAAAACATTGTGAGGAAACCTGCATGTCTGAGAAATAAGAAAAAAATATTTCGAATACATGTGAAGTTCGCCAACACGCATTGGGGCAGCGCGGCGGACATTTCCTTGCCCTAAAACCCTCTCAGAAATGAGAGGAGGCCAGTGCCCAGCAGTGGGACGTAAATAGGCTGCAACTTTACTTTACTTTTACACAAACGAAGTATTAACCATATCATAGGTTTAAGAAAATATACTTAAAAACCGTGTGCTAAAGCATGAAACTGCAAAATAAACCGGTCTCAGTGATATAAGATAAAGATCAATAATTATATAATAATGATAATTTATTTTACGATACAATAGATCTATTATAATATATTGAAATACTGCTGTGTACAATATGTAATATTATCTTTTTTACATTTTACATTTATTGTTTAAGGGCTTTGTCATCATCATTCTCTAAACCATTTCCCATTATCTGGGGTCGGCGCAGTAAATCTTTTTGTTCCATTCCTCTCTATCAGCCGTCATTTCCATACTTACTCCTTTCATTCTCATATCACTCTTCACACAATCGATCCATCTTTTATTCGGCCTTCCTCTGCCCGTGTGTCCCTCCACATTCATATTCAACACTCGTTTTGTGACATGACTTTCATTCCTCCGCATCACATGCCCAAACCATGCCAATCTGCTTCCTCTCACCTTTTCTACCACTGGCGCTACTTTCAGGCTTCCTCTTATATACTCATTCCTTATCTTATCCATCCTTGTCACACCACACATCCATCGTAACATTCTCATTTCATTCGCATGCAGTCTATTTTCATCCTTCTTCTTGACGGCCCAGCATTCACTTCCATACATGACGACAGGTCGGATGATCGATTTGTAAATTTTCCCCTTCAGCCTTATTGGCATTCGGGGATCGCACGTTGTGGCTGTGACCTGTCGCCATTTCATCCACCCTGCGTTAATCCTATGCTGCACAGCTCTATCTATTCCGCCGTCGCCTTGAATGAGGGAACCGAGGTACTTGACATCTGAGCAGATAGGCAGTATAGCGCCATCCAACGACATGGGTACAGGACTGGAAGGACCGCCGAAATCACAGCACAGATATTCGGTTTTGGATCTGCTGATCTTCAAGCCAACACTTTCCAGCCTCCGTTGCCACCCCGTCAGTCTGCTCTGTACCTCGATGCCTTCTTCCCCGACAAGCACGATGTCATCGGCAAAGAGCATGCACCAGGGTGCCTCATCCTGCAGGTCCGACGTCAAAGCGTCCATAATCAGTAGGAAGAGGTAAGGGCTCAATGCCGACCCTTGGTGCAGCCCTACCGCCACATCGATACTGCCCGTAGTTCCCGCGGCAGATCGTACACATGTACGAGATGCTCTGTACCGGCAGATCGTACACATGTACGGGATGCTCTGTACTGTACGGGATGCTCTGTACTGTACGGGATGCTCTGTACAAGTTCTGTTTAAGGGCTTTGTATGGTGTGCAAATAAATATTATTTATATTATTATTTTTAGAATATATTAGATTTATTTGTTATATTAGAAAGCAAAGATAAATTATTACAGAAGATTTATTTTTGAAAGATTATTACAGCCTTTAGCCGTGAAACGCAGCCAGATTGTACGTGGTAGAAGCCGCGCTGACACTATATCAAAGTGTAGCATGAATGGGTCGGCTCAACCAGGGAAAGACCACGCTCTGACAGAATACCAGCGTAAAATAGGAGCTCAATGCTGTTGTGTTTCGTATGGTCAATGTAGAGAACCGGATCTTTTTTACTGGAAACGAGGCATTCCATTTTAGTCATCAGGGGTGACAGCGCTTCTGCATTTTGATTCCTAAACGAGTATAAATGTACATGTCTATGGGCTACAGCACCCACTTACCATCAAGTGGGCTGTGTACTTGTTTGTCACTATTTTTCTTTATAAAAATACAGCTTTCTTGGTACTGTACTGCGGGGAGTTGTTAGATAATATTAGTTTCCTTTATCCTTAAAATTATTAATTTTGATTTTGAATGAACGTAAAAAAGAAAAATTATCTTGAAGTTCTGCAGTTGTATACTTTTGTTGGGATTTAATTTTATTAATTGGACGTAAAGCAGAAAGGGCTCAATCCACACATTGGTCAAAATTGAATTAAGTATGCCATCAACATTAGGGACCTTCAAGAAAAGAGCGTACTCCTTTTTAAAAGGCCGGCAACGTATCTGCAATTCCCTCCCTGGTGTTGCAGTTGTTCATGGGCGGCGGTAGTCACTTACCATCAGGTGAGCCGCATGCTCGTTTGCCCCCTCCCCTATATTAAAAAAAAGAGATCGTACTCCTGAGGATCGAAACTATATTAAAAATGTCCACGGAAGCTGATTATTTTTCGCTACCCCGCCTCAACCCACTTTATGAAGAGCACACAAAATGTATTCGCTGAATGAGTTCAATCCGATTGAATTGTTTCTAAGTAATGCATTTCTATGAGTATGTGCTTAATGTCGAAAACCAGGATGAACTCAAACGGCTTAGATTCTTTCTGAGAAATAGTTTTGTTCGAAAATATCATTTTACCAAATAACTAAAATTACTCAAACAGGTTGGGTCTTTTCTGCTTATAAGATTACTGAGACAAATAATTATTTTTTTGTTTGCCAGAAACGACTCAAAGCACTTGGTATGTTTCAGAGAAACGGTTATAGTCGAACAGTTCACATTACCAAATAACCTAAATCGACTCAGGCAGGCTGAGTCTTTTGTACGCAATAGATTTAATGACTGATACAAATATTTTAATGCAACTAAAACAACTTAAAACTTTTGGCTTATACTTGTATCTCTCTAATGAGTATTTGTAATATTGAATCATTTTTTATTTTAGTTGGTACGACTAAAACAATGTAACTGCATTCTGTGATTCAGGCCAAGTGTTTTATGGAGTTAGAAAAGAATTTATATGAAAAAAAATTATATGTTTTGCGTTGTTTATAGAAGGCATGGGTTTTTTTTATAGAATATGGGGCAAACGAGCATGCGGCTCACCTAATGGTAAGTGACTTCTCTATTGAAGTTAGGATGATTTTTGATTTTGATAGCCTCGCAAATCATCCTTGGAAGGAATCGATGTTCTTTAGCGAAGATTTGTGGTCTATCAAAAATAATGTAGTGATGGGGGTGATCCTATCGTGTACCCGGAGCGTCGAATCTTCACATTAGCGTGAAATTTTAGTTTAGTAGTTAGTTAGTTTTTAGTCATTAACGTGAGTTTTTATTGTTATTTTAGTTGGTCCTATATAAGAGAAACCACATTCACAATCAAGCTTGTACACTCCTGCATCGTGGGGAGGGACATTACACTTGACTGATAGTAAAAACTGACTTATCTTCTTCGGCGGCTTGAAGTATGTTTTAATGGAAGCACGCTTCAAGATGTAGTCAATTTTGTCAGTGACACCACTGACATATGGCAGTAAAGCAGTGACTCGCTTGACTGTGGCCGGCTTCACTCGTTCACTGTGACGTAGTCCTGCACCCGATGCCTGTTGTTGTGCAAAACTTGCTTAATGTGTTGGAGCTCGGCAGCAAGGTGTTTACTGTCACAGATCCCTCGTGCTCTCTGAAACAAAACTATAATCACGGTAGCTAACTGTGTAAAATAGTGGTGAGTATCATCGTTTAAAGATCTATCTATATAGTAGAAATAAAAATCTATATAGTAGAAAGATCAGTGTGGGTCTTTTTTTATGCACAGTGTGGATCAAGGTGCTTTTTTAGCTTTCATATAAGTGTTAGTAATTCGGAATTCTGATAACATTATAATGCAATTCCCGCGCACACTTTCCGAAATGCATCCTGTAGAAAACCGA
Source organism: Parnassius glacialis (assembly GCA_033319125.1). Lineage (NCBI taxonomy): Eukaryota > Metazoa > Arthropoda > Insecta > Lepidoptera > Papilionidae > Parnassius > Parnassius glacialis. The sequence goes on from JAVANC010000025.1 coordinate 6,792,228, forward strand.
AAGGCTGGCTACTTTGTACCTGTGTTCGATGCTAGTAAGATTGTTTTTTACCAAATTCGGGTCACCAATATGCCTCTTAGCACACCTTTCCGTAAAATCCAAAGCCACTAGGTGGTATTTTGCAGTACCAGCCCATATATGGCAGCAATACTTCATGCACGACCGGACTTGCGTTTTATATAAAGTAAGCAGCTGTTCCGACGTGAAATATCGCCGCACCATTGCAAAGACCCCCAGCTTCCTTGCAGATGCTTTGGCCTTGGACTTAATGAACCGCCCCAAGTTCAGATTTGAGGATATCTCAAACTCTAACAACTGAAGGCGGTCGGTATATTCTAGTAATACATTTCGGAAAGAAAGAGCCAAGGTGAGCTAATTCCTTTTTGCAGTGAAGAGACACAGTTGTGTTTTGAAGGCGTTGGATTTCACAAGATTGGCATCGCCCTATTCAGAGACTGCCTTTAGTGTCAGATTCACACGCTCTACCATAGCTGCTCTTTCGGACTAGATTTAATCCCGACTGGCCCTAAGACTTGGTTGGTATATCTCCACAACAGTGCTATCATCTGCATACCCATAAATATCGAGCATAAGCAGATTATTAATATGCAGCAGGAAGAGAGTTCCGGAGACAATGGATCCCTAAGGAACGCCGGTCTTAGTCGCCATAGGGTTGAATGAGTAGCCGTCGTCGACAAACCGGAGAGACCTTTCAATCAGATAGTCCTTTAACCATTCAATCAGATCAGGGGATAAGCCGTACGCTGGAAGCTTAGCCAAAAGTCTAGTGTGCTAAAGTCTATCAAAGGCCTTCGAGACATCAAGGGAAACAGCAAGTGCTTCCCCACTGTTGTCGAGTGCCTCGCCCATATGTGGTATATGCTAAAAAGTCCCCAGCTGTCCTATTTCCGAGAAACCTGTATTGTCGGTTATTAAGGAAATCATTCTGTTCCAGGTATGCTATTAAGCGGGCATTCAATATACGCTCCATAATCTTGCAGAGTATGTAGGTAATTCAGATTGACCGATAATTGGCCGGGTCGGCACGGCTGCCATTTTTAGAATAGATAATATTTCTGCAAAGTAACGCCTGATTCTATTCATTACCATAGCGTTGATATTTACCATAGTCGCGCTTGGCATGCGGGTTGGCACACATGGTATTTTTATAACTTTGAGTGATAATAATCAGAAAGATAGCAGCATCTTTCTGATTACCATCCCATCTGTTAAATTTTCCATCTGTCACTTCTTATGACCTCCCATAATATCGCCTGGAAATTTGAATATATTTTATAGTTTTTAATTACATTTGACTGTTTAAACTATTTTAAATAATATATATACCATTTTCTAACTTAAACTTATTTAAGAGTAACGGAGCATTACATATATTACTTATATCTGTTTTGGTTTGATAGGTATTATATGTATCTTTCTGTATATTATATTACGATATCTTAAAATATATTATGTTCTTTGAAACCGTCTTCGTAGTTTTATCAGTGAGGTAGACAGGCAGAGAAATGTTTTTAGCATTAATCATCATCATTACAGTCCTTCACAAGTCCACTGCTAAACATAGGCTTCCCCCAAGGAATGCCACATAGCAAGGTCCTGAGCCACCTGCATCCATCGACTTCCTGCATGTCTTACCAGGTCGTCACTCCATATAGTGGGGGGACGCCCTACACTTCGTCCGCCGGTACGAGACCGCCACTCGAGAACCTTTTTCCCCATCGGTTGCAGGTTCTTCGAGTTATATGGCCAGCCCATTGCCACTTTAGCTTACTAATCTGTTGAGCTATGTCGGTTACTCTGATTCTACTACGGATATCCTCATTTCTAAGTTTATCACGCAGAGAAACTCCGAGCATAACCCTCACCATAGCTCGCTGAGTGACCTTGAGCTTCCTCATCCGGCCGGCAGTGAAGGACCAGTTCCATAGGTCATCACTGGCAACACGCACTGAGTGTACAGTCTTGTTTTCATTTTATGAGGTATACCTGACGAGAAGATGTGCCGTAATTTCTCGAACGCTGCCCAACAGAGTTGGATCCGTCGATTGACCTCTCGGTCGAAGTTAGACTTACCTAGTCGGACTATTTATCCCAGGAAAACATACTCGTCAACAACTTTTAGCTTATTGCTCCCAACAACTACCGGCATAGGTGTGATATGCACATTAAACATGATCTTTGTTTTGTCCATGTTCATCTTAAGACCTATCCGTTGGGAGACAATATTGAGGTCATTGAGCATAGTGCTTTGGTCCTCCAGCGATTCTGCCATAAAAACTATATCGTCGGCAAATTGAAGATGAGTGATGTACTTGCCATTGTTGTTACTACCGTATCCTTTCCAGTCCAGTAGTTGAAAACGTCTTCCAATGCAGCGGTGAAGAGTTTCGGGGATAAACATCACCCTGTCTTACACCTCTCTGCAATTGGATGGGTTTAGAACTCTGGTTCTGTACTCGGGTAGCCATCGTAGCCCTACTGCATAAGCACTTCAGCACTTCGATATACCGACAGTCAACTTGGCACCGCTGAAGCGACTGCAGCACCGCCCAAATTTTGACGGAATCAAAGGGTTCATCATAGTCCACATACGCTAGAAATAGTAGCAAATTGTACTCCTCGGAATTCTGTACAATTTTCCGAATGGTATGTATATGGTCTATGGTGCTAAAGCCTTTTCGGAAACCAGCTTTTTAGGGAGGTAGGAAGTCGTCATGTCTGCGCGCGAGAAGATTAGTAATGACTCACAAAAACAGCACGTAGACGCGGCTCAGAAGGGAAATTGGTCTGTAGTTCTTAAAGAGAGTTTTATCGCCTTTCTCGAAGAACAAGACCACCGCGATTCTGCCCCACGCCTCCGGTGTAATGCCACCATGGAGGACGGAATTAAAAAGCTTCGAAAGGACGTCAAGTACCGGATTTCCACCCGCTTTCAGAAGATCCGCTGTAATTTCATCCTCGCCGTTTTTAAGATGCTGAAAAGCACTTCTAATCTCGCTCAGACTGACGTCCGGGATATCATCGGAATAGTGTCGGATAAGACTCGCTCTTGGATCGTTACTCACATTTACGTGTGGCTCCAACGATAGTGTGTACAGCTGCCCATAGAACCTCTCAATCTCACTCAAAATCTCAGGTATCCCGGAAACGACGCCGCCACACTCGGTCTTCAGCTTCGACAGTTGGCTCTTTCCGGCAGACATATCTCTAGCAAATACTTTGGAGCTCGGGTTCCGCTCGATCTGTTATAGATTCCCTTTAACTAGGGATTCGCTGACACAAAGCACACAGTCAGCACTCTCTTAGTACCTTCGGTTTTTTCTTATTTCAACACTAAGAATACCGCTCAGTCCGTCATTCACTCTCATCCGAAATACTCGCCTCTCAATTTCAATTCCAAAATTGTGTCATTCTATAATAAATCCAGTTGAAATTTCTAAATAGCTTTTTTAAAATACATTTCGTGAAGCTCCGTATAACATTGGTGGCAACGGTGAACGGATCTATAAAAGGTCCTTGGTGCCTCCGAGGACTCAATTGTGCAATTACTTAAACGTTCTGTGTTGTGATCTCTATAAATACTAACCGCTTAAAACTCGTTTCTTCGCTGAACTTCCGAAAAACGATACCCGCCTGGCCACTTGAAAAATTTATGCTAGAAGTCATACAATCTTAATCTTAAACGGTGGTAGAGCCACGCAGCAGTTTTCACTGTTGCACGTATGGGCCGGCTCGAGCCGGGTTGGTACCACGACCTCACAGAATACCGGCGTGAAGTAGAAGCTCAGCTTCTGCGTTTCGTATGGTGAGTGCAGGTGGCCGGAGGCCTAATCCCCACCCTCATCAACATGGTAGCGGAATTACACATTAGACTACCCTAGGAGGGAACCAGTACCCCTGGAGAATCCCTCGCTGAGCATCCACGACCATGTTATTCCAATCCTGAGCGTGGGTGCTCAGGCTTCCCCGCGTATTCTGGGGGGGGGGGGGCAAAATTCCGCTCAAAAACATAACTGCTCGGGGCAAACTAAGCAACAATACTAAGGCGACCCCTGCCACGCTATCCGTGAATTTCTGCAACATCAGGGGACTTCACTCTCACCTAAACGCCGTCCACTACCATCTCGAGACAGCGAAGCCGGCCTTGCTCTTCCTGACCGAGACGCAGGTTTCCTCTCCGGCTGATATTTCGTATCTCTCCTACCCGGGGTACAAATTGGAGCACTCCTTTGTGCCTCGGGCTGGAGCGCGCGTCTACGGGTGCCTCTATAGGTCCCATAGCGGTAATGCTGAAACAGACCGACTCATCGACCACGTCCAAATGGCTACAGATTCCTTGCTATAACAGGTCCCATCCGCAGAGATCGTGATCCTTGGCGATTTTAACGCCCACCATGCCGAATGGCTCGGTTCACGTTTAACCGATCATGCGGGGAGATCTATTTATGACTTTGCCTTGGCATATGGTCTGACACAACTGGTTACTTCGCCTACGCGGATTCCAGATGTGGAGAGTCATACACCTTCCCTGTTGGACCTTCTGCTGACCTCTCATCCGGACGGATATCAGGTTTCCGTCGATGCTCCTCTCGGCTCTTCGGACCACTGTCTGATCCGGAGTATGGTGCCACTCACGCTCCCTTCGCGGTTGCGTTCTGCAGGTGGCCGCCGTGTTTGGCATTACAGGTCGGCGGATTGGGACGGAATGCGGTCTTTCTTTGCATCCTACCCATAGGGGCGGGTTTGCTTCTCGCCGGATGATCCCAGCGCTGTTGCTGACTCTGTCACTGATGTGGTGCTACAAGGAATGGAACTATTTATTCCATCATCTGTGGTACCCATCGGAGGCAGATCTCAGCCTTGGTTTGGTCGCTTCTGTAAAACTGCATTACGCAGTAAGCAGGAGTGTTATCAAGCCTGGGCTGCGGCTTCGGCGACTCGGGATGTAAACACCAGCATACTTAAAAAGAAGTATAACTTCGCCTCCAGGTCCTTCAAAAGAGTTATTGCCAAGGCAAAGTCAGAGCACATAGGCAGAATTGGCGAGAAACTAGTTCGCCTTCCTTCGGGAACCCGTGCATTCTGGTCTCTCGCCAAGGCTGTCCAAGGGAATTTCTGTAAGCCATCACTACCATCTCTGCACAGGGAGGACGACTCACTGGCCCATGACGCAAAAGACAAAGCCGACCTTTTAGGCTCCCTTTTTGCGTCCAACTCGACTCTTGATGACGGGGGGAAAACACGGCCGACCATCCCGCGGTGTGAGTGCTCCTTGTCGGATGTGCTGTTCTCATAGCGCTCGGTTCGCAAAGCACTTCTCTCCCTGGACATCCAGAAGTCGAGTGGGCCTGACGGAATCCCCCCAAATTGTGCTGAGGACGTGTGATCCGGAGTTGGCACCGGTCCTAACGCGTCTTTTCCGGTACTTCTACTCCCAAGACGTAGTCCCAAATTCATGGAAGACAGCTTTTGTCCACCCGATCCCTAAAAAAGGCGACCGCTCAGACCCGTCCAACTATAGGCCTATCGAGATCACCTCCTTGTTCTCCAAAATAATGGAATCCATTATCAACTGCCAGCTCATTTAGTACCTCGAGGATCACCAGCTGATTAGTGACCGCCAATATGGTTTTCGTCGGGGTCGATCAGCTGGTGATCTTCTGCTCTACATGACTCATAGATGGGCGGAGGCAGTAGAGTCCAAGGGGAAGGCGTTGGCCGTTATTCTGGACATTGCGAAGGCCTTCGATCGGGTAAGGCACAAAGCGCTTCTTTCGAAGCTCCCTTCCTATGGGCTTGCCGAGAATTTGTGCAATTGAATCACCAGCTTCCTTGCAGATCGGAGCATCAAGGTCGTTGTAGACGGTGCATGTTCTGACTACAAGCCTATTAACGCTGGTGTTCCACAAGGCTGTGTGCTATCACCAACGCTGTTTCTTCTGCATATCAATGATATGTTGCGAACTGGTAACATTCATTGCTATGCGGATGACAGCACTGGTGATGCTCTATGCACCGGCCGTGCTAATATTTCTCGGGAAAACGTCTCCGAGTACCGGAACAAACATGTGTCTGAAGTCGGGTCTTTGCTGGACAAAGCCTCGAACTCGGGGCGACTAAATCTAGTCCAGTTTAATCCCCAGAAGACACAAGTTTGCGCGTTAACCGCTAAAAAGAACCCCTTTGTCGTATCTCCTCAGTTTCAAGGCACTCCCCTGGTTGCCTCAGCCAGTATCGGAATCCTCGGCGTCGACATATCGAGTGACGTGCAGTTTCGTGGTCACTTGGAAGAGAAGGCCAAATTGGCCTCTAAAAAGCTTGGCGTGCTCAGCAGAGCGGGACAGTATTTCATGCCGGCACACCGCCTGCTACTTTACAAGGCGCAGGTTCGGCCTCACATGGAATACTGTTTCCATCTCTGGGCAGGGGCTCCCCAGTGCCAGCTCCTTCCACTTTACCGCATCCAGCGCAGAGCGGTTCGAATCGTCGACGACCGAGTTCTTTCTGATCGGCTTGACTCGTTGGCGCTGCGAAGAGATGTTGCATCTCTTTGCATTTTCTTTCGCATCTACCATGGGGAGTGCTTTGAGGAATTGTTCGGATTAATCCCAGCCGCCAAATTTCACGAACGCACATCGCGGCAGAACTCCCGATACCATCCACACCATCTGGATGATTGGCGGTCCACCACTGTGCGATTGAGAAGATGTTTTCTTCCTCGCACGACTTCCTTATGGAATCGATTACCATCAGCGATTTTTCCGGACCGATACGACTTAGGGACCTTCAAGAAAAGAGCGTACTCATTTTTATAAGGCCGGCAACGCATCTGCAATTCCCTCCCTGGTGTTGCAGTTGTTCATGGGCGGCGGTAGTCACTTACCATCAGGTGAGCCGCATGCTCGTTTGCCCCCTCTCCTATAAAAAAATACAACTGAAAGAAAAAAGAAGAAAAGAGAGTAGAAGAAGAATACCATCCAGCATCTGCTCATCATCCGCAAACCGAGTCTACGAAGTCAACAGTGCTGCGGACTTCCGCTGTTTTCTACGCTGTCGCCGTGTTCCTGAATCCTGATCAAAAATACAAGTACATAAACCCGACATGTTCCCGTAAGTCCGCTCCAGTTTTATAGGAATATTATAACGATACAGTCTTAAATGTTGTGAATGATACTGAATATTTTATAAACTTTACAAAATATATTTATAGCCTAATTTATTTAAACAATCAAAAAAAATACAAAATTAATTCGTATTTCAGTTATACTCTCATTCATTCATTTTAATATAATCAATTGTATGTCAAGTGTCTTTTAAACTTTATATTTTAATTGTGTGCTATTGCTTGTATTCGAGAGCAGTGCAACGCCTTATCGCTACTACTCCCACGCGAAACGTCGAGTAGCTTATCTTTGTTTTGACTAATCCTCGTCCGTCACAATGCCTAAAGACGAACCCACACCGGTTATTTCGAGACCAAGCATCGATCTCAATATTCTTTGTAAATTTATAAGTAAGTTTGACGACAACCGAGATAAATTAATGCCATTTATTAATAACTGTAGTAATGCTATGAACGTCGCGTCAGATCAACAACGGGATATCCTTTTAAAACACATACTTAGTCAATTAGAAGTACGCGCTGAAAGTGCTTGCTCGATTAAAATATTTGAATCTTGGTCACAGTTAGAAGACTTTCTTAAATCCCAATTCGGTGACAGAAAACATTACGCTGCACTACTCTCAGACCTACAAGAATGTCGTCAATCCAATAACAAAACGGTCAACCAGTACGCCCTGCGAATAGAGACATGTTTGACTAAATTGATAACGGAAATAAATATATCAATACCTACAAGAAAAAAGGGTGAACTGGCAGGCCGTCTCGCGGCAATGCAGGACTTAGCGTTACACACTTTCGTGGTTGGCTTAAATCCTCGTCTATCAACAGTAGTTGGATGCCGCGACCCCGATACGCTCAATGATGCTATTAATTTTGTCGTGTCTGAAGAAAAAATATTCCAGGTGACTCGACGCCACCTTAGTCAAACAAATATACAGGATTCAAACCAAAGACGCTTTACTAGTCGTAATTTTCAACAAAACTAAACAACCACGTGAGAGAGGCCTTTTAATAATTCAGCTGGGTCTTCCTCTATGTTCAGAACCGATTACCCAGTGTGCCGATACTGTAAAATACCCGGTCATACATTAGAAACATGCCGCAAACGCGAGGCTAATAATCGACGACGATTTGGTAACGTTCAAAACAATTATAAAAATAATAATGTTAATCGCAATAACTACAATAATAATGGTCCACCGCCTCACATTTTCCCGAATCGTAATCAGTATATCAATGCTGCTATTGCAGAAGATCACAATGTCGATAACATCAACCATCATTTAAACGCGGAGGATTTCCCGTCCAGTATCGCACGGGAAGACTAAATAGCGAAGCCGATACTCACCCCATTGCAATTCATAACACAGCATTTCACTCATTTTCAATTCCCGTTCTAACTCAATCTAACCGACAGGGTATCCAGCCCCAAACCGACAGATTGAAAGTTAATAATGCTACTTCAATTATCAAACAGCCTATCAACGGCGTCATATCGAAGAGTATTTCGTCTCCTGCATCTATTCCCATTCCAACTCAATCTAACCGACAGGGTATCCAGCCCCAAACCGACAGATTGAAAGTTAATAATGCTACTTCAATTATCAAACAGCCTATCAACGGCGTCATATCTAAGAGTATTTCGTCTCCTGCATCTATTCCCGTTCCAACTCAATCTAACCGATAGGGTATCCAGCCCCAAACCGACAGATTGAAAGTTAATAATTCTACTTCAATTACCAAACAACCTATCAAGGGCGTCATATCGAAGAGTACTTTATCTCCTGCATCTGAAAAGAAAGAAAACAATATTAAAATAAATAACACCTCTACAATTCCATCAAAAAATACTTACCTTTTATAAAAGTTGAAACTTCTGTCTCGTCGAAATCCTTATCCTTGCTCGTCGATACCGGCGCAGCTATCAGCATTATTAAAGATTCTGCTGTAGAAAAGATGCCTGAAATAAACAACAATACTATAGAAATTACTGGTATAGGAAATGGCTCTGTTACATCCCTTGGTCACATCCCAATTGAATTTTGTTCCTACCAACATAACTTCTACGTACTTCCAGCGTTTGATTTGCCGTATGATGGAATCATCGGTAGCGACTTCCTTATCAAATTAAATTGCAAAATTAATTATGATAACAACACCTTAAAGGTAAATAAAGATGAAATAGAGCTTTGTTTCACTAAGCCAGTCTATACTATTGCACCTCTATGTGAAACTATCATAGAGTGTTCTGTAAGAAATCCGGATATTAAAGAAGGAATTGTTCTCGATCAGAACCCCGTAGAATCGCTCCTAATAGCTAACTGCATCGTAAAAGTGAAATCAAATTCAAGAATTAATATCTCCGTTGTAAATACTTCCGAAAGCGAATTAATCGTCGATTCCGATCTAAAACTAACGCAACAACCTTTGGAAAATAAATATAATCATCAAATCTTTTATACTTCTTCAGACGGTTCACGAAATAACGTCCTTACTCGCACCGATCAATTTTTAAATCTCTGAAGATTGTCACACCTAAACAAAGAAGAGAAAGAAGCATTATGCGATCTTTACTGTACTTACTCCGATATCTTTCATCTGCCTGGCGACAAATTAACTAATACAAACGTCTTGCAACACGAAATAAATTGCTTGACGATGGCATCATCAAACCTTCGACATCACCCTGATCATCACCAATTTGGATAGTTCCAAAGAAATTCGATGCGTCCGGGCAACGTAAATGGCGCGTAGTCATAGATTACCGCTGTCTAAACGACATCACTATAGGAGATTTCTATCCGATATCCAACATAACAGAAATTCTTGATCAATTAGAGAAATGTAAATACGTTAGCACTTTAGATCTTGATTCCGGTTTCCACCAGATAAGAATGTCCGAAAAAGACGCTCCTAAAAACTGCCTTCTCTGTCCCGCAAGGATACTTTGAATTTACAAGGATGCCTTTTGGTCTAAAGAACGCCTCTTCAACATTCCAAAGGTTGATGAACACTGCCCTATCTGGCCTACAAGGACTTCAGTGCTTCGTCTACCTAGATGATATTGTTATTTACTCATATGACCTTCAAACACACATAAATAATCTTTCCAACGTCTTTGACAGACTCCGACACTTCAATCTTAAGCTCCAACCAGATAAGTGCGAATTTCTTCGAAAGGAAGTATCATATCTTGGTCATATCATTACCAACGAGGGGGTAAAGCCAAATCCAGAGAAAACCAAAGCTGTTCAACAATTTCCCCAACCTCGATGTCCAAAAGATATCAAATCTTTCATGGGATTCTCATACTATCGAAGATTTATACCAAATCTATCCACAATTGCAAAACCTCTTTCAAACCTTCTGAAGAAAAATGTTCCTTTCGATTGGCAAAATGAGCAACAACTAGCCTTAGAAACTCTAAAAAATTGTTTGACTACTGTTCCAATATTAGCCTACCCAGACTTCACAAAGCCTTTCGTGTAGCCTTGTCATGCAACAAATTTTGCTATTTCGGCCATATTATCACAAGGTCCCATAGAGAATGATAGACCTGTCGCTTATGCTTCAAGAACTTTAAATAAAGCCGAGTGTAACTACAGTACAACAGAAAAGGAATGCTTAGCAATTCTTTTCGGTACTTAAGTATTTAGGCCATACCTATATGGCCGTCGTTTTAAAATTATTACCGACCCCCGCCCACTTAAGTGGTTATTTAACTGCAAAGACCCGGGGTCAAAACTAGTAAGGTGGAGGCTAAAATTAGAAGAGTTCGACTACGAGGTCGAATACAAAAAGTGCAAAATTAACAGTAACGCAGACGCCCGTTTCCCGTTTCCCTGTTAATTCGGTTGTACAAAATGATACTATCTTAGATCCGCAACCTTCCACCTCCCACGAAAATCCTCAAACGACTCAAGATGCAAATTCCCCACTGCATTCCTGTAACGTATCAAATAAAGACTGAAAACAACTTGGCCCATTGCAACGACGATTACTCTACATTCCTTAAAACATTTTCTAAAAAGGATGAGACATTTAATACTTACATAAAAGAATATGATGAGAGCCTTTTATAAAGCAACTGCAAAACAATCCTACTTCCCGTATCTATCGATTTTGACGAATCAAATCCCTACCTTGAGGATATTCTTTCCGGTTTAAGTGACACAAAGGTCTTAAACGAAGAACGAGAACTTCACTCATTTAAAAAGATAGAGTCAAAGGGCAAAATTTATTATCTTCAAAAAAAGTATATTGTTTTGATGACTGCTCTTATCCCGAAATCTTCAAAACCTTTAAAGCCGCCAGGGACGACATTATACTTTCAGGTAATATTAGTGTAATCGCAGTTTCTGATTTTAAGAACCTGTTCGAACAACATTCGTTTGTCAAAATATACGGCATGCTTATGTATTTATATAAAAATACAAATATAACAATAAATATACATCATAACTCCATAATATACCCTGTACCAAGAGAGATATCGAAAATTCTAAAAGAAAATCACGATATACCAATAGCTGGTCACTTAGGATCAAATAAAATGTATAATAGAATTAAAGAACGTTATTATTGGAAAAACATGCGCGCAGATATAGAGAGGTATATACAAAATTGCAAACTTTGCCAAACAAATAAACCGTTACGCAAGATTAACCGGTCTCCTATGCAAATTACAACCACTTCTACTCGCCCATTTGAAAAAATAAGCCTAGACATAGTAGGCCCCTTACCCGAAGTGGGTTTTCACAAACTCCGATTTATACTCACTCTCCAAGATGATCTAACCAAATTTTCTACAGTTTATCCAATTTCCAACGTCACCGCAGAAGAAACATGTGAAGCTCTAGTTCATTTCATTTCGCAATTTGCAACTTGCAATTTGCAACAACAAATCCATAATTACCGATCAAGGAACAAATTTCACGGCTGACCTTTTCAAACGTACATGTGAATTTTTAAAAATGAGACAGATATGGTCCTCTCCGTATCATCCCCAGACTCAAGGTGCTCTCGAAAGGAGCCATGCCACCTTGAAAGAGTATCTGTCCTTCGTGAACGAAAACCAAACCGATTGGCACAAATACGTCTATACAGCGATGTTAGCCTACAATAGTAACGTCCATACAACAACTCAGTTCACTCCTTACGAACTTCTTTTTGGTCATAAGCCGTATATTTCCGATGCTATTTTCGAATCAAAAAGTAACGTTACCTATCCTGATTACATTAAAATGCTTCAGCATCGATTAAAGATTTTTCGAGAGAAAGCCCAACAAAATATACAAATTTCAAAAGAAAGGTCTAAAACATACGACGACAGAAACTTTCGCACGGTCAAATATAAAATAGGAGATTACGTCTACATCAAAAATCATCTTCGTCTTCGCAAAGCCCTCTCCCCCATTTGGAAGGGGCTTTACAAAGTTGTCAAGGTCCACACTAATAATACCCTTACTCTCCTCATTAACAGACGCCATGTTAAACACCACTTCGATGAAGTGAAACACGCTCATGACATAAGTTCTTAAATATCATAATTACATTCGTTTTAAGACATATATTTCAACACTTACAATTTATTTATACACTTTTCTTTTACATTATATACACGTTATTATACAATCTAGACTAATTAAGCTCCTAATTATTATTTACAGAATCACCACCGTATTTTGTGCTATTATCCTTGCAACCGGCAATGGTCAATATATTAAACGCATCGACAAGAGCCCTGGTATATTCTTCGACCCTGTTGGTACATTGAGGATAATTAATGATCAATTTCACATCGTTATGTCAGTAAACGTACATCCAATCCGACACCATTTGGAAAACATTCATGAAGTATTTAAAATAATCCGATTTCAGTGTCGTAAGAGTGCCGACATAGATTATACTCAGTGTGAAAATATGTTACAACTCCTAGAATCACTTTACAACGACATCTTAAGAGATTTTAATGCGATTTCCCACATTATCCTAAACGGTATGTCCAAGAGATCTGCCTAGTTCTCAGGTATTGGCACGGTACTTAAACACATTTTCGGCACACTGGATAAAGATGACGCTTAAAACTACAAAAAAGCTATTCATGCTCTGAGTAAAAAGGTTATATATATATATATATATATATATATATATATATATATATATATTGTGTATAGTATAGTCTGCTTATCGACAGATGGCATTGTTTGATTTATGTTCACACTATTAAATGTATTTCTAACGTTGTACTTAGTTAGCTGCTTATGTATATCAATTGAGTTTAAAATCCGAGTGAATATACGAGTTGTGTTTACGTGAGTGTGTATAATTTCTAACATTGGTGCCGAAACCCGGGAAAACAGAAGAAGAACCAAAGTGAACTGTGAAGTGCTAATAAGTGGTGAGAATAGTGCAAAAGTAAACGAAATTGGACTTTAAAACCGTGAGTAAATAAACTTGTTAGATATCAGTGAATTAGAAGACAATCTTAGAATACTTGGACTTGTAAAAATTTCGTGAGTACGTTCTGTGGACTTAGAAAATCTAGTGTTACTTTACACTTGTAAAAATTTCGTGATTTTATTCTATACACTTAGAAAATTCTCAGAACCCTTGTGGATTTAGTGATTTGTTACCATAGACTAAATATTATGGACTTATAAAATTTGAAATGTGTCAAATGAACTTGCATTAAATTTTGAAAGTCAAATTTACTTTGAAATGTTTATTGAGTTGAACTTCAGGATTTTTATAAATCATTAATTCGAAAGACTTTTAAAGAATATTTACTCTAAATTTAATAAAATAAAATGGAGAGATTAATCAAATGGCAACAAGAATTGTTTGAACAGTTAAGAAAAGCCGAGCGCAATCTTAAGAAGGCGATCCATGAGGTTCGGGCAAAATCTAGTTATCTGATAGCAAGAATGGAAGCGTTGAACAAGTTGGAAGAAGCTTTCAACCAGAATCATCTAGAAATAGTTGCCATAGCAACGGAGAAGCAAATGGAAACGCTACAATATTTTCAAGATGACTTACAGGATAGCTTTCAAGAATCTTTTATACAATACAAAGCCTTGTTAAAGGAATACCTAGATTATAATACCGATCTAAACACGACTATACAAGCGGTAGACGCAAATGAGAATGCATTAAACAAAAGTCAAATAAACTCTGAGGTGCAATTACCTAGAATTCAACTTCCTATTTTTTCAGGAAAATACACCGAGTAGCAACCTTTTTACGATATGTTTGTCTCGTTAATACACGAAAAGTTTACACTATCAGCTGTTCAGAAATTGCATTACTTAAAATCGAGTTTGTCTGGAGAACCTGAAGTGCTTCTGAGGAATTTTGCTACTACATCAGCTTATTACAAAGAAGCATGGGAGCAATAAACTAAACGTTATAATAACAAAAGATATAACTGTAATGCTATAATGAAGACATTATTTGGACAAAAGAATATACAACACGAATCTGCGAATGCCATTAGACATTTGTTAGACACAACAACTTCTTGCCTGAAGGCTCTTAATAATCTCAATATTGGTATGGAACAATGGGATGCAGTTATAATTCATTTGGTAGTGTCAAAGTTGGATCATGAGTCGCACGCACAGTGGGAAATTTATATAAGTGCCGCATCAAGTGAATTACCTAAATGCTCTCACTTAGAACAATTTTTAGAAACGAGATTTAGAACTTTGGAGATTATTGATACAAGTTAGCAAACTACAAGCAATAAGACGACCATACAATCAAAAAGTTTAAACCAAGCTGTAAAAGCTAAGGCATTTCATTCATTTTTGAATGTAAAACAGAGTTCATCTGAGCAAAATTGCGCAATGTGTAACGGTCCAAATTTTATTTATTACTGTACTCAATTTAAAAAGCAACCAATTCTTGAGCGACAAAATATTGCACAAACTAAAAGGCTTTGTTTTAACTGTCTAGCACCTACGCATCTTGTATACAAATGTCATCAAAATACTTCTTGCCGCATGTGTGGTAAAAAACATCACACTTTGCTTCATTTTGAGAAAGAGGATAAAGAAGCTTTTAACATGTCGAAACAAAATGATTCATCTAACGGAGAACCTCAACAATTTAATAGTAAAGAAACTTCTACAGTGAACGAGAGGAACGTAGTAGCAAATTTTTCGAGACAAGATTTAAAAAGTTATAATGTATTGTTAGCGACTGCTGTTGTAAAATCTAAATCTAGAAATGGTTCTTATGTGATTAGAGCGTTGCTTGATCAAGGCTCGCAAGCTTCTTTTGTTAGTGAAGATACTGTACAATTGTTAGGTTTTAAGCGTACAAATGTAAATGGTAAGGTGTCAGGTTTGGGAGATGGTCAAATGGTGATTAAACATGCGGTTAGTATTGAAGTCGAGTCGCGTCACGTACCTGGGAGAGTTATATGCGTCAACGCGTATGTATTAAAATTACTTACTTCATTATTACCTGGTCATGACGTACATATACCTGATTGGCTAGAATTAAAAACTTTACCTCTTGCCGATCCCAGATTTGCATCACCAGGAAAGGTTGACATATTACTCGGTGCTGACGTATACGGAGAAATATTGCTAAGTGGAATTAAGAAGAGTCCATATGGAAATCTAATAGCGCAAAACACGTTGTTTGGGTGGATTTTGTCAGGTAAAGTAACACACGAGTTGAATAGTGAGAATATTATCACTTTACATGTTCAAATAAGAGAGGATGAGTTACTGAAAAAATTTTGGGAAATGGAGAACGAGCCTAAGAGTATCGAGAAGAAATTAACAGCAGAGGAAATATTTTGTGAAAAATTATATAAAGAAACTACTATAAGGCGAGAAGACGGTAAATTTATAGTAATATTACCTTTTAAAACAATGAATCCGCAGTGTCAACATGGTCAGTCATTTGAGATTGCTGTTAATAAATTATATTCATTAGAGCGAAGATTGTGTAAAAACCCTACACTTTATAACGAGTCCATTAACGTTTTACAGGAATACGCAACGTTGGGCCATATGAAGGTAATTAATCGTGATGATGTTAACAATCCTAAAGCCGTGTATCTTCCTCACCACGCAGTTGTGAGAGAAGATAAACAGAGAACGAAGGTAAGAGTCGTGTCCAATGCTTCTAGTAAGGGTGTAAATAACGTGTCTCTTAATGATGATTTACTTGTTAGTCCCAAACTCCAACAATATTTACGACACTTATTACTACGATGGCGAAAACATCCGATTGGTATTGTTGCCGACTTAGTGAAAATGTATCGGCAGGTATATGTGCACGAGGACGACACTGACTTTCAGAGGATATTATGGAGAACTAAACCTGAGTTACCAGTTCAGCACTATAAACTGCTAACATTAACTTTTGACACTGCATGTGCCCTTATCTTGCAGTAATGATGTTGACGATTTAATGACAGGTTGCGAAACTGAGAAAGAAGCATTACACATTTACGAAGAAATGTGTAAGCTGATGGGAGCTGGTGAATTTGAATTGCAAAAGTGGAGTAGCAATAGCCAATTATTTTTAAATCACATTAAGAAAAATAATTTGAACACCGAAAATTCCGTAACGATTAAGGTTGATAATGTGATGAAAGTGTTAGGTATTTGTTGGAACAGATGTACAGATAATTTTGAGTACGTGGTAAATCTAACTGACCCAGAAGAATATATAACAAAACAAAAAGTTTTATCGGATGTTGCCAGGCTCTATGATCCTATTGGATGGATTGCACCAATAATAATTACTGCTAAGATTTTCATCCAGAAATTATGGAAAGGATGCCTTGAGTGGGATGAGAAATTGCCTGAAAACCTTTTGTCTGAGTGGTTAACCTTTAGATACGAGTTAACAAACATCAAAAATATTTCGATACACGGTGGCTTGGTTCAAAAAAGGGGTCTAAATTAGAACTTCACGCATGCTCAGATGCATCAAGTGTAGCCTATGCAGCTGCAATTTATCTCAGAGTGGTGGATGATAATAATGAAGTGCACGTGAGGCTTATTACTGCCAAGACTAAGGTCGCACCAATAGAAAAGGAGGTGACCATAACCCGCTTGGAACTTTGCGGGGCAACTCTAGCTGCAAAATTATTAAACGAGGTTTCGCAAGTAATGGAGATACCTAAAGTAGACTTATATGCTTGGACGGACTCAACTGTAGTATTGGCTTGGCTACGTGGACCTGTTAATCGATTGACTACTTACGTAAGTAATAGGGTGTCCCACATTCTCACAATTATGCATGTTGAACAGTAGGGACATGTATCAACTAACTTTAATCCCGCTGACTGTGCGTCAATGGGACTAAAACCGACAGAATTAAATAGTCACAAACTGTGGTGGTACGGTCCTGATTGGCTGTCAAAACAAATCGTTCGTATTGAAAGGCCTGAGTTGTCGGACATTCATGAAGAAGAATGAATAAAATCGTTTGTTGTTGAAGAAAAGCGATGTAATAATTTTGAGTGGATGAAATTTTCAAACTTAACTAAGCTATTGAAAGTTATTTCGTTATGTCGCAGATTTCTGAAAACAAAGTTGCCGCCACATGAAAGGAAAGCATTTCCAAAATTTGCTACAACTGACGAGATGAATCAAACACTGCAACTTTGCATTAAACAAGTTCAAGAATGTGATTTCGCGGAAGAAATAAATTCTTTGAAATTAAAAGGTTGTGTAGCAAATCATAGTGTGTTACGCACGCTCTATCCCTTTTTAGATAAAAATGGGATTTTACGAGTAGGTGGACGCCTAAGTCAAGATTATGTAAGTTATGATCAAAAGAATCCGATAATTTTGCCTTCTGAGAATCATCTTAGCTTAGATAGTTGCTGATGCTCATACAAAGACTCTTCATGGTGGTCCACAACTGATGATGAGTTTTTTGAGATCCAAATATTGGATACAGAGTTTAAGGTACTTTAAAGCAGCGGCTACACAATTAATGGGTCAATTGCCGGAGGTTAGGTTAAAACCAAGCAGACCTTTCAAAAGTTCAGGAGTGGATTTATATATCCAATATCCAATTAATATCCGGTTCTCTCCAGGCCGTGGATCAAAATCCTACAAGGGATACGTTAGTTTATTCGTTTGTAATAAACTAATGTATCCCTTAAGTGGTAACTCGCGCGATCCATTTAGAAGCGCTATCTGATTTAATGGCCAAAGGCATTATCGCTGCATTTAGAAGATTTGTTGCACGTAGAGGTCATTGCCAAGATCTCTTTAATGATAACGGCACGAACTTTGTGGGAGCAGATAAAATGTTGTATAAAATGTTTGATAATGCTAAATCTGAAATACATAATGAAATAGCCGAATTATTAACTTTGGAGTCAACAAAGTGGCATTTTATACCACCAAACGCACATAATTTTGGAGGAATATGGGAGGCGGGTGTACGATGTGCTAAAGCTCATTTGAAGCGAGTTGTAGGGGACACTAGCTTAACATTTGAAAAGATTTCTACTATGCTGACGCAAATTGAGGCCTGTTTAAATTTTCGAACTTTGAGCGTGCTTAGTAACAACCCAAATGACCCTCTCCCATTGACACCTGGTCATTTTTTAATAAGGGAACCTTTGTTAAATATTAACGATGTAGATTACTCTGACCAAAATGTGAGAGGCTTAGATAGTTGGAAAATTATTCAAAAAAATGGTTAATTCATTACGGAAAAAGAATTTTTAAGTAATTTAAATCAGAGAATTAAGTGGTGTACGAAAAAACTTGAAATTGATATTGGAGATGTAGTGGTGATAAGAGATGATAATATACAACCTGCCAAATGGATTTTAGGTAAAGTAATAAAAAAACATGCCGGACCAGATAATGTAACTCGAGTCATTAGTGTTAAATGTAAGAGAGGGTATTTAAAACGCCCTGTTAGTAAGCTTTGTGTGTTAACTAAGTCATAAAGATTTAATTCACACTGTCACGGTGGGCGGCTTGTTTCTTTAGTTGTTAAGTATTTGTTAGGAGTATGTGGATTTTTTTTTGAAAGACAAGTCCTCGGTGGGCGGAATGAGTAAAAAGGTTATATATATATATATATATAACCTTTTTTAACCTTTTATATATATATATATATATTGTGTATAGTATAGTCTGCTTATCGACAGATGGCATTGTTTGATTTATGTTTGCACTATTAAATGTATTTCTACCGTTGTACTTAGTTAGCTGCTTATGTATGTCAATTGAGTTTAAAATCCGAGTGAATATACGAGTTGTTTTAACGTGAGTGTGTATCATTTCTAACATGCTCTATTTAATAACGAAAATAAACTAGCAGAGTCTATCAAAAGGCATATCTTAGTTTCCAAATCCGCTATTTCTAATGTTAATAAATCCCTGGAGGAATTAAATGACAACCAAACAAAGTTAAATAGCTTAATTGAACTCTTATCTTCTACTGTTAAACATGCATCTGAAATGCTAAATATACTCAGTTTTCAAACGAAACTATCAAATGTTTTAAATACCTTGCTATCTAATTTACTTACAATGTCCTTCAAAGTCGAAGATTTGTTAAACTCAATTTTATTTGTAAAAACCAACACCTTACATCCATCTATACTAAGCCCAACTCAAATGTATAATGACTAGAGCCCAATGACTTCGTCAATCTTACTTAGCGGTACCATGTAGTGACATCTATGGAAATGTATTAAATAAAGAACGATGTATTAAGCGTGTGGGGAACTTGCAACTCACACATAATATATTGCACAAACATACATTCTCACACACACACGCGCATTTTACAAAGTACATTTTACACTAATAACACAACACCATAATTACCAGTGGGCCGACGCTCATAGGTTCGATCCCGGTGGTGTCATCGATGCATTACCTTATAAGGTGCTATCTCATGCGGCAATGACTACGAGCGGGTGGTGTGAGCGCAGCGCCTCCTTGAACCTCGATCAGTCGGTTACGTACTACGACGGAGAGAGATTGTCGCTTTAGCTCACGGACGCTTGCTATTAAAATATTTACGTGTGTAATAAATAATTTTAACAGTGGTAGAGCCACGCGGCAGCTTTTTCTGTCGCACGGATGGGCCGGCTCGAACCGGGGTGGTACCACGACCTCACAGAATACCAGCGTGAAGTAGAGGTTTGCTTCTGCGTTTCGCTTGGTGAGTGCAGGTGGCCGGAGACCCTTTTTACTGTACTAAATGAGGCATTCCATCTTAGTCCTCACGGGTGACAACGCATCTGCATTTTGATTCGCAAACGAGGATAGATGTAGATGTCTATGAGCCGCAGCAACCACTTACCATCAGGTGGACTGTGTGCTCGTTTGTCACCCTATCCTATAAAAAAAAATCCTATTATTTATTCTCTCTTAAGCTTCTCTCCGCCTTTCTTTATATCTATAAGCTTGTTCCTTCTTGTAAGTGTTGCATTCTCCTTCTGACTATATAATTATTGGTGTGACTTTGTATTTCTGTGTAATAAATGTGTTAGTGTAATAAGTGCTGAACATTATTTATCTATATGCCCGTTACTATACACATAACAACAGACTTCGCACCCACTACATTGGTGACCCACATTGAACACAAAAATGAGCAACGTCGAGAACAAGTTCGAAGATACTAGAACGTTTGCAGGTGACCGCGCCCAGGCTCGCTCAACAACGACAGAGACGCCGCAAAATGAGCCTACATTAGAACTATGTAAGGTCGGAGTTCGTGTACCACCATTTTGGCCGGAGGAGCCAGAGATATGGTTTGCCCAGGTGGAAGGTCAATTTAATATATCCGGCATTACAAGTGATGCAACTAAATTTAATTACGTTATTGGTCAGCTGGATAACCAGTACTCAGTGGAGGTAAAAGATATTATAATTAACCCACCAACTAGTAATAAATATGACAAGCTGAAGAACGAGCTAATTAAGCGGCTGAGTGCGTCCAAAGAGAAAAAGCTCACACAGTTATTAATGCACGAAGAAATGGGTGACAGAAAACCACAGTTTCTGCAAGGTCTTGCTGGCATACAGGTCTTGGATGATTTTATGAAAACCATTTGGATCAGCCGTCTTCCATCTGGCATCCAAACATTTTTAGCAGGCCAACCACATACATCCATCGAGACACTAGCGGACGTAGCTGATAGGATTCACGACCTAGTACCATCATCGCCACAGGTGGCATCAACAAGTCGTTCTTATAATGAACCGGTGTACAGCGACCTTGCGAAAGAAGTTGCAGCGCTTAGAAAGGAAGTGCAAGCGCTTACTCTAATGCACAGAAGAAGCAGACCACGATCACGCTCTAAACGAGATACTCGCAAAAATCGCTCTTCATCAAGGTCTCAGTCCAGCTACAGAAAATTTCCTTTATGTTATCACTCCAAATTCGGCGAAAAGGCAGATAAATGCGACTATCGGTCGGAAAACTCCAAGGGCAATCGGTGATGTCGACCGACGATTGCTCCTACTCAACTGGTCGTCTATTCATAACCGACCGCATCTCGAAGACTCAGTTCCTGGTCGATACAGGAAGCGACCTCTGCGTCTTCCCTCGGTCGTTGCTACGTGAACGTCGTGCTCGGACTACATACCAGCTAAGTGCAGCCAACGGTTCTCATATAGACACTTATGGTTATGTGCATTTAAACTTAGATTTTGGCTTACGTAGAATATTCAAGTGGCGTTTTGTAGTTGCATATGTAACAAAGCCCATTATTGGTGTAGATTTTTTAAACTATTATAGTATAATTGTAGATTGTCGTAACAAGCGTATTACTGATAGTACAACATCTATAGTAGCCACTGCCTCACAAGTAAAATCAACCAATATTTCATCAATTAAGGTTTTAACTCGTAACACAAAATACCACCAAATTTTAACAGAATTTTTGGAAATTACCCGACCAGCTGGTATACACCGCACTATACAGCATAACACAGTTCACCATATACGTACGACACCAGGACCTCCAGTTTCTTGTTCACCTCGTCGCCTCGCTCCAGATAAACTCAAAATAGCCCAACAAGAGTTCCAATCCATGTTAGATAATGGGATAGCTAGGCCTTCTGAAAGTTCTTGGTCTTCGCCACTCCATTTAGTTCCAAAAAAAGATAATGGTTGGCGTCCTTGCGGGGACAACAGAATGCTTAAGGCTCGAACAGTGCCCGACAGATATCCGATCAGGCACATTCAGGACTTTGCACATAGTATATCTGGTTGCAAAATTTTTAGTACATTGGACTTAGTCAAGGCTTACAACCAAATACCAGTTAGTCCTGAAGATGTACCAAAAACTGCAATAACAATGCCTTTTGGACTCTTTGAGTTCCCATTCATGGGTTACGGTTTACAGAATGCTGCACAAACGTTCCAGAGGTTTGTGGATGAAATGACAAGGGGACTTGACTTCTGCTATTGTTATTTGGATGACTTTTTAATTTTTTCAAAGAACGAGACACAACATAAACAGCATTTGCGTACAATTTTTCAAAAACTAAAAGAATATGGTATGCTAATTAATACGTCTAAGTGTGTTTTTGGTGCTCGAGAAGTATCCTTTTTGGGATATCACATCTCGGCATCAGGCACCAAACCACTAGACACTAAAGTTGAAGCCATAAAAAACTTCCCATTGCCCACCAACGTTCGTCAACTTCGACGATTTCTGGGCATGGTCAATTTTTATAGGCGATTTTTACCACGTGCTGCAGAAATACAAGCACCGCTTAACGCCTTGTTGGCAGGCGTGATAAAGAATAACCAGCCTATTACATTATCTGGTGAGTCTTTAAATGCATTTAAAACATGCAAAGAAAGCCTTTCTGAGGCAGCGTTATTAGCACATCCAGATTGCCAAGCAAAATTGGCTTTAGTCACTGATGCTTCAGATAAAGCAATTGGAGCTGTCCTACAGCAGTTAAAAGAAGACGTATGGCAGCCGCTAGCATTTTTCTCCCGAAAGCTGAACACTTCTCAGACAAAATATTCCCCTTACGACAGGGAGCTCCTAGCAATTTATGAGGCTATTAAATATTTTCGCTACATGTTAGAAGCAAGGCATTTCACAGTATATACTGACCACAAGCCAATCACTTTCGCATTTCATGCAAGGAAATCCAACTGTTCGCCTAGGCAGTATAGGCACTTAGATTATATAGCCCAGTTTACAACTGATATCAGACATATTTCCGGTAAGGACAACGTTGTTGCCGATACACTTTCGCGTGTAGAGGCATTAGAGTCGCCTATTGACTTAGAAGCATTAGCTAAAAGCCAAGCTTCTGACTCTGAGCTTGAAAAGCTCATAAAAGAAGGCTCGTCACTACGCCTAGAAAAACTTACTATACCCGGGAGTCGAACCCCATTGTACTGCGACGTCAGTACACCGACTGCCCGGCCATTTGTAACCAAGTTTTTCCGAAAACAAGTTTTTAACACTTTATATTCGCTCAGTCATCCTCAGGCGTTAACGCAACCGCCAAGTTAGTAGCAGAACGTTTCTTGTGGCCGAAAGTTAGAAAAGACTGTCGAGAATGGTCAAAAACGTGTTTACCATGCCAACGTTCGAAAATATATCGGCATGTTAACTCACCTATAGGCACGTTTAAAATACCGCGTGCATGGTTTAAACAGATTCACATCGATCTGGTAGGGCCATTGCCATTGTCGGATGGCTACCGTTATTGTCTCACGTGTGTTGACCGCTTCACAAGGTGGCCTGAAGCTGTTCCAATCGCTGATATAACAGCAGAAACGGTTGCGAAGGCTTTGTTATCTTGTTGGATAGCTCGATTTGGCTGCCCCACAGACATTATAACTGACCGCGGTAAGCAATTCGAGTCAAACCTAAGGTATTAGGCGTGGTTTTAGACTCGGGACTATCGTTTATGCAACATGCATCCGATATCTCTGAAAGAGCGACCAAAGGATTCGGCAAGATGTCACGCGTATCTACATCATCATGGGGTGTACAATATCCGAGTTTAGAATTAATTTATAGAGGAGTATTTGTGTCCACGCTTACGTATGCGGCAGAGTGCTGGTACGAGCGTGCAAACATGTACACAGTTCGTTGCGTACTACTGAGATCGCAGCGATCCGCTCTTGTATTGTTAACCAAGGCGTACCGATCCACTAGCACGGCGGCCTTACCGGTGCTGGCTGGCGTTCTCCCTGCTGACCTAGAGGTCATCCGTGCTGGTAGGATGGGTATAGCACGTTTGACCGCGCCCGAAGAGGAGTTGAGCAGACGGAATCGCGATATCTGGACTGAGGTGATCGGCGCCTGGCAGGGTAGATGGACGTGTGATACAAAAGGACGTGAGCTACATTGATTTTTCCCGTACGTGGCATTGAGACTCAGGTATACCTGGGTCTCACCGGACTACCAAACCTCTCAGATTCTCACCGGACATGGATGCTTTCGGAAGAGACTGAGCGACATGAAACTGTGTGAAATTAGTATGTGTGAGTGCGGTATGTCAGAGGAGGATGTTCACCATGTTCTATGGGAATGTCCTCTGTATGATGACCTAAGAGTAAAAATGATAGATGGACTAGTTCGTCCGGTTCAGGGACCAGTTTACTACTCAGATCTCGTCAGCGATGTGGTGAACTACGGACTGTTGCGCGAGTTTGCGCATAGGTGGCACGATCGCAGGACAAGGCAGGATGGAAGGCTGGTAGGAGGGCCCGACGACGTAGGCGTCAATATGTCGTCAGCCCCAGAAAGGGGAGAATGACGTTAAACTGGGACAAGGAATAAATTAAATATTTGTAAGGAGTCAAGAAAGTGTGCGCGGGAAAGAGCCACGTGCAAGTACCGCGCGCAACTCCCGAGATTCGGCTCGTATGACCTGAGGGTCGGTGGAGCCATGGGAGGTGGTGGGTTGTCGCCTCTTACGACACCCACGGCAAGATATGGGGTAGTGAATATTCTTAACCGCCACTACACGGCATTTTTAGCATTAAGTCCGCCTTTAAATCCTGTACCGATATTAAGTTCAGCAAAGTTTAAATAAATGAATAAATAAACTTCTAATCTTCGGAAATAGCTAACTTACCATTTAACTTCTACAGGTTAAGTCCAATAAACACCGCATTGGCTTCGGCTTCTGTTAATTAAATTGACGCCAAGTTATAAACAAACTATCGCGGAACATCTTGCCTTAAACTCTCCAAAGTTGCGACATAGTTGAAGCTTAAATTTGATTTTAGTAAACTGGTTGTCGTGATGTTATTTTCTCATGCAACTGTATAAAAAACACTGTTCTTTACTATTGGATAACTTAAAAAACAACCATGTTTTTTCAAATAATCATCGATGGCTGTATCTCATCTGGTAAATGGCAGGCATAAAATATGAATCAAGCAATTAATAAATATCTTATTTTTTGTTCACCAATACATATTAAAACAAAATCAAGAAATTCATATAGAAAGTACAATTGGCGGTCTTATCGCTGTGGAAGCGAATTATTCCAGACAAACTTTTTGCGCAAATAACTGTTGTTTACAAATAATGGCAATATCCTGACCGGCAACGGGCAGCAGCAGTACACGTGCGTGAGGCTCCTACCGAGATCGTCACTCCGCTTGCCAAGCGAGACGAGTGAGGGTTTAGATTGAGTTTAACGATTTCGACGGAGCACTGTAAAGGAAAATGTTTGCACGAAGTAGTCATGCTGAAGCTAGATTATGGTTGTAACGAACATCTTTTCTCGATTAAAAATCAAAATGCAGATGCGTTGAGCCTAAATGGAATGCCTCGTTTCCAGGAAAAAGGGTCACCGGTTCTCTACACTCACCATACGAAACACAGCAGCGTTAAGCTAATATTTTAAGCTGGTATATATAAAGCTGTAGCGTATTGCTACCTCGTATACAAACATAATACAGCTACAGCGTAGCTCTGCCATGTATAAAACATTACACTATAAAACACTACAAAAATACCAGTGTTTCATAGTGTAATGTAAAAGTGGTATAATAAAACCAAAGTGTTTTATAGTTTCTTTAAATATATACATTAATTACTTCAAAAGGTCCATTAATAGCAAAACTTTGTAGTCTCGATTTCACAAATTGTGGACAGAATGATTTTATTTTATCGCGTTGAAGAAAAACTTTTCTTCCAATTCAGCCTTCATTTAGGGCTACTAAGAAAAGTCGAACGCTATTTGCTTTTGCATTTGCTTTTGAATTTTGTGTAAAAAATAAATACTTGTATTTCTATCTTTATAAACAATTTATTTCAAAATGCAGTGTAATGGCCTCGTAAGAGAATCCATCAGCTTTTAGTCGACTTTAAAAAAGGAGGTTTACAATTCGGCTGTATGTTTTTGTATGTTACGCAAAATCATCGTCCATTGTCAACCAATTGTGATTGTTTTAATGTTATTATTCTGAAGACACTCAACATGGTAATAATAATTTTTAATATAAAGTAAAAGCAGACTTTAAAGAAATATAAAGAGTAAAATAATTGCACATCTGCAACGTGGGCGTGGCTCTACCACGTTTATTATATTTGCGTTTGTCACTTCAGGTTTTTTTTGTTGAAAAATAGCGCATATTTCTCAGAAGGTTCGACGATAAAATGATGTAAAAGGTTATAAAGGCGTATTTGGCCATCCCGTACATACGTCAGAGCTCATAGCCTACAGCGTGGATATCGAAGGGTCAAAGTGTTATTGCGTCGTTCCGAAATATTTTCTTAGCAAGCGTGATTAAATATGCAAAACTAAATTCGGTTAAGAAAATATATTCGTAGCTTTATATGCGATCTTCTTGTGTTCTCACGGGTCTAAGCGTTTCTTTTATTTAGTTTCAAAATGAATTTGTAAGAAACAAAAAAAATACTGCATTATCTCGAAAGTAGACTGCCACGGGTTGGGATGATGATGAGGATGATGATTATGTTATAGATGTATCGGACTTTTGTAGCAATAATTAGCATACCGTTACCTAATCAAGCTATCAAGAGTCCACTGTTGAACAGAGGCCTTTCCCATAGATTGCCCGATATGTCTGACGACGTTGGCAATATTTATCCGCTTGGCAGGCGGGTTCACAGTTTCAGTTTTTAATATTTTTATTTGTTGTTGGCATTACACTGCTGCCTTTCACTTTGTTACAATATCAAATATGATTTTGCTAAATGCAATTAAGCACGAAGAGTAACGAGTGCATATAATTTTAACGTAGTACTGAGCCACTACAGGCACTGAGGGTGCATTACTAATGTGTTGTTTCAATCGGTAATAGAACGCGTTCTCGAAAGTTAAATAGCAGCAATACGCTGCTGTGTTTCGTGAAATGGGTGGCGAGAACCGGACAGGTTCCCCCTTTTCTCACAACGAGTCATTTCATCTTATTTTGAATAGGGTTACGACAACGCATCCGCTGTTTGGTTATTAATCGAGGATGTAGGCGTCATTCGACCACAGCATTTACAAACCATCACGAAGACTGTGTGCTCATTTATCACCCAACCTAAAATAAAAAACTTAATTCATGATAAAAAAGGTAGACTGAAATATAATGTGACGTATAACAACTTAGTAATTTAGAAAAACATAATAGATGACGTTATAAATGCTTCATTTTATTAAAATGCTGTGTAATTCAAAAAGTCGCGTTCTTGTAAGTTTCAAATTATTCCTTTTTGTTGCATTCTTCAAGTGGGCCACATTTCTTGGTGACGGGGTCCCTGACAGTCGGAGGAGCGCAGTAGCAAGCAGAAAAGTCACAAATATTTCCACGCGTGTCTGGTTGGGGATTTGGTTCATCGCAGGTTGCCTCCTTTGTCAAATAACCACATCCAAAAGCATAAGCTTGAGTACCCTCCTCACATTCTCTGTCACCTGCAAGTCGATAAAAAGTTATTTAAATTATTATTAACATACTGCTTTCGGTAACAGATTACTCTCTTCAACAATAATAATACTGTTTTGCTAAATAAAAATTTATAATTTATTTTAATTTATGATAATTACACTGAAATCCAGTATGGAGGTCACTTAAGCCTCACCCTGGCCATTAAAAGAGTAAGGTCGTATCTAGCCGATTAATTATCGTTTTAAGTCGGTTTTATATTTTCAAGTACAGGGACATACAATAACAAAAAAAAAACTTTTCATAAATTGTATCAGCCGACTACAAAAATACAATAATTTCACATTCTGTAGTCGGTACTTAGACTTAGTATATGGAAGAATTGATATTATTTTATTATTTTTAGTAAGACAGGAAGTTGTCGTTACTTCACTCCCGTGCATCGGAAAGCGTGTAAAGTCGTTGATCCTGAGTTTTATCTTCGAAGTCAGCTTTTACTTCTTATCAAATTTATTTTTAAGCTTTTCATTGAAATAAGGAGTATCATAATTTCACAAGTCTCAATAGTTTTATTAAAAATTTTCGTTCACTATTTTTCCACCCTTACGGGTGAAATTTTATTTTCAATTTAATGTGGAATCGCCTCAAAGTACAACCTATTTAATAGAAAGGGTTCATCAAAATAGGTTCACAATTTACAAACATCACTTATCAAAGAAGAAGAACATGTAACATACTAACAAAGAAATATACATTCGAATTCAAAACGTCTTCATTTTCTGAAATCGCCTAAAAGGGATGGAATATCTTCATCTAGGATTACCGTTCTGTTCAATAGAGATAACCGTGACGATAATTAATTTTATAGAGCATAATCTAACTAATCAAATCAATTAATTCTAAATAAACACATTCATTAATAGCACAAGTAGATTTTTTCCTACTTTGTCTTCATCACTGCTGGATATAAGAATCTCTAGTAGTTGGGGGATTTTGCTCAACAGTAAATTGAGTAAGCGTAGTGTGAAGCGACCCCCCACTAGATGGAGTGACGACCTTGCAAGAGATGCAGGAAGTCGATTGGTTCAGGTGATTCAAAACCATGCGTGTGTGATTCCTTGAGGGATACCTGTACACAATGATTGTTCGTTTTTATAGAATAAGGGTTTCCAGCGAACACACAGTCCACCTGATCGTAAGTGGATGCTGTGGTTCATTACCATCTACATCTAAGCTCGATTAAGAATCAAAATGCAAATGCATTGCCACCCCTGAGGACTTTTGAGGATCAACATTCATCAACATTATTATTATCATTATTATCACCATTACATACCTTCAGCAGCACAACCGGCATATGTTAGTTCTTTTTACTGGTAACGAGGTATTCTATCTTAGTCCTAAATGGTTGAAAAGCTGATGCGTTGTGATGCATTTTGATATTTCATCGAGTATAAACATAATTGTGTACAAGTTGGATCACAGCATTCATTAGCCATCTGGTGGACTGTGTGCTTCTTAGTCAACTTTTCTTCTATTAAAAAAAACTGTAAACAAGTCACTACGCCCAAAGTTCGTAAAAACGTGATGTATGACTTACTCTTAAAATCGGCATACAGCAGTGAGTGCTCAAATGGAATAAATAAGCTAAGAGAAGCTCTGACACGTTGTAACTTTTAAAGAAGTAAGCTAAAAAGTGATAAATATCAGTTTCAATTCCATAGAAGTGAGAAGTGAGGATAACATTATGGCGTACATTCACCTATTAAATATGTGGAGTGAAACTGCACAGATTATGAAACATTTCATTGAAATCAGTTCAGTAGTTTAAGAGTTCATCGTGATCAAACAATGCGACACGTAATTTTATTATAAAAGATATATAGAACAAACATTAAAACATAAACAACTACACAGGCGATTCTGTGGTGCAGTGGCTGAGCAATGAATTACATCGCTAAGGACCACGGGTTTAATCCCGTACGGAACAAGTATTTATATGGCCTACAAGTATATCCTCTAAGAATCAAAATGCAGATACGTTCTCACACATGTGCACTAAGAGTGCTTCATTACCAGTGAAAAAGGTATTTGGTTCTCGCCACTAATAATACGAAGCACAGTGGTAACATCCTGATATTTTATACTGGTATTGAGTGCATTACGGTTTTTGTGATGTTTTTATATATTTTTAGTTTTAATTATTTGATGTGTTTTGTAAGTTTTATTTTATGAAACGTGTGTTTCATCATTGGTCTATGACCCTGTATGGTTAATGCACAAAGGCTGTGGCAGAACAGCAGGAGCAATGGGTTTCCCGTTACAACCGAGTCGCAGACCGTTTTGTCAAAAGAAATTATTAAGCTGTATATTTCAAATTTAACATTGTATTTTTGTGGCAAATGAATAAAAGTAAGTATCCAAGGTCAAAAGTGGAATGACGTTTTAATATGTACAACAACAAAAGTGAGCAAGTTCAAAGTATTATGTAGTAATAGATGTAAATAAGCTTAGTTTTTTTTTTTATAGAATAGGGGGCAACCGAGCATGCGGCTCACCTGATGGTTAGTGACTACCGCCGCCCATGAACAACCGCAACACAGTCGTATCGGTCCGGAAAATTCGCTGGTGGTAATTGATTCCACAAGGAAGTCGTGCGAGGGAGAAAACTTCTTCTAAATCGCACAGTGCTGGACCGCCAATCATCCAGATGGTATGGATGGTAACGCGAGTTTTGTCGCAATGTGCGATGGTGACGATGAGCGGCTGGAATCAGTCCGAATAATTCCTCAGAGCACTCCCCGTGATAAATGCGATAAAATACGCAAAGAGATGCAACATCTCTACGCAGTGCCAGTGTATTGAGCCGATCAGAAAGAACTCAGTCGTCGACGATTCGAACCGCTCTGCGCTGGATGCGGTCAAGTGGAAGGAGCTGGCACTGGGGTGCCCCGGCCCAGAGATGAGAACAGTATTCCATGTGGGGCCGAACTTGCGCTTTGTAAAGCGATGTGCCGGCATGAAATACTGTCTCGCTCTGCTGAGCACGCCAAGCTTTTTATAGGCCAATTTGGCCTTCCCTTCCAAGTGACCACGAAACTGCACACTATTCGATATGTCGACGCCAAGGATTCCGATACTGGCTGAGGCAGTAAGGGGAGTGCCTTGAAACTGAAGAGATACGACAAAGGGGTTCTTTTTAGCGGTAACCGCGCAAACTTGTGTCTTCTGGGGTTTGAACTGGACTAGATTTAGTCGGCCCCAATTCGAGACTTTGTTAAGCAAAGACTCGACTTCAGACACAAGTTTGTCCCGGTACTCGGCGACGTTTTCCCGAGAAATATTGGCACGGCTGGTATATAAGGTATCACCAGTGCTGTCGTCCGCATAGCAATGAATGCTACCAGTTAGCAACATATCATTGATATGCAGGAGAAACAGCGTTGGTGATAGCACGCAGCCTTGCGGAAAACCAGCGTTGATAGGCTTGAGATCAGAGCATGCACCGTTTACTACGACCTTGATGCTCCAATCAGCAAGGAAACTGGTGATCCATTTGCTCAATTTCTCGGGAAGCCCATAGGAAGGAAGCTTCGAAAGAAGCGCTTTGTGCCAGACCCGATCAAAGGCCTTCGCTACGTCCAAACTAACGGCTAATGCCTCCCCCTTGGACTCTACTGCCTCCGCCCATCTATGAGTTAAGTAGACTAGAAGATCACCAGCTGATCGACCCCGACGAAAACCGTACTGGCGGTTACTAATCAGCTGGTGATCCTCAAGGTACCTCATGAGCTGGCAGTTTATAATGGCTTTCATTATTTTGGAGAACAAGGAAGTGATAGCGATAGGCCTGTAGTTGGACGGGTCTGAGCGGTCGCCTTTTTTAGGGATCGGGTGCACCAAAGCTGTCTTCCATGAATTCGGGACTACACCTTGGGAGTAGGAGTACCGGAAAAGACGCGTTAAAACCGGTGCCAACTCCGGAGCACACGTCTTCAGCACAATGGGAGGGACTCCATCGGGCCCACTCGACTTGCTGACGTCCAGGGAGAAGAGTGCTTTGCGGACCGAGCGCTGTGTAAATCGCACATCCGGCATGGAGCACTCACATCGCGGGATGGTCGGAGGTGTGTTCCCCCCGTCATCTAGAGTCGAGTTGGACGCAAAAAGAGAGCTCAACAGATCGGCTTTCTCCTTTGCGGCATGGGCCAGTGAGTCGTCCTCTCTGTGCAGAGATGGAAGAGATGGCTGACAGAAGTTCCCTTGGACAGCCTTGGCGAGAGACCAGAATGCACGGGTTCCCGAAGGAAGGCGAACTAGCTTCTCGCCAATTCTGCCGATTTGCTCAGACCTTGCCTTGGCAATGACGCTTTTGAAGGACCTGGAGGCGGAATTATACTGCTTTTTAAGTGCGCTGGTGTTTACATCCCGAGACGTTGATGCGTCAGCCCAGGCCTGGTAGCACTCCTGCTTATAGCGTGATGCTATTTTGCAGGAGCGACCAAACCATGGCTGGGATCTGCCTCCGATGGGCACCACAGAGGATGGAATAAAAAGTTCCATACCCTGAAGTACCACATCAGCAACAGAATCGGCAACAACGCTGGGATCTTCCGGCAAGAAGCAAACCCGCCCCCAAGGGTAGGATGCAAAAAAAGACCGCATCCCGTCCCAATCAGCTGACATATAGTGCCAAACACGGCGGCAAGCTGTAGATCGCAACTGCGATTGGAGCGTGAGTGGCACCGTACTCCGGATCAGACAATGGTCCGAAGAGCCCAGAGGGGCATCACGACGACGGAGACCTGATATCCGTCCGGACGAGAGGTCAGCAGAAGGTCCAACAGGGAAGGTACATGGTCTTCCACATCTGTGATCCGCGTAGGCGAAGTAACCAGTTGTGTTAGACCATATGCCAAAGCAAAGTCATAGACAGATCTACCCGCATGATCGGTTAAATGAGAACCAAGCCATTCAGCGTGGTGAGCGTTGAAATCACCGAGTATCACGATCTCTGCGTAAACTAAGTTAAACTTAGTTTATATTATTAGTTTAAATAATTAGGATTTTACCTATGAAATTGTCGTTTTCTATGAAACAAGTTAACACACAGTTTTTCTTCTATATTTTTTATTCCGATTAATTAAAATAATGACCCATGCAATTGATGCATCTTTTCCAACGTAGTGGCAGTTTACTGATGCCCTTCTTGAAGAAACTAGCTGGACGGGAGCTCGGAAATTGAATTATTTCCCGCCAAAAGTTATTCAACTTCTAGAAAAAGTAGAAGTCTGTAGGCGCAAGGTCTTGTGAGTAAGCTGGATGATGAATAGCTTCCAACCCCAGGTCATGCAACTTGAAGACCATCTCTTGTGCAGTATGAGGTCGCGTAGTGTCGTGTAGGGGCAGCGGGGACGAGCGATAGACCAAAAACCAGCTTTGTTGCGATCTTCTGAATCATGTTTAGTTCTTCTCAGTACACATCTGCATTAATGTTTATCTTTTTTGGTAAGAAGCTGTAATTTTTTGTTGTGTTTGGTATGAAGTTTCCGTCTAGGGCATTGTTTAGGTTCTGAACCAATCAACTTACTGAGCGCTTGCGATTTGCAAGCAAAATCAATTTTTTGTCGCAGGTAACAATGCGGTTGACAAATTCTTCATTTATGTGCCTGTTGAGCAGTGCAAGGCACGTCACGACGCGTACTTCGCGCTGGCAATCATTGAGTTCGTGGGGCACCCATTTGGAAAGCTTTTTTACTTTGCCAATTTTACGCAAGTGGACCAATATTGTTTTGATGCTAACGTTGAAATTTCCAGAACGGAAGCGGTCAAACCAATAACAGGTGGTACGTTCGTTTGTATTATTCGCTCCGTTAACGTCGTTGATAGCTCGTGAACTTTCAGCCCTGTATCAGATGAAGCTGCAAGAGTAGTATAGACTAACAGCACTTACATTATAGACGTCGTTGGAGTTGCATGCAACTTGTTCCGCGTTGCTGCCACGACAGTATCCATATTCCATAATTACTTGAATTTTTAACGTATCCATTACAACGGAAAAGATTCAAATGCGATGAAAACATATCGTTAATCAATAAACAAACGACTTATTTAGAAAAAAGAATTCCATGATTTTAAAATAAAATTCATTTAAAATTAGAATTCCTAACTAAACAAAAATTACATTGAATTGAAATGATGAAGCACAGCAGAACGGCAATTTCATAGGCAACCTGTTATTTAAGTCAAGACCAGGTCTTGAGATATGTATATTCATGACTATGATTTACATATTTGATCAATTGAGTCGAAATATATAAAATAATTAATTTTATATAAAGCCTTTTATCATTGCAAACTATAAAGACCGCGTTGACCACAGTCTTATTTCACCTTAAGATAACCCATTTCCATATCTCTCGCCGTAAGTGTCGTAAAGTCTGTTAGAAATAATAGAAAGACTGCACGACTGCAATAGATGGCGACATAACCATTTCTTATGTATGTACACAGATATAAACAACACATACACCAGTCCACCTAAGGTAAGTGTCTACTACAACCCATAGGGACACAACGATCTTTACATAAAAAAGCCTCCGCGTTGTCACCTCTGTGGACTAAAATGGAATGTCTTACAGCCCTTAATAATACTGGTCCTCTATTTACTCTACAGATCAGAACACAGCCGTGCACGCACTGCTATTTGGCGGTAGAAATAGGTAAGAGGGAGATTCTTTCCGGATTCCAAGACAGAAACACAGCGTATCTTTTATCCAAGTTTAAACTGCCTATTTACCTATATTCACGTTTTTTAGCAAGCACGTACTTACAACAAAGTAGATCTAAGTTTGTTTCTTTATTTAACACAATAAAAACTTCGTTTAAATATTTCTCCGGTTAGCTTCGTGATACGAATTTACAATCGACTAACTTTAAGTAGTTTCCAACTTTTACAATAATGTGAATCGGAACGATAGTAACCTTGGGCGAGAAAGGTTTATTTGTATTCGAGAATAACAATTACTGATAGAACTTTTACAAACGGCAAATTCAATATACAATATTTGAATTTCTTCCTAAGGTCAGTGGCTACATATAAAACGTTTGGCGGACTGAGAGCGTGGCGGCGCGAATGACAAACTACTAACTCATCTTCATCATCATCATAACAGCTTATCAAATGTCCACCGCTGAACGTAGGCCTCCACCATATATTGCCTCATATGGTGAATATTTTTCATAGTTGGCACGCTTAGCTGGCGGATTGGCAACCGTATTTTTTTCATTACTTTGAGTCGTTATCAGGAACATGCTACCTGTCTGCTGTTTCATATTCCTCTTTTGTCTTTTACGATAGCCACGGTATGATATGGGGTGATGGCTTTTCTACTCGCCGACACTTAGAACATTGCACATTTAAGAAACGACTGTACAAGGGGCTCGAAAGATCTGGGTTAATTTTTTGGGTCCAAACCCAGATGGCATTAAGCCACGCTACGCCTTTGCAATTGTACAAGTAATATTTGCTTTGCGATTTGATTGCAGGTTGGGGATATTCACAACATATTCTCGACTAAAAAATAAACAATTTTTTTTAAATTGAAATATTGGCTCGCTCTAGTTGGCTTTCAAACTTAGGCTGCGTCATGTAGTATCTAGTACTCCGACCAGTACTTCCCGTTTGTTATTATATGAGCAGATATGACACACCTTATGCCCCATAAAACTATACTGAACGTCTAATATCAAACAAAAGCGACGCCGAGAGAGTTTGATTGCAACAATGAAAATTCATGGCGTATGTGTTGTATGACCAATCTTTTAAATGTGAACGGACTAATTACAAAATTATCATAAGATAAATCTCCTTTTTTGTAAATAAATCGATTGTTACAATAAGCATCTTCTTTAGAATAATATTTAGACTTTTGCTGGAAAAGATATCTCTCAGAAAAAAGGGAAACAAATTATTTCATTTTAGAATCGATTTGACATGATTGACATCGATTTAAATTTCCTTTCGAATAAGGATTTAAAAATCTCACGCCTACGTTTCTTAAACTACATTTTATTTACATTTCGTCTCTTCGGGCCCGGTATAAAGTGAAATTTAACATTTATCTTTATTATCCATTGTCATGTGGAATGTGGTTTGGTCATGTAGAAAGAATGAAAGAAGAAAGAGTGACAAAGCAAATTTATGTCGCAGAAGTGAACGGCAGGGTTGGGAAGGGACGCCCTAGACGAAAGTTTATCGACCAAATCGGTGATACATTAAAAATGGGCCAGATTAGGAGTACCCTTAACCGACTAGCGTGTATGCGTAGGTATATGGAAGTGGAGGAAGCGAGAGAGGTGTGTCAGGATCGTGCCAAATGGAAGTCCGTAGTCTCTGCCTACCTCTCTGGGTGACAGGCGTGAGTGTTTATGTATATGTATGTATCCATTGTTGAACATGCGCCTGACACGTTGTAGGGCAAACTTGAATGTGAATAAAAGTTTTTGAACTAAGTCACTGACCCAACAATAACCATCAGGATAGGTCTAAGTCATCATCATTCATC
Organism: Parnassius glacialis; assembly: GCA_033319125.1. Lineage (NCBI taxonomy): Eukaryota > Metazoa > Arthropoda > Insecta > Lepidoptera > Papilionidae > Parnassius > Parnassius glacialis. The sequence goes on from JAVANC010000025.1 coordinate 6,828,786, forward strand.
ATTACAGCCTTTCACAAGTCCACGGCTGAACATAGGCCTCCCCCAAAGAATGCCACAAAGCACGGTCCTGAGCCACCTGCACCCATCGACTTCCTGCATATCTTACCAGGTCGTCACTCCATCTAGTGGGGGGACGCCCTACACTTCGCCTGCCGGTACAAGGCTGCCACTCGAGAACCTTTCTTCCCTATCGGTTGTCGGTTCTTCGAGCTATATGGCCGGCCCATTGCCACTTCAGCTTACTAATCCGTTGGGCTATGTCGGCCACTCTGGTTCTACTGCGGATATCCTCATTTCTGAGTTTATTACGCAGAGAAACTCCTAGCATAGCCCTCCCCATAGCTCGCTGAGCGACCTTGAACTTCCTCAGGTCTAAGTAAATTTTACGTCCTTAGTAAGGCGTCAGAGCTTCGCTTGTTAATCAACAGGATACACCGTGGCAAGTACCAAGTAATGATACTGTTGCTCCGTGTGTAGGTCTAAGTAAAAGCACTAATTTATTTTAAAAAAAAACTATGTTTACTGTTGTTAATGAATTAAATTAAAATATATAGAAATTTATGTCTCATAAAAATATAAATCCCTACAACAAATAACATGAAAAGGTATTCGTAGCTGCAAAGAGTCGTATTAGGAACCGCGATTTTTATAATTTTGTAAATATGCATGGGGCGATATTGCAACCCAGTGTATGATTTTCATTATTATCTACCTTATTTGCTTTCTTTCTTAAAAGTAACGCAGTACGTGTTAACTTCTTACAATCAGTATTAATCATTTTTTGCACATGATTCTAAACTTGGATGGGACAGGTGTACATTAAATGAAATCCTTTTATTTTTTACGTAAGAAATTAAAACTTCGTTTGTCAAGCGTCAACATGTTTTTTTTTCTACTTCGGTTTAAATTGAGGTTACTCTGTCTGGGGAGAAGAAATTGCGACAGACTCCGCAGTCATCCTCTTTTTGTTATTTTTTAAAGGGCAATGGGACAATATTCCTACACCACAAATAGTAAGTAAGAAGCAAACCCGAGCAGACCAGTCCCCATAAGCAACACGTGGCAGCCATCGCCCTCCTAGACTATTTTTAAAGGGAAGACTGTGAACTTGTCATACGATGCCGCCGCTAGCAAAGACCTTTCAGCGATCATGACATACCTGAGGTCTTATCAGATTCAGTGGAGATCCAGTTTGTTAGCTCCGCCACCGCCTGACTGTTTGCCTCAAATGGTGGAAAAACAGTACATCGTAATACAGATATTTACTTGGTAGCGCCACGCTAAATTATAGCTGCAGTGTGACCGGAGAAGGACTACGACTGCACAGAATACCAGCATAAAAACACTGTATAATACTACTGTTTTTCGGTTATGGTGAGCGTAGAGAACCGGAGATCTTTTTACTGGTAACGGTCATTATCATGCTGATTCCCCTTAGTTTACTGTTGGTTACAGAGCAACAGCATCCTCACTTACCGCGGTATATCCTGTTGATTTACGAGCGAAGCTCTGATACCTTACTAAGGCCGTAAAATCCATTCAAGGAAGTTGAACATACATTTCACAGCCTGGTGATGAGCAACAGAATTACTTATAAGGAAAAGCTGGCAAGCGCTGGCTATATGCGGATGCCTAAGACCGCTAAACAAGCTATGATTAGGGCTATATTTGGAGTTTGATAGCCAAATGAATTAGTTACCGGAATCGACAATGGGCCGGCCATACAGCTCGATGTAACAACAACCATTAGGAAAGAGAGGTTCTCGAGTGGTAGCCACATACTGTTAAGCAGTGTTGGATGATCCTCCACTAGATGGCGTTATGACCTGATAAGATATTCAGGAAGTCGATAGATACAGGTGACTCAGAACCTTGTTTTATGACATTACTTGGATAGTCCTATGTTCGGCTGTAATGTTTGTGATGAAAATTATAGATAAAAGTAAAGTAAGAGCCAATACATGTCCCACAGCTGGGCTTATATTTTCTCTAATTTCTGAAAAGGTAGGGAGCAATTGATTTTCCACAACACCAGTACGTAGTGACTTGCGGATTTTAAGAATATTGTGACTTCGAATATGGTGTAACATATCAGATGAAAAGCTAATGAGGTCATTCTAAACATTTTGTACAAATAATTTGCATATTTTATTTTAGAATAGTTAGATGACTGCAGATTCTTTATTTTAAAATCATTTACTTTAAAATATGAACGCCATTGGGCTGCATCTGACTGTAATTGGAAACCAGATCTCGTCACTCAGTAACCAGGTAGGCGTTATCCAAAAACTCACTACCCCTTTTTAATTTTAGTTCTTATTGCTCCGTACAATTTTAACAAATACTGAATTTCCACTTTTAAATCCCACGGGCGCAGTATTTTATCCAGGAGTTATTGCGAATATGCCGAGGTAATTGAGTAATAAATCAGTAAAGCGCAGCGAATTGCGGTATTGTAGCGCCACATTCAACTTTGATAAAAGTAAGTGAGTGGACATAAACATTAGCTGGGTTTTCACACTTTTCGGTAAAAAATTTTTCCTCTCCACACGCTTCGTTTTAAAATTTGTTATGGAAGTAAAACACTTCAGCAGGTCCAGAATTTTCGTGCTCGTTATTTCTTCGACGTTCTCATAAGAGCGCACGTGAACTTATATTTGAACAGGCACTTTCTCCTCAAAAAGAAATTCATTACAAGTTTCACTATGCACGTCTTTTTAAGTCTTAAAAGTATAAAACACCAAAATACATTCAAAGTACATTTTGTATACTCAAGTCGAGTCAGAGACCACAAGGGAAAGAATAAGGAAATGTTATTTCGAGCACATAGAGCACCTGATGGTGAGTACATGCTGTGGCCCATAGACATCTAAATCTATTAAGAATCAATTAAGACTAAAATTTTCAAGTAAGTTAGAATGCCTCGTAACCTGTTAAAAGGTTCTTGTTGTCTACACTCACCATACGAAACACAACAGCATTAAGCTGCTATTTAACGCTGCTATTTTGTGAAAGTGTGGTCCTTCTCCAGTCGATCTGACCCAACCCGTTTGTGCTGTCCAGTCCCATTCGTGCTATTTCAAATGTACCGTATGCCGTAGCCCAATGTACAGCATGCATAAGTCAAACGAATCATTTAGTATTTTCGAACAGGCCGTAAAAGGAAATATCTGAGGCGAGTTTAAAAACATATTTCCTAAATTGGTTCGGACCCGTGAAACTTTGCATAGATACTTTTTGAAGCAATTTAATAATAAAACATTTAACCATATATTTTTTTATAGTTTCGTAAAGATTTCCGAGTGGCCGATGTATGTTTAAGTCACTGACGCGAGCAAATAGGATGCCGCATACATCTGTGAGACCTGTTAGTTCGACACAGTGCACTAGTCATAATAACACTCCACGCTCGTATCGATGTATATGATAAAGATTGCAACAGTACAAGGACAAGGAAGGACCACGCTATTACTGAATACCAGCGTAAAATATCAACTTAATATGTATTGCTGCAATTACTATGGTGAGTCTAGAGAACCGGAGACTCTTTACTGGAAACGAGACAATTCATCTAAGTTCTCGGTCATGACAACGCAATCTGAATTTTGATTCTTAATCGAGTATATATATATATATATATATATATATATATATATATATATATATATATATATATATATATATATATAAATTAACCCTTCAAGCCCACAGCAGTGCGAGCACAGTGCTCGTCATTTGGCTACAGAAATAGGTAAAAGGGTGGTACTTTCTCCGCCTAAATCCTGGGCAGAAAAGTAGTTTCACCACCTAGTAGGCTACGAGATCATGATAAGTGGCCGCTGCAGGCTACGAACACCTGCAAACAGCTTCAAGCAGTGAAGGGCACAAAAGCTTTCTTAACCAGAGGACTAAAAAGCGTTGACTAAAATACCTGAAAGCACGTAGTGTAACCTTCAAGTTCAGAACCCAGCAGTGGGTGCACTGCAGTTTGGCGTCAGCAAAAGGAGGGATAGTATCAACGCAGACGAAATTCTTGGCAGAAAAGAAACTCTACCCTTAACTCACCTTCGTTAGTCGATACATAATAGTCACAGATAACATATACAAACACATTTTTACAAATATAATTGAAACTGCAACCCTCAGAAATCAAAATATACGTGGTAGAGCTACACTCCAGCTATATTATGTTGTAGCACCGATGGATTGGCTTGACCAGCGTAGAACCACGCTCTCACAGAATACCAGCGTAAAATAGCAACACAATGCTGCTGTTTCGTATGGTGAGTATAGAGAACTGGAAACACTCTTTACTGGAAACGGAGCATTCCATCTTAGTCCTCAGGGGTGACAACGCATCTGCATTTTGATTCTTAATCGAAGATAAATGTAGATATCTATAGGCCACATCAATCATTTGTTACAATTATTCTTTAAAAAAAAAACAGTAAGCTAATGCACCACCGAGTTGTCAATACAAACCAAAATACGAGTACTATATATGCATTAAAGCGGGCAGGTTATATTTCACTCACATTTCTTTCATGCCTCCATTTCTTTAAATTGTGAGCCCTCTAATAAAAGTTTATGTGAGTGCCGGTGTTCTATAAAATATTCACAGGAAAAACACATTATCCGTAAAATGAAATTGGTTGCGGGATCTTGTTTTTAACGAAATAAACTTAGCATTTAAATTAGATGCTATATATTTATCTTTACGCCGTGTAATAGCGTTGAAACAGAATCAATGAGGTCTACTTGTTGGGAGGGAGAAAAGTTATGTGTTGCACATTGGCACCATAAGCGAAAAGTTGTGTTTTAGAAAAAAGTTTTTCAGTTTTTAATGTAACTAGCACATATGAGTACACTTAACAATTCTATGGTATCCGCCCTTTAATTTATTGCGCATCTTAATATCTCTTGGATTATTTTTCTTTTAACAATATCCGTACATTACTTTTTCTATTTGAATCATATTTACATATAATTTATAATTTAAAATTTAAAATTTTGTACAGCCGACTTCAATATAAGCGACTTCAATATAGGTTATTTAAGAATAACTCAATAACCATTGGTCTGACCTTGATCAAATTCATATGGGACCACACGAGAACTATCAGCTTTCATATAAAAAAGGATCATCGAAATCGGTTCGCCCAGTACAAAGTTATGAGGTAACAAACATTAAAAAAAATAAAAAAAAACATACACTCGAATTGAGTACCGTCTCCTTTTTGGAAGTCGGCAGAAAATATAACTGTCCTCTCTTCAGTAGAAGAGGTCCGCGTGCATCGATCCACTTTGACGGGCAAAATAATAATTTATGTCTTCTAATATATATCAATCTAGTATATTTCAGATGTATAATAGCCAGATTGACATAGGAGATGTCAAAGAAACGACGTGTTTTATATTACGACTGTTGAGCTGGAACACCCTCAATCTTTGGAAACATGCCCTAGTCACCACATACTTGCGTATCGCAAGCGACCAAAATGGGGTAAATAAATAAAAGAACTCATACCAGCATCAAAGTTACATAATATAATACAGCTAGGTATATTGTATACAAATTTGTGTAAGTTTAGTATTGACTGCGTCTCATATCATTATTATTTGTATTATTGTTGCATAGCACTAATTATATCTATAATGTTATGTATTTATAATTTAATATCTCAATATGTAGCTACATTGTATGATAAATACTTAGTTAATTTAAACCTTAATCAAAGATATCTTTTGTTCTTTTTCTCACACTTACATAATGGTTAGGTTGCAGAAATTAAAAGTTGGTTTTTTAAATCCCGGATCACTAGGTACCCATCATGATGAGTTCGTGGTAGCTATGGATCGTCAGAGAGTTGATGTGTTGGCTTTAAGTGAAACCTGGCTCAGGGCAGGTGAAGAAGGAAGGGCACCTCGTGTGCCTGGTTACCACCTGCGACATACTCCTAGGCCGGCAGAAGTTCGTTCTCGCGGTGGCGGTGTAGGTTTCTACATAAGACGTGGTTTACCAGTACGTAATCTACCCCACCCTATATCGCAGTCCGTAGAACAAATGTGGCTAAGTTCCAAAATCAATGGTAAAATTGTCATAATTGGCACTGCGTATCGACCACCTTGGCTTCAAGTGCAAAATTTCATTGATAGTCTTTCAGATACAATAAACACGTTCTCGTCGTATGATTATTTACTACTTCTTCGTGATTTTAACATCAACTACTTAGATAAATCCAACCGTAATACTAAAATATTAGATGAATTCATTTTAATAAATAATCTTAAACAGTATGTTAACGAACCCACGCATTTCACAAGTGACAGCAAAACATTGTTGGATCTAATACTTTCTAACGTATCCCTAAACAAAGTAGAAGTAGATTACATACCTGGTTTGAGCCATCATGCGTTTATATCATGCGAAGTCAATCTTACTACGTACAAATGTCCACCGCGATTTGTTTCTTATAGACCAATTAAAAATATAAATCCTGAACAATTTCATCGACTTTTAAAGGGTATAAATTGGGAAAACATCGTGAATGTACAAGGTGTAAATGTTATGGTTGCTGAATTTAATTCAACCATATTATCTTTATATAACCTGTTAGCTCCGATCAAAAAAGCCTATATTAAGGAACAATATCGTCCCTGGTTAACATATACAGTCAAATTAATGATGCGACTCCGTGATCGAGCACATTCAAGGGCACGGTTAACAAAAATAAATTCACATGTAAATTATTATAAACAATTAAAAAAACAGGTCGTGACTGCTATTTATAACGAAAAGACCGCTTATTTTAACACGTACATTAATTGTAATATTGGTAACTCCAAAACGTTATGGACTCACTTAAATCGTCAAATAAATATAAAAAATAAACATGATACTTGTCTACCCTACAATTTGTGTGACCCAAGAAAGATTAATGAACATTTCCTTGACGTTCCAGGCCAAAACTTTGCTTCTCAATCCGCTATCAACTACTTCGAAACCCATAAATTTAGTTCTAAAACTTTTGAATTCAATGAAATAGATAGTAATACAGTTTTAAAAATTCTACATGCTCTGAAGTCGAATGCCACTGGGTTGGATGAAATTTCACTCGAAATGCTGTTATCCACTCTCCCATTTTCTTTAAATGTTATTACGGTAATTATGAATAGTTCTCTGAGAGCTAAGACATTTCCCAAACAGTGGCAAACTGCTTTAATAAAGCCGATTCCTAAGACAGATAATATTACGAGTTTTAAAGACCTGCGACCTATTAGCGTATTACCCTGTTTGTCTAAAATCCTAGAGAAAGCTGTATGTAATCGGTTAACTGATTATTTAGACCAAAATGAAATTCTACCGAGTGTACAGTCTGGCTTTAGGAAACGACATAGCACTACAACAGCATTGGCCGATGTAGTGGATAATGTTTTAAGTGCTCGGGATTCCGGTATGGTTACAATTCTAGTTCTTCTTGACTATTCCCGTGCATTTGACACGTTAAATAGGCAGTTGTTTTTCTCTAAATTAAAGTACTATGGATTAAGCTCGGAAACTGTAGATTGGTTTCGTAGCTATTTTAATGACCGTAGGCAAATTGTCGAAGTAATAGATGAAAACGGCAATAAAATAGCATCTGATTGCTGTGCTGTTACAAGAGGTGTTCCGCAGGGTTCAATACTTGGTCCCTTGATTTTTTCGCTGTATAGTGCTGATATCGTAAAGCATATATTAAACTGTAGCTATCATATATATGCTGATGATATACAAGTGTATATTTCTTTCAAGCCAAATGAGAGTACTGTAGCCATACAAAAATTACATGAAGACTTAAATCGTATAGTCGACTGGTCTGAAGCAAATACATTAGTACTTAATCCTAATAAAACGAAATATATGCTACTTGGTACCAAAAAACAAATAAATAAAGTTTTGGCAAATCTTCCTTTAATTTCAATTAAAAATGTAAATATTGATCGAGTCACTGAGATTAGAAATTTAGGAATATTGATGGATGAGGCACTACACTTCGAAAAACATATAATAAATAACGTTAAAAATTGTTACTTACTTACTTACTTACTTATCGTCACGCACAATCCCTGACGGGGTAGTCAGAGAGAACAGATCGCCAAGTGTCACGATCCTTACATACCTCTTTCGCTTCTTTCAAAGTAAAAATTGTTTCTACAGATTAAAAGTGCTATACCAGATAAGGGATGTATTAAAGACGGAAGTCCGTATCAGATTATGTGAGTCCTTGATACTGTCCAAATTCAATTATGCAGATGCAGTAATAGGTCCTAGACTTCTCAACCGTTCAAAGAAACTTATACAGCGCGTACAAAATGCCTGTGCCCGTTTCTGTTTTAAAATACCTCCCCGTGCACATGTTACACCTTACGTTAATAATGCGAAAATGCTTAAAATGGATTACCGCTGGCAGTTGCATTTTGCTACGCTGTTATTTGGTTGTATCAAATACAGGGCACCGTCTTATCTCTATGAAAAATTGCGCTGGGCTCGAGACAACGTCTTAACAAATGTAGCGACAAGAGCTTCGGCGTACGGGTTGCTTCTGCCTCAGCACCGCTCCGCTGCGTTTCGAGGCAGTTTTCGATATGCAGCAACCAAGTGTTGGAACAACTTGCCGCCGCCGTTCCGTAATACGCAATCGATACATAGCTTCCGTCAAAAATATAAATTGTTCCTTTTAGATCAGCAATCTCAAAGTTAAGTAGTGCGGATATTTTGATAGTGTCTAATTTTATAAATAATGTATGAGCGTGTATATGTGTATGTGTGTATATGTATATATGTGTATATGTGTGTAGGTATGAGTATATATATATATATATGTATATATATATGTATATATATATATATATATGTATATATATATATATATATGTATATATATATTATTTATTGAAATTATGTATTGAAGCGGTATACTGCAGCTGGTTTGTGTATTTGCTTGTAACTTAAACTTAGTTATGTTCCTGAATGAATTTCAATGCAACCTCTTACAGTATTAAGAATAAATTATAAGAATTGTGACAATATTACAAGAAATAAATTTTTGTTATTATATTTGGTTTAACACAACAGAACTGCCCTCTGCACGTTAAGAATATATAATATACGTATATATTTTTTTTATACTTATTTGTGTATTTTTATTTTAAATATATAAGGGTGCCACTGAAAATCAGGGTTGGGGTGCTGTACTTCTGACACATTCCAACATATCCTGAGTGGCTTTCCTTTTTGGAGCAGAGCAGCATTAACGGGTGGATTATCTTTATAATACACCTTATGCATTACTCCTTATTCTCTAGTTCTTAATTATTATTATAGTTTTTTTATGTTATTGTTTGCTTTTGTGCTTTTTTTTTTAGTTTAATTTTACCATATCTATAAACAAGGAGTTAATGTCCTGTTTCATGATTTCTATGTATAATTTCTTTATTTTTTTTTTATGTTTGTTTGTATGACTACTTAAATGTTATGTGTTTTATGTAATCCGCTTGAGTGTGCTGCATGTGCCAAATAAAATCTGTTTCTGTTTCTGTTTCTGTAACGATGCCACCATAAAGTACCTTATAGTAGTGTAGTATGTACAACTCGCCTCCATTTGTAACTGACTTCATAAAAGAGTAGTTTTTCAATTAGACTGTATTTTTTACGTTTGTTACCTCAGAACTTTTTCTAGATGAACTGATTTTGATGATTCTGTTTTTATTTGAAAAATAGTACCATATAAATTTGATTAAGATCTGACCAGTATTTTTTGAGTTATCCCTAATAATGCGTCGACTACATACATGATGTTCTCATTTTATTTATATTGAAGTCGGTTGTACAAAATGTTTAATGTTATCACTCCTGTTTGTTTTACATTCGTGGAATAAGGATGTATCCAGACTATGTATATAACGTATGACATACTGGCCAGCAGTATCAAATGTGCTATTAGTCCGGTACTGCGATCGTCTATACGCCTCCTAAGCGTGACGATTATGGCTATGATTCTATTCTGTTCTATTCGTTTTTCTATTTTATTCTATTCTATTCACTACAACGGGAAATACCTATTGGCAGCAGTGAACTATTTTCTTTTTTTAAACAACGTTACCCCCACGATTGATTTTTCTCCTGTATATTGCACAAGGACAAACATCCAGACCCGTAAAAATTATTTGTAAGCCATACAAATGCTTCCTCCGTGAGGGAGTCGAAGCCGCGGCCCTCAGTGCTTCAACTCAATGCTAAGCCACTGCACACTATTCCGAACGAGCCACTGAAGTAGAAGTGATATATTTGTCTCCCTTCACTTTTGCATTTAAGTATAAGCTTATATACATAATAGCTAATATTTATTAATTTTATTTAATATTATTTATTGCACACCATACAGAAATTACAGAAATTATATATATATAAAATAAGTATGCAATGGGCGGTCTTATTGCTGACAGAAATTTCTTCCAGACAACCAATGAATGGACAGGATTGCAAAAATATGACAAAGGCAGAGCAAATTGGTGTGATAGAGAAAAAAGAGATAAAAAAGAATAAACACACACACACAAACATATATACATAGTAAAGTAAAGTAAAGTTGCAGCCTATTTACGTCCCACTGCTGGGCACAGGCCCCCTCTCATATCTGAAAGGGTTTACATATATACATACAAAAATAAAATACATATATATTGAATTATTTAATTAAACAAATGAAATTGATTTGCTACATATAATATTATATTTAATGGCTAGTGTGGAAGTGAAGTTAGAATTTAAAGTTCGAGGTAATGTTTCTTAACGCTATATTAACTCTACGCAAGGACGCTGCCGAGGCATAAACTTTGCGATTAATTTCTTTGATGAGCTGTTCCCACGACAGATCCTTATCTTTGTGGATACCTAAGTTCTTTACTGAATCTCTGTAAGGAATAATAGTTTTATCAAATACTAGAGGCAGGTAATCTAGGCACGACTTGACCAACATTTGCGCGCTGCCTATGATAATGCCTTGCGATTTTGCTGGCTTCCTGAACAAATACTGAATCTCCACTCTTAAATCCCACGGGCGCAGTATTTTATCCAGGAGTTATTGCGAATATGCCGAGGTAATTGAGTAATAAATCAGTAAAGCGCAGCGAATTGCGGTATTGTAGCGCCACATTCAACTTTGATAAAAGTAAGTGAGTGGACATAAACATTAGCTGGGTTTTCACACTTTTCGATAAATTTTTTTTCCTCTCCAAACGCTTCGTTTTAAAATTTGTAAATGGGAGTAAAACACTTCAGCAGGTCCAGAATTTTCGTGCTCGTTATTTCTTCGAAGTTCTCATAAGAGCGCACGTGAACGCATATTTAAACAGGCACTTTCTCCTCAAAAAGAAATTCATTACAAGTTTCACTTAGCACGTGTTTTCAAGTCTTAAAAGTATAAAACACCAAAATACATTCAAAGTACATTTTATATACTCACGTTGAGTCAGATACCACAAGGAAAAGAATAAGGAAATGTTATTTCAAGCACATAGAGCACCTGATGATGAGTACATGCTGTGGCCCATAGACATCTAAATCTATTAAAAATCAATTAAGACTAAAATGTTCAAGTAAGTTAGAATGCCTCGTAGCCTGTTAAAAGGTTCTTGTTGTCTACACTCACCATACGAAACAACAGCATCAAGCTGCTATTTAACGCTGCTATTTTGTGAAAGTGTGGTCCTTCTCCAGTCGAACTTCTCCAACCCGTTCGTGCTGTCCAGTCCCATTCGTGATGATTCAAATGTACCATATGCCGTAGCCCAATGTACAGCATGCATAAGTCGATCGTCATTTAGTGTTTTCGAACAGGCCGTAAAAGATATGTCTGAGGCGAATTTGAAAAAATATTTCCTAAATTGGTTCGGACCCGTGAACCTTTGCATAGATACTTTTTGAAGCAATTTAATAATAAAACATTTAACCATATATTTTTTTTAGTTTTGTAAAGCTTTCCGAGTGGCCGATGTATGTTTAAGTCACTGACGCGAGCAAATAAGATTTTTTTTATAGAATAAGGAGGATAGATATAAGATATATGAGGATGCCTGTGAGACCTGTAAGTTCGACACAGTGCACTAGTCATAATAACACTCCACGCTCGTATCGATGTGTATGATAAAGATTGAAACAGTACAAAAGAATTAAATTTAAATTGAACATTTTATACATGGTACCGCCGTGCCCCAGCCATATTATGGTTATAGCACCAATGAGTCCGCTCGATCGGGAATGGACCACGCTCTTACTGAATACTAGCGTAAAATATCAACTTAATATGTATTGCTGCAATTACTATGGTGAGTCTAGAGAACCGGAGACTCTTTACTGGAAACGAGACAATTCATCTACGTTCTCGGTCATGACAACGCAATCTGAATTTTGATTCTTAATCGAGTATATATATATATATATATAAATTAACCCTTCAAGCCCACAGCAGTGCGAGCACAGTGCTCGTCATTTGGCTACAGAAATAGGTAAAAGGGTGGTACTTTCTCCGCCTGAATCCTGGGCAGAAAAGTAGTTTCACCACCTAGTAGGCTACCAGATCATGATAAGTGGCCGCTGCAGGCTACGAACACCTGCAAACAGCTTCAAGCAGTGAAGGGCACAAAAGCTTTCTTACCCAGAGGACTAAAAAGCGTTGACTAAAATACCTGAAAGCACGTAGTGTAATCTTCAAGTTCAGAACCCAGCAGTGGGTGCACTGCAGTTTAGCGCCAGCAAAAGGAGGGATAGTACCAACGCAGACGAAATTCTTGGCAGAAAAACAACTCTACCCTTAACTCACCTTCGTTAGTCGATACATAATAGTCACAGATAACATATACAAACACATTTTACAAATATAATTGAAACTGCAACCCTCAGAAATCAAAATATACGTGGTAGAGCTACACTCCAGCTATATTATGTAGTAGCACCGATGGATTGGCTTGACCAGCGTAGGACCACGCTCTCACAAAATACCAGCGTAAAATAGCAACACAATGCTGCTGTTTCGTATGGTGAGTATAGAGAACTGGAGACACTCTTTACTGGAAACGAAGCATTCCATCTTAGTCTTCAGGGGTGACAACGCATCTGCATTTTGATTCTTAATCGAAGATAAATGTAGATATCTATATGCCACATCAATCATTTGTTACAATTATTCTTTAAAAAAAACAGTAAGCTAATGCACCACCGAGCTGTCAATATAAACCAAAATACGAGTACTATATATGCATTAAAGCGGGCAGGTTATATTTCACTCACATTTCTTTCATGCCTCCATTTCTTTAAATTGTGAGCCCTCTAATAAAAGTTTATGTGAGTGCCGGTGTTCTATAAAATATTCACAGGAAGAACACATTATCCGTAAAATGAAATTGGTTGCGGGATCTTGTTTTTAACGAAATAAACTTAGCATTTAAATAAGATGCTATATATTTATCTTTACGCCGTGTAATAGCGTTGAAACAGAATCAATGAGGTCTACTTGTTGGGAGGGAGAAAAGTTATGTGTTACACATTGGCACCATAAGCGAAAAGTTGTGTTTTAGCAAAAAGTTTTTCAGTTTTTAATGTAACTAGCACATATGAGTACACTTAACAATTCTATGGTATCCGCCCTTTAATTTATTGCGCATCTTAATATCTCTTGGATTATTTTTCTTTTAACAATATCCGTACATTACTTTTTCTATTTTAATCATATTTACATATAATTTATAATTTAAAATTTAAAATTTTGTACAGCCGACTTCAATATAAGCGACTTCAATATAGGTTATTTAAGAATAACTCAATAACCATTGGTCTGACCTTGATCAAATTCATATGGGACCACACGAGAACTATCAGCTTTCATATAAAAAAGGATCATCGAAATCGGTTCGCCCAGTACAAAGTTATGAGGTAACAAACATTAAAAAAAATAAAAAAAAACATACACTCGAATTGAGTACCGTCTCCTTTTTGAAAGTCGGCAGAAAATATAACTGTCCTCTCTTCAGTAGAAGAGGTCCGCGTGCATCGATCCACTTTGACGGGCAAAATAATAATTTATGTCTTCTAATATATATCAATCTAGTATATTTCAGATGTATAATAGCCAGAGTGACATAAGAGATGTCAAAGAAACGACGTGTTTTATATTACGACTGTTGAGCTGGAACACCCTCGATCTTTGGAAACATGCCCTAGTCACCACATACGATACGCAAGAGACGAAATGGGGTAAATAATAGAACTCTAACGATGCCACCATAAAGTACCTTATAGTAGTGTAGTATGTACAACATTTGTAACTGAGTTCATAAAAGAGTAGGTTTTAAATTAGACTGTATTTTTTACGTTTTTTACCTCAGAACTTTTTCTAGATGAACTGATTTTGATGATTATGTTTTTATTTGAAAAATAGTCCCATATAAATTTGATTAAGATCTGGCCAGTATTTTTTGAGTTATCCCTAATAATGCGTCGACTACATACATGATGTTCTCATTTTATTTATATTGAAGTCGGTTGTACAAAATGTTTAATGTAAAAAAAAAATTATGGAAGAAGTTTTAGTTAAGCTTAATAAACAGAATAAATATCTTGTAGTGTGTGGAGACTTCAATATCAATCTCCTGGAAACTTCTTCCATCAGTATTAAATTTTGCTCTTTATTCAAATCCTATAATCTTGATAATTTATTCTTTGAACCTACACGAATTGCAGGGTGTAGTGCAACTTGTATTGATAATATTTTTACAGGTGTTGTACCAATCAACAAATCAATAATTCAAAAACTTAGTTCAGATCACTGTGGACAATTGGTTGCATTACCTTATATGCACAAAAAACAGGAAATTGAGAAAATTGTGTTTGTTCCTATTAATGCAAAACGCCTGGAGAGATTTAGAAGTAATATGGTAAAAAACCTTCCATCGCTTTCTTATAAGAACAATGCAGACTTTTTATATGGAGAATTATTTAACCTTATAAGCAATGAATTTAAAAAAAAATTACTTCTAAAACATTTAACAGTGGTAGAGCCAGGCGGCAGCTCTTGCTGTCACACGGATGGGCCGGCTCGAACCGGGGTGGTACCACGACCTCACAGAAAACCAGCGTGAAGTAGAGGTTTACCTCTGCGTTTCGCTTGGTGAGTGCAGGTGGCCGGAGGCCCTTTTTACTGGAAATGAGGCATTCCATCTTAGTCCTCACGGGTGACAACGCATCTACATTTTGACTTGTAATTAAGGATAGATGTAGATGTCTATGGGCCGCAGCAACCACTTACCATCAGGTGGACTGTGTGCTCGTTTGTCACCCTTATCCTATAAAAAAAAAAAAAAAATTTTCCGGAAACAGTCGCAAGGCATTTAATGAAAGGGCGACAGTAGGAATTCATAAAAGCAGACGAAGGTTATATGACCTTTACCATGATATAATCTTTCCGATGCTTTTAAAAAATATGTTAAAAATTATTCTAAAATGTTTAAAAGAGTTTGCTCCACAGCCAAATCGTTAAATATTAGCAACAAAATTAAGACGGCTAAGAATAAAATTAAAATGACGTGGAGTATAATTAACCGAAACCGGTAAAGAAAAACCTCGTAACTCAAACTATCAATTAAAAATTAACAATGAATTGACTAAATCAAATCAAGAAGTCGCAGCGGTGTTTGAGAAATATTTCACTGATATTCCTATTTTGACAACAGAGTCTTTGAATACTTCTCCAACTGTCGCCGAGTCATTACTCAAACAGAATGTTAATATCTGTTTAAAAGAATTTAGATTCGAAAAAGTATTACCGCAAGATATTGTAAAATACTTCAAAACCATTGATGTAAAGAAAACCGCAGATTTGTGGGGGATTTCCGTGACAGTTATTGCGTCCATAATAGATTTAATTGCACCTCATCTTGCTATTATTTTTAATACTTTTATCGATTCTGGTGTGTTTCCTGATTTAATGAAGTATAGTAAAGTAATACCTTTATTTAAATCTGGTAGTACATTGGACCCCGCTAATGTTAGACCTATTTCTGTACTACCAACTCGTAGTAAAATTTTTGAAAAAATTATTTTGGTTCAATTGTTAATTTTTTTTTAATACAAATATATTACTTTATAAAAACCAATTTGGATTTACAAGGGGTCGCTCGACGTCTGACGCCGGTGTTGAGCTAATGAAATATATTTTTAATGCCTGGGAGAATTTACAGGATGCCTTAGGTGTTTTCTGTGATCTTTCCAAGGTTTTCGATTGTGTTCATCATGAAAATTAATCAGGAAACTACAACATTACGGTGTAAAAAATTTGGCGCTTAGACTTATTACTTCATATTTAAGTAACAGAACTCAACAAGTTCTAGATAAATGGTAAAGGTTCCTCCGGATCGGTAGTATCAATGGGCGTTCCTCAGGGCTCGATTCTTGGCCCATTCCTGTTTTTAATCTATATTAATGACCTTATCTTGTAGGGGACAATCACGATATAGTATTATTTGCTGACGATACCTCTTTAATTTTCAAACTCAAACGGCAGTTAATTAATTATGACGATGTAAATAATGCTCTATTGAAATTAGTACATTAGTTTAACGCCAACAATATGCTCTTAAACGGCAATAAGACAAAGTGTAATAAATTTACAATACCTAATGTATAACATTCGAATACCAATGTGCTATTAAATGGGGAGGATTTGAGTCTTGTGGATACCACTGTTTTTCTCGGTATTACTATTGACGCGAAACTTCAATGGGGCCCCCGTATATCTAAATTAGCAAGCAGACTTAGTTCTGCAGCATATGCTGTAAGAAAGATTAGAAGTCTCACAGATGTTGAGACAGCTAGGTTAGTGTATTTTAGTTACTTTCATAGCGTAATGTCTTATGGAATTTTGCTATGGGGTAATGCGACTGATATTGAAGCTATATTTGTTTTGCAAAAGAGGGCCGTTCGGGCGATTTATAACCTAAATTGTAAAGAGTCCCTCAGACAAAAATTTAAAGAAATAAACATATTAACTTTGGCATCGCAATATATTTATGAAAATCTAATGTATGTACATAAAAACATAAATAACTTTAATAAGAATAAGGATGTGCATTCTTTAAACACTAGGAACAAACATAAGCTTGTAATACCAGTTACTAGACTCCACAGAATCAGTAATTCATTTATGGGGCAATGTATACGCTTTTACAACAAAATCCCAGAACATTTTCAAAGTTTATCAATAAACAAGTTTAAAAGTTTTATTAAAGAAAAACTGTACAAAAAGGGTTATTATAATATCAAGGAATACATGAATGAAAATAACACCTGGGAATAAGGTGATCGCCCCCATGCTGGTTCTATTAAAAATCATTTAAAAATTGTATTAATGAAATTATTGTTAAGTGAAATATGTTTGAAAAAAAAGTCCCGCTGGGTTTCTTGCTGGTTCTTCCCAGGACAGAGGTATTTTCCGAACCAGTGGTAAATAAAAAATTACTTTCAATAAGAATTATGTAATAATCAATATTGAATAAAAAATTATTCTATTCTATTCTATTCTATTCTATCACTCCTGTTTGTTTTACATTCGTGGAATAAGGATGTATCCAGACTATGTATACAACGTATGACATACTGGCCAGCAGTATCAAATGTACTATATGCCCGGTACTGCGATCGTCTATACGCCTCCTAAGCGTGACTATTATGGCTATGATTCTATTCTGTTCTATTCTTTTTTCTATTTTATTCTATTCTATTCACTACAACGGGAAATACCCATTGGCAGCAGTGAACTATTTTCTTTTTTTAAACAACGTTACCCCCACGATTGACTTTTCTCCTGTATTTTGCACAAGAACAAACATCCAGACCCGTAAAAATTATTTGTAAGCCATACAAATGCTTCCTCCGTGAGGGAGTCGAAGCCGCGGCCCTCAGTGCTTCAACTCAGTGCTAAGCTATTGCACCACTATTCCGAACGAGCCACTGAAGTAGAAGAAGTGATATATTATAGATAGATATTCGCCCTGCAGTTATTGATAGTGATAGTGACAACAGTGAAGAAATATTTTACACTAAGAAAAATAAAAAGAATTCTGCACGGAACGAAATAATTCGGCATAAAACAAATAAGCACAAGCGAAAAGTTTTATTTACTACCTACACATGATATGTGGAACATTTTTGGAAATGTACTGTCACCTGAGAAAGTATAGTCATGTGGGCTATTTTATAAATTAAGTTATTGAAGAAAACTTTGACGTTACCACTAGAGATCGGATATTTGGATGCATATTTACCTAAAGTTAATTTTAGCCATTTTGTTTTGCGTCGACCTTCAGTTCCCGCCTGTCGCTCCGATGAGCCTGAACTTGAGTCATGATGGATATAAAAAAACAACGTAAATTTATTACTTTTTATTCTTTTTATTATCTTGCACTTTTATTTCATTATTTCTTCGATAATATAGCTTATTTTTAGTGTCCGACCGAAATAGGATTTTCAACCGAATCCGAAACCGAAAACGAAACTTATTTAGATTATGTTATTTTTTTTATTTTGTACTGAAATATGGTATATCTTTATACATATACAGATAGATAATGCATGTCAATGTAAAACAGTAATTGTAATAGTTATGTAGCAATATATTTATTTATTTTAAAGTAAAAATCAATAATTTAACGTAAAGAAATAATTTTTAAGTCATTTTTGTAAAAAAAACCACACTCACACCCATAAAAAGTTACTCGCTAATTGAGAACATATTTTATTGTGTTCAAAATATTGTTAATATTATTCAATGAGAGCATCAACTTAATATATCACACTCACACACTTACACACAATATACACACAACTTATCAAAATCCCAGAAAATATACAAAACCTGCTCAAAGTTCAAAAACTTTAATAAACTAAGTTTGTATAAAAAGGGTTATTATAATATATAGGAATTTATGGATGATAATAACCCCTGGGAATGAGGTGATCACTACCAAGCTATTTCTTATTTATTTTATGTTGTTAATTGTGTTACATACATGAGTGTAAGAGTGGCGTAGCTAGGCATCGACGAAGTGGGCCCCTGCTCACAGCCTCGCACTTAAAGGGGCTTCGCGAGGCCCCATAAAATGCGATGCACCCAGACTTTACCACAGATGACTAATTAATTTGATCACTTTTCTTTACTACGCTTACTTTACTTTACTTTATTACGCTCGAAAAAGAATGTCTCAAGTTTAAGTGTTTGTTTGGGGCCTCGCAAGAAGTCCCTTTTAAATACAACTGCGAGACCGTTGTAACTACCTCCAAAGACCGCGATTGTTACGTTGACGGAATACGAGACTTGACAGGAATTAATAAATATGAATAGGTACGAGGGTAACACTGAAAGTTAGCAAGGAATTAGTTCTATTATATCTTTTAAAATAGCGTCTATTTACATCAATACATCGTTGCATCCAATGGAACCACTGAGAAAAGCACTATACCCACTCCTCCTTAGGGGTCTCTTTGACGGTATTTTTAAACGCAGCCACTGCTTCCTCAACGTCCATAAAAAGTTTTCTTCGAAGTTTTTCTTATATTTTCGGAAATAAATAAAAATTGCAAGGTGCAAGGTCGGTACAATAGGCAGCCCCTACACAGTAAGTTAGCTGTATTATCACTTGTTTTGGTCCTTACTTTGAAGAAAAGGATTCGGAAAAGGCTGTGGGTTAAACAGTGGCTACTTAAGAGAGAAATGTACACTCACTTAAATCTACTAAAATAAATTCAACTGACTGCTGAAACTGGCGATTATGAAAACTACTTCAGGAGGAGGAAAAAATGTTTCGATGAGTTACTACAAATAATAACTCCATATATTTTTTATTATATTATTTTTGTATTATATTTATGCTGGGGAATCCATAGCCCTGTTAAAGTTTCCAAGAGTATGATGAAATCTTCTGGTTAAAAAATTGAGGTAACGAGGGTGAATTCGCCAATTCAATGGGCGGCGACGGGGAGCGCGTGTCATCGACGCCCATTTTCATTGAAGCGCACAGTGAGACTGATGCGATCTTGCGCTTACACGTTCAATCTAGATCACGATCAGCGGATTGCGATCTTGATTTCAAAATACCTAGATATTTTGTGATCAGATGCATCAATCCATCAATCTAATTCGTACATTATCAATCTGGATCGCGATCATTGATTTTGACCACCGATCGCGATCAAGATTGAGTGTGGACGGGCTGCCATAGGGCGAGTGACTCAGTAACTCCATATTTGACGTCGCCATGTAGTCGATTTTTTCCTTGGCGGTGTGCGTCGAGTTGTTGTCGTGGTGAAAGAGGTCCTACTGCGAGGTCATTTCTCCCGAGAATGTTGTCACAATTTAAGGCCCAATAAGAAAGAGGGAGAGGTGTCAGAGATGCTTACCAGAGACACCAAAGAACAAGGGGGAACCGTCACTAAACCGACGGTTCTTCAGGCAGTACCGTCCAGCGTAGGTGATCCCACCAAGGGGACAACTACCGCGCTGAACATTTCTTAAACCAGTTCCAAACCTGAGGAGCTGGACGAGAAAAAAGAACAAGAGCCCGCGAGTAACAAAACTCCTGCGGAGCCACAAAGAACCGACGACCTTTTCTCTGCTGCCTGGCAAGTGGTGAGCCATAAGGGGAAAGGCAAGGCACCCAAAAAGGTGACTTGCCGACCAGACGGACCATCAGGAGGGTCTATCCCTACAGGAAGTAGTGGAAGGGCCAAAAAGAAGAACAAGAAGCAGCGGGAAAAAGGCCGAAGAAAATGAGCCGCATTGGCTGCTTCCAAAATTAAAACCAAGGAGGTTGGGCAAGCTATTGCGACTGGGGTGCTTGGGGCTGGAACCAGTAGCCGTACTGAAGCTAGGAAGGATAAAAATGCAGCCCAAAAGGAAGTAGCGACCGCGGGAACCAGCTCTATGATATCCGCCAGGAAGCAACGAGCGGACAAGCGTCCTGGGAAGAAGGAATAAAGCAGATTTGGGTGGGGCCTTAACGTGTGCGCGTTCAGGTCACATTACGAAGGAAGTAGCAGACGACATCCTCGTGGCAATACAGAGAAAGATGATCAGCGAGGCCTGGAGTAGCCAGGACCTTGTGCGTCTGGCCCAGTTTTTAGGGGTAAACCGTTTACACGGAGGGTGTCCCGAGATATCCAGTCGGAGATACCACAAAGAGTCAAATGTGGTATTCTTATCCCTGATGCCCAAGAAGCCTGGAAAGACTCACGCGACATTGGTCGCGTGCTGGCGTACCAGAACCGCTGGGTTAACATCAGGGACTGGCTGTTACTCAAGGCTGATAAGCAGACGGACTGGTGGTTCCTCGTTGTTTCGGTGCCGGAGGATCATATCCCGACCCTGATGAAGGCCGGACGCCGTCTCGCATGTGTATGCGGGGCGGTATACATAAAATTCCAGGGTCGTGGAGGTAAATTCTTTGACACTCCACCAAGCAAAGAGGCAGAAAATAACCCGGAAGTTATGGATACTGGAGCCATGGTTACCGGTACAGCGGAACCACTGGAGGCCAAGTCCAGTGAAAAACCAGCCTGCACAATTGAGCCGAAGCCCCCAGTAGAGATCGGGCTCAGCGGCAGCTCACTGAGTGATGTAGAGGACTGCATTTTGCCGACCACTTCCGACTCGGTGGCTGACGATGAAACCCGAGATCTGCCGGCAGGCCTATTTTTGGGCGGGGACGGGGAGGACGCGATAAATGATGGCGTGCCCTTCGTCCAAAACTAGCCTAGTGCAGACCAACCTCCACCACAGCGAAACTGCGTCGGATCAATTACGCAAGCGGTTGGAGGTTCAAAGGACTGCCATAGCCTTAATCCAGGAGCCGTGGATTGGGGCTGGTAAAATTAAAAGCCTAAACAACCTAAAAGGTAAGCTATTCTACAGCTCTGAACACGACAAGCCTAGAGCGCGTATTTACACTACTAAACATATCTGGGCACCACGATTAACAGATTTCTGTTCTAGAGACATGTATGCCGTAGCAAAACAATATACACAGGAGAGAAGATTCGTCGTCACCTCGATCTACATGCCGGAGGAAGACACTCCTCCCCATCATGACCTCGGCAGGCTGGTGAACTTCTGCGATAGGACCGGACTAGAGGTTGTGATCGGGACGGACTCCAACGCACGTCATCCCCTCTGGAGAATGGAAAGACCAAATGAACGAGGTAAGGTTTTAGTTGAATATTTATTTAGCACTTACCTAACCATTTTAAACAAGGGTTCTGAACCAACTTTCATAAACAAACGCTGTCGCACAATAATCGACCTCACACTAGCAACAGAAGGAGCAGCTAAACTAATCACGGGATGGCATGTGTCGAAAGAGGCCTCATGCTCAGATCATAGATGGATCTGCTTTGCACTACAGGTTGATATCCCCTCTACACCACCATGGAGAAATCCCCGCAAAATGGATAAAACAAAATACCTTAATAGGCTGACGTCTTCGCTCGCGGGTTTTGAGGGGATAAATATTATAGCAGATCAGTCGCTCCTAGAAGAACAGGTAGCAGCTGTTACTAAGGCCATGATAGACAGCTACCATGAATCATGTCCAGAAATCACTCCACCAAGGCATGCTGTGGTAAAGCAACCGTGGTGGTGGAAAAGCCCTAAATAGGGCCATGAATACCTCAATGGATGAAGACTGGCTACTACATAAGAAAGCTGAGTCTGAATACAAAAAATGTATCAGGTATCGACGCTCGACTGGGTGGCGTAAATTCTGTGGCGACATAGAAACCTGCGAACAAGCGAATAGGATAAGGAATATTCTAGCTAAACAGAACACGTCGGGATCCATCTCTCTAAAGAAACCCGACGGTAGCTACTCAACATCGCCGGATGAAGCCCAACGCATCCTAATTGAAACGCACTTCCCAGGCTTCTGCGAAACTCAGGAGGCAAACCGGCATGACGACATACTGACACCAACAGCAGAAGACTAGAATTTAGCACAGAGAGTGTTAACGATGGACAAAATCCATTGGGCCATTCACAGTTTCCTCCCCTATAAGGCAGCAGCAGGACCTGACGGCATATTCCCGGCACTCGGCACTACACGGGTAAAGCCCTAATAGTCAGACTTGTTGCCATAATGAGAGCCTGTCTGGCTCTTAAATATGGTCCTAGGGGATGGAGGGAGGTGAAAGTCACATTCATACCCAAACCAGGTAAGAGCGACTACACAGACCCTAAATCCTACAGGCCCATTAACCTCACATCCTTTCTCCTAAAGACGATGGAGAGGATGTGTGAAAGGGAATTAAGGGGGTCGGCACTAATGAACTTACCACTCACTACACGACAAGCAACACGCCTACAGTCTAGGCAAATCAACAGAAACGGCACTTCACCAGGTAATTACAAAGATTGAAGAGGCCATCCAAAACAAAGGAATATGTCTAGGTTCCTTCATAGATATAGAAGGTGCTTTTGACAGAACGAACTTCTCCAGCATAAAAGGTGCACTCAGTAGACATAAAGTTGAACCGGCACTTCTACACAGTAAGTTATGCTGATGACCTGACAATACTAGTCTCTGGAAAGACAGCAAGCATAGTGTGCGACCTGACCCAAGCGGCTCTCTGTATAGTGGAGAGATGGTGCAGGGAATACGACTTAACCGTCAATCCAAATAAAACGGTTCTAGTAATGTTCACACAAAAACGACAGCTATCCTCTGAGGTAAAATATTTAGGTCTTTCCTTGGACAGCAAATTTAACTGGAATAAATACATAGAAAACAAAACCAACAAAGATAGTATAACTTTCTGGCAATGCAGAAACATGATTGGCAAAAGATGGGGATTGACGCCAAAAATCATACTGTGGCTTTACAAAACCGTAATTCGGCCCATGATCACATACGGCGCTCTGGTATGGTGGACCAAGACAAATGAAGCCACCATAATTAAGAAGCTTCAGTGCTACCAGAGACTGGCATGTATGGCTGCCACAGGCTGCATAAGAACTACGCCAACAGCAGCCTTAGAAGCGATGCTGGAGCTAACTCCGCTTCATCTACATATACAACAAGAAGCGACTTTAGCTGCCATTAGACTCAAGACCCTAAATCTTTGGAGTAAGAACATTGTCCCTCATACAGGCATAATTGATAGAATTCACTCAAAAATTCCTATCCTACAAGCCAAATACGATAGGATTCCTAAACAATTTGTTTTCGATAAGAAATACAAGATACAATTAAATGAAAACAGCCAGCCGGAAGGATTAAGCCCAAAAGAGCTTAGAATTTTCACCGATGGTTCTAAAACAAATGAAGGTGTAGGTTCTGGAGCTTTCTCTGAAGACCTCAATATTCACATATGCACACCGCTGGGTACCTATAACACGGTCTTTCAGGCGGAATGTATGGGTATCATTCAAGCGGCCATAGCAATAGATGCTAGGAAGGTTAATGACTTCCCCATCAGAATACTGACCGACAGTAGGGCGGTACTCCAAGCCCTGAGATGCAATGTGGTGAACTCGGGACTAATATATGAATGCCATTAACGATTAAATGAGGTATGTAAAAACAACAATGTGACTCTGCAATGGATAAAGGGACACAGTGGATCCAGAGGCAACGATGCAGCAGACGAACTGGCCAGAAGAGGATCGGCTCTGGCCACTATAGGGCCGGAACCAATCATACCAATCCCCTTTGGTAACGTTCGTTCACTGGTACGTAGACACTTCACTAATCAACACGCTCAGCTTTGGAAAAATCTAGTAGACTGTAGACAAGCTAGGGAGGCCCTGCCTGAAATAAACAGTCGCTTAACCAAAGACTGAACAAGCCGCACACCAGGATAGTAACAAGTGCTATCACAGGACACGGCACCTTTAACAAACATTTATTTACTATAGGTGTTACAGATAGTCCCCTGTGCAGGGCATGTATGGGGGAGGAAGAAACGGCGGCCCACGTGCTGCTGAAATGTCCGAAGGTCACTACGTATAGGGCTAAATATCTCGGCACGCCGGGATCGCTCCCCGAAGTCGCATGCAACATCAAGGGACTGTTGAGCTTCTTCGGGGAGATCTCATGGTTTGAATTATCACATTATCCCACACGCAAAATACGCGCATAGACGTGGAGTTGCGGAAAACAGCCCGTTGTAAACTAACTAAACTTACTATTTATGAAGTAATTGTTACACGTAATCGGGTTAAGGTAAAAGACAATTAATAACGTGCTAAGATTCAGAATAAAATTACCTAGTTTCAAATAGTGTAAATTAATTGCAGCGAGACTTATTTAAATTAAAGTTTAGAATAAAAATTGCATATACTGCATTAAAAATGGGATAATATAATAAAGCACAATCACAATCATTTCTTAACTGTGGCCCCTCTCTTGGTCTTTGTTGATGCTGGTTTCTTTTCAATCGCTTTAGCTGAGCCATCTTGGCATTGTTAAGTCTTCTGAACTTCTGTGAACTGTGAGGACCCGAAGATGAGAACTATTAGGCCTGACAATATAAGCAGATCCATTCGTAGTCCAACAATTCGAAATTCCAAACTTATCTCGAACAGCCATGAATGCATCGTGTCTTGATTTAATAAGAAATTCAGAGACTGTGCCACCTGATCCCTTAAGCTGAGTCTTGAAGTACCATATTTTATCCCGTAATATTAGGTTTTGAAACTTTACAAGAATAGGTCGTGGTCTGTTTGGGGTAGCTTGACCACCCATCCGATGGCACCTTCGTATATCACTGGTTGAGCAGTCACGTATCTTCAGCTGATCATTAAGAACTCTTCTAACAACCAGTGCAGTATAGGAGTCAAGGTGAGCGTGCTATCATTATTTATTTTTTATTCTTAAGTACAATTAAGAATAAATACAAAAACAACAAAATCATTTAAAAACGTGCACAAAATATGGTAAACGAAAGATATATGCAATGGATGGCTTATAAGCAATCGCTTCCAGACAACCAATACTACTTTACACGAAATCCGCCCCCGTTCGTTCTTTATACAGATAAAATAACTGTTTGTATATGCTAAGTAGCGTGCATTCGGATTCAACATATACGTAAATCCCCGCAAGATTTTCGAGCAAAGCAAAATATTTTATAGTAAATGTGTTTCAACTTGGATTCCCGTACAAGGTGAATTTTGTATCAGTTGGTAATGTGGAGAAGCTTATTTTATTTTCCATTGTATTGTTGATTCTAAGCGAAACTATATAATTTGAGCTCACGAAGGTCTGCTGTTGGACATAACATCATGCTACGATCGGTATGTCTTTTATTGGAATCAATATATATGGTTGTCTAGTTGTTAAATAAATATCCTAATTATTGTAGATTAAACTAATATCAATTCATTGTAAACAGATAGCTTCATAGTTTCCAACAACATTTAACACGCAATACAGTAAGATTATTTTAGTTATAAAAACTCCCCATAGATGGCGCTATCCCTTTGTAAATCGCGTAACCAATTTATTATTTTCGGAACCAGAAGTTAAATAGGTTATAAAAATAAATTGTCTTTTGTCGTCAATGAATTATAATAAATATTTTATTCATGGGCCTTCGGAGCCGGAAGTAGAGTGAAGTGAACGGCAGATGGAACTGGAGAGAGCAAGTTTGTATGGGCGTAAAACTGTAAGTACATTTATATTCAATTTTCATTCAACTTAGAAAAATTTGAAGATTTATTAGTAGTGCATGGACTTGTAAAATTTTATGTTGAATTGTGGTTGAGACGGGGAATCCATGCCCGATTTTGCCTAAGTGTATACAATCAAAACATTTAGAAAAATCACGCACATACTGGACATAGAAAAAATAACTTGCTCTATCCCCTCAACGGGACTTGTAAAAAAAAATTGTCGAATTTCAAATAAATAAAGCTAACAATGGAAAGCAAAATAAGAGCTCAGTTAGATATGTAAAACCGAATGGAAAATGCCACAGTCAATTTTAAGAAATCTCCAAAAGATAGGCTCACTTCAAACTACATAGAAACTAGAATTGACATTTTGAATGGACAGTGGGAAACATTTAACAAAGTATATGAACAACTTATTAGTGAAGTCAGTCATGCTGATTATGCAGAATTAGATTACTTTAACGAGGATTTTTACACCAAAATAGAAGACTTATACGCAGATTATAAAACAAAATTAAAAGCAAGCTTGGAAAAATGAACCCGCGTACCGACCAAAACGCAGGACACGCGTAGCAATGATGAGCAAATTAGTGTGCAGCTTCCAAAAGATTTATATTCCTAGTTTCTCCGGAAGGTACTCAGAGTGGACCACGTTTCGTGACCTCTTCTTATCACTCATTCACAATAATAATTCATTACAAAAGGTGCAAAAACTTCACTACCTAAAAAGCTATTTAAACGATGAAGCGGAACAAGTATCGCGAAATCTACTCGTACCAATAAAAAGTGACAATTATTCATTGTGTTGGGATCTTTTGGAGAAAAGATTTAACAATAATAAATATGAAACTAACTGTATTTTAAAAAGATTTTTTAGCCAAAGAAATATTATACATGAAAATTCAAGTGCTCTTAAAAAAAAGTTTGATACTACTAACGAGTGTTTAAATGCGTTGAAAAATACTGGTGTGAACACTGAAAATTGGGATATTATTGTGATTTATCTTTTGTCCTCAAAATTAGATAGTGAATCTCGCAAGCAGTGGGAAGCAAAAATGTGTGACTGTACAAACGACTTGCCCACATTAAAGTAATTTTTAGGGTTTTAGAACACAGGTACAGGTCACTCGAATTTTGGAATCCTAAAATCACAAAATGTACTCAATCCCATGATGTAGTCACTAAAAATAATGACAAGGTATCTGTTCCATGTTCCTACTGTTCTGATAATGATCATAAACTCGTAAATCATAAGAAGTTCGCAAATGAAACTCTATTAGTACGCCGTAACTTTGTCCAAACCTCCAACTTGTGTTTTAGCTGCTTAGGCGCAAATCATTCGGTGTCGTTTGCCCACCAGATGTAGAATTTGCAAAAAGAAACACCACTCGCTATTGCATTCAACTACCACCAACGTTAAATCGAATAGTAACAATGTAGTCGCGGCAACAGCGACAGCATCCGACGAAAATGATCAGACCAACATTACCACTTGTTTCTCTAACAACAAAAGTCAAGTGCTTTTAGCAACCGCTTCAGTAAAAGCTGAAACAAACAACGTATCTTTTATGACACTTAGGTCTTTACTGGACCAAGGATCACAGGCTTCGTTTATAACTGAGTCTGCAGTTCAATTACTTGGGCTGAAGAAGGAAACAAGCAAAAGTGTCATATTTGGAGTAGGGAGCGAGTGCATCTCTAAACATGTAGTACACATCAAACTACAATCGATCCATGATCAAACCTTCAACATTAAAGTGAATGCGCACGTTCTCACCAACTTACCACATTTCTTCCTGAACGACAGGTTCAACGTTCCAAACAAAATAGACTTGCTGTTGGGTGCAGAGATCTATTGTCAGATATTATTAGAAGGGTTATTTGAAGGTCCAATAGGAATCCCTATAGCGCAAAACATTAGAATCGGCTGGATTTTGTCGGGACAAGTATCTGAAGGTCGTAAAACGGAATGAAGCTGTAGCAACTCCATAACCACTTTACACACTCAAGTTATCAAAGAAGAATTTGATCTTAAACAATTTTGGGAAATCGAATCTGATCAATGTCTTCTCAACAAAACTCACCAGATACATGAGGAACAAATATGTGAGGAATTCCATAAGGAAACCACCACAAGAGACCCTTCAGGACGATATATCGTCAAATTACCATTCAAGATGGAAAACCCGAGCTGCAAATCAGGGAATTCGCGGGAAATTGCAGTGAGCAGATTCCTTATGCAAGAAAAGCGTTTAGTACGGTCACCACAGCTTAAAGATCTCTATTCTGACGTGCCATGTTCCAGGTACTCATCAATAGATGAGTACCTGAAACATGGCTACATGGAAAAGGTACCAAAAGATGAGATCAACAAATCAGATAGTTATGAACTTACCTCATCACGCCGTAGTGAAGCTCAACAAGACAATATCCAAACTGAGAGTTGTCTTCGATGCAACGGTGTATCTCTGAACAGTGAATTGATGATAGGTCCAACACTTCAATCGAAACTGCGTCACTTGGTGATGAGTAGGAGATTTCACCCTGTATGTTTGTTTGGTCGTCGACATAGTAAAAATGTACCGCCAAATATTGATAGTTAGTGAAGATATAGATTACCAACGATTGGTTTGGCGAGTCACGACGGAACAACTTATTGAACATTTTCGATTGTTGCGAGTCCCATTTGGCACTGCTGCAGCCCCATATCTCGCAGTTAGAACACTGCACCAGGTCGTGTATGATGAAGGAAAACCGTTTCCATTAGCATCTGAAAGAATCTTAAATGATTTTTATATGGATGACTTACTTTCTGGCTGCGAAACAGTCCTGGAAGGAAAACAAATGTATAAAGAGATCAACGGATTACTGAGCATTGCCCATACCCCCTTGGATTCGAACTTCAGAAATGGTCAAGCAATAATGAAACTCTGTTAAAGGAAATAAGCAAAGAAATAGAAACAACAGAAAGCAATTTGGAACTCAAAATAGATGAAATCATTAAAATACTCTTCTTACGACTTACCTGGAATCGACGTCGGTACATCGACTTCGAATACTCCGTGCAGCTACCGCCACTGGTGGAACCTATAACAAATAGAAAGGTTATATCAGATATTGCAAAACTATTCGATCCTATGGGATGGATTGCTCCAGCCATTATAAAAGCAAAAATCTTCATTCAACAGCTGTGGCTAGCGGGGATCGGCTGGGATAAATAGCTCCCGCCGAAATTAATCAATGATTGGATTTCTTACCGAGGTGAACTTACAGCACTTACACAATTTCGCCTGCCGCGCTGGATTGGTATGAACAAGACATGTATGAAACTGAAGTTACACGGATTCAGCGACGCCTCTGCGGATGCGTATGCTGCTGTGGTTTACGCCCGCGTGGTAGATGAATCTGGAACTGTCAAGGTTACTCTCATTACGTGTAAAACCAAGGTAGCCCCAATAAAGCAAGTGTCTATCCCGAGGCTAGAGTTGTGCGGTGCCGTTCTTTTGGCGAGATTATTAAGGAAGTCTCTGAAGTTTTGAACGTACCGAAGGGAAATCTACATGCATAGACGGACTTCACAATCGTTTTAGCTTGGTTGAGCAGTCATCCAAGCCGCTGGAAGACGTTCATTGTAAATCGAGTTTCAGAAATTATGAACATTTTGAACAGAGATCAGTGGTCACATGTGTCATCTACTGACAACCCGGCAGATTGCGCTTCCTGTGGAGTCAACCCGTCGGAATGTGAAGCAATTCCCCTCTGGAAAGCTGGATCTGCATGGTTAAAGGACACAAATATGGAATATAACAGGAAGGAGTTAAGCGACACGGATTTGGAATAGAAAGGAAAGAAAGCTTGTCATGTGACCAGGGAAGATGAATTTGAATTATGGATCAAGTTTTCGTCTTTACAGAAATTGACCAGAGTTATAGCTTATTGTTTGAGATTTATATCAAAGACGAAAAAATCTACTGAAGCAAAAACATTTCCGAGTTGGTTAACTTGCAGAGAACTATCAAAAGCACTTCAAATCAGCATAAAGGCTTGTCAAGCTACGTACTTTGCACAGGAAATCAAAGATATTAAGTTTAGAGGTGCAGTTAATAAGAAAATCAAACTTACCACTTTGACCCCTTTCCTGGACGGTGAAGAAATTTTAAGAGTTGGTGGTCGTCTTGAGAGAGCTGATGTAAGTGATGACAAAAAACACCCGATTATCCTGCTATCGAAATCTCATTTCACAAATCTTATCATTGCAGATGCCCATCAAAGAACCCTACACAGAGGTCCTCAATTTATGATCAATTACCTACGATCTAAATATTTTTTTTTTTATAGGATAAGGGTGACAAACGAGCACACAGTCCACCTGATGGTAAGTGGTTGCTGCGACCCATAGACATCTACATCTACCCTCTATTACAATTCAAAATGTAGATGCGCTGCCACCCGTGAGGACTAAGATGGAATGCCTCATTTCCAGTAAAAAGGGCCTCCGGCCACCTGCAATCACTAAGCGAAACGCAGAGGTAAGCCTCTACTTCACGCTGGTTTTCTGTGAGGTCGTGGTACCACCCCGGTTCGAGCCGGCCCATCCGTGCGACAGCAAAAGCTGCCGCGTGGCTCTACCACTGTTAATAATAATATTGGATCCTCGATGTAAAAAATCTATATGCAGCACAATGTAGACACCAACTCATGGGACAACTACCTATAACTCGGGTCACTCCAATCCGCCTATTCTATCAAAGTGGCGTGGATTATGCTGGACCCATCCAGACAAGGACTTCTAAAGGAAGAGGTCAACGAGCGTACTAGGGCTATATATGCCTATTCGTATGTATGGCTACAAGAGCCATACATTTGAAAGCCGTAACCGATCTTACGTCACAGGGATTCCTCGCAGCCTTCAAAAGGTTTATTTCTAGACGTGGCCATTGCGCTGATCTCTACAGCGATAATGAAATAAATTTTGTGGGTGCTACGCGCGAGCTAAGAACCCCAGTAGCTCAGGAAAAATTCAACCATGACGAGAGACATCGCTAAGAGTTTAGCTACTGCTGGGACCACCTAGCATTTTATCCCACCGAGAGCTCCTCACTTCGGTGGACTTTGGGAGAGTGGGATAAAGTCCACAAAACATCACCTGAAACGTGTGATCGGCACAGAGACCCTAACTTACGAGGAGATATCTACTCTGCTGTATCAAATTAAGGCATGTCTTAACTCTAGGCCGTTGTCACAGGTTAGCACCAATGCACAAGATCCAACACCTCTCACACCGTGACATTTTATCATCGGTGAACCTTGGTGCTTTTCTTAGATGCAAATGAAACTTCGACAATATCTTACCTGAAACGCTGGCAACTAACCCAGAAAATGTTACAAAACTTCTGGCGAAGGTGGTTTAGCGAATATTTGACACAGTTTCTGCAACGTCACCGGTGGGCAAACCAAAAACCAGAGCCTAAAGTTAGGGACTTAGTTTTAGTTGAGGAGGATGATATTCCTCCAGGGAAATGGCTTTTGGGTATTATTACAGAACAAACATAAGGGTGTGGATAATATTACGCGGGTTGTGAGTCTCAAATGCAAAGATGCCATAATTAAAAGGTCTATTGTAAAATTGTGTGTCTTGCCAGTGGCAGAATAATGCCTACTTTTTTATTCTGTTTTATGTCAGTCAATGTCTGATACGTTTATTGTTATTTTCAAGCTTAAGTTGTTTTTTGTTTGGTGAATTGAGCATGTTGTAAATGTAAATCTTTAGATTAAATATCTTTGGCTTCTTTATTCAATAAGATTTTAAGGACTTTAAAGATTACCTATTTATTTTTTGTTACCTATGCACCATGATTCACCCATTTGGATCTACACACTTTCATATTTTACCTTATCTATTGACAGTCCACTTTCGTTGATTGTTGATTCATTCACCATTCTGGCCATGGTGGGCGGAATGTCTAGTTGTTAAATAAATATCCTAATTGTTGTAGATTAAACTAATATCAATTCATTATAAACAGATAGCTTCATAGTTTTCAACAACATTTAACACACGATTATTTTAGTTATAAAAACTCTTCATAGATGGCGCTATCCTTTTGTAAATCGCGTAACCAATTGATTCTTTTCGGAACCACAAGTTAAATATGTTATAGAAATAAATTATCTTTTCTCGTCAATGAATGTTGGTGTTTTATACCTGTATGTAGACCTGGAAAGATGCCATTGTTTCATGTCAAAAGATTTTAAAAATATGTGAACGAAGTCGCGAACATAAGCATAGATAACAGTCAAAATAAACAAGTAACAAGTTACATATAACCCAATGCTGGGCAGGCCTATGGGGTAAGGAAGAGTGTGCGATTGCCCCTAATTCCCCATTTGGTGGACTACACATAATTTTTTTTAGACATGTGGTTTCGTTTACGACTAAGACCGTGTTTAATTGGCAGTTGAAAGTTCTGGCATTACAACCTATAAAAGTCCAGCCAGACTTAGGCCTCCATTGCAGATTGTCTTATAGGGGGGACTTGACCAGTATTTGCCGCGCTTGCCAGGCTGGTGTGCAACCACAGTTCATTATTATTTTAAGTTGTTGTTAGGAATGTGCTACTGCCCATGTCCTGTTTCAGTTTCCCTGTATCGCCTTTCACAACACCCACGAGACGATATGTGGTGTTGGATATTCTTACACCGGTACTACTTGGTGATTCTTACTTATTTAGAAATTAAAGCTGACGTTTATCTCCTGAGCAGTCACGGCTCTACCTAAAGGTATATTTTACTTGAAGATAAAATGATAATTTATTACGTTCACGCGCTGTTGCATATTAGATTCATAACATTAACGTCAAGGTAACAAAGAATATCCTTATATCAAGATTTCTTAGGCAATCTTCGGAAATACCTGCTGTTATTCACTCGTATATCAAGGAAAGTAAATAAAACTAACTACCGTCGAAATACCTTTTCTAAGATTTATCCTTAAATCTCCGTACTTGGACTTCAATAGATTTTTCTACTTCTTGTTTTCCTTTAGTCCGTAATAGCGTAAAAATCAATTGCTCAATATGATCCTATCTTGTTGTAGGGAGAAACAGCCTCCTGCATATCTTACCAGCCAGTTACTCCATCTAGTATTGGGCCGGCGTACACTTCGCTTATCGATACGAAGCTATTCGAGAACCTATCTTTCACATAAGTTGTCGGTTCTTTCAATTATAATATAGCCGGCCCATTGCCACTTTAGTTTAGTGATCCTTTAGCTGTGACTTACTCCAGTTCTGGAGATATCTTCATTGATTTTGTCACGCAGAGAAACACCGAGCATAGTTCTCACTATAGCTCGCTGAGCGACCATGTGCTTCCTTATATTGCCAGCAATGTAGAACGACGTTTCGATCCATGTGTCATTATTGGCAACACACACTGATTATACGTTCTTGGTTTTAAATTTTAAATAATACGTATTTTAGGTACTTAATTATAATAAAATCAACACATTAGTTTAATGCTTAAAATTACCTACTGACACACACTTAGTACCGAGCATTAGTAGGGTGTCCAAGCTTACGTAGGCGTTTGTAAATTTTCCAACAAACGTAAAACAATACGCCGATAGAAAGTACAACGTGTGTAAATGTCTACCCTATATCATCCCGTGGGTGTCGTAAGAGATTACAGAGAGAAATCAAACAGGAGATAGGCAGCAGCATCTTTTGATTAAGATTCAATATAATTAAAAGAAACTGTTGCTAACTCTTCTACCAGGCGTGGCAACTGAAGCGTCAGTAGCCTAATGGCAGCGCGCGGACCGCGAACTTGAAAGGTCATGGGTTCGAACCAGCTATTCGACTACTGTCGTGAACCACTTCTAACACAAGCATTTTAAGCTTACCAGAAGTGGTTAAAGGGAATGTTAGTAATGTTTTAATAGCATTACTAGTATTTTTTTAAAGAAAAATAAACTCGGAAAATATCTAGTCTATGAGGAAATCTAAGGGGGAGGCTTATGTTGACTTTTGATGGGATGTTACGGTAACCACTTAGCTAGACCATAAAGTCCAAATTACAGCCGAACTTTAAAAAATTTGGAGGAATAAAATTAAAAAATATCTTTTTTTTTCAAAATCAAACTAAGAACAATTTATGATTTGCGCTTGTAATCAGACTTGGGCAATTCAAACATACTTTTTTGTAACTTAAAGTAAAAGTTACCTCCGAGAACAGTTCTTAAGAATAAGTTTTATGACCACTGTAGATAGTGTGAACTATTTCTCTTTGGTAGAAAATCCAGCAACTAGCTGCGGGCTCTTTTTATTTGCTCAGAAATTAACTAAAGATTAAACTTTACTACTGTTAAAACTTACCGTTTTATAACCTACTATAGTTTAAGTACAAGATATTTTTTGTTTACTCATAACTATTAACTACGACGGCGTGGTCTAAGAGGCGAAAGAGGGACACAAACCAGGAGATGGGCAGCAGCATCTTCCCAATAACAACATAATATATATAGCGTAGACTTCTTGAGGCACAAGACTTGCAGTGTCACGATCGGTGTCAGATGTCATAATATATCGTGCAATAACAACAGAGGCGAATAAAAAAACTGCGAATGCCAAAACACCCGTCAAGCTTGGCAACTATGGTAAAATCGCTACTTAGAGGCTATCTATTTGGGAGTTTTATGTTCCTTTTAATACGCAGTAATGAATAAATAACGAATACTTGATGATACTGGAGGTAATTGACGATGTGTGCAGAAGTTTATTAAAATTCATGAATAAATTGAACTGAAATTGAAACTACAACAAAATTAAATATATAACTGCAGCGTGCAATGCACGCTGCAATTATATTATGGTTGTAGCACAAATTGGCTCGACCAGGGTAGAATTAAATACCAGCGTGAAATATCAGCTTAATACTGCTGTGTTTCGTATGATGAGCGTAGAGAGCCGGGGACCCTTTGTAATGGAAAGAAGCATTCCATACTATTCCAGGGGGGTGACAACGCTTCTGCATTTTGGTTAATCGAGGATAAATGTAGATGTCTATGGGCTACAGCATCTACTTTCCCGGTGAACTGTGTGCTCGTCTGTCAACCTTACTCTAGAAAAAAAAAACGCTTCGCTAACATTTCAATATGCCTGGCCATAAGGTTTTTGGATTCGGAGTTTTAATCCAATTACAAACACGCACAAACACACAATCCGTGAGAGTTTAGAGTCATATCGTGATAACTTTTTCAGCTGCCATACTTAACGTATGTGCCAGAATATTTAAATTATGAATAAAGGTTTGTATCGGCGCTTTCTTCGTGCCGCAAGCTAAACACACCAAAGCCTACAGCTCCGAAATATCAAATTGTTACACACATAACTATTGTGTAGTGGCGCTGTGAAAATATAGACCACATATTTTGTCCCATGGTTGTCATAAGTCATAAGAGGCAACAGAGGGAAACTAACCGGGAGATGGGCAGCAACGTCTTCCTAAGAATAGTTAGAAAATAAAAAACTACGGTTGCCAACCCGCCCGCTAATTACAAATTAACCAATAGCAATAGAGGTGGAGCAATTTCGGATTCTACTGGAGCATTTAAGGAGCAATTAATTAGCTTACAATATAATTAAAAAAATGTTCTACGCTAACTTCCTTCTGGTCCTTATACCTTACCTTTTTTATGTACATTAGTACTTAGGAACTATTAAATTTAAGAAAAAATTAATTTACTTTTGTCACTTAAAAATAGTTTTAAACTGAAGATCCAAATCGAGAATCAGAATATGCATTTGGCACGCTAATCATAATTAGTTTGTCATGCCACCAGGCAGGTCTGTATTTGCGTTATTGCATTTTTAACTACTTATGCCAATCACATACGTGAAACAATCTCGGAACAAAACCTCTGCGACAGGCAGACACCGAAGTGTTTTTTCTTTTTTACTGAATGTGCTCCAAAACAGTAAAAATAACAGTTTATTTTAAAATATATTTTTTATTTAATAAGAGAACTATCTTCTCAAAAGTGAGTCCTTTATATCACTTCTTCTACGTCAATAGGTCGTTCGGAATCGTGGCGCAGTGGCTTAGCATTGAGTTGAGGCGCTGAGGGCCGCGGCTTCGAATCCCTCGCGGATGAAGCATTTGTATGGCCTACAAATAATTTATACGGGTCTGGATGTTTGTCCTTGTGCAATATACAGGAGAAAATTCAATCGTGGGTGTAACGTTGTTTAAAAAAAATACTTCACAGCTGGCAGTGTGTACTTCCCGTTGTTTTTTTTTTGTTATAGGATAAGGGTGACAAACGAGCACACAGTCCACCTGATGGTAAGTGGTTACTGTGGCCCATAGACATCTACATTTATCTTCGATTACGAATCAAAATGCAGATGCATTGTCACCCGTGAGGACTAAGATGGAATGCCTCGTTTCCAGTAAAACGGGTCTCCGGTACTCTACACTTACCACACGAAACACAGCAGCGTTAAGCTGCTATTTTACGCTGATATTCTGTGAGAGCATGGTCCTTCCCTGGATAAGTCGACCCATTCGTGCTACAACCATAATATAGCTGCAGCATGTCTCTACCACGTAAAAAAACTGGTGAATAAAATAGAATAAAATATAAAAATTAATAAAACAGAATAGAATCATATGGCTATGATTCTATTCTGTTTTATTCCTTTTTACAACTATACAGGAGAAAAATCAATCGTGGGGGTAACGTTGTTTAAAAAAAGAAAATAGTTCACTGCTATCCAAGGGCATTTCCCGTTGTAGTGAATAGAATAGAATAAAATAGAAAAAGGAATAGAACAGAATAGAATGATAGCCATAATCGTCACGCTTAGGAGGCGTATAGACGATCGCAGTACCGGATACATAGCACATTTAATACTGCTGGCCATCGTCATGCATTGTATACATAGTCTGGATACATCCTTATTCCACGAATGTAAAACACACAAGTGGTAAAATTAAAAATTTCGTACAACCGACTTCAATAGAAATAAAATGAGAAACATCTTGAATGTAGTCGACCAATTATTAAGGATAACTCAAAAACTACAAGTCAGATCTTAATCAACTTTATATGGGACCATATGATAAGCAGATTTCAAAAAAAAAATAGAATCATAAAAATCAAATCACCTAGAAAACAGTTCTTAGGTAACTATCACATAAAAATATACAGTCAAATTGAGAACTTCCTCCTTTTTTGAAGTCAGCTAAAAATGGAGGCGAGTTATACATACTACATTACTATAAGATACTTTATGGTGGCATCGTTAGAGTATCTAACTATTTACCCCATTTCGTCTCTTGCGTATCGTAATTGGTGACTAGGGGATGTTTACAAAGATCGAGGGTGTTCCAGCTCAACATTAATATCAAACATGTCGTTTCTTTGACATCTCCGATGTTAATCTGGATATTTTGCATCTGAAATATACTAGATTGATGTCTTTTAGAAGTCATAAAGTATTCTTCTGCTCGTCAAATTGTACCGATGTACGCGGACGTCTTCTACTGAAGAGAGGACAGTTATATTTTATATTAATAAGATTAAAATATATTATAGGATATGCGTGTATGTTAAAAGTAAAAGAATTAAAAATATATTAAAAATGCGCAATAAATTAAAGGGCAGATACTGTAGAATTCTTAAGTGTACTCGTGTGTGGTATGCACAATAAAAACTGAAAAACTTTTTTCTAAAACACAACTTTTCGCTTATGGTGACAATGTGTAACAAATAACTTCCCTCGGTCCCAACAAGTAGACCTCATTGATTCTCTTTCGACCCCAATACACGGCGTAAACATAAATATAAAGCATCTAATTTAAATGCTAAGTTTATCTCGGTAAAAACAAGATCCCACATCAAATATCATTTTACGGATAATGTGTTCTTCTTGTGAATAATTTATAGAACACCGGCACTCGCATAAACTTTTATTAGAGGGCTCACAATTTAAAGAAATGGAGGCATGAAAGAAATGTGAGTGAATTACAACCTGCCCGCTTTAATGCATATATAGTACTCGTATTTTGGTTTATATTGACAGCTCGGTAGTGCATTAGCTTACTATTTTTAAGGTTCCGTACCTCAAAAGGAAAAAAACGGAACCCTTATAGGATCACTTTGTTGTCCGTCTGTCTGTTGTCAAGACCGTTTTTATCAGGAATGCGTGGAGGTATCAAGCTATTCAAATTTATTAATTCATATCAAATACTCAAGTCTACTGTCCCTTGGAGCTGTGAAAAAATTAAACTTCTAAGCCAACGCAATAAAAAGATACAGCTGTTTGTGCCGCAAATTTTCGACATTTGCAAGAGAATCAAAACCTACAGAGTACTTCTTGGAACTCAGAATCTTGAAATTTGCTACGAAGCGACGTTTTATAGCACAGATAAAGAAAAAATTGCGAAAAGCATAAATTTTTAGTTACATTATATAATAAAAATGTTTTTAATAATTTTAAACTTATATATCTACGGATTTGATCGGAACCCTCGGTGTGCGAGTCGAACTCGCACTTGGTCGGTTTTTTTTATAGAAAAATGGTAACAAATGATTGCTGTGGCCTATAGATATCTACATTTTTCTTCGATTAAGAATCAAAATGCAGATGTGTTCTCACCCCTGAGGATTAAGATGGAATGCTCCGTTTCCAGTAAAGAGGGTCTCCAGTTGTCTACACTCACGATACGAAACAGCAGCATTGTGTTGCTATTTTACGCTGGTATTCTGTAAGAGCGTGGTCCTACGTTTGTCGAATGAACGTGTGAATGAATTGAACATTTTATACATGCTACAGCCATGCTGCAGCCATATTATGGTTATAGCA
The DNA here is from genome assembly GCA_033319125.1 of Parnassius glacialis. Classification (NCBI taxonomy): domain Eukaryota; kingdom Metazoa; phylum Arthropoda; class Insecta; order Lepidoptera; family Papilionidae; genus Parnassius; species Parnassius glacialis. The sequence goes on from JAVANC010000025.1 coordinate 6,868,405, forward strand.
CCAATGGGTTGGCTCGATCGGGGAAGGACCACGCTCTAACTTTTGTTTTATAAGATAGGGTGACAAACGAGCACACAGTCCACCTGATGGTAAGTTGTTGCTGTGACCCATAGACATCTACATTAATCCTCGTTTGCGAATCAAAATGCAGATGCGTTGTCACCCGTGAGGACTAAGTTAGAATGCCTCTTTTCCAGTAAAAAGAGTCTCCGGTTCTCTACACTCACCATACGAAACTTAGCAGTGTTAAACTGCTATTTTACGCTGGTATTCTGTGAGAGCGTGTTCCTTCCCCGGTCGAGCCGACCCATTCGTGCTACAACTATACTACTAATATAGCTGCAGCATGGCTCTACTACGTTGTAGATATAAAATTATACTCGATAAGGAATAAAATTCAGATTGTGTTGTCATCCCTGAGAACTTTTTGGTTTTTTTATAGAAGAGGGGGCAAACGAGCATGCGGCTCACCTGATGGTAAGTGACTACCGCCGCCCATGAACAATTGCAACACCAGGGGAACCAGGGAAATTGCAGATGCGTTGCCGGCCTTTTAAAAAGGAGTACACTCTTTTCTTGAAGGTCCCTAAGTCGTATCGGTCCGGAAAAATCACTGATGGTAATCGATTCCACAAGGAAGTTGTGCGAGGAAGAAAACATCTTCTAAATCGCACAGTGGTGGACCGCCAATCATCCAGATGGTGTGGATGATATCGGGAGTTCTGCCGCGATGTGCGTTCGTGAAATTTGGCGGCTTTAATTAATCCGAACAATTCCTCAGTGCACTCCCCGTGGTAGATGCGAAAGAAAATGCAAGGGGATGCAACATCTCTTCGCAGTGCCAATCTGTCGAGCCGATCGGAAAGGACTCGGTCGTGGACGATTCGAGCTGCTCTGCGCTGGATGCGGTCAAGTGGAAGGAGCTGGCACTGGGGAGTCCCTGCCCAGAGATGGGAACAGTATTCCATGTGAGGCCGAACCTGCGCCTAGTAAAGTTGCAGGCGGTGTGCCGGCATGAAATACTGTCCCGCTCTGCTGAGCTCGCCAAGCTTCTTAGAGGCCAATTTGGCCTTCTATTCCAAGTGACCACGAAATTGCACGTCACTCGATATGTCGACTCCGAGGATTCCAATACTGGCTGAGGCAAGAAAGGGAGTGCCTTGAAACTAAGGAGATACGACAAAGGGGTTCTTTTTAGCGGTAAACGCGCAAACTTGTGTCTTCTGAGGATTAAACTGGACTAGAATGACTAATAATAACTAAGATGAATTGTATAGCAATTAAAAAGCAGCTTAATGCTGTTGTGTTTCGTATGATGAGTGTAGACAACCAGAACCTTTTTACGGATTACGAGACATTCTAACTTACTTGAACATTTTAGTCTTAATTAATTCTTAATAGATTTAGATGTCTATAGGCCACAGCGTGTACTGACCATTAGGTGCTCTACGTGCTCGAAATAACATTTCCTTATTCTCTTTCTTGTGTTCTCTGACTCGACTTGAGTAAAGGAAATTTTGTATACTTTGCATGTATTTTGGTGTTTTATATTTTTAAGACTTGAAAAGACATGCTAGCTTGTAATGAATTTCTTTTTGAGGATAAAGTGCCTGTTTAAATATACGTTCATGTGTGCTCTTATGAGAACGACGAAAATTTTGGACTTGCTGAAGTGCCTTACTTTCATTACAAATTTTAAAACGAAGCGTGTGGAGAGGAAAAAAGTTTATCGAAAAGTGTGAAAACCCAGGTAATGTTATGTCCGCTCACTTATTTTTATCAAAGTTGAATGTGGCGCTGCAAAGCCACAATTCGCTGCGTTTTAGTGATTTATTACTCAATTACCTCGGCATATTCGTAATAACTCCTGCATGAAATACTGCGCCCGTGGGATTTAAGAGTGGAGATTCAGTATTTGTTCAAATTGTACGGAGCAATAAGAACTAAAACTAAAAAGGAGGAATGAGTTTTTGGGTAACACCTACCTGGCTACTGAGTGACAAGATCTGGTTTCAAATTACAATCAGATGCAGCTGGGTGGCATTCATATTTCAAAGTGAATGATTTTTAAATAAATAATCTGCAGTCATCTATATAGTCTTAAATATAATATATGCAAATTATATGTACAAAATGTTTGGAATTTACTTATTAGGTTATTATCTTATATGTTACACTATATTCTAAGTTACAATTATTTTTATAACAAAATATATTCTTAAAACCCGGAAGTCACACTACGTACTCGAGCATTGTGGCAAATCAAATGCTCCCTACCTTTTTAGAAATTAGAGACAATCTAAGCCCAGCTGTAGAACATGAATAGGCTGTTTCTTTACCTTTCTCTTTAATTTTCATCACTAACATTACAGCCGAACATAGGGCTATCCAAGGCATGCTATAAAACAGGGTTCTGAGTCACCTGCATCCATCGACTTCCTGAATGCCTTATCAGGTCATAACTCCATGTAGTGGATGATCATCCAACACTGCTTGACAATATGAGGCTGCCACTCGAGAATTTCTCTTTCATATTGGTAGTTGTTACATCGAGCTATATGGCCGGCCCATTGTCGATTCAGGTTACTGATACGTTTGGCTATCAAACTCCAAATATTGCCCTCTTCATAGCTTGTTTAGCGGTCTTAGGCATCCGCATGTAGCCAGCGCTTGCCAGATTTTCCTTATAAGTAATGCTGTTGCTCATCACCAGGCTGTGAAATATCTGTTCAACTTTCTTGAATGGATTTTACGCCCTTAGTAAGGCGTCAGAGATTTGCTCGTAAATCAACAAAATATACCGCGGTCAGTGAGGGTACTGTTGCTCTGTAACTAACAGTAAACCAGGAGAAATCAGCATGATTATCATACGACCGATCCGAAGTGGCCACTTCGAATGTACGTTAGTGGACTTCGGCCGGAGTTCGCCCCTATGGACTAAGATGGAATGACCCCTTACCAGTTAAAAGATCTCCAGTTCTCTACACTCGCCATACGAAATACAGTAGTATTATACAGTATTTTATGCTGGTATTCTGTGTAGTCGTAGTCCTTCTCCGGTTACACTGCAGCTATACTTCAGCGGGACGCTACCAAATAAATATCTGTAATACGACGCGCTGTTTTTCCCACCCTTTACGGCAGACAGTCAGGCGGTGGCGGAGCTAACAAACTGGATCTCCACCGAACCTATTAAGAACTCGGTTATGTCATGATCCCTGAAAAGTCTTTGTCAGCGGCGGTGTCGTATGACAGGTTCACATTCTCTTTAAAATAGTCTAGCAGGGCGATGGCTGCCACGTGTGTCGTACTTGTGCTGCTTACTTATTGGGACTGGTCTGCTCGGGTTTGCTTCTTACTTACTAAGCTTGTGCAAGTTTAATAAAAGACATGATTTGATTATCTATTGGTAGTGTAGGAATATTGTGCCATTTTCCTTTAAAAAAAGTACAAAAAGAAGATGACTGCGGAGTTGCTTTCGCAATTTCTTCTCCGGACAGAGTAACCTCAATTTAAACCGTAGTAGATTAAAAAAATGTTGAAGTTTGACAAACGAAATGTTTATTTCTTACATCGAAAATTATAGGTTTTTATTTAATGTACACCTGTCCCATCTAGTTAATACGTATTGTATTACTTTAAAAAAAAAACCAGTAAGTTTAAAATATAATAGAAGTTATGCACTGAGTTGCAATATCGCCCAATGCATATTTACAAAATTATGAAAATCGCGCTCCAAAATATGACGCTTTGCAGCTACGAATACCTTTTCATATTATTTGTTGTAGGGATTATTTTTAATGAGACAGAACTTGGTAAATATTCTCATTTAATTAATTAAACAGAACATAGTTTTTTAAAATAAATTAGTGCTTTTACTTAGACGTCGCCTGATAATAAGTGTTGGGTCAGTGACTTAGTTTAACAAACTTTTATTCACATTCAAGTTTGCCCTACAACGGGTCGGGCTCATTTCCAGCAATGGATAATACAGATAAATGTTAAATTTCACTTTATACCTGGCGCGAAGATACGAAATGTAATGTAGTTAAAGAAACGAAGGCGACAGATTTTTAAATCCTTATTTGAAAGGAAATTTAATTAGATGACAATCATGTTAAATCGATTCTAAACTTATATTTAAATAATTTGTTTCCCTATTTTCTGAGAGACATTTTTTCCAGCAAAAGTTTCTGAGAGACATTTTTTTCCAACAAAAGTCTAAATATTATTCCAAAGAAGATGCTTATTGTAACAATCGATTTATTTACAAAAAAGGAGATTTATCTTATGATAATTTTGTAATTAGTTAGTTCATATTTAAAAGATTGGTCATCATACAATAATTTTCATTGTTGCAATCGAACTCTCTCGGCGTCGCTTTTGTTTGATATTAGACGTTCAGTATAGTTTTATGGGCCATAATGTGTCATATGTCCTCATATAATAACAGACGGGAATTACTGGTCGGAGTACTAGATACTACATCACGCGTTCTAAGTTTGAAACCCAGCTAGAGCCAATATTTGAATAAAATGTGTGGAATATGTTGTGAATATCCCCGATCTGCAATCAAATCGCCAAGCAAATATTACCTGCGCAATTGCAATGGAGTGGCGTCATATGCTGCCACCTGGGCTTGGAACCAAAAATTAAGCCCCCGTAGTCCCAGCTCCTTATGCAGTCGTTTCTTAAATGTGCCTTGGATATACATTAAAATTACAAGTTCTGTTATAACAATGTCTTAAGTATCGGCGAGTAGAATAGCCACCACCCAATATCATCCCATAGCTATCGTAAAAGACAAAAGAGGAATATGAAACAGAAGACCGGTAGTATGTTCCTGATAACATCTCGAATTAATGAAAAAACTACGGTTGCCAATAAGCCTGATAAGCGTGCCAACTATGCAAAATATTCACTATATGAGGCACTCCATGGGAGAGGCCTATGTTCAGCAGTGGACATTTGATAAGCTGTTATATTGATGATGAAGATGAGTTAGTAGTTTGTCACACACGCTGCCACGTTCTCAGTCCGCCGAACGTTTTATATATAGCCACTGACCTTAGGAAGAAGTTCAAATATTGGATATTGAATTTGCCGTTTGTAAAATTTCTTTCAGTAATTGTTATTTTCGAATACAAATGAACCTGTCTCGCTCAAGGTTACTATCGTTCCGATTCACTTTATTGTAAAAGTTGGAAACTACTTAAAGTTAGTCGATTGTAAATTCGTATCACAAAGCCAACCAGAGAAATATTTAAACGAAGTTTTTATTGTGTTAAGTAAAGAAACAAACTTATATATACTTTGTTGTAAGTATGTGATTGCTAAAGAACGTGAATATAGGTAAATAGGCAGTTTAAACTTAGATAAAAGATGCCCTGTATTTCTCCCTTGGAATCCAGAAAGAATCTCCTTTTTACCTATTTCTACCGCCAAATAGCAGTGCGTGCACTGCTGTGTCCTGATCTGTAGAGTAATGAGAGGACCATATTATTAAGAGCTGTGAGACATTCCATTTTAGTCCACAGAGGTGACAACGCAGAGACTTTTTTATTTAAAGTTCGTTGTAAGTGTCTCTATGGGCTGCAGTAGACACTTACCTTAGGTGGACTGGTGTCTGTGTTGTTTATATCTGTGCAGATATATAAGAGATGGTTATATCGCCATCTATTGCAGTCGTGCAGTCTTTCTATAATTTCCAACAGACTTAACGACACTTACGGCGAGCGATATGGGTTATCTTAAGGTGAAACAAGACTGTGGTCAACGCGGTATTTATAGTTTGCAATGATAAAAGGGTTTATATAAAATGAATTCTTTTATATATTACGACTCAATTGAGCAAATATATAAATCATAGTCATCAATATACATCTATTAAGACCTGATCTTGACTTATATAACAGATCTTTACCCATGAAATTGACGTTTTGCTGTGATGGACTTTTCAATTATTTAAAATATTTTTTGTTTGGCTAAGAATTCCAATTTTAAATTAATTTTATTTTAAAATCATGGAATTCTTTTCTCTAAATTAGTCATCACAATTGAATCTTTTGCGTCGTCATGGATACGTTAAAAATTCAAGTAATTATAGAATACCGGTACCGTCGTTTTTTTTTTATAGGATAGGGTGACAAACGAGCACACAGTCTACCTGATGGTAAGTAGTTGCTGTGGCCCATAAACATCTACATTTATCCTCGTTTGCGAATTAAAATGCAGATGCGTTGTCACACCGTGAGGACTAAGTTAGATTGCCTCTTTTCCAGTAAAAAGGGTCTCCGGTTCTCTACAATCACAATACGAAACACAGCAGTGTTAAACTGCTAGTTTACGCTGGTATTCTGTGAGAGCGTGGTCCTTCCCCGGTCGAGTTGACCCATTCGTGCTACATCTATACTACTAATATAGTTGCAGCGTGGCTCTACCACGTACAAAACGTCGTCGTGGCGACAACGGGGCACAAGCGGCATGCAACGCCAACGACATCTATTTTCTGTGATGTAAGTGCTGTTAGCCTTTATTGCTCTTGCAGCTTCATCTGATACAGGACTGAAAGACCACGAACTATCAACGACAGAGCGAATACTAAAAACGAACGTACCACCTGTTATTGGTTTGACCGCTTACGTAGTCTATATTGCTCTTGCAGCTACATCTGATACAGGACTGAAAGGCCACGAACTACCAACGACAGAGCGAATACTAAAAACGAACGTACCACCTGTTATTGGTTTGACCGCTTACGTTCTGGATATTTAAACCTGAAAATAAACCCCGTAGTCGTCCGAAAATTTTGGTCAAAAATTAAAAGATATTGTGGAAGCTGATTATACTCAATCAACGACAGCAGCTTTCAACGTTAGTATCAAAACAATATCGGTCCACTTGCGTTAATTTGGCAAAGAAAAAAAGCTTTCCAAATGGGTGCCCCACGAACTCAATGATCGCCAGCGCGAAGTACGCGTCGAGACGTGCCTTGCACTGCTCAACAGGCACATAAACGAAGAATTTGTGAACCACATTGTTACCTGCGACAAAAAATAGATTTTGCTTGAAAATCGCAAGCGCTCAGTAAGTTGATTGGTTCAAAACCTAAACAATGCCCTAAACAAAAACTTCATACCAAACACAATAAAAAGTTACAGCTTCTTATCAAACAAGATGAGCATTACTGTAGATGTGTACTGCAAAGAACTGAACACGATAATGGAGAAGATTGCAAGAAAGTTAGTTTTGGTAAATCACTCGTCCCCGCTGCTCGTACACGACACTGCGTGACCACATACTGCACAACAGATGGTCTTCAAGTTGCATGACCTGGGGTTGGAAGCTCTTCATCATCCATTCCACTCACAAGACCTTGCGCCTACAGACTTCTACTTCCTCTAGAAGTTGAATAACTATTGGCGGGAAAAAAGTTCAATTTCCGAGCTCCCGGCCAGCTGATATCTTCATCATCAGGCAGGGCATCAGTAAACTGCCACTACGTTGGAAAAGATGCATCAATTGCATGGGTCATCACTTTAATTAATAGTTTCCGACAGTGGTAGAATCACGCGGCAGCTTTTGCTGTCGCACAAATGGGCCGGCTCGAACTGGGGTGGTACCACGACTTTACAGAAAACCAGCGTGAAGTAGAGATTTACCTCTGCGTTTCGCTTGGTGAGTGCAGGTGGCCGGAGGCCCTTTTTACTGGAAATGAGGCATTCCATCTTAGTCCTCACGGGTGACAACGCATCTACATTTTGATTTGTAATAGAGTATAGATGTAGATGTCTAAGGGCCGCAGCAACCACTTACCATCAGGTGGACTGTGTGCTCGTTTGTCACCCCTTTCCTATAAAAATAAAAAAAATAAAAAAAAAATAAAAAAATATATATAAGAAGAAAAACTGTGAGTGACTATTTCATAGAAAACGACAATTTCATAGGTAAAAACCTAATAATTTAAACTAATAATTTAAACTAATTTAATCTAAGGTTATTTACATCTATTACTACATAATACTTTGAACCTGCGCACTTTTGTTGTTGTACATATTAAAACGTCATTCTACTTATGACCTTAGATATAAGCGACCTGTTTAAATATTTACGTTCAGTTTGGTTTCATAATTCTCAGATAGAAGTTGTTTAAATTAATTAAGATAATAAAACTATTAAAATGAAATCTGTAATTTGTTTCATGTTATTGGCTGTTGTCAGTGTGGCACTCTGTGATACCGTTCCACATTCACGGGGATGTATATACATTATGGGAAGATGTAAGTAACAAACAGTTTTAATGATAAGTGTGTGCTTTTAAATTAATAAAATGACATAGAATTTAAAACTAGTCATTTAATAAAAAGTGACTATATATGATTTTTAATAATTAGAATTAAAATTAAAGAAATTATATTATTTTATTAAATAATATAATTTATTCTATATGTGTGTACTAAGTCTAAGCACCGACTACAGAATGTGAAATTATTGTATTTTTTTAGTTATACGTATTATTTATGAATAGTTTTTTTTGTTATTGTGTGTCCCTGTACTCGAAAATCTAAAAGGACTTAACACGACAATTAATCAGCTAGATACGATTTTACTCTCCTCACGGCTAGGTGAGGCGTAAGTGACTTGCATCCTGGATTTTAGTGACATTATCATAAATTTAAATAAAGAATAAATTTTTATCTAGCAAAACAGTAATAATTACATTGATAGACCGCTCCCACGTCCGTCATTCACATTCGATGGACAGATTAACCGGCTCCTCGTTATTTACTTTGAGAGTAATAGATGATCCTTTCGGAATTGAAGAGAGTAATCTGTTGTCGAAAATAGTATGTTAATAGTAAGTTAACTCACTTTTTATTGACTTGCAGGTTACAGAGAATGTGAGGAGGGTACTCAAGCTTATGCTCTTGGATGTGGTTATTTGACAAAGGAGGCGACCTGCGATGAACCAAATCCCCAACCAGACACGCGTGGAAAGATTTGTGACTTTTCTGCTTGCTACTGCGCTCCTCCAACTGTCAGGGACCCCGTCACCAAGAAATGTGTCCCGCTTGAAGAGTGCACCAAAAAGGAATAATTTGTAACATACAAGAACACGACTTTTTGAATTACACAGCATTTTAATAAAATGTGTTATTTATAACATTCTCTATTCATGTTTTTTCTAAATTACTAAGTTGTTATACGTCACATTATATTTAAGTCTATCTTTTTTATCATGAACTAAGTTTTTTATTTTGGGTTGGGTGATAAATGAGCAAGTCTACGTGATGGTTTGTAAATGCTGTGGTCGATTGATGCCTGCCGATGGCTCGTTTTGAGAAAAGAGGGTATCTGACCGGTACTCGTCACACATTTCACGAAACAGCAGCGTATTGCTGCTATTTAACGTTGTGGAGAACGCGTTTTTTTTTCGCAATTGAAACAACCCATTAGTAATGCACCCACAGTGCCTGTAGTGACTCTGAGTACAACGTTAAAATTATATGCACTCATTCCTCTTCGTGCTTAATCGCATTCAGCAAAATTATGTTTAATATTGTAACAAAGTGATAGGCAGCAGCGTATTGCCAATAACAAATAAAAATATTAAAAAACTAAAACTGCCAACCCGCCTGCCAAGCAGGTAACTATTGCCAACGTCCTCAGGGATATCGGGCAATCTATGGAAAAGGCCTCTGTTCAACAGTGGACTCTTGATAGCTTGCGTAGGTAACGGTATGCTAATTATTGCTACAAAAGTTTGATACATCTCTCTTAACATAATCATCATCCTCATCATCATCACAACCCGTGGCAGTCTACTTTCAAGATAATGCAGTACTTTTTTATTTCTTATAAATTCATTTTCAAACCAAATAAACGAACCTCTTAGACACGTGAGAACACAAGAAGATCGCATATAAAGCTACGAATATATTTTCTTAACCGAATTTAGTTTTGCAAATTTAATCACGCTTGCTAAGAAAATATTTCAGAACGACGCAATAACACTTTGACCTTTCGATATCCACGCTGTAGGCTATGAGCTCTGACGTATGTACGGGATGGCCAAATACGTCTTTATAACCTTGTACATCATTTTATTGTCGAACCTTCTGAGAAATATGCGCTATTTTTCAACGAAAAAAGGCATTATTGACAGTCGCATTATTTATAACATACGCTCATGTTTTCTTTAAATAAAATGGAAGTGACAAACGCAAATATAATAAACGGGTAGAGCCATGCCCAGTTGATGTGCAATTATTTTATTCTTTATAGTTCTTTAAAGTCGGCTTTTACTTTTTATTAATAATTATTATTACCCTATTGAGTGTCTTCAAAATTGCGTATAGCGAAGATTTTGCGTAATATACATACAAAAACATACAGCCGAATTGTAAACCTCCTTTTTTATAGTCGGCTAAAAGCTGATGGATTCTCTTACGAGGTCATTACACTGCATTTTGATTAATATTTTTTTAATAAAAAATTCAAAAGCAAATAGAAAAATTTAAACACATTGTGTTTAAATTTTTCTTAGTAGTCCCGAATGAAAGCTGAATTGGAAGAAAAGTTTTTCTTCATCGCGATTATTTAAAGTTATTCTATATTATCTAGCTTCTGCGTGACTACTTCGTGTAAAAGTTTTCCTTTACAGCGCTCCGTCGAACTCGTTAAACTCTATCGACACTCTCACTCGTCTCGCTTGGCAAGCGGAGTAACGATCGCGGTAGGAGCCTCACGCACGTGTACCGTTGCTGCCCGTCGCCAGCCAGGATATTGCCATTATTTGTAAACAACAGTTCTTTGCGCAAAAAGGTTGTCTAGAATGAATAGTTTCCATAGCGATAAGACCGCCTATTGTACCTTCTATATGATTTATTTCTTTCTGTTTTTGTTTAAATGTGTATTGGTGAAAAAAAATTATTGATTGCTTGATTCATATTTATGCCAGCCATTTACGAGATGTGATACATCCATCGATGATTATTTGAAAAAAGCTGGTGGTTTTTAAGTTATCCAATAGTAAAGAACAGTGTTTTTATACAGTTGCATGAGAAAATAACATCACGACATCCAGTTTACTAAGATTAAATTAAGCTTCAACATAGGTCGCAACTTTGGAGAGTTTAAGGCAAGAGTAGGTTCCGCGATAGTTTGTTTACAACTTGTCGTCAATTTGAAGTAACAGAACCCGACGACAATGCGGTGTTTATTGGACTTAACCTGTGCCAGTTAAATGGTAAGTAAGCCATTTCTGAAGATAGGAAGTTTATTTATTCATTTATTTAAACTTTATCGAAACTCATCAATCAGTACAGGATCAAAAGACGGACTTAATGCTAAAAGTATTCTCTGCCAGTCAACCTTAAGGCAGTAATAAAACTACGAAGATGGTTACAAAGAACATATTTTAAGAGAATATAATATAACATACAGAAAGATACATAAAATACCGATTTAACTACAACAGACATAAGTACTATAATGCTCCACGTTACCCTTAAATATGTTTACATAAGAAAAAAATATATAAAATAGTTTAAATATTCAAAAATAATTAAAGACTACAAACTGTATTCAAATTCCCAGGCGATGATATGGGATGTCATAAGAAGTGACAGAAGGGAAATTAAACAAATGGGCAGCAGCATCTCTCTGATTATCATCACTCAAAATAATAAAAACACTATGTGTGCCAACCCGCATGCCAAACGCGGCAACTATGGCAAATATCAACGCTATGGTAATTAATAGAATCGGGCGTTACTTTGCAGAAATCTTGCCTGTTCCAAAAAAAGGCAGCCGTGCCAACCCTGCTAATTATCGGCCAATCTAAATTACATTACGCATAAGCGACCTATTTAAATCTTTACGTTCAGTTTGGTTTCATGATTCTCAGATAGAAGTTGTTTAAATTAATTAAGATAATAAAACTATAAACATGAAATCTGTAATTTGTTTCATGTTATTGGCTGTTGTCAGTGTGGCACTCTGTGATACCGTTCCACATTCACGGGGATGTATATACATTATGGGAAGGTGTAAGTAACAAACAGTTTTAATGATAAGTGTGTGCTTTTAAATTAATAAAATGGCATAGAATTTAAAACTACTCATCTAAAAAAAGTGACTATATATGATAAATTAAAATATTTGCATTTGATTGTGTCCAATTTAAAAATTACTTACAGCAGAGCTACGCTGCAACGTAATTTAGCTGCAGCATAAATAGTTAGACTGGACAAATAAATATATAAATAAAAAGTAAAAAATACAATGTTAAAATTGAAACATACAGCTTAATAAATACTTGTGAAAAAACGGTTTATGACTCGGTTGTAAGGGGAAACCCATTCCTCCTGCTATTCTGCCCCAGCCTTAGGGCATTAACCATACAGGGTCTTAGGCAAGTGATGAAACACACGTACTATAAAACAAAACTTACAAAAAAATTTAAACAAAAAATAAATAAAACTAAAAATACATACAAAAAATCATAAAACCTAAATTAGTGGCGAGAAACAAATACCTTTTTCCCTGGTAATGAGGCACTCTTAGTGCACATGTGTGACAACGTATCTGCATTTGATTCTTAGAGGATACACTTTCCACATTTTTAATAGGTGAAGGTACGCCATATTGTTACCCTCACTTCTCACTTCTATAGAATTAAATCTGATATTTATCACTTAATTAGTTTAGCTTACTTCTTTACAAGTTACAACGTGTCAGAGCTTCTCTTAGCTTATTTAGAATGCAAGAATAGATGAAGATTCCATCTAGTGTGGCGTCGCTTTACACTTGGCTTACCCAATTTACTGATGCGCAAAATCCTCCCTACTACTGGAGATTCTCATGTCCAGCAGTGATGAAGACAAAGTAGGAGAAAATATACTTGTGCTATCAATGAATGTGTTTATATAGAATTAATTAATTTAATTAGTTACATTATGCTATATATAATTAATTATCGTCACGGGTATCTCTAATGAACTCCATTTCATCCCTTTTAAGCGAATTCAAAAAAGGGAGATGTTTCACATTTGACTGTATGTTTCTTAGTTAGTATGTAATGTGTTATCTTTGTAAATTGTGAAACTATTTTGATATGTTTCTATTAATTAAGTTATACTTCGAGACGGTTCCGAATTAATTTGAAGATAAAATTTCACCCCTAATGGTGGAAAAATAATGAACGAAGTTTTTAATGAAACTATTAAGACTAAGGAGTTTCTGATATTCCTTATTTCACTGAAAAGCTTAAAAAGAAATTTGATAAGAAGTAAAAGCTGAATTCGAAGATAAAGCTCAGGACCAACAACTTCACACGCTTTCCGATGCACGGGAAGTGAAATATGTGAAATAACGACAACTTTCTGTCTTACTAAATATAATAAAATAATATATTTTCTTCTATATACTACGTCTAAGCACCGACTACAGAATGTGAAATAATTGTATTTTTTTTAGTTATACGTATTATTTATGAATAGTTTTTTTTGTTATTGTGTGTCCCTGTAGTCGAAAATCTAAAAGGACTTAACACGACAATTAATCAGCTAGATACGATCTTACTCTCCTCACGGCTAGGTGTGGCGTAAGTGACTTGCATCCTGGATTTTAGTGACATTATCATAAATTTAAATAAATAATAAATTTTTATCTAGCAAAACAGTAATAACTACATTGATAGACCGCTCCCACGTCCGTCATTCACATTCGATGGACAGATTAACCGGCTCCTCGTTATTTACTTTGAGAGTAATAGATGATCCTTTCGGAATTGAAGAGAGTAATATGTTGTCGAAAATAGTATGTTAATAGTAAGTTAACTCACTTTTTATTGACTTGCAGGTGACAGAGAATGTGAGGAGGGTACTCAAGCTTATGCTCTTGGATGTGGTTATTTGACAAAGGAGGCGACCTGCGATGAACCAAATCCCCAACCAGACACGCGTGGAAAGATTTGTGACTTTTCTGCTTGCTACTGCGCTCCTCCAACTGTCAGGGACCCCGTCACCAAGAAATGTGTCCCGCTTGAAGAGTGCACCAAAAAGGAATAATTTGTAACATACAAGAACACGACTTTTTGAATTACACAGCATTTTAATTAAATGTGTTATTTGTAACGATCTCTATTCATGTTTTTCTAAATTACTAAGTTGTTATACGTCACATTATATTTAAGTCTGTCTTTTTTATCATGAACTAAGTTTTTTATTTTGGGTTGGGTGATAAATGACCAAGTCTACGTGATGGTTTGTAAATGCTGTGGTCGATTGACGCCTGCCGATGGCTCGTTATGAGAAAAGAGGGTATCTGTCCGGTACTCGTCACACATTTCACGAAACAGCAGCGTATTGCTGCTATTTAACGTTGTGGAGAACGCGTGTTTTTTCGCAATTGAAACAACCCATTAGTAATGCACCCACAGTGCCTGTAGTGACTCTGAGTACAACGTTAAAATTATATGCACTCATTCCTCTTCGTGCTTAATCGCATTCAGCAAAATTATGTTTAATATTGTAACAAAGTGATAGGCAGCAGCGTATTGCCAATAACAAATAAAAATATTAAAAAACTAAAACTGCCAACCCGCCTGCCAAGCAGGTAACTATTGCCAACGTCCTCAGGGATATCGGGCAATCTATGGAAAAGGCCTCTGTTCAACAGTGGACTCTTGATAGCTTGCGTAGGTAACGGTATGCTAATTATTGCTACAAAAGTCTGATACATCTCTCTTAACATAATCATCATCCTCATCATCATCACAACCCGTGGCAGACTACTTTCGAGACAATGCAGTACTTTTTTGTTTCTTATAAATTCATTTTCAAACTAAATAAAAGAAACGCTTAGACACGTGAGAACACAAGAAGATCGCATATAAAGCTACGAATATATTTTCTTAACCGAATTTAGTTTTGCATATTTAATCACGCTTGCTAAGAAAATATTTCAGAACGACGCAATAACACTTTGACCCTTCGATATCCACGCTGTAGGCTATGAGCTCTGACGTATGTACGGGATGGCCAAATACGCCTTTATAACCTTTTACATCATTTTATCGTCGAACCTTCTGAGAAATATGCGCTATTTTTCAACGAAAAAAGGCATTATTGACAGTCGCATTATTTATAACATACGATCATGTTTTTTTTTAAATAAAATTGAAGTGACAAACGCAAATGTAATAAACGGGTAGAGCCATGCCCAGTTGATGTGCAATTATTTTATTCTTTATAGTTCTTTAAAGTCGGCTTTTACTTTTTATTAATAATTATTATTACCCTATTGAGTGTCTTCAAAATTGCGTATAGCGAAGATTTTGCTTAATATACATACAAAAACATACAGCCGAATTGTAAACCTCCTTTTTTAAAGTCGGCTTAAAGCTGATGGATTCTCTTACGAGGCCATTACACTGCATTTTGATACAAATTGTTTATAAAGATAGAAATAAAAGTTTATATTTTTTTAATAAGAAATTCAAAAGCAAATACAATGTGTTTGACTTTTCTTAGTTGTCCCGAATGAGAGCTGAATTGGAAGAAAGGTTTTTCTTCACCGCGATAAATTAAAGTCGTTCTGTTCATACTTTGTGAAATCGAAGCTACAAATCAAAACAAAATCAATCAAACAAAAAAAATCAATGGGCCTCTTGAAGTAATTATTGTAAATATAAAACACGTTTTTTATAGTTTCCTTGTTTTATATACCACTTTAACATTACACTATAAAACACTAGTATTTTTAGTGTTTTATAGTGTAATGTTTTATTATGGCAGAGCTACGCTGCAGTTGTATGATGGTTGTATTCGCGGTAGCACCACGCTATAGCTTTATTATAATTATATCGCGAATGGCTTATCTCGACTGGGGGACTTATTTTTAATAGAATACCAGCTTAAAATATTAGCTTAATGCTGCTGTGTTTCGTATGGTGAGTGTAGAGAACCGGTGACCGTTTTTACTGGGAACGAGGCATTCCATTTAGGCTCGACGCATCTGCATTTTGATGCTTAATCGAGAAAAGATGTTCATTAACCCCATAATCTAGCTTCTGCGGGACTACTTCGTATAAAAGTTTTTCTTTACAGCGCTCCGTCGAAATCGTTAAACTCAATCCAAACTCTCACTCGTCTCGCTTGGCAAGCGGAGTGACGATCGCGGTAGGAGTCCTCACGCACGTGTACCGCTGCTGCCCGTCGCCGGCCAGGATATTGCCATTATTTGTAAGCAACAGTTCTTTGCGCAAAAAGGTTGTCTAGAATAAATAGTTTCCATAGCGATAAGACCGCCTATTGTACCTTCTATATGATTTATTTCTTTTTGTTTTTGTTTTAAAGTGTATTGGTGAACAAAAAATAATATATTTATTGATTGCTTCTTTCATATTTTATGCCTGCTTGAAAAAAGCTGGTTGTTTTTTAAGTTATCCAATAGTAAAGAACAGTGTTTTTATACAGTTGCATGAGAAAATAACATCACGACATCCAGTTTACTAAAATGAAATTAAGCTTCAACTTAGGTCGCAACTTTGGAGAGTTTAAGGCAAGAGTTTTTTAAGGTCATCGCGGTAAGTTTTGGCGTCAATTTGAAGTAACAGAACCCGACGACAATGCGGTGTTTATTGGACTTAACTTGTGCAAGTTAAATGGTAAGTTAGCCATTTCCGAAGATCAGAAGCTTATTTATTAATTTATTTAAACTTTATTGAAACTCATCAATCAGTACAGGTTCAAAAGGCGGATTTAATGCTAAAAGTATTCTCTGCCAGTCAACCTTAAGGCAGTAATAAAACTACGAAGATGGTTACAAAGAACATATTTTAAGAGAATATAATATAACTTACATAAAGATACATAAAATACCGATTTAACTACAACAGAGATAAGTACTATAATGTTCCACGTTACCCTTAAATATGTTTACATTAGAAAATCGTACATATATAAAATAATTTAAATATTCAAAATTAATTAAAAACTGGGGGTCACTGTAGAAGCGTGCTCGTCGCGACCCCTGCCAGCCCTTTTCAGGGCTGCAATTCTACTTAGCTGCGCACCCATGTCAACGAGGGTTAGGGCGTCCCCCCAAGGCGACGCACACCAGCTCGTCCCCGTTGGTGTGGAATGCAGCGCGCAAAGCGGCGATGGGGACCGCCACCCGTCACGCACAGCCCCACACGGCGGAAGGTGGAGGACAGAGTGCAGAGTTGGCACGTGGAATGTTAGAGGAGGCATGAGAGATAAGACGAATGAGTTGATCGAAATAATGAAAGAAAGAGAATTAGATGTCGTGTGTATGTCGGAGACCAAACGGAAGGGCAGTGGTACTGAAGAGCTCCCTGGCGGGGCGTTAGCTCTATGGTCCGGAGTCCCGGAGAGCGAGAGCGCCCGCCAGGGAGTGGGGGTGCTGCTGTCGTCTCGGTTGGTCGATGTTATGACTGAATATAAGGTTGTGAACTCAAGACTTCTCTGGGTTCGCTTTAAATTGGGACTGACGAAGTTATTCCTTTTGGCTGTTTATGCGCCGGTAGCTTCGTCGTCCAGGGCTGAGCTGGAGGAGTTTTGGGAGAATGTAAGAGAAGTTCTAGATTTGGCTAAGGGAAACGAAAGAATTGTTGTATGTGGTGATTTGAATGGATGGGTTGGTACCGCTCGACCAGGGTACGAGTCGGTGCTTGGAAAGTTTGGCGATAAAAGGGTTAATGATGCTGGCAAGCTTATACTGGCGGTATGCAAGGAAAAGGGTCTTCTTGTGACAAACACTATGTTTAATCACAAGAAGATCCATATGTATACTAGAGAAAGCAAGAATGAGAAAAGTATGATCGATTTGTTCCTGGTGGATGACCGACTGCGAAAACAGGTGATGGATACGCGAGTGTTCAGGGGTGCTGACCTGGGAACGGATCACTATCTAGTGATTACTAGATTTAGGGGTCTGTTCGCGGGTTGGCGCTACCGGACGGCAGTAACAGAACCACAGTCGGTCTGTCGCATCCGAAGCTGGAAGCTTCAGGAAGCGGATACTAGGGACAAATATCATGCGAGGGTAGCCGAAAAGCTTGACAACATCGATGGCAGAAAAGAATGTGTTGAAAGAACATGGCAGAACCTTAGGGATGGAATGGTAAGTGCAGCGGAAGAAGTGTGTGGAACGATTAAAAGAGGCAGTAGTAAAAGAAGAGATGCATGGTGGAATGATGAAGTGAAAGAAGCTGTAAAGAAGAAGAAGAAAGCATGGTTAGACTACTTGGCCTCTAGTAATGATAAGGATATGAGAGAGAAGATGAAAGAAAGATATAAGCTGCAGAAAGTTCACACGAAAGCATTGATTGAGGAAGTGCGTGAAAGGTGTAGAATGGAAGCGGACGAAAGGTTGTCGCACAACTTTAAGGAGAACTCCAAACTCTTCTGGAAAGAGGTTGGAAGGACCCGAAGTGGTGCGACGGCCTTAAGAATGAACAAAGTGCTTTCGAGAACTAATGACGTCCTCTCAGAAAAATCGGACGTCATGCAGCGATGGAGCGAATTTTATAGAGAAATGTATGCGTGTGATGATCTTAGTGAGGGATCCGGGGATGACGTCGAGACTGGTACGCCAGACCCGGACCTCGATGACACTGAGGTCATCAGTATGAAAGAGATTGAACGTGCGATTCGAAGTTTGAAATGTGGTAAGGCTGCGGGACTAGACAGAGTTACTGCTGAAATGGTCAAGTATGGTGGGCCTCGCGTCTGGGACAGCTTTCATCTGCTGTGCAATTTGTGCTGGCGGACGGGGGATGTCCCGGATGATTGGCGATCCGCAGTCATTGTGCCTTTATATAAAGGTAAAGGTTCACATTTTGACTGCGGGTGCTATCGGGCGATCAGCTTGACCAGTTTAGCAAGTAAAGTTTATTCGAAGGTTTTGACACGTAGGATGCAAGAGAAATCGGAAAGATTTCTATGGGAGGCACAATGCGGATTTAGACCTGGAAGAGGATGCACGGATCAAATGTTTTCTCTCCGCATGATCACGGAAAAGCTTCTGGCTGCTAACCAGAAGATTTTCTGTGCTTTTGTGGATCTTGAGAAAGCATTTGATAAGGTTGTAAGGAAGAAAATGTGGGAACTGTTGCCGGGGTATGGTGTGGATGGTCGATTGCTAAGGGCTGTGCAGTCACATTACTGTGACTGTAAAGCCTGTGTGCGGGTAGGGCATGACCTGTCGCCCATGTTTAGCGTCCAAACGGGCGTAAAACAGGGTTGTGTCATGTCTTCCTGGCTGTTCATACTGTATCTCGACAGCTGTTTACAGAAACTGAAAGATAGCTGTTTGGGTGTGAAATTGGGTGACATTAAAGTAAATTGTCTGCTGTATGCTGATGATGCAGTGCTTATTGCACCATCAGAGGCAGAACTGCGGGCATTAGTCACGTGTATGAAAGAGGAATGTGAAATTAAAGGTCTCCGCTTGAATGCTAATAAAACTAAGGTTCTGGTATTTGAAAGGGACGAAGAGAGAACGAAGTGTGAAATATGGTTAAATCAGGAATGTCTAGAACAGGTAAATGAAATTGTATACTTGGGGAGTGCTTTTAGCCGGGATGGAAGATGTGATTTAGATGTGGACAGGCGTGTCGCTGCCGGAAACAAAGTCAATGGTGCCCTGACTGCGTTAGTCAAAAGGCAAGGCGTAGTGAAGAGTGCACGCCTTGCAATACATAACGCAGTGTTGGTACCGACTTTGTTATATGGCAGCGAAACCTGGGTATGCCAGAAGAAGCATAAAAGCAAGTTGAATGCAGTGGAGATGCGATCTCTTCGTAAAATGTGCGGCGTTACCATGGCCGACCGGAAGCGAAACGAAGAGATTCGCAATATGGCAGGTTTGAAAGATGACCTTATCACAAAAATTGATAAGGGCGTGCTTCGATGGTTTGGGCACGTTGAGCGAATGAGTGAAGACCGAATGGTGAAGAAAATATATAGCGCGAAAGTTAATTTTAAAAGGTGTCGAGGTAGACCGAGACTAACTTTCGAAGACCATGTGAGCAAATTGCTCGAAGAGGGGAGGGTCAAGAGTACTCAGATACCTAGACGTGCATGTATGAAGAAGATGATGAATCTGAAAGAAGCGAAAGAGGTATGTAAGGATCGTGACACTTGGCGATCTGTTCTCTCTGGCTACCCCGTCAGGGATTGTGCGTGACGATAAGTAATTAAAAACTACAAACTATATTCAAATTCACAGGCGATGATATGGGATGTCATTAGAAGTGACAGAAAAGAAATTAAACAGATGGGCAGCAGCATCTCTCTGATTATCATCACTCAAAATAATAAAAACACTATGTGTGCCAACCCGCATGCCAAACGCTGCAACTATGGCAAATATCAACGCTATGTGAATTAATAGAATCGGGCGTTACTTTGCAGAAATCTTGCCTGTTCCAAAAAAAGGCAGCCGTGCCGACCCTGCTAATGATCGGCCAATCTAAATTACCTCCATACTCTGCAAGATTATGGAGCGTATATTGAACGCCCGCTTAGTGGCATACCTAGAACAGAATGACCTCTGTAGTGACCGGCAATATGGATTTCGCCGAAATCGGTCAGCTGGGGACCTTCTAGCGTATACCACACAGGTATGAGGCGAGGCACTCGAGAACAGTAGGGAATCACTTGTTGTTTCCCTTGATGTCTCGAAGATCTTTGAGAGAGTTAAGTACAGTGATCCCTTTAGATAGCAGCCTTTTGGGTAAGCTTCCAGCGTACGGCTTATCCTTGGCCTGATTGAATGGGTAAAGGACTTTCTGAATGAACGGTCTCTCCGGGTCGTCGTCGATGGCTGCTCATTTGATCCTATAGCGACTAACGCCGGTGTTCCTCAGGAGTCCGTTCTCACAAACAAAAACAGAAACTTTTGTATTCAATAGATTATAATGAATACTTATTGAAAGTCACTCTTGTTTAATTTACCACTGGTTCGGAAAAAACTCCGTCCTGGGAAAAACCAGCAAGAAACCCAGCAGAACATTAAAGAAAACAGCTTACAATCATATATGTTACACAATTAACAACACATAGCAAGTCTATACTCTATATAAATAAATAAAATTTAAGTATCTCTTTGTAATGTTAAAATAACAGCTTTTTACTAAATATATATGAAAGAATATACGATACTGATAACAAAAACACTATTATTAAAATGTTTGTCTGTCTGTATGTCTGTTTATTTGTTCCGGCTAATCTCCAAAACGGCTAGACCAATTGTGACAGGACTTTCACTGGCAGATAGCGGATATTATAAGGAATAACTAAATGAATTAGGGTTCCGCGCAACATAATTAAACCCTAAATTACACGCGGGCGTAGTCGCGGGGAAGAGCTAGTTATAGATAGCTTACCAACCAAGTCCTAGGGTCAGTCGGAATCAAATCTAGTCCGAAAGAAAAGCTATGGTAGAACGTGTGAATCTCACACTACAGGCAGTCTCCAAATGGGGCGATGCCAATCTTGTGAAATCCAATGCCTCCAAAACACAAGTGTGTCTCTTCACTGCAAATGGAGCCAGCTCACATTGGCTCCGTCTTTACGAAATGTATCACTGGCATATATCCACCACCTTCAGTTGTTAGGGTTTGAGATATCCTCAAATGTGAACTTCGGGTGGTTCATTGAGTTCAAAGCCACAGCAGCTGCAAGGAAGCTGGAAGTCCTTGCAAAGTTGCGGCGATACTTCACGCCGGCACAACTGCTTACTTTATATAAAGCGCAAGTCCGGTCGTGCATGGAGTATATCAGCCATATATGTGCTGGTGCTGCAAAATGCTACCTAGCAGCTTTAGACTCAATGGTAAGGCGTGCTAATAAGCTTATTGGTGACCCGAATTTGGTTAAAACCAATTTTACCAGACTCGAACACAGATACAAAGTAGCCAACCATTCGGATTTCTACAGTATGCATTTGGGAGAGTCTGCGCAGGAATTGCATATATTAATTCCTCGCTCTCCCTTCCACCACCGGGCAACTAGACGTTTGGTCAGTCTCCACCTTTTCATTGTTGACTTACCACGAATTTGAACCAAATGGTTCGCTACGTCGTTTATCATGCGAACAGCAAAGGAGTGATATAAGTTGCCAGCATCTGTCTTTCCATCCGATTACAGCATGGGTGTCCTCAAGGCAAGAGTGAATAGGCTTTTGTTAAGTTAGCACGCTTCACCACTTACCAGCAGGTGGGATTGTAGATAAGCGCTGGCTTAGTAGAATATAATAAAAAACAATATATTAAAGTTAGAAAAAATTACTTTGCCTATATCCGCTTAGTGAATTTGAATGACGTGTCTTATCTAAATTAAATCAGAAACCGGTTAAAATTCTAAACCGGTTTCGGTCATTGACCCAAAACCGGTTTTTGAAGAAAACCGGTTCTTCACAAATTTAGGTTTAGGTAGTAAGAATTAACCGGTTAAAACCAAGTTTTGTAATGTCCCCCTCTCCCTTACCCCGCTTGCACCCAACTTTGTACGGCTGCCCTCTATTTAATTCACGAGATTTTTGGACACATCAACGATATATTCATTGCATCAACGCGACTGCCTTGTAACGTACTCCCTCGTATTTTTCATCTTTCAGCAACGATCATATTATAAATAACAAATGTAAGTTATCTTCACTTTAAAATTAAGTTTCGATATAAGTTTAATGTGACGTTATATATTTAAATTGACTTTAATTATATTTAACGTTTTCTATTAAAATTACGCTATACATCTTTATTTCAATGCCATTAGTTTTAGTAATATATTGCAATAAATGATGAACTTTCTTAACAGAACACGATATTTTTAAAAGTTTATTAAATAGTAATATGTTATAGTATTTTTGTTCTTTTTAGGACTAAAGTGAGGCAGATTACCAGATTTTTTTTTAATTAAGAAGCTCGTGATTAGGACCAACCTCTATCTCCGTCATTGCAATAATCAACAATGACCATTTGTGAGGTGTAAAGTTTAACTAGAAGTCATGTCTAAACACGATAAAAAACTGTTTGCCATGTTCAAAGAACAATGGACAAAATAAATTACCATTTTTCACATCTCATTAATGAGGAATTGACCAAATCTTATCATGTTGTATACGTACAAGATGCTACTAAAATATTAGATTTTGTAAATAGAGTGCAATATAACCACATAGATGAAATTAAATTTACTGATAAATTTTGTTAGTCTGTATGTCTGTTTGTTCCGGCTAATCTCCGAAATGGCTGGACCGATTTTGACGGTCCTTTCACTGGTCCGATTACCGACTGCCTCGTTGGTCTAGTGGCTACTAGCGTGACTGTGGATCAAGATTTGGTCCTGGGTTTGAATCTCGGGGCGTGCCAAGTACCGTTATTGGATTAATTTGGGTATAATGCGTGTTCTAGAGACCACCTTGATAGTCTTATTAAAGCCCTCAATCAAGCACTTAGAATTTTGGGTTTCCTCGTCGTACGTTTTTTTATAGAAAAGGGGGCAACGAGCATGCGGGTCACCTGATGATAAGTGACTACTGCTGCCCATGAACAACAACAACACCAGGGGAATCGCAGGTAAGTTGCCAGCCTTTTAGAAAGGAGTAAGCTCTTTTCTTGAAGGTCTCTAAGTCGTATCGGTCCGGAAAAATCGCCGGTGGTAAACAATTCCACAGAGAAGTTGTACGAGGAATAAAATTTTTAGTAAAACGCACAGTGGTAGCCCGTCAAGCATCCAGATAATGAGGATGTTATCGTGAAATTTGACGCAATTAGGGTTATGAAAAATGGCGGCTGAGATTAAACCAAACCTCAGAGCACTCGCCGAGGTAGATGCGATAGAAAATGCAAAGAGATGCAACATCCCTACGCAGTGCCAGTCAATCGAGTCGATCAGAAAGAACTCGGACGGCGACGACTCGAACCGCTCTGCACTGGATGCGGCTAAGTGGAAGGAGCTGACACTGGCGTGCCCCGGCCCAGAGATGAGAGGCCGAATTTGCGCTTTGTAAAGTTGCAAGCGATGTGCCGACATGAAATACTGCCCGCTCTGCTGAGCACGCCAAGCTTTTTAGAGGCCAATTTGGCCTTTCCTTTCAAGTGACCACAAAACTGCACACTATTCGATATGTTGACATAGGCAGCAAGGGGAGTGCCTTAAACACTGAGGTGATACGACAAAGGGGTTCTTTTTAGCGGTAAAAGCGCAAATTTGTGTCTTCTGAGGATTAAACTGGACTAGATTTAGTCGCCCCCAATCCGAGACTTTGTTCAGCAAAGAATCGACATCAGACACAAGTTTGTTCCGGTACTCGGAGCCCTATTCCCGAGAAATATTGGCACGGCTAGTGTATATTGCATCACCAGTGATGTCATCGTTACCAGTTTGCAACATATATAGCAGAAACAGCGTTGGTGATAGCACGCAGCCTTGTGGAACACCAGCGTTAATAGGCTTGTAATCAGAGCATACACCGTCTACTACTACCTTTATGCTCTGATCATCAAGGAAACTGGTGATTCAATTGCACAATTTCTCGGGAAGCCTATAGGATGACCGCCTGACGACGCTCGATCTCCTTCATGCCGACAAGATTCAACCGTTAGAGACTGACGCTGAATACAAAGAAGCCAAAATCCGGCAATCTCCGGCCTCTTCACGGTCGATTTGCAAATGAACTGAGTCAACCATATGTCGACATTGAGGCGTCGAACAACTAGCTTAGACATGGTGTGAGATCTTTGCTGAAACTGAGGGATTTATGGTAGTGATTCAGGATCAGGTGATGCCTACGAAAAATTATCTTAAGTTCATTGTCAAGACAGGCATCGAAGATAACCAGTGCCGACGGTGCCATCAAAAGCCAGAGACCATCCAGCACGTAACTGGCGGCTGCCAAGCTCTTGCTGGAACCAAGTACACCCAGCGCCACGACAATGTGGCAAAAATTATACATCAAGAACTGGCAGTAAAACACGGTCTCTTAAAGGAGACAGAGCCTTACTGGAAGTACGTCCCATCCCCCGTACTTGAGAATGATTTGGCCCAACTTTATTGGGACAGGTCAGTTTTAACTGATTGGACAGTTGAACATAATCGGCTGGATATAATATTAGTAGAAAAAGAGGAGAGGCGGACATGGTTGTTGGATATTGGTATTCCAAGTTCGCACAATGTGCAAAAGTACAGCACCGAAAAGATGTTTAAATACCAGCGGCTGGCTTAAGAAATTCGACAGTTAAGGCGGCAGCAGCAGTTTCATATCGTTCTGCTGATTCTCTCCACCACGGGAATTGTTCCTAAATCCCTTACTGAGAACTAAGCGAAGCTAGGTATCTCAGTGAGGGTAAGGTACAAAATACAAAAAGCCGGAATCTTGGATACGACAGCAATTGTACGTCGCCACCTCTCAATTTAAGGAATAAAGGGCGGGTTCTTGCGATCAGCCGATGCCGCATCTAAAATCCCGAAAAGGAGCGCTAATGAGTGATAATAATAATTCTTTATTAAACACAAATATAATATTCAATTCTAAGTTACCCTGTATGTTAGGAGGCAGTGTGTGTGTATGTGTGCACGTCTGTTTTCATTAAAATATGTGTACATAACTTAAAGTAGGTTTGCACAATTTTCATAGTCGTATTCTTTTAGCCAATTTAAAATAGCTCGTTTTACTTGGTGACTTTTTAAGTTATTTTACTTTATTTTTTTATTAATTATATTATATAAATGAGGTGCTTGGTAGTCATATTGCCTTTTGGCAAATGCGCTTTTCACAAATGGTACTGGTCATTTTTGTGTTCTTTTGTTTTTAGCTACATATACTGGGGAAAAATTATGATGTCGTGTTATGCATTTGTATATATACGATTTTCGTACACTGAGGACATTTGACAATTCGTAACTTTTATATGATGAAGATGTAATATTAGTTTTAGTACAAATCTTTGAGCTCGCTTGGCCTCAATAAGATATGTTTTGGGAGGATATATTTTGGTTTAGAAGAACCGATACACAAGAATAAATTATTTTCTTCGTTATAGGACAAGTCCGGTCTTAATTAATAAACCAAACACAACAACTGCTTTTCTTTCTTCAAAACTTCTCTAATACTTTCACGTTTTCCGTAAACGCCAAACTCCCACTACAACCCTGATTGCGACTGAAAAAACGTATCGCTTAAAGGCAGATAAGCACCCCACAACGTTAATCTATCTGTCTTATTCATAACTGCCTTTACATCTTACGGAATCAACCGGTTAATTTGGGTGTCAAAAGTCGAAACTATTAAGTAACCGGTAACCTTTATCGTTTAGGTATAATAAAAACCGGTTAATTTTTTAACCGGAAATTGAAAGAGCGATAAATGTACCGGTAATTAATCGAAATTAACCGCTCTTTTTTAACCGGTTCCGAGCCTGGTTAAAAGAGCACCTCCCGCCCTCCCTCATGTCCCAATGTGTGCACTATCCCCGTCACCAATAATCCCAGCACCACTACTCCCAACACCACTACACTATAAAAAACACACGACTATACGACACGTGTTTTGCTTCTACACATGGCATCTTTAGGTATATAATATTTACTTTTAAAATTTGCCAGCAGTCAGTGTTATCAGGATTCCGAATTACTAACACATCTATAAAAGCTAAAAAATCACCTTGAGTCACACTGTGTATATAAAAAAGACCCATACAGATAGATCTTTAAACGGTGATTCTCACCACCATTCTTCACAGTTAGCTATCGTGGGTAAATTTTTGTTTCAGAGAGTACGAGGGATCTGTGACAGTAAGCACCTGGCCGCCGAGCTCCAACACGCCAAGTAAGCTTTGCACGACAACAAGCTTCGGGTGCCGTACCTACGTCACATTGAACGAGTGAAGCCAGTCACAGTCGAGCGAGTGCCTGCTGTACTGCCATATGTCAGTGGTGTCACTGACAAGATTGGCTACATCTTAAAGCGTGCTTCCATTAAAACATATTTCAAGCCGCCGCAGAAGATTAATCAGTTTTACCATCAGTCAAGTGTAATGTCCCTCTGCAAGATGCAGGAGTGTACAAGCTTGGCTGTAAATGTGGTCTCTCTTATGCAGGACAAACTAAAATATGAATAAAAACCCGCGTTAAAGAACACATAACTGATGTGAAGAATCGACGCTCCAGGTACACGTAAAGGATCGCCCCCGTGAGGTCGTGGTACATCCCCGGTTCGAGCCGGCCCATAAGTCCAACAGCAAATGCAGCCGCGTGGCTCTACACCACTGCCTTCCATTCCACCTTAGTCCTCGGGGGTGGCAATTTTAATTCTAAATCGAGGATAGATATCCTTGAGCCACAGCATACACTTACCATCAGGTGTGCTCGTTTGTCACCGTTATTAAATAAAAAAAACTACCTGTAACCAACAAACTGGGAAAACTGAGTTACTGACGAGGACGGAGGAACCGGGGACGAGACAAGAATTTTGGATTTTGGGCGCGTGGCTTCGCTACCTAATAGGGTTTCGTGAAAACCGCCTCGGATTTTGTCGTCCAGGGGTTGAGTTCCGGGACAGGAGGTCTTTGTTGGGTTTTACGGATTAACTAACTTCGTTGAAAGTAATTGTGCAAATTATATAGTGATTGCGTTTGAAGTGAGTTTTGCAACATTTAAATTGCTCGTGAGATGCGGAATTTTGTATGCTATACGGTCAGAATTTGAACAGCACATCCCCTTTGGGCGTCTTCCGGTTGATTGTTTGGAAACCATTGTAATTGAGCCGCCGCTTAAGTGCCCTTTTTGTGTGTTGACGGTTTGTTCGTTTATGTGTCAACGAGGCGTATTCATGATTCTTATCGCGGCATGATGTTTGATATCGAACGAAGGAACTTAGTTGTTGTTTGTAACGCTGAACTTCGTGACTCGTGAAGAGATCGCGTGATTTTCCTATTTGTAATTTGGCGATGAGTGAACCCGGGACATTGAATATTGAACTTTGAACTACTTTCCATTACGGTGTCGGGTATCACGTGTTCGATTCTACGATTAATGTGGAATTAGGCGAGTTTAAGTTGATTGAATGTACAGTAAAGTTAATAGACTTAAATAGTGACACTGAAGAAAGAAGTGGTCCAGCGGTGGAGCCTGTTGGAGTGATGCAGCATTATGAGGCAGCATTGAACCCGGCCGCTGCCGGTCACCTCAGCTGGGCCAGGTCACACACACATATATACATCACTAACCATAACTTCCTATGCACCCTACACCCACATACGGCCTGCCCGAGCCTTGGGGCGGTCCTAGATTCGGAGACAGGTACGTACTTTATTCCCTAGTATCTCCCATATGGTTTAGTATAATTAGAAATTTCCACGTGGCTACTTTGGAGGCCCGACCTGCGTCTGCTCGTTGGATTCCCGCTCAATGGGCCCTGGGGTATTCGATCTTTGTAGGGGCAGCCGTAGGCCGTAACATGTACATTTATTTGTTTAGGAATCAAAATGCAGAAGCGTTGTCACCTCTGAGGAATAAAATGGAATGCCTCGTTTCCAGTAAAAAAGATACGGGTCTCTACATTCACCATACGAAACACAGCAGCATTGAGCTCCTATATTACGCTGGTATCCTGTCAGAGCGTGGTCTTTCCCCGGTTGAGCCGACTCATTCGTGCTACACTTTAATATAGTGTCAGCGCGGCTTCTACTACGTACAATCTGGCTACGTTTCACGGCTAAAGGCTGTAATAAGCTTTAAAAAATAAATCTTCTGTAATCATTTATATTTGCTTTCTAATATAACAAATAAATATTTTAAATTCTAAAAAATAATAATATAAACAATATTTTTTGCCCGCAAAAAGTCCCGCAATAAATATAAAATGTAAAAAAGATAATATTACATATTGTGCACAGCAGTATTTCAAAATATTATAATAGATCTATTGTATCGTATAATAAATGATCATTATTATATAATTATTGATCTTTATCTTATATCACTGAGACCGGTTCATTATGCAGTTTCATGCTTTAGCACACGGTTTTTAAGTAAATTTTCTTAAACCTATTATGTGGTTAATACTTCATTTGTATCTTTTTGCCTTTTTCAGATTGTCACTTTTTAATTTGTGCTGTAAGCTTTAACTGGAATAAACGTGTTTTTTTTTCTTTCTTTCCTTCTATTTAAAGTAAATGAAATACAAATGGTTCTAGTAACTGGCAAAAGTTTCTGTCAAGGTCTAACTGCAATTCCTTCAAGTTATTAGTGTAATTAAACTTCACGACCGCTATTCAATTCAAACGTCCATAAAGAAAGTTTCGGTCCATTAATTGATTCATTTCGAGCAACGAAATTATCGCTGGTTTGGTAATTAACTGCTTGGAAGGAATAACGTTTATTATGCGTGTGTATAAATTACGCTTTAGTGTAGTTCTTTTACTATCTTCCGGATTGAAGGGTAAAGTGCCAGCAATTCAATATTTTTCTGCTTAGCTATTCCCAAAAGAATAGTAAAGAATGATAACATAACAAAAAATTAAAAATAAATATTTGAAGTGATGTATAATTTATCGAAGAATAAAAATAAATCGACATAATTTGCGATACCATCCATACCATCTAGATGATTGGCGATCCATCACTGTATGATTTACCAGACATTTTCTTCGTTCTAGAATTACTTTGTGGAATCGGCTATCGCCAGCAATTTTTCTGGACTGTATGAGTCTGAAAAGAAATCGCTGATAGAAAAAGACTCAAAAACCTTCAAAAAAAGAACCTAGTCCTTTCTAAAAGGCAACACACAACTTAATCGGTGTTGCAGATCTTTTTAGGCGGCGGTAGTCATTTACCACCTGATGGTATTCATTTGCCGCCTCTTATATAAATAAAATAAAATATATAGTAAATATCTTCTTAATAATTTAAGAATTTTATGCATTTAGAATACCCCAAAATTAGGGGCTTATCAGGTGCTAATTTTTTTATAGGAGAGGGGGCAAACGAGCATACGGCTCACCTGAGGGTAAGTGATTATCGCCACCCATGAACAACTGTAACACCAGGGGAATCGCAGACGCGTTGCCGGCCTTCTAAAAGGAAATACTCTCTCTTCTTGAAGGTCCCTAATTAAGTGCCAAGTTTCAAAATTTGGTGCTCTATAATTTTCGCCGCAACGAACCGTTAAAATTAGCGTTAGCAACGAAATGAAGTTATAAGAAATACGATTAATATTAATAGCAAGGAATTAAGTGCTAGTTAAGGGCTGTAAGTATAGGCAATGAAAAGGCGCCCCTAACAAAAATAAAGTTATTCAGAAAAAAAGCAGATGAAAAATTCAGGTTTTCTGTAAAATCAGAATAGAATCAAAATTGCTTTAATAAAAAGCCCAAATCAGGGGCTGTTTAGGTACTACTTAGGTACCAAGTTTAAAAATTAGTTGCTCCAAAATTTTCACTACAACGAACTGTTGAAAACGTATCGCTACTCGTAGCAATGCAGTGACGATAATAGTTCGTTGCGGTGAAAATTTTAGAGCACCAAATTTTTTTAACTTGGTACCTAATTACCAGTATGAGTAATTAGCAGTATTAGGTGTATGGCATCGAGGCATACACACTTCCAACAAAATATAACCATCTGTGATCTTACACTTATGTCGACTGAAATGGGATTTTGACATAAGTCCCTGAATACAATAGTAACTGGTCTAAACTGCTTTCACAAAAATAGAAAAGAAGTTCATTCTTTAGTATATTTAGTTATATGGTATTATATGAGAGCGTAGTTCTTTCCCTGTTGAGCCGACCCATTCGTGCTACAAGCACAAAATATCTACAGCGTAGCTCTACCACATAATATTGATTTATATTATATACTCTGCAAGTCGTCCTGCCCACGCTCTTAGACATTGCAACAAGCGTAATCTATCTGCTCTATCTTTTTTCCCGTTGCTCTATCACGCGTAAAATATCTCTGGCACTGTGATATTCTTCCCGCGTGAAAGGCGTGATGACTTAAACAAGAAGAGGTGCACGTCTAGCGGTGAACTTCAAGGTAAAGGATTAATGAGAGAAAAGTAAGAAACTCAAACAGCTGGTGGATGATCTCTCAGACTTTGAATTTTTAGTGATCCGAGATTATAACATTTAAGGCAAAATAACTTATAAATTGTTTTAAGTTTTTCGTTCAGCCTCAATCCTTCCAAAATTCTATTCGAACTTCGTAATTGGCCCTCTGTTTAAACAGTACTTCATTGTTGTTTAATGTGGGCTGAATGGCGTTCATTATACCAGAACTACTGGCTTTTTGGATAAATTTCTTGGCACGATATCAATGCCAGTAGAACGGCGTTCTCTTATCTTAGCTATAGTTTGGCTTTGATTATAAGTTTATCTCTGACACGAGGCTTCAGAAGATTGGCTGCAAGCTGTTTTAAAGTTATAAAATAATTCGTCTTGAGATAACCTTATTTAAATAGATAAGGATGACAAATGAATCCACATTCCGCCTGGCAGTAAGCGGGTGCTATGGCCTATGCTTGGAATTTCTTGTAAAATAACTAAATTATATATGAAACTATAAATGATTTGTTGTAATTCCGCGATGCGCTATGTCTTTTTCTATACAGAATAAGGGTGGCAAATGAGCACGCAGTCCACATGAAGGTAAGTGGAAGTCTTAAAATCGACGATATTATTTTGCGGTTGATTTTTCAAGCAAGATTTTAATAAATTAAAAGTTTAATTATTATGTTTAGATCTGGCTTGTAAAATATCAAATCCTAGGATTTATTTATATTTTATTATTAATTTTATCAATTTATTTCATGGATAAGTTAGGCAAAATTTCTTCTACGGGATTTTGCTTTTGTTATTGTATTCACCGATTAATGATACTACGTTTTCTTTGTTCACCAAGCGATAGTTTAAAGGAGAAGCTAACCTTACTAGTGACTCTGCTTTGATATTTTTAGAGATAATCTATTTCGCCTCTCGGACCAAATTAAATTTGCATGAGCAAATAACCTTTGAGGCCTACCGTTTGAACATATTTTTTAAATAAAGGGAGGTCTTGTTTTTGAATATACCGAATTTTTTATCGCCATGATAATAAAATTATTTCACTTAACCTCTCAATCTCACTCAAAATCTCAGGTGCCACGGAAACGATTCTACCACACTCCGTCTTCAGCTTTGACAGTTGACTCTTTCTGGCAGACAGAACTCTGGCAAAGACTTTGGAGCCTTGGTTCCGTTTAATCGCTTCTTCAATACAAGCTGTATTGAAGTTGCGTAAGTCCCACCGCATGCATTTGGAAAACCTGTCTGTTCAGTTGCCTGTATGCTGTCAAATCTATTGAAGAATGTAGCTTCATCTCCCGTCTAACAGCCATGAGATTTGACCGGAGAGTTTTTATGTTCTTCTGCGGCAGGTCTAACAGAACCGCATGGATAGTTTCCACGAGCTTGTCATTCATATCTTCCACTTCATTGCAGTCTTCTAGGCACTGAAAACGGTTTTGTAACTCAAGCTGAAAGGTTTCAGGACTTTGGAACAGAGCACGAGGGGGACGGAGCGTTGACTTCATTAGATGAGACCTCTCCAACTTAACGTTTAGGTTCAGTGTGCCTCTAACCATTCGGTGATCGCTACCAGTTTTAACCCTCGCGGTCACGGAGACATCACTGAACAGTTGTCGTCTGGTCGTCATAATGAAATCAATCTCATTTTTTGTCGAAACATCGGGGCTCGACCAGGTCCACTTCCTATAGGGCCGCTTCTGAAAGAAAGAGTTCATCATAAAGAGTCCCTCTTTGTCCATGAAGTCGGCCAGCTGCTGGCCCCTTGGGTTCCGTTACCCTATTCCAAATTTCTCTACTTTCAGCTCACCGTTCTCTCTTGTGCCTAGTCTTGCATTAAAGTCTCCCATTAACACCGTATATTGGGTTTTGGAGGAATGCATGGCTCTTGAAATATCCTCATATATTTCCTCCACCTCCTCATCGGGGTGTGTCGAGGTTGGTGCGTAAACCTGTATGACCTTCAGCGAATACCGTTTGGTGATTCTGAGCATAAGGTATGCAACCCTCGTCGACACACTCCCGATCTTTACAACAATACAGTATTTTTATGCTGGTATTCTGTGCAGTCGTAGTCCTTCTCCGGTCACACTGCAACTATATTTCAGCGTGGCGCTACCAAGTAAATATTTGTATTACGATGCATTGTTTTTCCCACCCTTTACGGCAGACAGTTAGGTGCCGGTGGAGCAAACAGTACTGGATCTAGACCGAACTTATTAAGACCTATTATGTCATACTTGCTGAAATGTCTTTGCATGCGGCGGTGTCGTATCACAGTCTCACCTTTAAAATAGTCTAAGAGGGCGAAGGCTGCCACTTGTGTCATACTTGTGAACTAGTGCTGTTTACTTATGGGGACTGCTCTGCTCGGGCTTGCTTCTTACCTACTAAGCTTGTAAAAGACATTTTTTCTTTATCTACTGGTGATGGAAGAATATCGCATAACTGCTTTATAAAAAAATTACAAAAAGAGGATGACTGCGGAGTTTTTTTTGCAATTTCTTCTCCGGACAGAGTAACTTCAATTTAAACCGCAGTAGGTAAAATACATTTTGACGTTTGACAAACGAAATTTTTATTTCTTACGTCGAAAATAAAAGGTTTTCCTGTCTCATCCAAGTTTAAAATCATGTGCAAACAATGATTAACACTGATTCTAAAAAGTTAACACGCGTTATTTATAAAATAAAAAGCGATTAAGTTAAAATATAATGAAAATCACAAACTGATTTGCAATGTCGCCCAATACATATTTACAAAATTATGAAAAACGCACTTCATAATACGACACTGCATATTATCCGTTGTAGTGTATTCATAATTATTTTAAGAAACAGGAATATCTATGTATTTTCTGCCGACTTCCAAAAAGGAGACGGTACGGTACGGACTGTTTTTTTATGTGTGTTACCTATTAACTTTGTACTGGGTGAACCGATATCGATGACTCTTTTCTTATATGAAAGCTGATAGTTCTCGTGTGGTCCCATATGAATTTGATCAAGGTCCGACCAATAATTTTTGAGTTATTCTCAAATAACTTATATTGAAGTCGGCTGTACATAATTTTTAAGTTTTTAATTATATTTACAATACACTACAATACAATAAATTATATTTAAATATAATGAACGAAACCAGTATAGCTTTTTCTTTTAAAACCAGTGATTGACTTATATTTCACTCAGGTGAACTATCAGTGGTAAGTGTGCACGCAGTCTACGTGATGGTTTGTAAATGCTGTGTTCGATTGATGCCTCCATCCTCGATTAAAAATCAAATAGAGGATTCGTTGTTGTAACCCTATTAAAATTACAATGGAACGCCTCGTTATGAGAAAAGAGGGTACCTGTCCTGTCTCGCCACACATTTCACGAAACGCACCAGCATATTGCTGCTATTTAACGTTCTGGAGAATGCGTTCTTTTCGCGTTGAAACAACCCATTAGTAAAGCTACCACAGTGGCTGTAGTGACTCTGAGTACAACGATAAAATTTTATGCACTAATTCCTTTTCGTGCTTAATCGCACAGCAGCGTATTGCCAATAACAAATAAAAATATTAAAATACTAAAACCGTCAACCCGCCTGCCAAGCGGGCAACTATTGCCAACGTCCTCAGGCATATCGGGCAATCTATGGAAAAGGCCTCTGTTCAACAGTGGACTCTTGATAGCTTGCGAAGGTAACGGTATGCTAATTATTGCTACAAAAGTCTGATACATCTCTCTTAACATAATCATCATCCTCATCATCATCACAACCCGTGGCAGTTTACTTTCGAGATAATGCAGTACTTTTTTGTTTCTTATAAATTCATTTTCAAACCAAATAAACGAACCTCTTAGACACGTGAGAACACAAGAAGATCGCATATAAAGCTACGAATATATTTTCTTAACCGAATTTAGTTTTGCAAATTTAATCACGCTTGCTAAGAAAATATTTCAGAACGACGCAATAACACTTTGACCCTTCGATATCCACGCTGTAGGCTATGAGCTCTGACGTATGTACGGGATGGCCAAATACGCCTTTATAACCTTTTACATCATTTTATCGTCGAACCTTCTGAGAAATATGCGCTATTTTTCAACGAAAAAAGGCATTATTGACAGTCGCATTATTTATAACACACGCTCATATTTTTTAAATAAAATTGAAGTGACAAACGCAAATGTAATAAACGGGTAGAGCCATGCCCAGTTGATGTGCAATTATTTTATTCTTTATAGTTCTTTAAAGTCGGCTTTTACTTTTTATTAATAATTATTATTACCCTATTGAGTGTCTTCAAAATTGCGTATAGCGAAGATTTTGCGTAATACACATACAAAAACATACAGCCGAATTGTAAACCTCCTTTTTTAAAGTCGGCTTAAAGCTGATGGATTCTCTTACGAGGCCATTACACTGCATTTTGATACAAATTGTTTATAAAGATAGAAATAAAAGTTTATATTTTTTAATAAGAAATTCAAAAGCAAATACAATGTATTTGACTTTTCTTAGTTGTCCCGAATGAAAGCTGAATTGGAAGAAAGGTTTTTCTTCACCGCGATAAATTAAAGTCATTCTGTTCATACTTTGTGAAATCGAAGCTACAAAGTTTTGCTATCAGTGGGCCTCTTGAAGTAATTATTGTAAATATAAAACACGTTTTTTATAGTTTCCTCGTTTTATATACCACTTTAACATTACACTATAAAACACTAGTATTTTTAGTGTTTTATAGTGTAATGTTTTATTATGGCAGAGCTACGCTGCAGTTGTATGATGGTTGTATTCGCGGTAGCACCACGCTATAGCTTTATTATAATTATATCGGAGCGACGGAGCCAATGTGAGCCAGCTCACATTGGCTCCGTCTTTACGAAATGTATCACTGGCATATATCCACCACCTTCAGTTGTTAGGGTTTGAGATATCCTCAAATGTGAACTTCGGGCGGTTCATTCAGTCCAAAGCCACAGCAGCTGCAAGGAAGCTGGAAGTCCTAGCAAAGGTGCGGCGATACTTCACGCCGGAACAGCTGCTTACTTTATATAAAGCGCAAGTCCGATCGTGCATGGAGTATATCTGCCATATATGTGCTGGTGCTGCAAAATGCCACCTAGCAGCTTTAGACTCAATGGTAAGGCGTACTAATAGGCTTATTGGTGACCCGAATTTGGTTAAAACCAATCTTACCAGCCTCGAACTCAGATACAAAGTAGTCAGCCTTTCGGTTTTCTACATTATGCATTTCGGAGAGTGTGGGCAGGAATTGCATAATTTAATTCCTCCCTCTCCCTTCCACCACCGGGCAACTAGACGTTTGGCCAGTCTCCACCTTTTCATTGTTGATTTACCACGAATTTGAACCAAATGGTTCGCTACATCGTTTATCATGCGAACAGCAAAGGAGTGATATAAGTTGCCAGCATCTGTCTTACCATCCGATAACAGTATGGGTGTCCTCAAGGCAAGAGTGAATAGGATTTTGTTAAGTTAACGCGCTTCATTACTTACCATCAGGTTGTATTGTAGATAAGCGCTGGCTTAGTAGAATGTAATAAAAAACAATATATTAAAGTTAGAAAAAATTACTTTGCCTATATCCGCTTAGTGAAATTGAACGATGTGTCTTATCTAGTTTAAAGCAGGGCTCCGAAACCGGTTAAAATTCTAATAGTCATTGAGACAAAACCGGTTTTTGCGCAATACCGGTTTTTCACAAATTTAGGTTTAGGTAGTAAGAATTAACCGGTTAAAACCAAGTTTTGTAATGTCCCCCTCTCCCTTACCCTGCTTGCACCCAACTTTGTACGGCTGCCCTCTGGTTACTTCACGGGATTTTTGGACACATCAACGATATATTCATTGCATCAACGCGACTGCCTTGTAACGTACTCCTTCGTATTTTTTCATCTTTCAGCAACGATCATATTATAAATTACCGATGTAAGTTATCTTTACTTTAAAATTAAGTTCCGATATAAAGTTTAATGTGACGTTATATATTTAAATTAACTTTAATTGTATTTAACGTTTTCTATTAAAATTACGCTATACATCTTTATTTCAATGTCATTAGTTTTAGTAATATATCACAATAAGTGATGAACTTTCTTAACAGAACACGATATTTTTAAAAGTTTTTTAAATAGTAATATGTTATAGTATTTTTGTTCTTTTTAGGACTAAAGTGAGGCAGATTACCAGATTTTTTTTTTAATTAAGAAGCTCGTGATTAGGACCAACCTCCATCTCCGTCATTGCAAAAATCAACAATGACCACTTCTGAGGTGTAAAGTTTAACTAGATGTCATGTCTAAACACGATAGAAAACTGTTTGCCATGTTTAAAGAACAATGGACAAAATAAATTACCATTTTTTACATCTCATTAATGAGGAATTGACCAAATCTTATCATGTTGTAAACGTACAAGATGCTACTAAAAATATTAGATTTTCTAAATAGAGTGCAATATAACCACATTGATGAAATTAAATTTACTGATACATTTTGTCTGTCTGTATGTCTGTTTGTTCCGGCTAATCTCCGAAATGGCTGGACCGATTTTGACGGACCTTTCACTGGTCCGATTGCCGACTGCCTCGTTGGTCTAGTGGTTACTAGCGCGACTGTGGATCAAGATTTGTTCCTGGGTTTAAATCTCGGGGCGTGCCAAGTACCGTTATTGGATTAATTTGGGTATAATGCGTGTTCTAGAGACCACCTTGATAGTCTTATTAAAGCCCTCAATCAAGCACTTAGAATTTTGGGTTTCCTCGTCGTACGTTTTTTTATAGAAAAGGGGGCAACGAGCATGCGGGTCACCTGATGATAAATGACTACTGCCGCCCATGAAAAACAACAACACCAGGGGAATCGCAGGTACGTTGCCAGCCTTTTAGAAAGGACTAAGCTCTTTTATTGAAGGTCCCTAAGTCAGATACGACTTAGGGACATTCAAGAAAAATCACCGGTGGTAAACAATTCCATAGATAAGTTGAACGAGGAATAAAATTCCTAGTAAAACGCACAGTGCTGGCCCGTCAAGCATCCAGATGGTGAGGATGTTATCGTGAACTTTGACGCAATGTGGGTTATGAAATATGGCGGCTGAGATTAAACCGAACCTCAGAGCACTCGCCGAGGTAGATGCGATAGAAAATGCAAAGAGATGCAACATCCCTACGCAGTGCCAGTCAATCGAGTCTATCAGGAAGAACTCGGACGTCGACGACTCGAACCGCTCTGCACTGGATGCGGTCAAATGGAAGGAGCTGACACTGGCGTGCCCCGGCCCAGAGATGAGAGGCCGAATTTGCGCTTTGTAAAGTTGCAAGCGATGTGCCGACATGAAATACTGCCCCGCTCTGCTGAGCACGCCAAGCTTTTTAGAGGCCAATTTGGACTTCCCTTTCAAGTGACCACAAAACTGCACACTATTCGATATGTCGACATCGAGGATTCCGATACTAGTTGAGGCAGCAAGGGGAGTGCCGTAAAACTGAGGAGATATGACAAAGGGTTCATTTTAGCGGTAAATGTGCAATTTTGTGTCTTCTGAGGATTAAACTGGACTAGATTTAGTCGCCCCCAATCCGAGACTTTGTTCAGCAAAGAATCGACATCAGACACAAGTTTGTTCCGGTACTCGGAGACCTATTCCCGAGAAATATTGGCACGGCCAGTGTATATTGGATCACCGGTGCTGTCGTCGTTACCAGTTTGCAACATATATAGTAGAAACAGCGTTAGTGATAGCACGCAGCCTTGTTTACAGCACCAGCGTTAATAGGCTTATAATCAGAGCATACACCGTCTACTACGACCTTGATGCTCCGATCAGCAAGGAAACTGGTGATCCAATTGCAATTTCTCGGGAAGCCTATAGGATGACCGTCTGACGACGCTCGATCTCCTTCATGCCGACAATATTCAACCGTTAGAGATTGACGCTGAATACAAAGAAGCCAAACTCCGGCAATCTCTGGCCTCTTCACGGTCGATTTGCAAATGAACTGAGTCGAACAACTGGCTTAGACATGGTGAGATCTTTACTGAAACTGAGGGATTTATGGTAGCGATTCAGGATCAGGTGATGCCTATGAAAAATTATCTTAAGTTCATTGTCAAGACAGGCATCGAAGATAACCTGTGCCGACGGTGCCATCAAAAGCCAGAGACCATCCAGCACATAACTGGCGGCTGCCAAGCTCTTGCTGGAACCGAGTACACCCAGCGCCACGACAATGTGGCAAAAATTATACATCAAGAACTGGCAGTAAAACACGGTCTCCTAAAGGAGACAGAGCCTTACTAGAAGTATATCACATCCCCGGTACTTGAGAACGATTCGGTCCAACTTTATTGGGAAAGGTCGGTTTTAATGACTTTCAATAAGTATTACACATGTGATCTATATTGAATAAAAAAATATTCTATTCTATTCTATTCTATTAACTGATCGGACAGTTGAGCAAATCGGCTGGATATAATATTAGTACAAAAAGAGGAGAGGCGGACATGGTTGTTGGATATTGGTATTCCAAGTTTGCACAATGTGCAAACTTGGAATACAGCACCAAACAGATGGTTAAATACCAGCGGCTGGCTTAAGAAATCTGACAGTTAAGGCGGCAGCAGCAGGTTCAAATCGTCCCACTGATTTTCTCCGCCACGGGAATTGTTCCTAAATCCCTTACTGAGAACTTAGCGAAGCTAGGTATCTCAGTGAGGGTAAGGTACAAAATAGAAAAAGCCGTAATCTTGGATACGACAGCAATTGCACGTCGCCACCTCTCAATTTAAGGAATAAAGGGCGGGATCTTGCGATCAGCCGATGCCGCATCTAAAATCCCGAAAAGGAGCGGTAATGAGTGATAATAATAATTCTTTATTGAACACAAATATAATATTCAATTCTAAGTTACCCTGTATGTTAGGAGGCAGTGTGTGTGTATGTGTGCGCGTCTGTTTTCATTAAATATGTGTACATAACTTAAAGTGGGTTTGCACAATTTTCATAGTCGTATTCTTTTAGCCAATTTAAAATAGCTCGTTTTACTTGGTGACTTTTTAAGTTATTTAACTTTATTTTTTATTAATTATATTATATAAATGAGGTGCTTGGTAGTCATATTGCCTTTTGGCAAATGCGCTATTCACAAATGGTACTGGTCATTTGTGTGTCCTTTTGTTTTTAGCTACATATACTGGGGAAAAATTATGATGTCGTGTTATGCATTTGTATATATACGATTTTCATACACTGAGGACATTTGACAATTCGTAACCTTTATATGTTGGGTATGTATAAGGAAGATGTAATATTTGAGCTCTTATGATGACCTTTGAGCTCGCTTGGCCTCGATAAGTTATGATTTGGGAGGATATATTTTGGTTTAGAACAACCGATACACAAGAATAAATTATTTTCTTCGTTATAGGACAAGTCCAGTCTTAACTAATAAACCAAACACAACAACTGCCTTTCTTTCTTCAAAACTTCTCTTATACTTTCACGTTTTTCGTAAATGCCAAACTCCCACTACAACCCTGATTGCGATTGAAAAAACGTATCGCTTAAAGGCAGATAATTGATGATAAGTATGCTCACATGAGGCGATGCCGCATAAGAACCCCACAACGTTAATCTATCTGTCTTATTCATAACTGCCTTTACATCTTACGGAATCAACCGGTTAATTTTGGTGTCAAAACTATTAAGTAACCGGTAACCTTTATCGTTTAGGTATAATAAAAACCGGTTAATTTTTTAACCGGAAATTGAAGGAGCGATAAATTTACCGGTAATTAATCGAAATTAACCGCTCTTTTTAACCGGTTCTGAGCCTGGTTAAAAGAGCACCTCCAGCCCTCCCTCAAATGTGTGCACTATCCCCGTCACCAATAATCCCAGCACCACTACTCCCAACACCACTACACTAAGAAAAACACACGACTATACGACACGTGTTTTGCTTCTACACAAGGCATCTTCAGGTATACACTATTTACTTTTAAAATTTGCCAGCAGTCAGTGTTATCAGAATTCCGAATTACTAACACATCTATAAAAGCTAAAAAATCACCTTGAGTCACACTGTGTATATAAAAAAGACCCATACAGATAGATCTTTAAACGGTGATTCTCACCACCATTCTTCACAGTTAGCTATCGTGGGTAAATCTTTGTTTCAGAGAGTACGAGGGATCTGTGACAGTAAACACCTGGCCGCTGAGCTCCAACACGTCAAGTAAGCTTTGCACGACAACAAGCTTCAGGTGCGGTACCTACGTCAAATTGAACGAGTGAAGCCAGTCACAGTCGAGCGAGTGCCTGCTGTACTGCCATATATATTATGTCAGTGGTGTCAGTGACAAGATTGGCTACATCTTAAAGCGTGCTTCCATTAAAACATACTTCAAACCGCCGAAGAAGATTAGTCAATTTTACCATCAGTCAAGTTTAATGTCCCCCTGCAAGATGCAGGAGTGTACAAGCTTGGCTGTGAATGTGGTCTTTCTTATGCAGGACAAACTAAAATATGAATAAAAACCCGCGTTAAAGAGCACATAACTGATGTGAAGAATCGACGCTCCGGGTACACGTAAAGGATCTCCCCCGTGAGGTCGTGGTACATCCCCGGTTCGAGCCGGTCCATAAGTCCAACAGCAAATGCAGCAACGTGGCTCTACACCACTGCTTTCCATTCCATCTTAGTCCTCGGAGGTGGCAACACATCTGCATTTTAATTCTTAATCGAGGATAGATATCCATGAGCCACAGCATACACTTACCATCAGGTGTGCTCGTTTGTCACCGTTATTAAATAAAACTAGTAACTAACAAACTGGGACAAGTGAATTACTGACGAGGACGCAGGAATACAACGCTTCAAACCGGAGACAAGTTTATACTAGGACGGCCAGTAGGTTAAAGAGCAGCAGGGGTGGCCCAAGGTCCACCAAGCAACATTGTTATGTAATACAAACTTAAACATATTAGCATGAAATAAGATAATATTAACCTACGCTCAAAATGAAACCTTAGTTTAGCCGCCTAGTCTGAAGTTATTTATTTACCTTAACATTAGACATTACATATACTCGTATTCATCATCATCATTACAGCCTATCGTAAGTTCACTGCTTTACATAGTCCTGTTCATATCATAATATCGAACAATATTTATAACGACAAACGAAACTAAAATTATCTAACAACTCACCGCTGTACAGTACCAAGAAAGCTGTATTTTTAGGGTTCCGTACCTCAAAAGGAAAAAACGGAACCCTTATAGGATCACTTTGTTGTCCGTCTGTCTGTCTGTCTGTCTGTCAAGACCCTTTTTCTCAGGAACGCGTAGAGGGATCAAGCTGAAATTCATATGAAATACTTAAGTCTACTGTCCCTTGAAGCTGTGAAAAAATCAAACTTCTAAGCCAACGCAATCAAAAGATACAGCCGTTTATGCCGCAAATTTTCGATATTCGCAAGGAAATCAGGATATCAAAACCTACAGGGTACTTCCCGTGAACTCAGAATCTTAAAATTTGGTAGGAAGCAACGTATTGTAGTACAGATAAAGGAAAAATTGCGAAAAGCATAATTTTTTAGTTACATCATATAATAAAAATATTTTTAATAATTTTAAACCACGGATTTGTACGGAACCCTCGGAGCGCAAGTCCGACTCGCACTTAGCCGGTTTTTTTTTAATTAAATAAAAATAGTGACAAACGAGCACACAGTCTACTTGATTGTAAGTGAATGCTGTAGCCCATACACATGTACATTTATACTTGTTTAGGAATCAAAATGCAGAAGCGTTGTCACCCCTGAGGACTAAAATGGAATGCCTCGTTTCCAGTAAAAAAGGTCCGGTTTTCTACAATCACCACACGAAACAGCAGCATTGAGCTCCTATTTTACGCTGGTATTCTGTCAGAGCGTGGTCTTTCCCTGGTTGAGCCGACCCATTGGTGCTACACTTAATATAGTGTCAGCCCGGGTTCTACCACGTACAATCTAACTGCGTTTCACGGCTAAAGGCTGTAATAATCTTGAAAAAATAAATCATCTGTAATCATTTATCTTTGCTTACTAATATAACAAATAAATCTAATAAATTCTAAAAATAGTAATATAAACAATATTTATTTGCACACCATACAAAGTCCTTATAAAATAAATATAAAATGTAAAAAAGATAACATTACATATCTTACACAGCAGTATTTCTATACATTGAAATAGATCTGTTGTATCGTATAATAAATGATCATTATTATATAATTATTGATCTTTATCTTATATCACTGAGACCGGTTCATTTTGCAGTTTCATGCTTTAGCACACGGTTTTTAAATAAATTTTCTTATACCTATTATGTGGTTAATACTTCGTTTGTATCTTTTTGCCTTTTTCAGATTGTCACTTTTTAATTTGTGCTGTAAGCTTTAACTGGAATAAACGTGTTTTTTTTTTCTTTCTTTCCTTCTATTTAAATTAAATGAAATACAAATGGTTCTAGTAACTGGCAAAAGTTTCTGTCAAGTCCTAACTGCAATTCCTTCAAGTTGTTAGTGTAATTAAACTTCACGATCGCTACTCAATTCAAACGTCCATAAAGAAAGTTTCGGTCCATTAATTGATTCATTTCGAGCAACGAAATTATCGCTGGTTTGGTAATTAAATGCTTGGAAGAAATAACGTTTATTATGCGTGTGTATAAAGTACGCTTTAATGTAGTTCTTTTACTATTTTCCGGATTGAAGGGTAAAGAGCCAGCAATAAAATATTTTTCTGCTTAGCTATTCCCAAAAGAATAGTGAAGAATGATAACATAACAAAAAATAAAAAAATAAAATATTTGAAATGATGTATAATTTTTCGAAGAATAAAAACAAATCGACATAATTTGCGATACCATCCATACCATCTGGATTATTGGCGGTTCATCACTGTGTGATTTACCAGACATTTTCTTCCTCGCCCAATTACTTTGTGGAATCTGCTATCACTAGGCATTTTTCCGGACTGTATGAATCTGAAAAGAAATTGCTGATAAAAAGACTTAAAGACTTTCAAGAATAGAACCTATTATTTTTTAAAAAGTTGGCAACGCACCTGCAATTCCCTTGGTGTAGCAGATTTTTATAGGCGGCGGTAGCCATTTACCACCTGATGGTATTCGTTTGCCGCCTTTTATATAAAATAAATAAAATAAAAAATAAATAAATAAAAATATGTAGTATATATCTACTTATTAATTTAAAAATATAGTATTAACTTAAGAATAATAATATATATTTTTATACTTATTAATATATATTTCTATACCCTTGGAAAGAGTGTGTGTGAAAAGAATTAAGCAAATATTTCAGAACTTTCAATACTACTTCAATAGTTTTATATCAGATAAGAAGTATAAACTAATAGATATTTATCAGACTTTTTAAAGTTTATATTGGCATCGTTTAAAATTTAAGGCAGCTGTGTCTCGCCAGCAACGCAAAGTCAAGAATTTGCATTTAGAAAAACCCAAAGTTAGTGGCTTTTCATGTGCTAATTAGGTGCCAAATTTGACAATTAGATGCTCTAAAATTTTCACCGCAACGAACTGTTTCATCGCTAGCAACGCAATGAAGTTATTAAATATACGATAAGTATTAATAACAAGAAAT
This sequence comes from Parnassius glacialis, assembly GCA_033319125.1. Classification (NCBI taxonomy): domain Eukaryota; kingdom Metazoa; phylum Arthropoda; class Insecta; order Lepidoptera; family Papilionidae; genus Parnassius; species Parnassius glacialis. The sequence continues at coordinate 6,913,192 of JAVANC010000025.1, forward strand.
GCATTATATAAATGCTAATAGGTGCTGCAATTATAGGCAATGACAAGGCGCCCCTAATAAAAATAAAGTCGTTATACAGAACAAAGCAGATGCAAATTCAGGTTTTCTGAAAATCAGAATAGAATCAAAATTACATTAAGAAAAAGCCCAAATCAGGCGCTTTTTAGGAGCTAATTATTTATTATATTATCGTCACTGCGTTGCTAGTGATACCTTTTTCTGGTAATGCATATCTCAACAGTTCGTTGCAGTGAAAATTTTTGAACACCTAAGTTTTAAACTTGGCACCTAATTAGTACCTGAACAGCTCCTATATTTGGGTTTTTTTAAATGCAAATTCTTGACTTTGCGTTGCTAGCGAAACACAACTAGTTAAAGCAAGTAGCAGAATTTTATTCCCAAAATGTCGACTCCTAAAATATGCCACTGGTTTATGGCATCGAGGCACTCTCACTTCCTACAAAATATAACCATTTGTGATTTTACAATCATGTCGGACTAAAATGGGATTTTGACATGAGTCCCTCAATACTCTAGTAACTGACCCGACCACTAAGGGTCGTTATTAGAATGAATGTGTATGAAATATGATACCAATGAAATAAATATCTAAATGCAAAACATAAAAAAGATTGTTTCACGCTTCAAAAACAAACTTAAAAGCTCTTTGGGAGCGTTGCAGTTTCAAACGTACCGGGGATTTGCTGGAAATACGCTCCAAGCTCTCGAAGGCGGCGGAAATTGTTAACTTGTGCTATGAGCTAACTGCTTAGCCAATGATGTTCGATGCAAATTAGAATGTTAGATAATTTATTGCTCTAGAAAACAAAACTTAAACAAAGGTATAAGTGTTTTTTGCTTAGTAATGGCGACGTACGAGAATCTATTACCACATACCATCCCACGAAGAAGAGATGGGCAGCAGCATGTTCATAATAACAATTAGAAAATAAAAAACCGTGGTTACCATCCCAGCTATGTAGCGTGGCAGCTATGGCAAATATCTCCTGGCATATTTGTGAGGGGGATATTATAATCTATGAGGAAAGCTACTGCAGCTACATTATGTTTGTAGCACGAATGGGTCGGCTCGATCGGGGAAAGACTACGCTCTCACAGAACACACACTTTCTTTATTTCGATTGATGAGTGACGAGAATAGGAGTCCCTTTTTAATAGTAACAGGACGTTTTTCTTTGTCGTTAGTCAGCATACCAGTCCTGAGGGGAGACTGAGCATCTACATTTTGATTCTTATTGTTCATTGGTGATAGGATTCGTTTCCTACCTAGGAGTACCGTCCAGGCAGGTACTAGGTGCCACCTACTTCCATAATTCTGCCGCCACCAGTATAATAATGGGCTGTAAGGTATTCCAGCTTTGTCCTCAGAAGTGAAAACGCGTCCGTAGTTTTATTTCTTTAAAGTTGATTGCGGGTATCTCATTTACGCCAAGTCTCACATAAGGCCTCACAGGTATTGATGCTTACTAACCATCAATCAGCGGGACTGTGTGGTTTTTTTTTTTATTTATTTAAGGACAGGCAGAGGGTAATTACAATAATACATGTTCACAATTATAATTTATGAACTTAATTTTAAATTCAAAACCTATTTAAGGCAACCACAACATGCTTCATAAAAAGAGTAAAATTACTCAAAAATATTGGAAAAGGTGCCGAATTTTTATTACAGAATATCAGAAATATAACCTAAAATTAAATTAAAACTTTAAAAATCTTTCAAAATGGTTCAAAAGTGTCTGTTTGACTCCCTTTATGAAATATTTACTGTAATATTTTTCTTTTCTACGCCATTTTACTCCAACTTCTGTATATTACGGACAAAAAAAATAAATAAAACTTTTTGTTCCCATTATAATTTCAAGTGAAACTTAAATTGCCTTCAAGCTTTCATCCTGCCTTATCTAAGATTCCTATTTTAAGAAAATTTCAGTGCTTTTTCATTTTTTTAACAGTGGTTTTTAACACGCGGCAGCTTTTGCTGTCACACGGATGGGCCAGCTCGAACCAGGGTAGTACCACGACCTCACAGAATACCAGCGTGAAGTAGATGTTTACCTCTGCGTTTCGCTTGGTGAGTGCAGGTGGCCGGAGGCCCTTTTTACTGGAAATGAGGCATTCCATCTTAGTCCTCACGGGTGACAACGCATCTGCATTTTGATTCGCAAACGAGGATAGATGTAGATGTCTATGGGCCGCAGCAACCACTTACCATTAGGTGGACTGTGTGCTCGTTTGTCAACTTTATCCTATAAAAAAAAACTTTCAATACTGAAAAGTAAACAATGCTTCATTTTGGACAAATTGTTCTTTTATGACGAGTGTAAAATATTGTTTTCTTCAAATCTCACTCTAGGTGTAGGTGTAGGTAATAATATATACCAATCGCATTTCCTGGGGAAATTAATCAGTTTTAAATTGGTTTTTAATTCAATTCACTGTTCACCTTAAGTGTAGGGAATCAAAATAAAATCCATTTACAAGTTTATACAATCTGGGCCCGTAATCTTAGTCGTCCACCCCTTCTTTAAGAAACTTGAGTTGTGGGTCTCGCAACCGTCCTAATACTAAGAGTGCTTGTGTGCACGAGTACACTTTCTATTCTCTTGTCTTCATAGTCCGATGGAACGGTAAAACGACTCGACCGAAGAGAGAGAGAGAGAGAGAGAGAGAGATCAGGCACAAGACCTACGACTTTATGTGCTTTCCGAGACACGGGGGTGAAACATAGCCAACTTCCTGACTCGGAACTACAACTGAGAATTTCTTGACAGGGAAACCCAATATTTTGATTTTGGGCCAACCGGGGATCAATAGTAAAGGTATGTGTTTTTTTATACAAGAGGGTGCAAACGAGCGGCAGCTCTTCCGATGGTAAGTGACTATGGATGCACATGAATGATAGCAACACCAGGAGAATTACAGGTACCTTACCGGCGTTTTAAAAAATAGTAGGCCACTTTCTCGAAGATTTTTAAGTGGTATCGGTCCGAGAAAATTGCTGGTGTAGGCTGATTCTACAAGGAAGTTGTTTGAGAAAGAAAACTTCTGGAAAATCACACAGTGCCGTACCACCAATCATACAGATGTTATGGATGCCATCGCGAGATTTGTCGCTTTGTTCGATGTTGAAATTGGAATCTGTCTGAACAATTCCTCTGAGCACTCCTCATGTTAGATACGATAGGATATGCATTGGGATGCAACAACTCTTCGGAAAGCCAGTGAGTCAAGCCGATCAGAAAGAACTAGGTCATCGACGATTCGAACCCCTCTGCGCTGGACGCGGTCATGTGGTATATTCCTGTGACGGCAACTTTTTTAAAACGTTACTTCCCCACTAGGATTTTCTCCTGTATCGTGGGAGCAGTTAACATGACGGACATCCAGACTCAGAACAATTATTTGAATGCCACACAAATACTTGTTCCATGCGGGATTAAAACCCGCGGCACCCAGCACTGCAACTCATTGCACTGCGCGACGGAGCCCTTAAAATAAGGTAATTCGCCTGTCAAGTGTAGCAATAACAACAAAGCTTTACCTGTTATGATAGAGAACCATATTCAACAGTGTTATTATACGAAATACAAATAGGCAAAATAAGAATACTACTTCAATCTTCACTAAACCTTTTATCTGTTACAATTACGTATTTTTTTTTTACAATTACATAAATGTTTAAAACACAATAAAAAATATTTACAATCAATTAAATTCTAGAAGCTCTAACGTTAGTAAACGGAGAACGCTTGCTTGCAAATTAGCAATTAGCTTGCACTGTATCAGCAGACGTAGCTGTAGCGTTTGCGAGTATATGCAAAAGTCTAGACTGCTTTCACAAAAGAAGAAGAAACGAAATTCATTCTTTAGTATATTTAGTTAGTAATATATCATGAGATAGTTTAAGGTAAAATAATTTATTACAGGAATCTGCATTTCTTAAAAACGTAACATGAATTTTATAATAAAAATATCAAAAACTTACTGAATAAACAGGAGTATGATTTTATCTTTTTGCATCAAATTTCTTTATTTTAATTTGAATTTTTTTTTGTTTTATTATTTTCTCTTTTTACTGCTAATTATGTATATGATCCTACAGCGGATATATCCACATTTTTAAGTCTATCATGCAGAGATACCCTGGGCATAGCCCCCTCTATAGCTCCTTCAGCGCCCTTGAGCTTCCTCATACGGCCAGCAGTGAATGACCTCGTCTCAAATCCATAAGTCATTACTTACAACACGCACTGGTTGTACAGCCATGTTTTCAAGCTTTGAAGTATACTTAACAAAAAGATGTGTCATAATTTCCCGAACGCTGCCCAGCCGATTTCAATCCGTTGATTGACCTCTCAGTTGAAGTTGGACTTACCTAGTCGGACTATTTGTTCCAGGTAACCATACTCTGCAATGACTTTGAGCGTAGTGCTGCCAATAACTACCGGCATAGACGTGGCGTGGACGATACACGTGATCTTTGTTTTGTCCATGTTCATTTTAAGAGCTATCCGTTGAGGAACACTAATGAGGCCATTGAGCATAGTTCATATGCCTTCGGTACGGTAAGTGAATATTTTGGCCCAAAGACACCTACATTTATTCTCAAATAAGAATCTAAATGCAGATGCGTTGGCACCCTTTAGGACTAAGATGGAATGCCTCGTCTCCACAAAAAAGAGTCTCCAATTCTCTACGCTTACCATACCAAATATAGCAACATTAAGCTACTACTTAACGCTGGTATTCTGTGAGAGCGTAGTACTTTCCCTGTTAAGCCGACCCATTCATGCTACAAATACCTATAGCGTAGCTCTACCATATATAATGAGTTATAAAATAATTCGTCTTGAGATAACCTTATTTAAATAGATGAGGATGACAAATGAACCCACGTTCCGCCTGGCAGTAAGCGGGTGCTATGGCCTATGCTTGGAATTTTCTTGTAAAGTAACTAAATTATGTAAGAAACTATAAATGGGTGGTAATCCATCGATACACTATGTCTTTTTTTATACAGAATTAGGGTGACAAATGAGCACGCAGTCCACATCATGGTAAGTGGAAGTCTTAAAATCAACGATATTACTTTACGGTTACTTTTTCAAGCAAAATTTAAAAAAATTGAAAGTTTAATTAAAATAATCTATTATTCATTTATATTATATTATTAATTTTATCAATTTATTTCATGAATAAGTTAGGCAAAATTACTTCTACGGGATTTTGCTTTTGTTATTGTATTCACCGATTAATGATACTACGTTTTCTTTGGTTACTAGCCATCCTTTGATTTACGTAGTTTCAACAATTTACTAAGCGATAATTTAAAGGTGAAGCCAACCTTACTAGTGACTCTGCTTTGATATTTTTAGAGATAATCTATTTCGCCTCTCGGACCAAATTAAATTTGCATGAGCAAATATCCTTTGAGTCGTACCGTTTGAACATATTTTTTAAATATAGGGAGGTTTTGTTTTTGGATATACCGTAATTTTTATCGCCAAGATAAAAAAATATTTCATTAAGCTTTATAGTAGAAAAAACACAAAAAAGATTTTCTTTTTAGATAGTTTTACAACAAAAGAATTCGAGCAGAATGACGATTAATAAACAAGAAGAACATCGCAAGAATTAGGTTCTAAAAATAAATATATAAACGCAAAATTGATATTAACACAATAAGATAGTAAAAACATAGCATCTATCTGTATCTATTCTCTGTTTACATTTATTAAAGTAACTGTCACATAATGATAACTTTAAAAATATAATTACATTTTAAAAAAATTATATACTCGTATACTCGTAAGTATTATATGGAATATTTTGTAGTACGTAATATCTTCTGTTTGGGACATATATATATATATATATATATATATATATATATATATATGTATATATATATATATATATATATATATATATATATATATATATATAAAGCTGTAAATAGAATATAATGAAATTTATGTTTAACATAATGCTCAATATATAAGAAATTATTGATATTTATATACTACTCTCTATACCATATAATATAATGGGATGCATTTAGACTAAGATGCATTTAGGCAAAGTAAATTTCCACATGTGCATCCCGTACTTGACACATGCCTAAAACGATGGACATAAGGGTATGTTCTTTTTGTACTTTACGCAGGATTACAGAGAAACATTTCTCTCTCACACAGTCTCCATATAAACTAAGTTGGATCCTAATTTTAACCAATGAAAGTCAAATAATATTAAAAATAAAAATATTAAGAATAACACATAAAAGAAGAAGAGGCAGATTACACACATAGGGACAAATATTCAGATCCGGAATAACTATTTGTAGGCCAAACAAATACTAGATCCTTGCGATATTTGGATCTGAGGCCCTCAGTGCAGCAATTTAATGCAAAACCACTGCGCCACAGAGCCTATTAAAATTGCTAGTGAAAACCCGCCGCGTGGCAAATATGGAAAGTATTCCATATGAAGCAATCTATGGGAGAGGCCGTTGTTTATGAGTTAACTTTAAATAGGCTGTAATAAATGAATAATGAAAGGAGATTGTTTTCTCAGATCAAATCACATACGAAACTGTTTAGCCAAGCGAGTAATACGAAAAAACTTAACTATCTTTAAAATTTAATTAAGTTTTAAAACTTCTAACATTTCTTAGCGAGAGAGGAAGGATACGCTTCCTTAAGAGGCAATTAGCTAAAATCGTTGGCAGATGTAGCTTAATGCATAGAATCTAGACTAGACAACTGTACTCGCATTGTATTGTACTAGAAAAGCGTACGTTTTTTGTTTCTTAAAATTAATATTACGAACTTCATTCAGTACCTCCATTATTCACTGTAGTCCACTTATTTCAGTCCAAATAATAATTAATTTCATCACTAGGATCAGAGGATGCTGGGTAAGCCTCTGGTGTCTTAGTGAGTGTAGAGCCGATATCCTCGCACTGGTATTACTTATCTTAATAATTAGTCTGAGATTTTGATTCGAATCATTTTTGTGTGATTATTCTCGTCATAACTCGATCTTTTATCCTCACCTAGTATATAATATTGCAGATTTCCTCAGAATTAACCTAGAATGCTGACGTTTTTCAAGTCATTGTTTGTGAACACAGTACTGGTTTCCATCATCGAGACCACAGTCAGTAGAGACCTGACATCCGTCGCGTTTGGGCATCCCTCGAAAACGAGGGAGGGAGAGATATTTAGGAAAACCTAAATATTATTGTAAATCATAATCTTATAAACGGGGTTCAATGTTCAAGTTCTTTTTTTAAAAAGCATTTCATAAACTCGGAGCTAACAGTTCGTTGAAGTTTTATACCACAAGAAACAATTTAAAACTTTATATTGGAGATGTGAAAATTAATAAGTTAACATCTACGTGAGAATTAAAATGTTGTGGTTGGCTTTAGCAGTGGTTTAGCATTTACTAGCGGCGTTATGGGCCGCGGGTTTTGTATTCCGTGCGGAAAAAGTATTTGCTTGATTTACAGATAGATGTTCTAAGTCTGGATGTTTGTCCTTGTACAATTTATATATATGTATACTGCTTCCACGGTACAGGATTTATAAATTTGAGTTGTTACTAAAAAGATGATGCTGTTTATCTTCTGTTTCAGTATTCCTCTGTCGCTTCTTATGACACCCACGGGACGATATGAGGTTGTGAATATTCTTACATCGATATTTTGCATGCCTACAAGTTCAAAAAACTGAAAGTGTGCATTTGCTGGTATGAAGTTGAAACTCAAAAGCAGTTCTGTTCTATTGGTTTATATTTTATTTATTTATTTATTTAAGAAAATTAAACAAAAAACATGAATTCAAAATATATCATCATCATCATCATCATTACAGCCCTTCACAAGTCCACTGCTGAACATAGGCCTCCCCCAAGGAATGCCACAAAACCCGGTCCTGAACCACCTGCATTCATCGACTTCAGTTCGCCGCGGGCCGTGCTACAGTGCAGACATGTTCATTCGCGCTCCTGTGTTTGTGTACGAGTTGTGTCAGTGAACGACTCCGCCGACGTCGAGATTACTCCGTCTGGCATTGAGGCATCGCTGGCGCTTTCCTGCGACGGACTTACAATGTCAGTGAAAGTGCAAAGACGCTATTTACTTACTGTGCTCCTTTGTGTTAGTAACGGACATACACTGTGCCATCCTTTTTTAATAAAAAGGAGAACACAAGTGTGCCACAAATTGTGAGTTAACGCCCTATTCCATCTGCGCCTCACACACCCCTACCTGCTCGCGGGCGTCTCGCTGCACCTCCCTCAAGGGTCTCACCTGGTGTGGTTGCACGCGCTGAGGGGAGTAAGGTGTGTGATAGTTAAGGGCTAGTGCGAGAAAACCAATCGATGTTGGACAAGGGGGAACCCCCGCCCCCAACACGCCGAAAACCACCAGATAGGCGTCCGGGAGTACTCGATAGGCCCCTCATGGAGCGAGACCTCTACGCTCCTGAGAGGACCAGAGTGCTCCCGCCATACAATCAACTCCCGAGGCGGGTAGGTGTCAACCGGCAGCACAATATCCAAATTGTGCTGCTGGGGGAAACCAAGCTGCGCCCCTCTGCTTAACTAAATCTCCCCAACTTCTTCGTGTACCGACACGACGAGATCTCCCCAGAAGGCGTCGCGTACAGAGATACCACGGCCCTTGTGAGGAGGGACGTCATGCACGAAGAAGTTGGCACCAATACAAACTTCATATCCACGAGGACCATAGGGATAAGGATAAGGGTGAGAACGAAGGATACAAGGATTTCCGCCGCCTACAGACCTCCCGGCACCTCGGGGGGCAACCCCAAGACGTAAGAACTATGTTCAACGGAGCAACGCCTGTTATTATCGCCGGAAACCTCAACGCAAAACATCCTGCTTGGGGCTTCGCGTTAGTGACACCTCCGGGGAAGAAGTAATATGATGACGCCGAGGAGTGGGGATACGAGGTGCTGGGCCCAGATGAGTCCACCCATATATATACCTACATATACCAAACCAGAACAAAAGCCCGATGTCCTAGACATAGTACTGTGCCATCTTCTGCCGTACCCAGTACAATTGGAAGTGCTGTACGATTTAGATACGCAGCACCTCCCCGTGCTGATTACCATCGACACCAGTGCGGATGCCCTAGTGCCCAGTAGTCTCCAAATGAAGACCAATTGGACACGCTTCCGTAGTGTGCTTGAGGACTTCCAACTCTGCACCCCTATTACCATCCGTGAAGATGTGGAGACAGCGGCCCTGCATCTTCATAACAGCATTAAAGACCAACTGCAACTTCATTCCCACCCTGTCTCCAAGGAGCGCGGAAAGGAGGAACTCCCACGCAAGCTGCTAACCCAACTTTCCGAGAAGCGGAAGCTGAGGAGGCTCTGGGCGCGGACACGATGCCCACGGCTTAAAACCAAACTCAACTCCCTGACGGAAAAGCTGTCGGAAACAATGAGAGCGTACAGGGGAGAGGCATGGGAGAGGCGAGTCGACGAAGCCTCGGAGACACCCGCCTCCCTGCATCTCCTCAACCGGCAGCTCACCAAGACATCAACACCTGTCTGCCCACTGGTGGACAGTACGGGGAGCAGGATCTACGATGCCCAACAGAGGGTGGAATTGATGGCACAGCACCTTGAACAGCAATTTATACCAAACAGCGTAGCAGAGGGGTACGCAGACCACGTAAATAGTATAATAGACCGCGTACAGGATTACCTGTCGAACCCGGCGCCGACCCCGAGGGACGACAATTTTATCTCGCCAGCGGAGGTAAGGCGATCCATCATGCGCCTACCCACCCGTAAAGCGCCGGGTTACGATGGTATTACCACCACAGCCATCAAGCAGCTGCCCAGAAGGGTAATAGTGGCACTCACCAGGCTATATAACGGCATCCTGAGGACTGGCCACTTCCCGACCATCTGGGAGCAGGGCAAAATCATCGTGCTGCCAAAGCCAGGAAAAGACAGGAGGCTCCCGGCCAGCTACCGCCCCATAACGCTATTGCCGCACATAGCAAAACTTTTCGAGAAACTAACCCTGAGTAGGGTTCTTCCTCATGTCACTTTGCGAGAGGAGCAATTCGGCTTCCGCAGGGGCCATTCCACCACTTCGCAGCTGGCTCGCGTGCTGCACCATCTTGCGACCGAATATAACTTCGACCGCATCTGTGTGGCCTTCTCGACATGCGAAAAAAGTAAGCTATCAAAGTCAATGTCAAATATTTTTGTATAATATATTTTATCAAATTATTTAATATTATAGGTTTATTTACTCGATTTTTTATTTACGTTTTAAATATGCATCCCCCCGTACTGGGTGCTGGGTGCTATTTTTGTGGCTCGCGAGTTAGAGAAATTACCCCCTATTCTTTTTGATCATTTTGATTGCACGAAATTACTAAAAGACTTACTAAAAGTGCAAAGTGAACTAGATGTAGTTAAAGCTAACTATGTTACAAAAGAGCAACTACTGAGTGAGTGCAGATCTGAGTTACTACAGTTGAGAAATGACTCAATACTGCATGTATCTCCACAGAACATGAATGTAAGGCGCGGAGAATTGCAGCTGTATGAAAATGGGCCAGTTGATCTCTCGGTAAATAACCAGAAAAACAATTCCGGTGATCATATACCAGAATACCGAGAAATTTTGAGGGTAAACTTAAAACAAAATGAACGTAAATCAGATGGGCTGAGACAACGGTCGTCGGTATTGAATGGATGCGAGAATACAATGTTGAGCGATATGGAGCGGCGAGTCGAGGTGATATCACTGCTACCTGCAGCGTCGTCGGTTGGCCAGAGCGCCGATAACTGTATAATAACAACTGAGGAAAGAGTCGAGTGCCACAGGTAAACACAGAAGGTGAATTTGATCCGAACGAGTATGATAAGGAAGGCTGGAAAACCGTATCGAGACAAAAAAAACACTCTCTATCTTCGAATGTCAATAAAACTGTCAATAAAACTATAATAGTCAATAACACAGATACAAGTTTAACTAACGTAGATCAAAACACGCAAAGAAAAACAAGGCAAACAATAGAATATCGGTTCAGAAAACAGAAAATATGCCTCATAAGCAGTGAAATCTCTAACAGACTATATACTATGGCCGAATCAACCAGTTTAAATAATTATGATATCTGTCATTATCGGAAACCTAAATGTGGCCTACGTCAATCTTTAGACGGAATTGAGGGAAAAGTGAAAGATTTTAATTATTTGGACTATTGCATTATTTTTATTGGCGAGGAAGATTTTCGTGCAACCCATAACTACATAGAGCTTGTCATGTTTCTCAGAGGAAAATTGTTAAACCTTATACACACAAACTTTATAATTTGCTTACCCACTTTTAAGTATATGAAGACTGTTAACATAATGTTTAACAGTCGCATAGAAACTTTTAACATTCTTCTTTATTTGAATGTAAACTCATTTAATTACGCGCACATCCTAGATTCAAACCTTAACCTACCATATGACCATGGTACGTACAACAAACGCTATGGCTCTTTAAATAAATATGGTTTAAAGATTGTCGTATCAGATTTGCAAGACCTAATTCTTGATCTAGGCAACCTAAATACTTTGCACCAGGAGGTTGACTACTCCCTAGAAAATCAAAGCCTAAATGAATTACCTAAAGAATCGCAACAGATAAACTCGCAGTTTTTTCTATAACTACGTCAACATTCTGCATTCTGAGCCATCTAACCAGTTTACAGTCCGGAAAAGAATAACCTCGTTATGCATGTTTGCGGCATTAAGACCAAACTCAATTTGTGGAGAACTAATTTGTCGCTCATGGAACATGACCTCTTGGGAGCCACTGAGACATTCCTAGACTCTTTTGTTGAGGATTCTGAGTTAGTCCTCAGCGGATGGAATGTCACACGCCGAGATAGACGCGGCTACGGCGGTGGTGTTCTATTAGCGTCTAAGCAAGGTATCACACCTACCCGAGTACGTGAGTTTGAAACTCTTAATGGCGAAGATCTCTGGGTGAAATTTTCCTACCGGAAGAGCAGTGTTTATGTGTGTGTAGTGTACATAACTCCCAGCGCTACAGACTCTGTATATTTTGATTGGTTTTTTAAAGTTGAGAGTTTTATAAATGACCTTAAAAAACCGTTCTTATTATTGGTGATATTAATTTAAATAGTGCTTCCAAAAATGTATGTAATTATTATGGTTATTTCCTCTCATTTTGTTCCTTGTCTGACAGGAATAACGTTTATAATAAACTTGGCAGTAAATTAGACGTTATCCTTATAAAGGGCTCTAGTTGCGCAGTGGAAGTAAATAGTTCAGACACTGGGGGCATTGTTAATATGGACTCCTACCATACTCCTTTGGATATTGCTCTTAACATCTTATCAAATACTTGTAACGAAAATATTAAGCCTAGTATTTTTGACTCAACCTCTGATTGGAGTTTTAAAAAAGCTAACTTTTCTCTTTTATATGAAATGATGTCTACAGTGGATTGGGGTTGTGTATTTAATGCCTCAGATGTGCAATCTGCGACTGGTCAATTTTATGAAGTTTTATATAATATTTTTGATCTTTGCGTACCTAAGAAAAGCAGACAAGCTTCAAACAGGAAACGCTATCCTGTCTGGTTTTCACATAATATAATTAAAGATGTAAATCGCAAAATTAAACTCCACAAAGAATGGAAACGATATAATAATCAGAATATCTACAAGGCATTTTCCATACTGCGGTTAGAACTCAAGGGACGCATCGAGTCAGCTTACAATGCCTATTTAGCAGCTGTTGAAAATGGCATTAAGAATAATCCAAAAAAATTCTGGAATCATATTAGTAGCCTTCGAACTAAGGGTGGCTTTGAGCCCACTGTGACCTACAAAGGCTGTATTTTTTCTAATAGTGAAGCTGCAGATGCCTTTGCAAATTATTTTGCTAGTGTGTTTCTACCCAATAGACCCATATTGGATTTCAACAATATATCTAGTACTCCCTTGTCATGCGATGGACATATCAACATAAGCTTTTTTACCTTATCACAAGTAAAATCAGGAATAAATAAGTTAAAACCACTTAGTTCTGTGGGTCCAGATAAAGTCCCAGCTTACATCTTAAAAGGATGCAAGGAGATTCTTGCTCCTGTACTTACCTATATTTTTAACTTGGCTTTAAACACCGGCGTATACCCAGAACAGTAGAAGATATCGAAAGTCACTCCGATACCTAAAACAAGCAATAAGACCTTGGTTGAAGAGTATTGTCCTATCGCAGTACTATCGTGCGCAGCAAAACTTTTTGAGAATATTGCTCACAAAGAAATATACACGCAGATAAATACGCGGCTTTGTGAGGAGCAGCATGGCTTCCGACCGGGTCGATCAGTAGAGACTAACTTGTTATCCCTCGTTGACTATATATCTCATCACATGGATAAAGGTCAACAAGTAGATGTGCTATATTTAGATTTTAAAAAGGCGTTCGATGTAGTGGATAACGGTATTCTATTAAATAAATAATACAGCATGGGTTTTACCCCAAAACTTCTAAAATTTTTTACTGATTACCTTTCAAATAGAAAACAGTATGTTAGCCATGGATCCTTTATTTCGAAGTCATATCATACGCGCTCAGGTGTAAGCCAGGGTTCAGTTTTAGGCCCCCTTCTCTTTCTCATTATTGTTAACGATCTCATTAAAGTAGTAAAGTATGCCAAATGCCTCCTATATGCTGACGATTTGAAATTAGTCCAAGTGATTGATAAGGATGTAACTCCCGAACATCTTCAAAGTGACATCGACCGAATCCATAAGTGGAGTATAGATAATAAAATGATGTTTAATGCCGGCAAATGTTACGTCATGACCTTAATCCGCAAGTTACAACCTACACATGCCATCTATACCTTAGCAGGTGTTGAAATATTTTTTTTTTTATAGAATAGGGGGCAAACGAGCATGCGGCTCACCTGATGGTAAGTGACTACCGCCGCCCATGAACAACCGCAACACCAGGGGAATTGCAGATGTGTTGCCGACCTTTTAGAAAGGTGTAATCTCTTTTCTTGAAGGTTCCTAAGTGTCGTATCGGTCCGGAAAATTCGCTGGTGGTAATTGATTCCACAAGGAAGTCGTGCGAGGGAAAAAACTTCTTCTAAATCGCACAGTCGTGGACCGCCAATCATCCAGATGGTATGGATGGTAACGCGAGTTTTGTCGCGATGTGCGATGGTGAAATTGAGCGGCTGGAATTAGTCCGAACAATTCCTCAGAGTACTCCCCGTGATAAATGCGATAAAATACGCAAAGAGATGCAACATCTCTACGCAGTGCCAGTGTATCGAGCCGATCAGAAATAACTCGGTCGTCGACGATTCGAACCGCTCTGCGCTGGATGCGGTCAAGTGGAAGGAGCTGGCACTGGGGTGCCCCGGCCCAGAGATGAGAACAGTATTCCATGTGGGGCCGAACTTGCGCTTTGTAAAGTTGCAAGCGATGTGCCGGCATGAAATACTGTCTCGCTCTGCTGAGCACGCCAAGCTTTTTAGAGGCCAATTTGGCCTTCCCTTCCAAGTGACCACGAAACTGCACACTATTCGATATGTCGACGCCAAGGATTCCGATACTGGCTGAGGCAGTAAGGGGAGTGCCTTGAAACTGAGGAGATACGACAAAGGGGTTCTTTTTAGCGGTAAACGCGCAAACTTGTGTCTTCTGGGGATTGAACTGGACTAGATTTAGTCGCCCCCAATCCGAGACTTTGTTAAGCAAAGAAGAATAAAGCGCATGTCAACCATTAGAGATCTTGGTGTGACATTTGACTGCGGATTGACTTTCCATGCACACATGTCTGCCCCCTAGCTTCAGAATTTTACAGACGCCTAAGTTTTGTCCTACGCAATGCCCGTGATTTCAATGATCCTATTGTCATCAAATTATTATTTAACTGTCTAGTTAGAAGTAAGTTAGAATTTGCTGCAGCCGTCTGGAATCCCCACGAATCCACATATGAATTGTTGATTGAAAAGGTTCAGAAAGCCTTCCTGCGTTTTTTATATAAGAAGACTTACGGATATTATCCATTTATGTATCCTACTCTTTTCTTGCTGAGAATGTTAGGACATAATTCCCTTTCAGTGCGTAGAGCCAGAGATCAGATCTTAATAGCCATAAAAATTTTAAGGAGCATGGTAGATTCCCCAGAGCTGCACAATACTTTGTGAGCACTTTATGTGCCTAACAGCTACCTGCGTCATAGGCCTACTCGACGACACCGGCTGTTCGCCACATCCCATTGCCGCACTGTGTCGTGCGCGCAATCCCCGTTGTGTCGCATGCATGGTGCTTTAAACTCCTTAATGGAGACAGTCCCGGAAAGTGACATCTTTAATGACACACTCAAGGTATCATGTCAAACTGTCTCATGTTATGTGAAAGCCATGTTTGTTAGGTAAATAAGTTGTATGTTGTTATCACTTTATTCTGTTTTATATTATTTTATTTCCTCTAGTTATTGTTAAGTATGTTTGATCTCTGACTTGTTATTTGTTTTTGAATTATGTTAATTATGTTATATGTTTAGTTTTACCTATTAATTACTGTCATTGACGCAAGCCGTTGTAATTAATTATAAATAAATAAATAAATGGAGACGGGCTTCGACAGGGTGTGGCACGCAGTGCTAGTCTACAAACTCATTAAACATACTACCTTGCCGCCAATGCTTGTTCGGCTAATTGCGTCGTTCCTGGAGGGGCGGAGCTTCCATGTCACCCTGGAAGGGGCTGTCTCGGCGGCAGGACCGATTTTGGCCGGAGTGCCACAGGGCAGCTGCCTATCACCGCACCTGTACGCGGTTTACACCAACGACGTCCCCACCCTCCAAGGCCATCTGAAGGAGTGGGAAGATGACGTTGTCCTTGCCTTATACGCCGACGACAGTGCGTACTTTGCGTTATCACGTCGGGTGGACATAGCTGCCAGGAAGTTACAGCGGGTACTCGACCTTTTGCCTGAGTGGCTGGACAAATGGAGGCTGGCGGTCAATGTCGGGAAGAGCGTCGCCTTCATGACCAGGCTGGCCAGAACACCACCAACTCTGCAACTCTGCGGTCAGGATGTGGGTTGGAGTAGAACCATCACGTACCTAGGATGCCAGATAGATCGCTCGCTGCACATGACCCCGATGGTCGATCACGTAGTGAGACAGGCCAGAGCCACGCGAGTGAAACTCTATCCTATACTGGCATCCAAACTTCCAACTAAAACGAAAATCGGTATCTACAAGACCTACGTCCGCTCGCGGCCGGCCTACGCAGCACCAGCCTCGTACTCGTTGATCTCGGCCACTCAGCGCAAGAGGTTGCAGGCCCAGCAAAATCTTGCGCTTCGGGTGATCATGGGAGCCGGTCGCTACGTCAGGAATGACATCATCGCACGCGACCTTAGGGTCGAATCCATCCATGACTTCGTGGTCCGTACTGCGAGACGGTTGTGTGACCGCGCAGATAACGGGCCACATCCTCATCTGCAAAATCTTGCACCGCTCCACGCCCGCCCACCTGACGGACGGCCGCTCCCACGTGAACTTCTACGCTCTACGCCCGGCGACGGGGACGCCGGGGATGAGTGAGCATCCCGACACCTGATTTGATGGCGCTAAATGCGCAACACACCAACCAATAAGCTGCCAATGCAGCACCCAGGACCGAAGGGTCGTGTCCCCCTGAGATGCCGCCCATGTAAAGAGGGTCTCCTCGACACATGTAAACCTCCATAGGAGAAGAATCACCACGCCATCGACTTCCTGCATGTCTTACCAGGTCGTCACTCCATCTAGTGGGGGGACGCCCTACACTTCGTAAGTAAAAAAACAGATACATACGTTTCACTTCTATAGTGTGAAGACACGTGATAGAAGTGAAACATATGTATTACAAGGAAATATTTCAATCATTCATCAATGACTTTTGAATAGCATAGATTGTGTATATCATTCATTTATTTTCATTCAATCACATATGTGTGTCAATGCACTTTGATATATATATACTAGCTGACCAGGCAGACGTTGTTCTGCCCTTTCCGAATAACCATTTACTTTCCCAAAAAAGTCCTGAAATTAGCAATAAAAAAATTGAGGGTCATTTATCGGGATAAAAACTATCCTATCTCTCAAGTTGGACCAAACTGCACACAGTCTGCAATTTTTTTTTGAAATCGGTTCTATCTGTTGAATACTTACAGCAACACGTGGTGGTTATACTACTAAATTGTAGCTTATATTAAACGTTTGTATTTTTAACATAGCGCCATCTATTAAATATTTACTCAATCCAGTCAACAGATATCGTCATCTGACAGAATCGTTTGGAGCTAACAGATAATTGTGACTGTCAAATAATTGACAAATAATTTTCAATAAAATAATATTGTATTGCGACTATAAATTGAGATGTAAGCTATCCTATCTTTTAAGTTGGACCAAACTGCACATTGACCAAAAATTTCATTGAAATCAGTTCAGTAGTTTAGGAGTCCATCGTATATATATATATATATATATATATATATATATATATATATATATATATATATATATAGTGTGTGTGTGTGTGTGTGTGAGTGCGTGTGTGTGTGTGTCAAAGTGCATCATCTTTCTCGATTATAAGAAGAGAAATTATCGGTTTAGTGTAGTATTGACCCGGTACTTAATGGTTACTCCCACCACTTTTCGTCACACAAAAACGTTGCGGATCAAAATTTCATAGCCCTCCCGTAAAAACTTTCACTTCAAAAATGTAATAATGAATTACGTTATAAATGTTTACATATATAATTCTCTGTCTGACTGAACTCCTAAACGTTTGGACCGATTTGATGAAATCACGAATGAAATCGTGTAATTTCTGCATCTCGATAACAGCGCCACCTACCGGGTACAATTTAATTTAATTTAAACCATTCTCGAATCAACTTAATCACACACTCAATATTTCATTAAAATCGATCCAGCTGTCAGACATACACACGGATAGAACAATTTTATATATATAGAATAATTATACATATATATCATTACCCTATCCGTGTGTATGTGACTACTCCTCGTTTGTGTTGGAACAGTAGTATACCTTATAAAATATAATCAATTAAGCTCCAAGTAATAAAACTAAGAAACAAATAAATTGTTTACGTAATGCAAACCAAATCGCGTACACGTACATTGTATATTCTTTATTTTATATACAAAAAAGCCATTTGCGCGGGATAGAACTTTACCACTTTGTTAAAAAATACCTCATAAATAGTTCTTAAAATTTTAATAGTAGGAAAAAGGGGAAGACGGTATGCTGATTTTACAATTTGCAATAGATAATCAAAAACCTGTTCTTCAAATTGATCTTAACACTCCGCTCAATGACTATTCCTAACTTAAAGTCAAATAACTGAAGTAATAAAAAAGTTAACAGTGTGATATATAAGTAAGACTTGGTTAATTTACACCAGGTGTAACTTAGTGCGAAACCATTAAGGTCGAAGGAGGAAAATGTAACCTTCATTTATTCGGTCTTGTGTATTCACGGACGTGATAAAATTATATATTTTATGGCAAAATATACTCAGTCTTGCATATAAATAAACAAAAAGAAAACTTGTTTATAGTTAAGTGTGGTAGAGACATGCTGCGAATCGTGGTCGTAACAAGAATATGTTGGCGCAACCTTTTCTTGGAGGTTATAGAGAACCGGAGACTCTTTTTCTGGGAACAAGGTATTCTATCTAAGTCCTCAGGGGTGACAATGCTTCTGCATTCTGATTTTTAATTTAGAAATGATGTAGATCTCTAGTGTCTATATGAACTGTGTGCTCGTTTGTCACCCTCATTCTAGAAAATGAATAATTGTTCAACGCTACAGTTAGGATGAATTTTTTTTAAATTTCCTATTATTTTTAAAAATTGATTGTTAAAAAATTCTAAAAGTTTCTCTTTATGGTAAACTTTAACGAAACACAACTGATGTTGAAAATTTGCGGTTTTTTAACGCTGTAATATAATACAGTATTTTTATGCTGGTATTCTGTGCGGTCATAGACCTTCTCCGGTCACACTACAACTATACTTCAGCGTGGCGCTACCAAGTAAATATCTGTATTACGATGCATTGTTTTTCCCACCCTTTACGGCAGACAGTTAGGTGCCGGAGGAGCAAACAGTACTGGATCTAGATCGAACCTATTAAGACCTATTATGTCATACTTGCTGAAATGTCTTTACATGCGGCGGTGTCGTATCACAGTCTCACCTTTAAAATAGTCTAAGAGGGCGAAGGCTGCCACTTGTGTCATACTTGTTGTGAACAGCTGCTGTTTGCTTATGGGGACTGGTCTGTTCGGGCTTGCTTCTTACCTACTAAGCTTGTAAAAGACATGTTTTCTTTATCTACTGGTGATGGAAGAATATCGCATAACTGCTCTATAAAAAATTACAAGAAAAGGATGGCTGCGGAGTTTTTTTCGCAATTTCTTCTCCGGACAGAGTAACTTCAATTTAAACCGCAGTAGATAAAAACATGTTGACGTTTGACAAACGAAATTTTTATTTCTTACGTCGAAAATAAAAGGTTTTCATTTAATGTACACCTATCTCATCCAAGTTTAGAATCATGTGCAAACAATGATTAACACTGATTCTAAGAAGTTAACACGTACTGTGTTATTTATAAAATAAAAAGCAATTAAGTTAAAATATAATGAAAATCATAAACTGATTTGCAATGTCGCCCAATACATATTTACAAAATTATGAAAAACGCACTTCATAATACGACGCTTTGCAGCTACGCGAATACCACATCATATTATCCGTTGTAGGGTATTCAAAATTATTTTAAGAAACAGGAATATCTATATATTTTCTGCCGACTTCCAAAAAGGAGACGGTACTCAATTCCACTGTTTTTTTTTTTTTTGTGTGTGTTACCTCTTAACTTTGTACTGGGTGAACCGATATCGATGATTCTTTTTTTATATGAAAGCTGATAGTTCTCGTGTGGTCCCATGTGAATTTGATCAAGGTCAGATCAATAGTTTCTAGTTCTTAAATAACTTATATTGAAGTCGGCTGTACAAATTTTTTAATTTTTAATTATATTTACATTACAATACGAGTACAATAAATTATATTTAAATAAAATGAACGGAACCAGTATAGCTTTTTCTTTTAAAACCAGTGATTGACTTAGATTTCACTCAGGTGAACTATCAGTGGTAAGTGGTGATGAAGCCGAAGACGGATCAAGGACTTAGTTTAATAAACTCCTATTTCCAGTCACGTTTGTTCCACAACGGGTCAGGCCCATGTCCTGCAGTGGGTGATGATGAAGGTTAAATTACGCTTTATACTGGGCGCTAAGAAACTAAATGCTATCGATCTTATTTAATGTGCTTTTCTCTGAACCGATGCAGAGACGAACGGAGAGGACTGATGTGTGTGTGTGTGTGTGTGTGTGTGTGTGTGTGTGTGTGTGTGTGTGTGTGTGCGTGCGTGCGTGTGCGAGTGCATTTGCATGGGCGTGTGCGTTTGCATTTGCAGGTAAGTGCGCGTGTGCGTGTGCGTGTGCGTGAGCGAGTACGTGTGCGTGTTTGTGTGCGTGTGTGTGTGTGTGTGTGTGTGCGTGCAGGCGTTCGAGTGTGTGTGTGTGTCTGTTATAAATATATTTATTATTATTTTTATATTTTAAAAAAGGAGATTCATCTGCTGATAATTTTGTAATTATTCCATTCATATTTGAAATATTGGTCATCATACAATTCATGTGCCATGAATTTTCATTGTTGCAATCAAACACTCTCGGCGTCTGATATTGATATTCGATGATTATATTGATGTTTGATATTCACACTGCGTACTTAGACGGTCAGTACAGTTTTATAGGTTATAAGTTGTGTCCTATGTCCTCATATTATAATAACAGACGGGAATTACTGGTCGGAGTACTAGATACTACATCACGCGTTCTAAGTTTGAAGCCAGCTAGAGTCAATACTTAAATTTAATTTTTTTTTTTATTTTGGGTTGGCTGATAAATAAGCACACAGTCTACGTGATGGTTTGTAAATGCTGTGTTCGATTGATGCCTCCATCCTCGATTAAAAATCAAATAGAGGATTCTTTGTTGTAACCCTATTAAAATTATGATGGAATGCCTCGTTAGCAGAAAAGAGGGTACCTGTACGGTTCTTGCCACACATTTCACTAAACAGCATCGTTTGCTGCTATTTAACGTTGTGGAGACGTTTTCTTTTCCCGATTGAAACAACCCATTATTAATGCACCCACAGTGCCTTTAGTGACTCTGAGTACAACGTTAAAATTATATGCACTCATTCCTCCTCGTGCTTGATCGCATTCAGCAAAATCATATTTGATATTGTAACAAAGTGATATGCAGCAGCGTATTGCCAATAACAAACAAAAATATTAAAAACTCAAACTGTCATCCCGCCTGCCAAGCGAGTAAATATTGCCAGCGTCCTCAAGCATATCAGGAAATATATGGAAAAGGCCTATGTTCAACAGCGGACTCTTGATAGCTTGGTATGCTAATTATTGCCACAAAAGTCCGATAATTCTTACTTAACATAATCATCATCCTCATTATCATCAACCTGTGGCATTCTACTTTCGAGACAATGCAGTACTTTTTTATTATACATAAATTTATTTTCAAACCAAATAAAAGCAATACTTAGACACGTGAGAACACAAATAGATCGCATATAAAGCTACGAATATGTTTTCTTAACCAAATTTGGTTTTGCAAATTAGATCACGCTTGCTAAGAAAATATTTCAGAACGACGCAATAAAACTTTGACCCTTCGATATCCACGCTGTAGGCTATGAGCTCTGACGTATGTACGCGTGGCCAAATACGCCTTTATAACCTTTTACGTCATTTAATCGTCGAACCTTCTGAGAAATATGCGCTATTTTTCAACGAAAAACGGCATCATTGACAGTCGGATTATTTATAACATAAGCTTGAAGTGACAAACGCAAATATAATAAACGTGGTAGAGCCACGCCCAGTTGATGTGCAATTATTTTATTCTTTATAGTTCTTTAAAGTCGACTTTTACTTTTTATTAAAAGTTATTATTACCCTGTTGACACTCAACAGGGTAATAATAACTTTTCAGAATAGTAACATTAAAACAATCACATTTGGTTCACAATGGATGAATATTTCGCTTAACATACATACAAAAACATACAGCCGAATTTTAAACCTTCTTTTTTTAAGTCGGCTAAAAGCTGATGAATTCTCTTACGAGGCCATTACACCGCATTTTAAAATACATTGTTTATAAAGATAAAAATACAAGTTTTTATTTTTTTATATAAAAAATTCAAAAGCAAATGCAAAAGGAAATAGCGTTTGACTTTTCTTAGTATTCCTGAATGACTGAATTGGAAAAAAGTTTTTCTTCATCGCGATAACTTAAAAAAAAGTCATTATGTTCATATTTTGTGAAATCGAAACTACAACGTTTTGCTATTAATGGCCCTTTTGAAGTAATTAATATAAATATTTTAAGAATATATTAAACACTTTAACATTTCTCTATGAAACACTAGTATTTTTTTAGTGTTTTATAGTGTAATGTTTTATTATGGCAGAGCTACGCTGCAGTTGTATGATGGTTGTATTCGCGGTAGCACCACGCTATAGCTTTATTGTAATTGTAGCGCGAATCGCTTGGCTCGACCGGGGGACTTGTTTTTAACAGAATACCAGCTTAAAATATTAGAGTGTAGAGAACCGATGACCGTTTTTACTGGGAACGAGGCATTCCATTTAGGCTCGAGGCATCTGCATTTTGATGCTTAATAAAGAAAAGATGTTCATTTACTCCATAATCTAGCTTCTGCGTGACTACTTCGTGTAAAAGTTTTCCTTTACAGCGCTCCGTCGAACTCGTTAAACTCTATCGACACTCTCACTCGTCTCGCTTGGCAAGCGGAGTGACGATCGCTGTGGGAGCCTCACGCACGTGTACCGGTGCTGCCCGTCGCCGGCCAGGATATTGCCATTATTTGTAAACAACAGTTCTTTGCGCAAAAACGTTGTCTAGAATAAATAGTTTCCATAGCGATAAGACCGCGTATTGTACCTTCTATATGATTTATTTCTTTCTGTTTTGTTTTAATGTGTATTGGTGTACAATAAATAATATATTTAGTGATTGTTTGTTTGAAATTTTATGCCTGCCTATATGAATACGAGATGGGATAAATCTATCGATGATTGTTTGAAAAAAGCTGATTGTTTTTTAAGTTATCCAATAGTAAAGAACAGTGTTTCTTTATACAGTTGCATGAGAAAATAACATCACGACATCCAGTTTACTAAAATGAAATTAAACTTCAACTTAGGTCGCAACTTTGGAGAGTTTAAGGCAAGAGTAGGTTCCGCGATAGTTTGTTTACAACTTGGCGTCAATTTGAAGTAACAGAACCCGACGACAATGCGGTGTTTATTGGACTTAACCTGTGCCAGTTAAATGGTAAGTAAGCCATTTCTGAAGATAGGAAATTTATTTATTAATTTATTTAAACTTTATTGAAACTCATCAATCAGTACAGGATCAAAAGGCGGACTTAATGCTAAAAGTATTCTCTGCCAGTCAACCACGTAATAAAACTACGAAGATGGTTACAAATAACATATTTTAAGAGAATATAATATAACATACAGAAAGATACATAAAATACCGATTTAACTACAACAGAGATAAATACTATAATGCTCCACGTTACCATTAATTATGTTTACATTAGAAAAAAATATATAAAATAGTTTAAATATTCAAAAATAACTACAAACTAAAAACTATATTCAAATTCCCTGGCGATGATATGGGATGTCGTAAGAAGTGACAGAAGGGAAATTAAACAGATGGGCAGCAGCATCTCTCTGATTATCATCACTCAAAAGAATAAAAATACTATGTGTGCCAACCTGCATGCCAAACGTGGCAACTATGGCAAATATCAACGCTATGGTAATTAATAGAATCGGGCGTTACTTTGCAGAAATCTTGCCTGTTCCAAAAAAAGGCAGCCGTGCCGACCCTGCTAATTATCAGCCAATCTAAATTACCTCCATATTCTGCGAGATTATGGAGCGTATATTGAACGCCCGCTTGATGGCATACCTAGAACAGAATGACCTATGTAGTGACCGACAATATAGATTTCGCCGAAATCGGTCAACTGGGGACCTTCTAGCGTATACCACACAGGTATGAGGCGAGACACTCGAGAACAGTAGGGAATCACTTGTTGTTTCCCTTGATGTCTCGAAGGTCTTTGAGAGAGTTTAGTACACTGCTCCCTTTAGTTAGCAGCCTTTTGGGTAAGCTTCCAGCGTACGGCTTATCCTTGGCCTGATTGAATGAGTAAAGGACTTTCTGAATGAACGGTCTCTCCGGGTCGTCGTCGATGGCTGCTCATTCGATCCTATAGCGACTAACCCCGGTGTTCCTCAGCAGTCCGTTCTCACAAACAAAAACAGAAACTTTTTAATTCAATAGATTATAATGAACAAAGTCACTCTTGTTTAATTTACCACTGGTTCGGAGAAAACTACATCCTGGGAAGAACCAGCAAGAAACCCTGCAGAAAACAGCTTACAATCATAAATGTTACACAATTAACAATACATAACAAGTGTATACTCTATACAAATAAATCAAATTGAAGTGTCTGTTTGTAATGTTAAAATAACAGCTTTTTACAAAATGCATATGAAAGAATATACGATACTGATAACAAAAACACTATTTTTAACATTTTTGTCTGTCTGTATGTCTGTCTGTTTGTTCCGGCTAATCTCCAAAACGGCTAGACCAATTTTGACAGGACAGATAGCTATAAATATATAGTATGGCAGATAGCTGATATTATAAGGAATAACTAAGGCTAATTATATTTTAGAAAACGAATTAGAGTTCCGCGCAACATAATTAAACCCTAAATTACACGCGGGCGTAGTCGCGGGGAAGAGCTAGTTATAGATAGCTAACCAAGTCCTAGGGTCAGTCGGAATCAAATCTAGTCCAAAAGAAAAGCTATGGTAGAGCGTGTGAATCTCACACTACAGGCAGTCTCCAAATGGGGCGATGCCAATCTTGTGAAATCCAACGCCTCCAAAACACAAGTGCGTCTCTTCACTGCAAATGGAGCCAGCTCACATTGGCTCCGTCTTTACGAAATGAATCACTGGCATATATCCACCACCTTCAGTTGTTAGGGTTTGAGATATCCTCAAATGTGAACTTCGGGCGGTTCATTCAGTCCAAAGCCACAGCAGCTGCAAGGAAGCTGGAAGTCCTAGCAAAGGTGCGGCGATACTTCACGCCGGAACAGCTGCTTACTTTATATAAAGCGCAAGTCCGATCGTGCATGGAGTATATCTGCCATATATGTGCTGGTGCTGCAAAATGCCACCTTGCAGCTTTAGACTCAATGGTAAGGCGTACTAATAGGCTTATTGGTGACCCGAATTTGGTTAAAACCAATCGTACCAGCCTCGAACACAGATACAAAGTAGCCAACCATTCGGTTTTCTACAGTATGCATTTCGGAGAGTCTGCGCAGGAATTGCATAATTTAATTCCTCCCTCTCCCTTCCACCACCGGGCAACTAGACGTTTGGCCAGTCTCCACCTTTTCATTGTTGACTTACCACGAATTTGAACCAAATGGTTCGCTACGTCGTTTATCATGCGAACAGCAAAGGAGTGATATAAGTTGCCAGCATATGTCTTTCCATCCGATTACGGTATGGGTGTCCTCAAGGCAAAAGTGAATAGGCTTTTGTTAAGTTAGCACGCTTCACCACTTACCATCAGGTGGGATTGTAGATAAACTCTAGCTTAGTAGAATATAATAAAAAACAATATATTAAAGTTAGAAAAAATTACTTTGCCTATATCCGCTTAGTGAAATTGAACGATGTGTCTTATCTAGTTTAAAGCAGGGCTCCGAAACCGGTTAAAATTCTAATAGTCATTGACACAAAACCGGTTTTTGCGCAATACCGGTTATTCACAAATTTAGGTTTAGGTAGTAAGAATTAACCGGTTAAAACCAAGTTTTGTAATGTCCCCCTCTCCCTTACCCTGCTTGCACCCAACTTTGTACGGCTGCCCTCTGTTTACTTCACGAGATTTTTGGACACATCAACGATATATTCATTGCATCAACTCGACTGCCTTGTAACGTACTCCTTCGTATTTTTTCATCTTTCAGCAACGATCATATTATAAATAACAGATGTAAGTTATCTTTACTTTAAAATTAAGTTCCGATATAAAGTTTAATGTGACGTTATATATTTAAATTAACTTTAATTGTATTTAACGTTTTCTATTAAAATTACGCTATACATCTTTATTTCAATGTCATTAGTTTTAGTAATATATCACAATAAGTGATGAACTTTCTTAACAGAACACGATATTTTTAAAAGTTTTTTAAATAGTAATATGTTATAGTATTTTTGTTCTTTTTAGGACTAAAGTGAGGCAGATTACCAGATTTTTTTTTTAATTAAGAAGCTCGTGATTAGGACCAACCTCCATCTCCGTCATTGCAAAAATCAACAATGACCACTTCTGAGGTGTAAAGTTTAACTAGATGTCATGTCTAAACACGATAGAAAACTGTTTGCCATGTTTAAAGAACAATGGACAAAATAAATTACCATTTTTTACATCTCATTAATGAGGAATTGACCAAATCTTATCATGTTGTAAACGTACAAGATGCTACTAAAAATATTAGATTTTCTAAATAGAGTGCAATATAACCACATTGATGAAATTAAATTTACTGATACATTTTGTCTGTCTGTATGTCTGTTTGTTCCGGCTAATCTCCGAAATGGCTGGACCGATTTTGACGGACCTTTCACTGGTCCGATTGCCGACTGCCTCGTTGGTCTAGTGGTTACTAGTGCGACTGTGGATCAAGATTTGGTCCTGGGTTTGAATCTCGGGGCGTGCTAAGTACCGTTATTGGATTAATTTGGGTATAATGAGTGTTCTAGAAACCACCTTGATAGTCTTATTACAGCCCTCAATCAAGCACTTAGAATTTTGGGTTTCCTCGTCATACGTTTTCTTATAGAAAAGGGGGCAAACGAGCAAGCGGGTCACCTGATGATAAATGACTACTGCCGCCCATGAACAACAACAACACCAGGGGAATCGCAGGTGCGTTGCCAGCCTTTTAGAAAGGAGTAAGCTCTTTTCTTGAAGGTCCCTAAGTCAGATACGACTTAGGGACCTTCAAGAAAAATCGCCGGTGGTAAACAATTCCATAGAGAAGTTGAACGAGGAATAAAATTCCTAGTAAAACGCACAGTGCTGGCCCGTCAAGCATCCAGATGGTGAGGATGTTATCGTGAACTTTGACGCAATGTGGGTTATGAAATATGGCGGCTGAGATTAAACCGAACCTCAGAGCACTCGCCGAGGTAGATGCGATAGAAAATGCAAAGAGATGCAACATCCCTACGCAGTGCCAGTCAATCGAGTCTATCAGGAAGAACTCGGACGTCGACGACTCGAACCGCTCTGCACTGGATGCGGTTAAATGGAAGGAGCTGACACTGGCGTGCCCCGGCCCAGAGATGAGAGGCCGAATTTGCGCTTTGTAAAGTTGCAAGCGATGTGCCGACATGAAATACTGCCCCGCTCTGCTGAGCACGCCAAGCTTTTTAGAGGCCAATTTGGACTTCCCTTTCAAGTGACCACAAAACTGCACACTATTCGATATGTCGACATCGAGGATTCCGATACTAGTTGAGGCAGCAAGGGGAGTGCCTTAAAACTGAGGAGATATGACAAAGGGTCCATTTTAGCGGTAAATGTGCAATTTTGTGTCTTCTGAGGATTAAACTGGACTAGATTTAGTCGCCCCCAATCCGAAACTTTGTTCAGCAAAGAATCGACATCAGACACAAGTTTGTTCCGGTACTCGGAGACCTATTCCCGAGAAATATTGGCACGGCCAGTGTATATTGGATCACCGGTGCTGTCGTCGTTACCAGTTTGCAACATATATAGTAGAAACAGCGTTAGTGATAGCACGCAGCCTTGTTTACAGCACCAGCGTTAATAGGCTTATAATCAGAGCATACACCGTCTACTACGACCTTGATGCTCCGATCAGCAAGGAAACTGGTGATCCAATTGCAATTTCTCGGGAAGCCTATAGGATGACCGTCTGACGACGCTCGATCTCCTTCATGCCGACAATATTCAACCGTTAGAGATTGACGCTGAATACAAAGAAGCCAAACTCCGGCAATCTCTGGCCTCTTCACGGTCGATTTGCAAAAGAACTGAGTCGAACAACTGGCTTAGACATGGTGAGATCTTTACTGAAACCGAGGGATTTATGGTAGCGATTCAGGATCAGGTGATGCCTATGAAAAATTATCTTAAGTTCATTGTCAAGACAGGCATCGAAGATAACCTGTGCCGACGGTGCCATCAAAAGCCAGAGACCATTCAGCACATAACTGGCGGCTGCCAAGCTCTTGCTGGAACCGAGTACACCCAGCGCCACGACAATGTGGCAAAAATTATACATCAAGAACTGGCAGTAAAACACGGTCTCTTAAAGGAGACAGAGCCTTACTAGAAGTATATCACATCCCCGGTACTTGAGAACGATTCGGTCCAACTTTATTGGGACAGGTCGGTTTTAATGACTTTCAATAAGTATTACACATGTGATCTATATCGAATAAAAAATTATTCTATTAAATTCTATTCTATTCTATTAACTGATCGGACAGTTGAGCAAATCGGCTGGATATAATATTAGTACAAAAAGAGGAGAGGCGGACATGGTTGTTGGATATTGGTATTCCAAGTTTGCACAATGTGCAGAAATACAGCACCAAAAAGATGGTTAAATACCAGCGGCTGGCTTAAGAAATCCGACAGTTAAGGCGGCAGCAGCAGGTTCATATCGTCCCACTGATTTTCTCCGCCACGGGAATTGTTCCTAAATCCCTTACTGAGAACTTAGCGAAGCTAGGTATCTCAGTGAGGGTAAGGTACAAAATAGGAAAAGCCGTAATCTTGGATACGACAGCAATTGTACGTCGCCACCTCTCAATTTAAGGAATAAAGGGCGGGATCTTGCGATCAGCCGATGCCGCATCTAAAATCCCGAAAAGGAGCGGTAATGAGTGATAATAATAATTCTTTATTGAACACAAATATAATATTCAATTCTAAGTTACCCTGTATGTTAGGAGGCAGTGTGTGTGTATGTGTGCGCGTCTGTTTTCATTAAATATGTGTACATAACTTAAAGTGGGTTTGCACAATTTTCATAGTCGTATTCTTTTAGCCAATTTAAAATAGCTCGTTTTACTTGGTGACTTTTTAAGTTATTTAACTTTATTTTTTATTAATTATATTATATAAATGAGGTGCTTGGTAGTCATATTGCCTTTTGGCAAATGCGCTTTTCACAAATGGTACTGGTCATTTGTGTGTCCTTTTGTTTTTAGCTACATATACTGGGGAAAAATTATGATGTCGTGTTATGCATTTGTATATATACGATTTTCATACACTGAGGACATTTGACAATTTGTAACCTTTATATGTTGGGTATGTATAAGGAAGATGTAATATTTGAGCTCTTATGATGACCTTTGAGCTCGCTTGGCCTCGATAAGATATGTTTTGGGAGGATATATTTTGGTTTAGAACAACCGATACACAAGAATAAATTATTTTCTTCGATATAGGACAAGTCCAGTCTTAACTAATAAACCAAACACAACAACTGCCTTTCTTTCTTCAAAACTTCTCTTATACTTTCACGTTTTTCGTAAATGCCAAACTCCCACTACAACCCTGAATGCGACTGAAAAAACGTATCGCTTAAAGGCAGATAATTGATGATAAGTATGCTCACATGAGGCGATGCCGCATAAGAACCCCACAACGTTAATCTATCTGTCTTATTCATAACTGCCTTTACATCTTACGGAATCAACCGGTTAATTTTGGTGTCAAAACTATTAAGTAACCGGTAACCTTTATCGTTTAGGTATAATAAAAACCGGTTAATTTTTTAACCGGAAATTGAAGGAGCGATAAATTTACCGGTAATTAATCGAAATTAACCGCTCTTTTTAACCGGTTCTGAGCCTGGTTAAAAGAGCACCTCCAGCCCTCCCTCAAATGTGTGCACTATCCCCGTCACCAATAATCCCAGCACCACTACTCCCAACACCACTACACTAAGAAAAACACACGACTATACGACACGTGTTTTGCTTCTACACAAGGCATCTTCAGGTATACAATATTTACTTTTAAAATTTGCCAGCAGTCAGTGTTATCAGGATTCCGAAAAACTAAAACATCTATAAAAGCTAAAAAATCACCTTGAGTCACACTGTGTATATAAAAAAGACCCATACAGATAGATCTTTAAACGGTGATTCTCACCACCATTCTTCACAATTAGCTATCGTGGGTAAATTTTTGTTTCAGAGAGTACGAAGGATCTGTGACAGTAAGCACCTGGCCGCCGAGTTCCAACACGCCAAGTAAGCTTTGCACGACAACAAGCTTCGGGTGCCGTACCTACGTCACATTGAACGAGTGAAGCCAGTCACATTCGATCGAGTGCCTGCTGTACTGCCATATGTCAGTGGTGTCACTGACAAGATTGGCTACATCTTAAAGCGTGCTTCCATTAAAACATATTTCTAGCCGCCGAAGAAGATTAATCAGTTTTACCATCAGTCAAGTGTAATGTCCCTCTGCAAGATGCAGGAGTATACAAGCTTGGCTGTAAATGTGGTCGCTCTTATGCAGGACAAACTAAAATATGAATAAAAACCCGCGTTAAAGAACACACAACTGATGTGAAGAATCGACGCTCCAGGTACACGTAAAGGATCGCCCCCGTGAGGTCGTGGTACATCTCCGGTTCGAGCCGGCCCATAAGTCCAACAGCAAATGCAGCCGCGTGGCTCTACACCACTGCTTTCCATTCCGTCTTAGTCCTCGGGGGTGGCAATTTTAATTCTTAATCGAGGATAGATATCCATGAGCCACAGCATACACTTACCATCAGGTGTGCTCGTTTGTCACCGTTATTAAATAAAATAAACTACCTGTAACTAACAAACTGGGACAACTGAGTTACTGACGAGGACGCAGGAATATAACGCTTCGAACCGGGGACAAGCTTATACTAGGGTGGCCAGTAGGTTAAAGAGCAGCAGGGGTGGCCCAAGGTCCACCAAGCAACATTGTTATGTAATACGAACTTAAACATATTAGCATGAAATAAGATAGTATTAACCTACGCTCAAAATGAAACCTAAGAATTGCCGGCTACTCTGAAGTTTTTTATTTACCTTAACATTAGACACTAGATATATTCATAATCATCATTACAGCCTATCGTAAGTTCACTGTTTTACATAGGTCTGTTCATATTGTGACGCCTCATAATTATTATTAATAAATAATAATTAAATTCAATGTAAAGGCATTTAAAAATGTCTTAGAAATTATATTTTAAACAATTAAAATGTTTAAAATTAAGTATAAAATTCAAATATGTTCATTGGGAATATTGAATATTATAGTATAGTTAACGCATAAATTGTCTCTAAAAAATCTCTAAATTTATTAAAATCTTGTTTAAGATATTCAAAATATATTAAATTTTATAAATACAAGTCGATTATATTACAATAATAAAGATAAATAATATTTGTAATATAATAGACAAAATGGATAAAAATTTTCTAAGTTGAAGAAGGTGTTCTTGTATTAGTCGGAAAATTTCTAAGTTGATGAAAGTGTTCTTGTAATGGTCTCCATAATAAGGGGCGTTGCCGGAGACACATACCCAAGGTTATACATATATATGGGGTGGTCGGCTGACCGACTGCTAGTACTAGTGCTGCACAATGACTAGTCCTATATTAGGGACTTATGATAGTAAGGTCTAACGAACCAAAGCATTAATACAGAAGGTCTTTATGATGCATAAGCATTATGTTAGCAGAGTTTATGACTTGAAGTCCCATATGAATAAGACATACAATAGTATGGTCTATGAAATAAAGCAAATATGTTGAAGGTCTCAAATATGTAAAAGCATTATATTGAAAGAATTGGGACTTGAAAAGGATTATTATAGTGGCGTGTAGATTGTTTCACAGCATCCGAGACCGAGGTAAACTTGGACTCGCTAACCGATGTGTCCTTAACATATCATCTTAGTGCCGGTGGTAAGCGGGTTTGTTGTAGCAATACGACTTGCCCGTGGACATCGCACAACCCTACCGTTTGTGGGCGGCGTCTTAACGCATAGCGTTATGATACGTCGGCTATCTTTCGGATTAGGGTGAGTGTGTTTGGTAGTACTTTTAAGTGCAGCAAGCATACTCAACTCCATGTCTTAGTGCAATAGCGCTATGATACGTGGAGTTTTGGCTACTGACGTCTTAGTACCGTGCTACTATGATACGTTGGTGGTATTTTTAGTTAACAACATTATCAATTTTGTAACCAAAGTCGATAGGGATCATGTGGGTGTGTTGTGAGGGGGCGCCATCCGTATGATAGTTGCATTGATGCTTATTGCTACTTGCAGTATTGCAACTTGTGATGGATCTGCGGGTGTGCTGCACCTGATTCGACGCATCTTGTGGTTCTGGTCGATGGAGGTATGCGGGTGGTGATGTCTACTGGGACTGTATGGGGGACCTTGGGATGGTGTAAGCCTGACGATAGTCGTATTGATGCTTGTTGCATTCTGCAGCATTGCGTCTCTGCGGTGGTTGTTTGGCAGATCGCTCTTCTCAATGACGCTCTCTGCATCTTGGTTTGATTCACAACCCAAGTAGCTTTGCCCAAGTCGGGTCCCTTCATAGCGGGGCTGCAGACTGTCTGCCCTCCATGATGTTTTATATAACAACATATTAATATATCTCTATAAAGTTCCCACCTTTGAAAGATTGAAGGCAAAGTGTTGGTGGGTGAGACAAACATGATCGAAAAATGCATATACTCAACGTCAGTGACACAAACCCTTTCTGATGGCGAATTATTACTAATATCTTATAACTGCCTTTTGGCTATATCTGCCATTGTATTGGTTGGTGGAGCATATGTGTCGACCTCATGCGGGTGGTAGCTGGAGGGAGAATCTGAGGAGGCTCTCAAGGCTGCGGCTGAAAGCCGCGCAACGTGGGACCCCATTCCCTTGAGGTGAGCGGTAGACTCATGACACGCTCTGCGGCCAATTGGCCGTGCTGACCATGCAATTGTTGGTGATGCCTTACACTTACATCACGTCTGCAGAAACGGCGGTCTGGCAGGTGTTGGCGCTCACGGACGGCTTTTTATGGCCAGTGTGCCTATTGTTGCCTAACCCGTGTGACGTACATTCACTGTGGCTGGATTTGATCGTATTCTGTATGGCGTTTACACGCATTGACATGCGCGACTTCGGTCGATGTTTGTACTTACGCACTATCAAGGGGCCAAGTCCTCTTTTACTGGTTCGCCAGTTATTTTGCTGTGGACTACGGTCCAGTTCCCAAATTTGCGTACCCTTCGGGGGGAGCGCATTAAAATGGTTGGCGCTCACCGTGCGCGGCGTGTGCGGAGCCGTGTACCTCCTCCACATTTTTTTTTAAATGTGGAAGAGCGAAGCCCTTGTATCTGGTATTTGATATAAATATTGTGAGCCTTTTCCAAGCGGGAAGGGATTAATTAATAAGAAATTGACTGTTGTGAACCTGATACAAGTGGAATAAGGACAATTTATTGTTCTTAACTTTTATTTGAGCTCTGTCTTCGTGAACGGGGTTATTTAGCTTATAAGACACTACCAACAGCTTTCGATTGCTCTCGCAAATATTCATTCTTCCAAGATACACCTAAAAGAACTAAGTTACTATACAAACACAACGTAAATAAGGGTCCTAACTAAGACGATCACGCCATAAATTTATTATACGGCCTATATTTGAACCTTTAGAAAGATCAATGTATGATTAATATACTGGTCACGTAATTTAGATATACTTGTATAACTTATAGAAATAGATTCTAAAGGAAATAAAGGTATAAATATATATAGAAAGAGTGAAGAGATGAGAAAGGGGGGGGGGGGGGGCGTCGTTACAATATCATAATATCAAACAATATTTATAACGACAAAGGAAACTAAAATTATCTAACAATTCCTCGCAGTACAATACCAAGAAAGCTGTTTAAAGAAAAATAGTGACAAACGACTACACAGCCCACTTGATGATAAGTGGATCCTGTAGTCCATAGACATGTACTGTTTAGGCCAAACATTTATTATTTGAAATTTGCATTCCACTCGTGTCCGCCCGCTGACTTTGTAAAGGTCACCCTTTCCCCACTACCATGTGCGTTGCTCGGCAGGTGGCACGTAGGCAGAACGCGAGTGCGAAGGCAGTGGCTTGCCAGCATCGACCCGGTTAATCCGCGTGTCGCGGATCGCTGCAGAAGTTCGCGCGAGACCGGTTTTTTGTTGGGTCTAGAATTTTGGATTTTGGGCGCGTGGCTTCGCTACCTAATAGGGTTTCGTGAAAACCGCCTCGGATTTTGTCGTCCAGGGGTTGAGTTCCGGGACAGGAGGCCTTTATTGGGTTTTACGGATTAACTAACTTCGTTGAAAGTAATTGTGCAAATTATATAGTGATTGCATTTTAAGGGAGTTTTGCAACATTTAACTTGCTCGGGAGACGCGGAATTTTGTGTGCTATACGGTCAGAATTTGAACAGCACATCCCCCTTTGGGCGTCTTCCGGTTGATTGTTTGGAAATCATTGTAATTGAGCCGCCGCGTAAGTGCCCTTTTTGTGTGTTGACGGTTTGTTCGTTTATGTGTCAACGAGGCGTATTTATGATTCTTATCGCGGCATGATGTTTGATATCGAACGAAGGAACTTAGTTGTTGTTTGTAACGCTGAACTTTGTGACTCGTGAAGAGATCGCGTTATTTTCCTATTTGTAATTTGGCGATGAGTGAACCCGGGACATTGAATATTGAACTTTGAACTACTTTCCGTTACGGTGTCGGGTATCACGTGTTCGATTCTACGATTAATGTGGAATTAGGTGCTGGAGTGATGCAGCATTGTGAGGCAGCATTGAACCCGGCCGCTGCCGGTCACCTCAGCTGGGCCAGGTCACACACATATACACATCACTAACCATTACTTCCCATGCACCCTACACCCACATACGGCCTGCCCGAGCCTTGGGGCGGTCCTAGATTCGGAGACAGGTACGTACTATATTCCCTAGTCTCTCCCATATGGTTTAGTATAATTAGAGATTTCAACGTGGCCACTTTGGAGGCCCGACCTGCGTCTGCTCGTTGGATTCCCGCTCAATGGGCCTCAGGGTATTCGATCTTTGTAGGGGCAGCCGTAGGCCGTAACATATACATTTATTTGTTTAGGAATCAAAATGCAGAAGCGTTGTCACCTCTGAGGACTAAAATGGAATGCCTCGTTTCCAATAAAAAAGATACGGTTCTCTACATTCACCATACGAAACACAGCAGCATTGAGCTCCTATATTACGCTGGTATCCTGTCAGAGCGTGGTCTTTCCCCGGTTGAGCCGACTCATTCGTGCTACACTTTAATATAGTGTCAGCGCGGCTTCTACTACGTACAATCTGGCTGCGTTTCACGGTTAAAGGCTGTAATAATCTTTAAAAAATAAATCTCTAATATAACAAATAAATCTAACATATTCTAAAAAATAATAATATAAACAATATTTTTTGCATACCATACAAATTCCCGCAATAAATATAAAATGTAAAAAAGATAATATTACATATTGTGCACAGCAGTATTTCAATATATTATAATAGATCTATTGTATCGTATAATAAATGATCATTAATATATAATTATTGATCTTTATCTTATATCACTGAGACCGGTTCATTATGCAGTTTTATGCTTTAGCACACGGTTTTTAAGTAAATTTTCTTAAACCTATTATGTGGTTAATACTTCGTTTGTATGTTTTTGCCTTTTTCCGATTGTCACTTTTTAATTTGTGCTGTAAGCTTTAACTGGAATAAACGTGTTTTTTTCTTTCTTTCCTTCTATTTAAATAAAATGAAATACAAATGGTTCTAGTAACTGGCAAAAGTTTCTGTCAAATCCTAACTGCAATTCCTTCAAGTTCTTAGTGTAATTAAACTTCACGATCGCTACTTCAAACGTACACAATTCAAACGAAATTATCGCTGGTTTGATAATTAAATGCTTGGAAGGAATAAAGTTTATGCGTTAACATTAAAGCTTAATTTATACACACGCATAGTGTGTATAAATTACGCTTTAATGTAGTTCTTTTACTATTTTCCAGATTGAAGGGTAAAGTGCCAGCAATTAAATATTTTTCTGCTTAGCTATTCCCAAAAGAATATTGAAGAATGATAACATAACAAAAAATTTAAAAAAAAATTTTGAAATTATGTATAATTTTTCGAAGAATAAAAACAAATCGACATAATCCATACCATCTGGATTAGTGGCGGTTCATCACTGTGTGATCTACCAGACATTTTCTTCCTCGCACAATTACTTTGTGGGATCTGCTATCACTAGGCATTTTTCCGGACTGTATGAGTCTGAAAAGAAATTGCTGATAAAAAGACTTAAAGACTTTCAAGAATAGAACCTATTATTTTTTAAAAAGTCGGCAACGCACCTGCAATTCCCGTGGTGTAGCAGATTTTTATAGGCGGCGGTAGCCATTTACCACCTGATGGTATTCGTTTGCCGCCTTTTATATAAAATAAATAAAATAAAAAAAAATAAAAATAGTATATATCTACTTATTAATTTAAAAATATAGTATTAACATAAGAATAATAATATATATTTTATTAGTATACTTATTATTATACTTATTATTATATATTTCTATACCCTTGGAAAGAGTGTGTGTGAAAAAAATTAAGCAAATATTTAAGAACTTTCAATACTACTTCAATAGTTTTATATCAGAAGTATAAACTAATAGATATTTATCAGACTTTTTAAAGTTTATATTGACATCACATAAAAGTTAAGGCAGCTGTGTCTCGCCAGCAACGCAGTCAGGAATTTGCATTTAGAAAAACCCAAAATTAGTGGGTTTTCATGTGCTAATTAGGTGCCAAATTTGACAATTAGATGCTCTAAAATTTTCACCGCAACGAACTGTTAAAATTTGCGTTGCTAGCAAAACGTATCATCGCTAGCAACGCAATGAAGTTATTAAATATACGATAAATATTATTAACAAGGAATGCATTATATAAATGCTAATAGGTGCTGCAATTATAGGCTATGACAAGGCGCCCCTAATAAAAATAAAGTCGTTATACAGAACAAAGCAGATGTAAAATTCAGGTTTTCTGAAAATCAAAATAGAATCTAAATTACATTAAGAAAAAGCCCAAATCAGGGGCTTTTAAGAGCTAATTATTTATTATATTATCGTCACTGCGTTGCTAGTGATACCTTTTTCTGGTAATGCATATCTCAACAGTTCGTTGCAGTGAAAATTTTTGAACACCTAATTTTTAAACTTGGCACCTAATTAGTACCTGCAATGCTCCTAAATTTGGGTTTTTTAAATGCAAAATCTTGACTTTGCGTTGCTAGCGATACACAACTAGTTAAAGCAAGTAGCAGAATTTCATTCCCAAAATGTCGACTCCTAAAATATGCCACTGGTTTATGGCATCGGGGCACTCTCACTTCCTACAAAATATAACCATTTGTGATTTTACACTCATGTCGGACTAAAATGGGATTTTGACATGAGTCTCTCAATACTCTAGTAACTGACCCGACCACTAAGGGTCGTTATTAGAATGAATGTGTGTGAAATATGATACCCATGAAATAAATATCTAAATGCAAAACATAAAAAAAAAATTTCACGCTTCAAAAACAAACTTAATAGCTCTTTGGGAGCGTTGCACTTTCAAACGTATCGGGGATTTGCTGGAAATACGCTCCAAGCTCTCGAAGGAGGCGAAAATTGTTAACTTGCGCTGCAAGCTAACTAACCACTTAGCCAATGATGTTCGATGCAAATTAGAATGTTAGATAATTTATTGCTCTAGAAAACGAAACTTAAAGAATGGTATTAGTGTTTTTGCTTAGTAATGGCGACGTACGAGAATCTATTACCACATACCATCCCACGAAGAAGAGATGAGCAGCATCTTCATAATAACTAATAGAAAATATAAAACTGTGGTTACCATCCCAGTTGTTCAGCGTGGCAGCTATGGCAAATATCGTCTGGCATATTTGTGAGGAGGATATTATAATCTACGAGAAAAGCTGCTACAGCTACATTATGGTTGCAGTACGAATAGGTCGGCGCGATCGGGGAAAGACTACGCTCTCACAGAACATACACTTTCTTTATTTAGAATGATGAGTGACGAGATCCGGAGTCCCTTTTTAATAGTAACAGGACGTTTTTCTTAGTCGTTGGTCAGCATAGCAGTCCTGAGGGGAGACTGGGCATCTACATTTTGATTCTTATTGTCATTGGTGATAGGATTCGTTTCCTGCCTAGGAGTACCGTCTAGGTAGGTACTAGGTGCCACCTTCTTCCATATTTCTGCTGCCACCAGTACAATAATAGGCTGTAAGGAATTCCAGCTTTGTCTTCAGCAGTGAAAACGCGTCCGTAGTCTTATTTCTTTAAAGTTGACTGCGGGTATCTCATTTACGCCAAGTGTCACATTAGGGCTCATAGGTATTGGTGCTTACTAATCATCAATCAGAGGCACTGTGTGTTTTTTTTTTTAATTTATTTAAGGACAGCCAGAGGGTAATTACAATACCACATGTTCACAAATATAATGTTTGAACTTAATTTTAAATTCAAAACCAATTTAAGGCAGCCACAACATGCTTCATAAAAAGAGTAAAATTACTCAAAAACATTGGAAAAGGTGACAAATTTTAATTACAGAATATCAGAAATATAACCTAAAATTAAATCAAAATTTTTGAAAAATCTTTAAAAATGGTTCAAAAGTGTCCGTTTGACACCTTCTATGAAATATTTAGTGTAATATTTTTCTTTTCCAGGTCATTTTACTCCAACATCTGTATATAACGGACATAAAAAAAAAAACTAAATAAAACTTTTATGTTCCCATTATAGTTTCTAGTGAAACTTAGATTGCCTTCAGGCTTTCATCCGGCCTTATCTAAGATTCCTATTCTTAAAAAATTCCAGTGCTTTTTTCATTTTATTTCCACTTTTAATACCGAAAAGTAAACAATGCTTCATTTTGGACCAATTGTTCTTTTATGACGAGGTGAAAATATTGTTTTCTTCAAATCTCACCTAGAGGTAATAATATGTACCAATCGCATTTCCTGGGGAAAAAATCAGTTTTAAATTGGTGTTTCATTCAATTTATGGTTCACCTTAAGCGTAGGCAATCAAGATATAATCCATTAACAAGTTTATACAATAGATATCGACTCGAGCACCGATCAAGCGGGGCCCGTAATCTTAGTCATCCACTTCTTCTTTAAGAATCTTGAGTGTGTGTGGAATCGAACGTCTTCCACCAAGGTCACGGACGTCACCATCTTCAGACACCCGCGTCGTTGACCGAATCTAACGGGGTGTTATGCTGGTCCGTGACCCAGAGGCGTGAGGCCCATGCCCCCATCAATAGTCCGAGTAATATCAACAATATAATAAAAAAGACTCTGGCGATCGATCGGACTCGGGCGATCTCGGGAAATCATACGATAATACATAATACTAGCAGTTTCCCGAAACTTCGCTCGCGGGGAATTTATTGCGATTAGATTTCATGGGCTTCAAGTTTTTTGCGCGGTACCCAAATTCTTCTCTTCTTTTAAAATTCTATTCTGCGCTCTGTTTAAATAGTACTTCATTGTTGTTTCATGCGGGCTGGATTGCGTTCATTATACCAGAACTACTGGCTCTTTGGATAAATTTCTTGGTACGATATCAATGGCCATTAGGACGGCAAGTAAAATAAGATATATACACACACACACACACATATATATATATATATATATATATATATATATATATATATATATATATATATATATAATAGTACAGATATAGATCATACCATACTTAAAAAATAATAATAATGTTCTCCAGACCGAATTTCAGAGTGCTTTTTGAGTGTTTTTTTAGAGTGCTTGTGCGTATGCAAAAGCACGAGTACACTTTCTATTCCCTTGCTCTCATAGTCCGATGGAACGGTAAAACGACTCGACCGAAGAGAGAGAGAGAGAGAGAGATCAGGTGCTACTACAACTTTATGTGCTTTCCGAGGCACGGGGGTGAAACATAGCCAACTTGCTGATTCGGAGCTTCAACTGAGAATTTCTTGACAGGAACACCCAATACCTTAATTTTCTGCCAACCCGAGATCAATAGTAAAGGTATGTGTTTTTGTCCACAAGAGGGTGCAAACGAGCGGCAGCTCTTCCGATGGTAAGTGACTATCGACGCACATGAACGACTGCAACACCAGGAGAATTACAGGTACCTTGCCGGCGTTTTAAAAAATAGTAGGCCATTTTCTCGAAGATTTTTAAGTGATATCGGTCCGAAAAAATTGCTGGTGTAGGCTGATTCTACAAGTAAGTTGTGCGAGAAAGAAAACTTCTGGAAAATCACACAGTGGTGAACCGCCAATCATACAGATGTTATGGATGCCATCGCGAGATTTGTCGCTTTGTTCGATGTTGAAATTGGAATTTGTCTG
Source organism: Parnassius glacialis (assembly GCA_033319125.1). Lineage (NCBI taxonomy): Eukaryota > Metazoa > Arthropoda > Insecta > Lepidoptera > Papilionidae > Parnassius > Parnassius glacialis. Next base: position 6,954,169 of record JAVANC010000025.1, read on the forward strand.
AACAATTCCTCTGTGCACTCCCCGTGGTAGATGCGATAGGATATGCATTGGCATGCAACAACTCTTCGGAACGCCAGTGAGTCAAGCCGATCAGAAAGAACTAGGTCATCGACGATTCGAGCCCCTCTGCGCTGGACGCGGTCAAGTGGTATATTCCTGTGACGGCAACTTTTTTAAAACATCACCTCCACACTAGGATTTTCTCCTGTATCGTGGGAACAGTTAACACACATAAATTTTACAGGGGCATACGGACATCCAGACTCAGAACAATCATTTGAATGCCACACAATTACTTGTTCCATGCGGGATTCAAACCCGCGGCGCCGAGCACTGCAACTCATTACTAAGCCATTGCGCGACGGAGCCTTGTTATATAATTGTTAAAAACACAAAAAAAGAAGTATATTTACAATCAATTAAATTCTAGAAGCTCTAATGTTACTAAACGGAAAATGCTCGCTTCGCGAATTAGCAATGAGCTTGCACTGTATCAGCAGACGTAGCTGTAGCGTTTGCGAGTATATGCACAAGTCTAGACTGCTTTCACAAAAATAGAAACGAAGTTCATTCTTTAGTATATTTTGTTAGTAATGTATCTTGAGATAGTTCATGCTAAAATAATTTATTACACGAGTCTGCATTTCTTAACAATGTAACATGGGTTTTATACAAAGAGATTTAAATATATAGATATACTATAGAGCGGGCATTAGGAACATTTATACACAAATACTTTGAGCTAGTGCGCGTGTGGCACCCTCTAGCTATAAATAGCAATACAACTCTAAGCATTTATTAAGACAACATTTTTGCTATTCCCCAGTGGGTGACGCTAATAAATATAACGTTGTTTTAGGAATGTTACAATTTCGATATCAAAGTATCGATAATCCATCCTGTATATTTTTTTATCGATGATCCCAATCGTCGTCAATCACTAACTTTAACATTGGTAACTAAATAGTGACGTTTACTGGATAACAGAGGGCGATTATTACAATAAAAATAAATGTTCTAGAACAATCTACTAGAAATAATAAAATTTAAAGATTATTGGGTAAATATATGTTATATTTACGATAATAAACTGAAATCACGTTCAGTTTTTGCTCCATATCGTAACTTACAATATCTTAATGCACAACCGGGCATATTTTCTTTAAAAATATTTTTTAAAGATATGAAACAAATGCGTCTTGACTTTTTGACGATCTGACTAAGACTAACGGAGATATATCCTATAGGACATCAGTATTATAGACGACAATTTTGCTGCTCATGTCTGGTCTATTACCTTACTTACTTTTTTACTTTATTTATTACTTTATTACTTTTAATTACTACTTAATTTTATTTTAATTTTTTACTACTTAAATGTCTTTGGTTTTATACAAAGAGATTTAAATATATAGGTATATTATAGAGCGGGCATTAGGAACATTTATATACAAAAACTTTGAGCAAGTGCGCGTGTGGCACCCTCTAGCTATAAATAGCAAAACGACGCTAAGCATTTATTAAGACAATTACTATTACTACTTAAATTTCTTTGGTTTTATAATAAAAATAACAAAAACTTACTGAATAAACAGGATTAGGATTTTTTTTCATCAAATTACTTTATTTTAATTTGAAAATTTATTAGCTTTATTATTTGCTTTTTTCTACTGCTAATTATGTATATGATTCTACAGCGAATATCTACATTTTTAAGTCCATCGTGCAGAGAAACCCTGGGCATAGCCCCCTCTATAGCTCCTTCAGCGACCTTGAGCTTCCTCATACGGCCAGCAGTGAAGGACCACGTCTTAGATACATAAGTCATCATTGACGACACACACTGATTGTACAGCAATGTTTTCAAGCTTTGAAGTATACTTGCCGAGAAGATGTGTCGTAATTTCCCGAACGCTGCCTAGCCGTGTTTAATACGTCGATTGACCTCTCGGCTGAAGTTAGACTTACCTACTCGGACTATTTGTCCCAGGTAACCATACCCATTAACGACTTCGAGCGTAGTGCTACTAGCAATTACCGGTATTGGCGTGACATAGGCGTTACACATGATCCTTGTTTTGTCCATGTTAATTTTAAGAGCTATCCGTTGGAGAACATTATTGAGGCCATTGAACATAGTTGTTACATCTTCGGTACGGTAAGTGAATGCTTTGGCTCATAGACATCTACATTTATTCTCAATTAAGGATCTAAATGCAGATGCGTTGTCACCCTTTAAGACTAAGATGGAATACCTCGTTTCCAGGAATAAGAGACTCTAGTTCTCTACACTCACCATACGCTACGCTGGTATTCTATGAGATCGTAGTTCTTTCCCTGTCCAGCCGACCCATTCGTGCTACAAGCACAAAATATCTACAGCGTAGCTCTACCACATAATATTGATTTATATTATATACTCTGCAAGTCGTCCTGCCCACGCTCTCAGACAATGCAACAAGCGTAATCTATCTGCTCTATCTTTTTTCCCGTTGCTCTATCACGCGTAAAATATCTCTGGCACTGTGATATTCTTCCCGCGTGAAAGGCGTAATGACTTAAACAAGAAGAGGTGCACTTCTAGCGGTGGACTTTACCTTGATAAAGGATTAATGCGAGAAAAGTAAGAAACTCAAACAGCTGGTGGATGATCTCTCCTCTCAGACTTTGAATTTTTAGTGATCCGAAATTATATCAGTTAAGGCAAAATAACTCACTGTTTTAAGTTTTTATTATGAACGTTCAGTATCAATGCTTCTAAAATTCTATTCAAACTTCGTACTTGGCCCTCTGTTTAAATAGTACTTCATTGTTGTTTCATGCGGGCTGAATTGCGTTCATTATACCAGAACTACTGGCTCTTTGGATAAATTTCTTGGCACGATATCAATACCAGTGGAACGGCGTTATCTTAACTTAGTTATAGTTTGGCTTTGACAATAAGTTTATCTGTGACACGAGGCTTCTTAAGCAGAAGGTTGGCAGCAAGCTGTTTTAAAGTTATATAATAATTCGTCTTGAGATAACCTTATTTAAATAGATGAGGATGACAAATGAACCCACATTCCGCCTGGCAGTAAGGGGGTGCTATGGCCTATGCTTGGAATTTTCTTGTAAAATAACTAAATTATATACGAAACTATAAATGATTTGTTGTAATTCCCCGATACGCTATGTCTTTTTCTATACAGAATAAACCTAGCAAGCTAACAGCATAGCAAAGTGGCGAAGCAATCAGCTTTGTAGTGGTTTCTAACGGTTGCCGTTGAGCAATCAGTTTCAAAATAGGAGGTTCAGATGCCTAGGTGATCAGTAATCGATTGCTGAAAACAGAATTTGAAAATTCGAAACCGTTCTCGAGATAATCGTGGGACAGACGGACAGACGGACAGACGGACGGACAGACGGACAGACGGACAGACGGACAGACATCGTGAAATCAATAAGTGACTTCGCAAGCTTCGCCACTTAATAATAAAACTTTTAATTTATTAAAATCTTGCTTGAAAAATCAACCGCAAAATAAGATCGTCGATTTTAAGACTTCCACTTACCATCATGTGGACTGCGTGCTCATTTGTCACCCTTATTAAGTGGCGAAGCTTGCGAAGTCACTTATTAAGTGGCGAAGCTTGCGAAGTCACTTATTGATTTCACGATGTCTGTCCGTCTGTCCGTCTGTCCGTCTGTCCGTCTGTCCGTCCGTCTGTCCGTCTGTCCCACGATTATCTCGAGAACGGTTTCGAATTTTCAAATTCTGTTTTCAGCAATCGATTACTGATCACCCAGGCATCTGAACCTCCTATTTTGAAACTGATTGCTCAACGGCAACCGTTAGAAACCGCTACAAAGCTGATTGCTTCACCACTTTGCTATGCTGTTAGCTTGCTAGGTTTATTGATTTCACGATGTCTATCCGTCTGTCCGTCTGTCCGTCCGTCTGTCCGTCTGTCCCACGATTATCTCGAGAACGGTTTCGAATTTTCAAATTCTGTTTTCAGCAATCGATTACTGATCACCCAGGCATCTGAACCTCCTATTTTGAAACTGATTGCTCAACGGCAACCGTTAGAAACCGCTACAAAGCTGATTGCTTCACCACTTTGCTATGCTGTTAGCTTGCTAGGTTTATTGATTTCACGATGTCTGTCCGTCTGTCCGTCTGTCCGTTCGTCTGTCCGTCTGTCCCACGATTATCTCGAGAACGGTTTCGAATTTTCAAATTCTGTTTTCAGCAATCGATTACTGATCACCCAGGCATCTGAACTTCCTATTTTGAAACTGATTGTTCAACGGCAACCGTAAGAAACCGCTACAAAGCTGATTGCTTCGCCACTTTGCTATGCTGTTAGCTTGCTAGATTTATTCTGTATAGAAAAAGACATAGCGTATCGCGGAATTACAACAAATCATTTATAGTTTCATATATAATTTAATTATTTTACAAGAAAATTCCAAGCATAGGCCATAGCACCCGCTTACTGCCAGGCGGAATGTGGGTTCATTTGACATCCTCATCTATTTAAATAAGGTTATTTCAAGACGAATTATTTTATAACTTTAAAACAGCTTGCAGCCAACCTTTTGCTTAAGAAGCCTCGTGTCACAGATAAACTTATTGTCAAAGCCAAACTATAACTAAGTTAAGATAACGCTGTTCCACTGGCATTGATATCGTGCCAAGAAATTTATCCAAAGAGCCAGTAGTTCTGGTAGAATGGGTCGGCTCGACAGGGAAAGAACTACGCTCTCATAGAATACCAGCGTAGCGTATGGTGAGTGTGAAGAACTAGAGTCTCTTATTCCTGGAAACGAGGTATTCCATCTTAGTCTTAAAGGGTGACAACGCATCTGCATTTAGATTTTTAATTGAGAATAAATGTAGATGTCTATTAGCCAAAGCATTCACTTACCGTACCGAAGATGTAACAACTATGTTCAATGGCCTCAATAGTGTTCTCCAACGGATAGCTCTTAAACTGAACATGGACAAAACAAGGATCATGTGTAACGCCTTTGTCACGCCTATACCGGTAATTGCTAGTAGCACTACGCTCGAAGTCGTTAATGGGTATGGTTACCTGAGACAAATAGTCCGAGTAGGTAAGTTTAACTTCAGCCGAGAGGTCAACCGACGTATTAAATATGGCTAGGCAGCGTTCGGGAAATTACGACACATCTTCTCGGCAAGTATACTTCAAAGCTTGAAAACATGGCTGTACCATCAGTGCGTATTGTCAGTGATGACTTATGTATCTAAGATGTGGTCCTTCACTGCTGGCCGTATGAGGAAGCTCAAGGTCACTGAAGGAGCTATAGAGGGGGCTATGCCCAGAGTTTCTCTGCATGATAGACTTAAAAATGTAGATATTCGCTGTAGGAATATAAACACAATTAGCAGTAGAAAAGAGAAAATAATTAAACAAATAAATTTTCGAATTAAAATAAAGTAATTTGATAAAAAAAAATCCTACTCCTGTTTATTCAGTAAGTTTTTGTTATTTTAATTATAAAACCCATGTTACATTGTTAAGAAATGCAGATTCGTGTAATAAATTATTTTAGCATGAACTATCTCAAGATGCACTACTAACTAAATATACTAAAGAATGAACTTCGTTTCTATTTTTGTGAAAGCAGTTAAGACCAGTTACTATTGTATTCAGGGACTTATGTCAAAATCCCATTTCAGTCAGAAATAAGTGTAAGATCACAGATGGTTATATTTTGTTGTAAGTGTGTGTGTGCCTCGATGCCATATACCTAATACTGCTAATTACTCATACTGGTAATTAGGTACCAAGTTAAAAAAATTTGGTGCTCTAAAATTTTCACCGCAACGAACTATTATCGTCACTGCATTGCTACGAGTAGCGATACGCTTTCAACAGTTCGTTGTGGTGAAAATTTTAGAGCAACTAATTTTTAAACTTGGTACCTAAGTAGTACCTAAAAAGCCCCTGATTTGGGCTTTTTATTAAAGCAATTTTGATTCTATTCTGAACCCACATTCCGCCTAGCAGTAAGCAGGTGCTATGGCCTATGCTTGGAATTTTCTTGTAAAATAACTAAATTATATATGAAACTATAAATGATTTGTTGTAATTCCGCGATACGCTATGTCTTTTTCTATACAGAATAAACCTAGCAAGCTAACAGCATAGCAAAGTGGCGAAGCATTCAGCTTTGTAGCGGTTTCTAACGGTTGCCGTTGAGCAATCAGTTTCAAAATAGGAGGTTCAGATGCCTGGGTGATCAGTAATCGATTGCTGAAAACAGAATTTGAAAATTCGAAACCGTTCTCGAGATAATCGTGGGACAGACGGACAGACGGACGGACAGACGGACAGACGGACAGACATCGTGAAATCAATAAGTGACTTCGCAAGCTTCGCCACTTAATAAGGGTGACAAATGAGCACGCAGTCCACATGATGGTAAGTGGAAGTCTTAAAATCGACGATATTATTTTGCGGTTTATTTTTCAAGCAAGATTTTAATAAATTAAAAGTTTAATTATTAAGTGGCGAAGCTTGCGAAGTCACTTATTGATTTCACGATGTCTGTCCGTCTGTCCGTCTGTCCGTACGTCTGTCCGTCTGTCCCACGATTATCTCGAGAAAGGTTTCGAATTTTCAAATTCTGTTTTCAGCAATCAATTGCTGATCACCCAGGCATCTGAACCTCCTATTTTGAAACTGATTGCTCAACGGCAACCGTTAGAAACCGCTACAAAGCTGATTGCTTCGCCACTTTGCTATGCTGTTAGCTTGCTAGGTTTATTATGTTTAGATCTGGCTTGTAAAAATATCAAATCCTAGGATTTATTTATATTATGTTATTAATTTTATCAATTTATTTCATGAATAAGTTAGGCAAAATTACTTCTACGGGATTTTGCTTTTGTTATTGTATTCACCAATTAATGATACTATGTTTTCTTTGGTCACTAGCCATCCTTTGATTTACGTAGTTTCAACAATTTACTAAGCGATAATTTAAAGGTGAAGCCAACCTTACTAGTGACTCTGCTTTGATATTTTGAGAGATAATCTATTTCGCCTCTCGGACAAAATTAAATTTGCATGAACTCATGTCCTTTGAGTCGTATCGTTTGAACATATTTTTTAAATATAGGGAGGTTTTGTTTTTTGAATATACCGTAATTTTTAGCGCCACGTAAAAAGAATTATTTCATTAAGATTTACAGATGAAAGAACGCAAACAACCTGTTCTTTTTAGATAGTTTTACAACAAAAGAATTCGAGCAGAATGACGATTAATAGAACAAGGCAAGAAGTAGGTTCTAAAAATAAATATTTAAACGTAAAATTGATATTAACAATATAAAATAGTAAAAATACAGCACTCTGTTCTCGAAACGTTTGTTTGGGACATATATATATATATATATATATATATATATATATATATATATATATATATATATATATATATATATATATATTAAAATTGTAAATATGATATAATGAAATTTATATTTAACATAATGCTAAATATATAAGTTATTATTGATATTTAGATACTACTAACTATACCGTATAATATAATGGGATGCATTTAGACTAAGATGCATTTATGCAAAGTAAATTTCTACATGTACATCCCGTACTTGACACATGCCTAAATGAATGGACATGAGGGTATATGAAGGATGTACTTTGCTCTTTACGCAGGATTACAGAGCAACATTTCACTCTCACACAATCTCCATATAAACGAAGTTGGATCCTAATTTTGAATATGAACCAATGAAAGTCAAAAAATATTAAGTATAACGCATAAAAGAAGAAGAGGCAGTTTACAAATATGTGAACTAATATCCAGTACCGGAATAATTATTTGTAGACCAAACAAATACTAGTTCCGTGCAGGGATTCGGAAGGCCCTCAGTGCCGTAACGTAATGTGTGGCTTATTGCGTCACAGAGGCGAGGTAAAAAACTGCTAAACTGTAAAACGATGTGAAAAGCGACGGGTTTTAAAATATATGGCAAATATAGAAAGTATTCCATATGAAGCAATTTATGGGGGAAGCCGATGTTTATAAGTTTTTTTTTTCAATAGGATGTAATGGATGAATAATTAATGAAGGTTGTTTTCTAAGATCATATCACATACGAAACTGTTTAGCTAAGTGAATAATATGGAAAAACTTAACTATCATTAAAACATAATTAAGTTCTAAAAGCTCTAACGTTACTGAGCGAGAGTGGAAGGATACGCTTCTTAAAGAGGCAATTAGCTAAAATCGTTGGCAGATGTAGCTTAATGCATAGAATCTAGACTAGACTACTGTACTCTACATTGTATTGTACTAGAAAAGCGTACGTTTTTTGTTTCTTAAAATTAATATTACGAACTTCATTCAGTACCTCCATTATTCACTGTAGTCCATTTATTTCAGTCCAAATATTAATAAATTTCATGATAAGGACCAGAGGATGCTAGGTAGGCCTCTGGCGTCTTATTGAGGGTAGAGCCGATATCCTCGAACTGGGGAAATAGTCTGAGATTTTGGTCCGAATCATTTTTGTGTGATTATTCTCGTCATAACTCGTTCTTTTATCCTCACCTAGTATATAATATTGCAGACTTCCTCAGAATTAACCTAGAATGCTGATGTTTTTCAAGTCATTATTTGTGAATACAGTACTGGTTCTCATCATCGAGACCACAGTCAGTCGAGACCTAACATCCGTCGCGTTTGGGCATCCCTCGTTTTCCTAAATATTATTCTAAATCATTATCTAATAAACGGGGTTCTATTCCTCAAGTTCTTTTTAAAAAGCATTTCATAAACTCGGAGTTAACAGTTCATAGGAGCTTTATACCACAGGAAACAATTTAAAACTTTATATTGGAGATGTGAAAATTAATAAGTTAACATCTACGTGAGAATTAAAATGTTGTGGTTAGCTTTAGCAGTGATTTAGCATTTACTAGCGGCGTTATGGGCCGCTGGTTTTGTATCCCGCGCGGAAAAAGTATTTGCTTGATTTACAGATAGGTGTTCCAAGTCTGGATGTTTGTCCTTGTACAATATATATATATATATATATATATATATATGGATACTGCTTCCACGGTACAGGATTTATAATTTTGAGTTGTTACTAGAATGAGGAGCGCGGTGGTAGATACAAGGGTTTACCGGGGCTCTAACGTAGGGACGGATCATTACTTGGTCTTATGCCGAATTAATGGTCTTTTCAGACGTTGGAGGCATCGGACATCTGTGTCTACCACTGCTTTACAGCGTATAAGAACAGAGAGGTTACAAGATGAAGGTGTGAGTGAGAAGTTCAAATATAGATTGAGAGAAAATATAAGTATAAGGCTGAATTGTGTATGAATGATTTAGACTTGGAGACTGTGTGGTATAATGTCAAGAAAGGTTTAGTGGATGCAGCTACCGAAGTATGTGGTGTAAGTAAGAGAACGAATGAAAGGAAAATTAACACGTTATGGTGGGATGATGAGGTACGGATGGAAGTTGAAGCAAAGAAGAAAGCATGGCTAGATTTACTAGCAACCAAGGCTAGTAATTCTAGCAGTATGAATGATGATATTGAAAGGAAAAAAGCAGTCTTTAGACACCTAAATAAGAGAGTAAAAGAAGTAGTTGAAAGGAAAAAGCAAGAAAGAACGGATATGAATGATAGAAGAATATCGGATAACTTCCAGGCAAACATTAAAATGTTCTGGAAACTCGTAAGAACTACCAGGGGACATTCAAAATAGCCTAGAATGAATGCTATACGAGACCAGAATGGCTGTATTCTGAATGACGAAGTTTTGAGTTTAAGGAGATGGAAGGAATACTTTGAAAGCGTGTTTATGAGTGATGAGACGTTTGAATTAAATGAAATAGAAATTCCGGTAGAAGAGGAAATAGATAGAGATATAAGTATAGATGAAATAATGAAAGCAATGAAAAGTATGAAAGCAGGTAAGGCAGCCGGTTATGATAGAGTATCTCTCGAAATGCTAAAGGCTGGAGAAGGAGTGGTGGCAGACCTGCTGTGCACCTTGTTTAATTTATGTTGGGAACTTAAGCGGGTACCGGGAGACTGGTGCAAAGCCGTGATAGTCCCAATATATAAGGGAAAAGGATCACAGCAGGACTGTAAAAACTACCGTGGTATCAGCCTTCTTAGCATTGTGGGAAAACTGTATGCTAAGGTACTAATTGAAAGAGTTATGAAAGAAACTGATGGAAAAATTTGGGATGTGCAAGCGGGATTTAGAAAGGGAATGGGATGTACGAATCAGGTCTTTTCCATGCGCATGATCGCGGAGAAGTTTTTGGCCAAAAACCAAAAAGTTTTTTGTGCGTTCATAGACTTGGAGAAGGCTTATGACAGAGTGGACAGGGATGTGTTATGGCAAACACTGAACTCATTTGGGTTGAGCGCTGGCTTGATACAGGCATTGAAGTCTCTATATAGGGACTCTAGTGCTTGTGTCAGGATCAACGGGGCCTACTCGGACTGGTTTGGCATCCATAAAGGTGTCAGACAGGGCTGTGTGGCTTCCCCGTGGCTGTTCAACCTATTTATGGACAGTTGTTTGGAAAATTTGAAAGCAGAAGAATGCGGGTTAAGAATGGGTGAGTTAACCGTCAAATGCCTTTTGTACGCCGATGATCAAGTCATACTTGCGTCGTCGGCAGCCGAGTTGCAAATGATAGTTACATTAATGAACAGGACATTAAAAGAAAAGGGAATGAAAGTGAACGCAAGTAAGACGAAAGTTATGGTTTTTGAAAGAGAAGAAAGTAAAACGATATGTGAAATAAGAATAGAAAGGGAGTTGGTAGAGCAAGTAGATGAGTTTGTGTATTTGGGATGTGTGTTTAGCAGGGATGGTAGATATGATCAGGATATAGAACGACGAGTGAATGCAGGAAATAGATTGAATGGGGCTCTACACTCTATTGTGAAAAGTCAGAATGTGTCCAAAAAGGCACGCTTGGCAATTCACAATGCTGTGTTAGTGCCTACTTTAATGTATGGTAGTGAAAGTTGGGTATGGCAGAAGAAGCACGAGAGTAGAATAAATGCTGTAGAAATGCGGTCATTACGTAGTATGCTAGGGCTGAATCTGAATGACAGGGTGAGAAATAGTGTGATAAGAGAAATGTGTGGTTTGCAAGATGATGTTATGACTAGGATTAAGAAAGGAATGCTTCGGTGGTTTGGTCATGTAGAAAGAATGAATGAGGAAAGAGTGACAAAGCAAATTTATGTTGCAGAGGTGAATGGCAGAGTCGGGAAGGGTCGCCCTAGGCGAAAGTTTATCGACCAAATAGGCGATATATTGAAAATGGGCCAAATTAAGAGTACCTTTAACCGACGAGCGTGTATGCGTAGGTATATGGATGTGGAGGAAGCGAGAGAGGTGTGTCAGGATCGTGCCAAATGGAATTCCATAGTCTCTGCCTACCCCTCTGGGTGACAGGCGTGAGTGTTTATGTTATGTTATGTTGTTACTAGTAAGATGATGCTGTTTATCTCCTGTTTAAGTAATCCTACGTCGCTTCTTATAATACCCACGGTACGAAATGAATTTGTGGATATTCTTACATCGATAGTTTACATGCCTCCAAGTTCAAAAAATGGAGGTGTGCATTTACTGGTATGAAGTTGAAACTCAAAAACAGTTATCTTCTATGAGTTTATATTTTAATTCTTTATATATTTAAGAAGATTAAACAAAAAACATGAGTTCAAAATATATCATCATTACAGCCCTTCACAAGTCCACTGCTGAACATAGGCCTCCCCCAAGGAATGCCACAAGGCACGGTCCTGAGCCACCTGCATCCATCTACTCCCTGCATGTCTTACCAGGTCGTCACTCCATCTAGTGGGGAGACGCCCTGCATTTCGTTCGCCGATACGAGACGCACTTGAGAATCTCTTTTCCCCATCGGTTGTGGCTGCTTCGAGCTATATGCCCGGCTCATTGCAACTTCAGCTTACTAATCAGTTGGGCTATGTTGGTCACTCTGGTTCTACTGCGGATATCCTCATTTCTAAGTTTATCACGCAGAGAAACCCCGAGCATAGCCCTCTCCATAGCTCGCTGACCGACCTTGAGCTTCCTCATACGGCCAGCAGTGAAGGACTATGTCTCAGTTCATCACTGGCAACACGCAATGTTTGTACAGTCTCGTTTTCAAGTTTTGAGGTGACGCTACCCAACCGAGTTGAATCCGTCGACTGACCACTCAGTCTAAGTTGGACTTACCTAATCGGACTATTTGTCTCAGGTAAACATATCCGTCAACAACTTTGAGCTTATTGCTCCCAACAACCGCCGGTATAGGTGTGACATGGAAGTTATATATGCTCTTTGTTTTCTCCATGTTTATCTTAAGACCTATCTGTTGGGAGGCACTATTGAGGTCATTGAGCATAGTGCTTAGATCCTCCAGCGATTGCCATAAGGACTATATCATCGGCAAATCGAAGGTGAGTGATGTACTCTTCGTTGATGTTAATACCGTATCCTTTCCAGTCCAGTAGCTTGAAAACGTCTTCCAATGCAACGGTGAAGAGTTTCTGGGATATAACATCAACCTGTCTTTCACCTCTCTGCAGATGGATAGATTTCGTACTCAGGTTTCGTACTCGGATAGCCATTGTAGCCCTACTGTACAAACACTTCAGCACTTCTTTTTTCAAAAATACAAACATGCATAATTTAACAATGTAACATAAGAAAGAAAAGTAAAAATCAGCGATAAAAAAATGATACGTAATACTTCTAATCGTCTTAATGACTATTTTGTAATACGAGAGCACCCTAAAGACGGTTTAATAGTTTTCGCAAAACGCAAAATATTCAGACTGACGAGATACTGCGATCTGCTAGCAAAAATTGACTTTGGATCAATACTAAGCACAGTATTACAGAAATGTACAGACAAAAAATTATTATAAACGGACTTCAAGCATGTGGAAGTTTCTTTAGAATCTGAATGCAATGAACTACCAATAATGTCTTTGTTTAATTTGACAAATACTTGACCCAATCGACCAGAAATTCAGAAAACAGACTATAAGGGACAATAACACTTACAGACTGAAATAAATGTTAGTACCAAACATCGTATCTCGTCTTATTTCTGAAACTTGAGATAAATCGAATTGTTTTAACATAGCATTAAAAGACATACACGACCGTTTGAAAGGCAAAATATGGAACAGAAAGACAGTACTATTTCGAGGAAGTATTTAGTTATTGACAATAAATTGATTCCAATAAATGACATAGCGATCGTGGCATGGTGATATGTCCAACAGCGGAAGAGATTGCTATAAGCCGTACATTACATATATCTTTTGTTTACCATATTCTGTGCACGTTTTTAAATGATTTTGTTGTTTTTATTCTTAATTGTACTTAAGAATAAAAAATAAATAAGGATATCAGCAGCAGTACCAGACTAACCGACATTGGCCAACTGATCAGTAAGGTAATGTGACAATGGGCCGGCAACATAGCTAAAGAACCGACACGCGATGGGGAAGAGAGGTTCTCAAGTGACGACCTCGTACCGGTAAGCAAAGTGTAGGGCATGCAGCTAAATGGAGTGACGAGCTAATATGAAATGTAAGAAGACGATGGATGCAGTTGGGTCAGAACCGTGCTTAGTGACATTCCTTAGTGGAGATTTGTTCAGCCTTGGGCTTAGAAGGGTTATAATGGTGATGATGATAATGGTGATGATGATTTTAAAATAAATAAATAGTATATGAAGTACATTAGATAGAAACAAAGATAAGTGAGTACAATAATTTAAAATTAAAAATTTTGTACAGCCGACTTCAATATAAGCGACTTCAATATAGGTTATTTAAGAATAACTCAATAACCATTGGTCTGACCTTGATCAAATTCATATGGGACCACACGAGAACTATCAGCTTTCATATAAAAAAAGAATCATCGAAATCGGTTCGCCCAGTACAAAGTTATGAGGTAACACACAGAAAAAAAAACATATACTCGAATTGAGTACCGTCTCCTTTTTGGAAGTCTGCAGAAAAACAGTGTGTGTCGTGAACACACGATAGAATTGAAACTACAATATTACGGGCAAACATTTCAATTATTCATCAATGACTTTTGAATAGCATAGATTGTGTATGTCATTCATTTATTTACATAAAATGATATACAAAATGAGAATATAAAAAGAGAAATTATCGGTTTAGTGTAGTAATGACCCGGTACGTAATGTTTATCCCTCCCACCACAAAGCCCTCCCGTCATTATATAAAAAAATATTTATTAATTTAAACTTTTTTTAAATGAATAAATATTATTTTGTATAGTTTATATAAATTACGTAATAAACGTTTACATAGGAATACAATTTTTCTGTCTCACTGAACTCCTAAACTGTTGGACCGATTTTTATGAAATCTCGAATGAAATCGTGTAATTTCTGGATATCGATAACAGCGCGACCTACCGGATCCAGCTGAATTGAATCTAAACCATTCCCGAATCAACTTAATCACACACACAAAATTCTAAAATCATTAAAATCGGTCCAGCCGTTTAGTTCTGTTACACACACGGATAGAATAATTTGTATATATATATATATATATATATATATATATATATATATATATATATATATATATATAAAGACTACTCCTCGTTTCAGTTAGAACAGTAGTATACTCTATAAAATATAATCAATTAGGTTCAAAGTAAATAAAACTTCAAAACAAATAAATTCAAAAAAAAAGCTATCTGCGCAGAATATAACTATATCAATATGTCAAAAATGCTTAAAAAATACATAAATAGTTCTTGAAAAAAAAATTAATAGTAGACAAAAGGGGAATCCGGTGTGCTGATTTTAAAATTTGCAATAGATAACTGAACTGAGTAAATGGTGCAGATATGAGTCTCTGAGAGATGACTACATATTTGTGCCATTTGCCGTAGAGAATATCGGTCCGTGGGGTCCACGTGCGGTGAAGTTCCTAAAGGAACTCCATCCGCGGCTGGTCGTTGCTGCTGGTGATAAGAGGGCTGGTTCTTTTCTCGCACAAACGGTAAGTGTAGCCATTCAGCGGGGAAACACTGCCAACGTTCTTGGCACGATACCGCGGGGAGTAGGACTATATGATAATTAAGTTTCTAGTTTTATTTATTTTTTATTTTTTTTATTATTTAAGTTTAAAAATGTTATTAATTTTACTAATTCAATATTAAATTAAATGTCTATTCTTCAAATTGCTCTTAACACTCCGCTCACTCACTACTCCTAACTTCAAGTCAAATAACTGAAATAATAAAATAGTCAACAGTATCATATATAAGTCAGACTTGGTTAATTTACGCCAGGTGTAACTTTGTGCGAAACCATTAAGCTGGAAGGAGGAAAACGCTACCTTCATTTATTCGGTCTTGTGTATGTGTCCGCGACGTGATAAAATTATATATTTTATAACAGAATATTCTCAGTCTCGCATGCAAATAAACAAAAAAGAAACTCATTTATCGTTATACACAGTGGTGGACCACCAAGCATCCAGATTGGGTGGATGTTATGATGGTTATGATGATGTGGAATTGGACTGGCAATACAACGACTATTACGCGAAAATAAACGAAAACCCATGAGAAAGGTCCTCAAATGGCAGTCTAGTCTAGTTTCTGTGATGTTAATGCTGTTAGCCTATGTGGCTCTTGCAGTTTCTCTGGACTCAGGAGCTATAAAAGGGGAGGGGGGCACTATTTATTTTAGTGCAACGTTGCGGATATATTAGAATGAATTGATGTGATATTCCAAACTATCAGAAGGTCTAAAATCATTTTATTATTATAGGTATGTTATATTTTATAAATATATTATATATATATATATATATATATATATATATATATATATATATATATATATATATAATAAAATGATTATATATATTTATTATATATTACTCCGTTAAGAGGATGGTCGCCCTACACTTCGCCTACAGGTACTGGCTGCGGAGGCTGCTACTCCAGAACCTTTTATCCTCATTAGTTGTCAGTTCTTTGAGCTTTATGTCCGATCTAGTGCCACTTCAGCTTTCGTGACGGGTGACAAACGAGCACCCAGTCTACCTGATGGTAAGTAGTAGCTGTGACCCATAGATATCTACATTTATCCTCTTAAGAATAAAAATTCAGATGATTTGTCACCTATGAGGACTAAGATGGAAAGCCACTTTTCCATTAAAAAGAGTCTCCGGTTTTCAACACTCACCATACGAAACACAGCAGTGTTAAGCTGCTACTTTACGCTGGTATTCTGTGAGAGCGTGGTCCTTCTCCGGTCGAGCTGACCCATTCATGCTACAACTATACTGCTAATATAGCTGCATTATGACTCTACCACGTATAACTTCTACTGCGGATATCCCCATTTCTAACTTCATCACGTGGAGATACCCCAAGCATAGACCTCTCCATAGCTCGCTGAGCGATCTTGAGCGTCCTCATACGGCCAGCAGTAAAGGACCACGTCTCAGAATTCATAAGTCGTCACTAACAAACAACAAGCACTAGTTGTACTAACTTGTTTTCAAGTTTTGAGGTATATCTTACGAGAAGATGTGTCGTAATTTCCCGACCGCCGCCCAGCCGATTTGAATCCGTCGATTGACCTCTCGGTCGAAGTTCATTCAATCACTATTACGTATCATTAATAATTATTAATTCCTCTAAATAATCAATTATTTTAAAGAGTTATTCAGAGGAATATAACATAAAGACCAAAGCTGACACGAAAAGTGAAGCATCAGCTTACTTTTCATTGATAAAAGTCCACTGCTGAATGTACGCCTCCTCATAGATTGCCTCAGAAGGTGGATATCTGCATAGTCGCCATGCTTGGCTGGTGGGTGGGCACAACAGTTTCTTTTTCTTGTTGTTATTAGTAAGACACTGATGCTCATACTCCCTCTGCCGCCTCTTATGACACCCACCATACAGTGTAGCACCAGTTAGAGATTTATACTGAGGAGTCGTTATTTTTGAATTCAGTCGTTGTATACGATAGAAATTAGTTGTAAAATTTAAATAAAAAATCAGATTGGAAACAGCTTATTGAATAAAGAAGAACGTTCATTAGGATCAATTGATTGAAGTGACCGCCATTAACATGCGAAGATTGTATTGACAGAGTAAATAACTAATGGACCAACCAATCGGCTAATCGATAGCTATTTAAACATAGCGTAATTACAGTGACGCTTCTACAAACATTATTTTTTATAAAAGCAAGTATATTCACTAAAATTAAGGATTCTATCGCGATTAATAGCACACCTGTATACATCCACACGTGGACTATATTATTATAATGCGTTTTGAACCTTTTTTTTCACCATTCTTCAAATACATGGATGAGCAACAAAATAATAACAAAAAAATTGAAACCGCAATTTAAAAGTTTCCGCATTTCAAAGTTTTAAAACGAACCATTCATTTGATCGTTCAATGAAGTTCTCTCACCTCGCACCATTAAAGCATAAAATCGGCAGTTTTCAGTAGTTTCAGTTTAACGAATCTCTCTATTGGTTTTATTTTAATGCAGTTTTAATACTGTAACTCTAATTTATGCTGAGCCGTGCTAGCTCAGGAGTTAAGCGCCCGTCGTAAATGTCACAGTACGCGAGCAACCCGAGTTCGATCCCCGCCGGCACCAATGAAATTATTAATTGTTATTTCAAGTGCTGATTTACCACGTGCTCGGTGGTAAAGGAAAACATCGTGATAAAACCTGCATGTCTGAGAAATATAAAAATCATATTTTGAAGACATGTGAAGTTCGCCAACATGCATTGGGGCAGCGCGGCGGGCATTTCCTTGCCCTAAAACATCATCTCAGAAGAGGAGGTCTGTGCCCAGCAAGAGGACGTATATTGGATCTAACTGTAATGACTTATAAAAAATTACAAAAAGTAGAGCACATATCTCCTCTCATTTTTGCGAGGGTTATTGAGCAATTAGTCCTTACTGCCCCAGTCTGTGCTAGCGGACTTCACGTGTTTTCGTAATATTTTTATTCCTCAGAAATGTTTAGGACGATGTTTTATATACCACTTTAAGTTTATATTATAACTCTCATTGGTCCCAGTGGAGATAGTAACCGGGCTGTTATCATACTATGAAATTGCATTCGGCAATTGCAACGGGCAAGGTCAAACCGCGCAAGTCGGGTTTTCAATTAAATATTAACAATGATTTAACTCGATCTGATCAAAAAAATTGCTATGGCTTTTGAGAAACATTTTACTGATGTTCCTTTTTTGACAACAAAATCATTGAATTCTTCTCCTACTGTCGCTGAATCATTGCTTAAACAAAATGTAAAGGCTTGTTCAAATACTTTTAAATTTCATAGAATATTGCCAAAAGATATCGTTAAATATTTTAAAATTATTGATGTTAAAAAACGGCAGACTTATGGGGAATTTCCGTTAAAGTTATTTTATCTATCATAGATATAATAGCACCGTATCTAGCCACTATATTTAATACGAGCGTCGAATCTGGTGTGTTTCCTGATTTAATGAAACATAGTAAAGTCATACCTTAATTTAAATCTGGTAGTACATTAGACCTCGCCAATTTTAGACCAATTTCTGTACTACCAACGTTTAGTAAAGTTTTTGAAAAAATAATTTTAAATCAGATGTTAAGTTTCTTTAATATTAATAAATTGATCCATAAAAATCAATTCGGTTTTACAAGGGATCGCTCGACAACTGACGCTGGAGTTAAGCTTATTAAACATATTTTTTGTGCTTGGGAGAATTCATAGGATGCTTTGGGTATATTTTGTGACGTTTCCAAGGCCTTCGACTGCGTTTACCATGAGACATTAATTAAGAAGCTACAGTACTATGGTGTCAAGAACACAGCGCTTAAACTTATTATTTCATATTTAAGTAATAGAATACAGAAAGTTATTATCTATGGTAAAAGTTCTTCCGGGTCACCTGTACTAATGGGTGTCCCTCAGGGCTCCATTCTCGGCCTATTACTATTTCTAGTGTATATTAATGACTTACCTTCTCTTGTAGGGGATAATCATGATATAGTATTATTTGCTGATGATACTTCCTTGATTTTTAAACTAACACGTCAATCATTTAAATGTGACGAAGTGAATAATGCTATATCAAAATTAGTGCATTGGTTTAACGTTAATAATCTACATTTAAACTGAAATAAAACAAAATGTATTAAATTTACAACAACGAATGTTAAAAATCTGAGTAACAATGTGGTTTTAAATGGAAAAGAACTGAGCCCTGTTGAATCCACTGTTTTTCTTGGCATCACTCTTGACCCAAAGCTTCAGTGGGGCCCCCATATGTCTTAACTAGCAAGCAGACTAAGTTCTGCAGCCTATGCTGTAAAAAAGATTAGAGGTCTCACTAGTGTCTAGACAGCTTGATTACTTTATTTCAGTTATTTCCATAGCATAATGTCTTATGGGATTTTGCTATGGGGAAATGCGGCTGATTCAGAAACTATTTTTATTTTACAGAAGAGGGCAATAGAGTTATTTACAACCTAAAACCGTGAGAGTCTCTTAGAGATAAATTTATAAAAATAAATAAGTATATTATATTTGCCCTCTCAGTATATTTACGAAAATTTAATGTATGTTCACAAAAACAAAGGTAGTTTTAGCAAAAAAAAAGTGATGTACATTCTGTAAACGCTAGGAACAAACACAAGCTAGTGATGCCAGTCTCTCGACTCCACAGAGCCAGTAATTCATTCATGGAGCAATGTATACGCTATAGAATAGAATAGAATAGAATATTTTTTTATTCAATATTGATTATTACATAATACTTATTGAAAGTCATTTTTTATTTACCACTGGTTCGGAAAATACCTCAGTCCTGGGAAGAACCAGCAAGAAACCCAGCGGGACTTTTTTTTAAACATAATTTCACTTAACAATAATTTTGTTTATACAATTTTTAAATGATATTTGCATAGAACCAGCATGGTGGCGATCACCCTATTCCCAGGGGTTATTTTCATTCATGTATTCCTTGATATTATAATAACCCTTCTTGTACAGTTTTTCTTTAATAAAACTTTTAAACTTGTTTATTGACAAACTTTGAATATGTTCTGGGATTTTGTTGTAAAAGCGTATACATTGCCCCATAAATGAATTACTGATTCTGTGGAGTCTAGTAACTGGCATTACAAGTTTATGTTTGTTCCTAGTATTTAAAGTATGCACATCCTTATTCTTATTAAAGCTATTTATGTTTTTATGCACATACATTACATTCTCATAAATATATTGCGATGCAAAAGATAATATGTTTATTTCTTTAAATTTTTCTCTGATGGACTCTTTACAATTTAGGTTATAAATCGCCCGTACGGCTCTCTTTTGCAAAACAAATATAGCTTCAATATCAGTCGCATTTCCCCATAGCAAAGTTCCATAAGACATTACGCTATGAAAGTAACTAAAATACACTAATCTAGCTGTCTCAACATCTGTGAGACTTCTAATCTTTCTTACAGCATATGCTGCAGAACTAAGTCTGCTTGCTAATTTAGATATATGGGGGCCCCATTGATGTTTCGCGTCAATAGTAATACCAAGAAAAACAGTGGTATCCACAAGACTCAACTCCTTACAACTATTACAACAGGGTCCCGGAAAGTATACAGGCTCTCTCTATTACCAAGTTTAAATGTTTTGTTAAGTTGAAACTGTATCTTTAATGCATGGGAGAATTCACAGGATGCTTTGGGTATATTTTGTGACCTATCCAAGGCCTTCGATTGTGTTCACCATGAAACATTAATCAGGAAACTTCAACACTACGGTGTAAGAAGTGATGCTCTTAAATTAATTATTTCATATTTAAGTAAGAGAACGCAAAAAGTTGTCATTAACAATATGAGCTCTTCCGGGTCGATGGTACAAATGTGCGTGCCTCAAGGCTCGATTCTCGGCCCCTTTCTGTTTCTTGTGTACATTAATGACTTACCTTACATAGTAGGGGATAACCATGATATAGTATTATTTGCAGATGACACTTCTTTAATTTTCAAATTAAGTCGACAATTACTAAAATATGACAAAGTAAATAATGCTATATCTAAATTAGTAAATTGGTTCAAAGTTAATAATTTGCATTTAAATGGTACAAAAACAAAATGTATGAAATTTATGACTCCAAATGTCAAACAATTAAATACTAATGTAATTTTAAATGGGGAGAAACTGAGTCTTGTAGATACCACCATTTTTCTTGGAATCACACTAGACGCGAAGCTTCAATGGAGCCCCCATATATCAAAACTAGCAAGCAGACTTAGTTCTGCAGCATATGCTGTAAAAAAGATTAGAAGTCTAACTAGTGTTGAAACAGCTAGACTAGTTTACTTTAGCTATTTCCATAGCATAATGTCCTATGGTATTTTGCCAATTTTTTAAAATTTATGATTTAAAGCCTAAAGAGTCGCTGCGACAAAAATTTAAGGAAATTAATATATTAACTTTGGCCTCTCAATACATTTATGAAAATGTAATGTACGTACACAAAAATAAAAGTAGTTTTACAAAAATAAGTGATATTCATTCTGTAAATACTAGGAACAGACACAAGCTAGTAGTACCAGTTACTCGACTCCATCGAGTCAGTAATTCATTCTTGGGGCGATGTATACGCTTTTACAACAAAATTCCAGAAAATATACAAAATTTGACCTGCTCAAAGTTCAAAAACTTTATTAAACTAAGTTTGTATAAAAAGGGTTATTATAATATTAAGGAATTTATGGATGATAATAACCCCTGGAAATGAGGTGATCGCTACCAAGCTATTTCTAATTTGTTATGTTGTTAATTTGTGTAACATCATGATTGTAAGCTGTTATTTATAAAAAAAAAGTCCCGCTGGGTTTTTTGCTGGTTCTTCCCAGGACAGAGGTTTTTTCCGAACCAGTGGTAATCAAACAAAAGAGTGACTTTCAATAAGTATTATTTATAATCTATATTGAATAAAAAAAATTTTCTGTTCTGTTTCTGTTTCTATAAAAAGGGTTATTATAGTATAAATGAATACATGGTTGATAATAACCCCTGGGAATGAGGTGGTTGCTTCCAAGCTGTTTCTAAAATAAATTTTGTATCTACCAATCATTAATGTAAAATATGCTTTTAAAAAAGATGTCCCGCTGGGTTTCTTGCTGGTTCTTCCCAGGACAGAGGTTTTTTTTTCGAACCACTTTGAAAGTAAAAATGACTTTCAATAAGAATTACACATGTGATCTATAATGAATAAAAAAATATTCTATTATATTCTATTCATTGCAGGCCTGTACCTTACAGTGAGATTTATATAGGTTATTAATTTTATCAACATAATAATAAATTTGATAGTAATAACGGTATAGAATAGAATGTTCTTATTAAATAGAATATTACAATGATACTAACTGATAGCAATTTAAGTTTTACCAGTTTTTAATAGTAGCAAGATGATTGATATGTTTGCTATCTTCTCATAGGTGGTTCATAGCTGGTAGGTACTCCTTTCCTGTCAAGAAGTCCGTCTGCATATTATATGCATACCGCTCTAAAATATTTCTGCCGCCAAATAACAGTGTTAGTATTGCACTACTGTATTCCGATCTGAAGGATATCGGCAGTCGGTATAATTTCAGACTGTAGGACATTCCGTCTTAGTCCTTAGAGGTGACAACGCATCAGTAGACCATTTTTCAATTTTTTGTTCTGAAGTAATATCTATATAAACAGAAGAAATTCCTTATGTGGAGGGAACAAAACAAAAAAAAATATTTGGCCGCAGGCTGCAGTAACCACTTAACATCAGGTAAATCTTGGTTAATTCTTTTTGTCAATATTGCAATCTAAAAACAAAATAAAAAGTTATAGATACTAATCAATTATTTTCTCAATTATTGTACTCATCATTATCGTAGCTATACCGTCGATTATTAAATTCCTAGAAAGTCAAATACGGAATTCAACAACCATGTCATGTGTTCTTAAGCCGATTAGTCGTGCACCTACTCAGCATAATGTGGCTTTTGGAGGCTATCAAAAATGCATTCACTAAACTCTACGATTGTTTCTCTCAAACATTAAACTTAAGGACTTAGAACAAAATTGTTTTGAAGTTATATAATATACTATGTATTGAAGCAGTGTTATTATATATAAGCTACTTGTTACCGCCACTGCTCAAATTAAAATATTCCGCGTTTTTGGTTAATCTTATTGACGAATCAGATTTCCTCTAAAATACATTTCATTCATTCCATTCATTCCTTCTTGCGACCGACAATCGGCTAGAAGAAGAAGTCTGAGTAAAAGCACGCTCGCACGCGCAAGCATATTGTGTCACGCTCGCTATATTTATTTAATTATCATACGCTTAAAATCACGGCCGTGAATTGTATAAAATAAGTGTAAATCGCGCAAGAAAACTAGGAGTGTACCACGCGAGTATCAACATTAAGTACGAAGAGATGCTGACGGCGTTCTCCAGGTTCACCTTCAGTTCTATGCGTCGGTCGCAAATTTCACTGAAATGCGATTCCAACTACCTATTACAGTCCACTTTATTCCAATTTTGAAACACGCGTCACCACTACTTCTGTTAGTATTTGAGGGTTGGTCGGTTGCCAAGCGGTTCAATATCGCCTCTATGAAGCAATCTATGAAAAAGGCCTATGATCAGTCAATAGTAGACTTTAATAGGCTGTAATAATAAGGAAAATAAATACCACGTTTATTCTCAAAGAGCATGCGGTTCACAAACGTAGCTCTTTTAGAAAAATATAGTTTCTTAGACATTCCTGGCATTGTTCTCTATCTGTTCAAATTCCAATGATTAGTCACAGTATACCAACGTGAAATAACAGCTTAACACTGCTGTGTTTCGTATGGTGAGTGTATAGAACCGGAAACCGTTTTTACTGGAAATGAGGCATTCCATCTTAGTCCGCACGGGTGACAACGCATCTGCATTTTGATTCGCAACCCAGGATAAATATAGATGTTTATGGGCCACAGCAACTACTTATCATCAGGTGGACTGGGTGCTCGTTTGTCGTCCTATCCTATTAAAAACGCTGGTTCTTTCCTCGCTCAAAGGCTGGCTAAGTATCCAGCATTATTGACACTATACTGCGGGGAATGAAACTGTAAGGTAATTTAATTTTTTAGTTTTTTTCAACATAACAAACGATGTATATTTTAATTTTTTGTTAAAAGAACATTAGTTCGATTATTTTTATAACCTTAAATAAAAAAATAAAACATCAGTAGGTAAGATTGATTTATAATTAGGGATCAATTCATTGTTTCAATGCTCATATTTAATCTTTACGTTTACGATAAAATCATACATAATAGTAAACATAGTATGTGATATTATAGCCAATGGACTGACATCATAGCTTACCAAGTATAAAAATCAGTCGCTCAGTTCGCTACAAAGAATGAATTGATAGTAGGTTTTTACTTTTACTCACAACGATTCATTTCATCTAATTGCTTTGGGTTACAACGCATTTGCGTTTTGATTCTTAGTCAAGACATGGTAAGGGAATGCTGGTGGCCATATACACCTAGGAGCACCAGCATCCCCTTACCATCAGGTGGACTTTGTGCTTGTTTGTTATCCTTACTTCAAGAAATACAATAAAATACTTTCAAGAAATCGTTACATGTTTAGTAGTTTATATTGGTTGGTATAAATTTGATTGCAATCATTTTGTAATTCAGACATGTAGGTAACATCCACAAACTTTGAAGCAGTTGTGATCCTAAGTAAGCAAAAATATAAAGATCGCAATGAACGTACCATAAGACTTTCCTTTGATGAAGAACTCAGACCAATAAAAAAGTCTGAAAAACTTTAATTTTATATATATATATATATATATATATATATATATATATATATATATATATATATACGTAAAGTTTATCGACCAAATTGGCGATATATTGAAAATGGGCCAAATTAAGAGTACTTTTAACCGACGAGCGTGTATGCGTAGGTATATGGATGTGGAGGAAGCGAGAGAGGTGTGTCAGGATCGTGCCAAATGGAAGTCCATAGTCTCTGCCTACCCCTCTGGGTGACAGGCGTGAGTGTTTATGTTTTATGTTTATGTTTATATATATATATATATATATATATATATATATATATATATTGAAATATTTATTTAAGTACATTGAAGTTTCAAGTTAGTTTAAAATATTTTGAACCTTCAATGTCATTATATTAATAACTACTCAAGCAATCAAAATTGAACTAGGTATCTAACAATTTAGTATTTATTATAAAAGGGAGAGTTAAAATACTTATACCCAACTACTGCTAGATAGTTTGGCGTGTTTTAGCGGTGTAAGAATACCCACTACACCATTTCGTCCCGCCGCTGTTGCAAGAGGCAACAGAGGGAAACTGAAACACGAGATGGGCAGCAGCGCCTTCCTTATAACGACTAAAAATAATAAACTGAGTTTGCCAAACCGTCTGCCAAGGATGGCAACTATGGTAAAATCACCCCTAGGAGGCTATCTGTGCGGGACTTTTATAGGCTGTAATGGATTGAAGAAGAGAGATTATATCATTCGGAAGGTACTGCATCATACTGTGCCATGTGTTCTTTACATAGTAGAGCCATGCGGCAGCTATGTTAGTGGTACATTTGTAGCACGAACGGAAAGCAGAATGATGCTCGACCGGGGAAGGACCATGCTCTCACAACGCTGGTTTCGTATTTTACGTGTAGAGAAACGAAGACAAAATTCTACGGGTTTTTCAATGTTAAAACAACGCTAAGAATTTTTTGAACATTCTTGGGGTTGTTTTCACATTGATCGAGTTTCGACTACATGCGATACTAGTTTAAATAATTTTGTGAGCGCCAGACCGACACTTCTTACTAAGAAATTTTGTTGTTTCAACAGAAAAAGAGAATAACAATATTAAAATAAAATAATGACTGATGACCGTATGAAAAAGTTCAAGGTCGCTCAGCGAGCTATGAAGCGGACTACGCTTGGAGTTTCTCTGCGTCATAGACTTAGAAATGTGGATACCTGTAGTAGAACTGTATAGCGCTACGGATTAGTAAGCCAAATTGCATTTGGCCGGCTATATAGCTTAAAAAACGGTACTCGGGTAGCAGCCTCGTACCGGTAAACGAAAACTAAAGCGCCCCCCCCCCCCCCACCGGTTGGAATGACCAACTGACAAGAGATGCAGGAAGTCATTGAATGCAGACGGCTCAGGACCATGCTTTGTGACATTCCTTGGGGGAGGCCTGTGTTCAGCATTGACCTTGTACTGGGCTGTAATGATGATGATATTGTAGAAAAATAATAAAGCGAGAGTATAGGCTAAATGGGTGCTTACAAATCCCTTTTAACACTGTAACGTCAATTCATCGGCATAACTGTTTTAAAACGTTCAATCAAATCACCGGCCCTTATGCCTTTAAATAAATTTGCTAACAATTTGACTAAGGAGTTCAACCGTTACAAGATAGCGGTTTCAAGGAGTTTCAATATAATGGATGTTCGTAAACTTTTGCTCAAATTAACGGGGCGTCGGATAACACAATCAATCCAAACTTACGCAGCGTATAAATTGAACTACAGTAGTTAAGGTTAAGTTATCGCTTCCTCGTTATTGGCAGGCTCTTAATTTTGACGAGTGCGGTAATTTATAATGGTAATTTATATTGTGAGGTTAAACTTCTCAATTGTTACTTGACTACTGTTTTACGAATGATGTAATTATAGTCTATTGAAAGAAAGTGTTATCATAAAAAACGTATTTTTAATAGAATAAAGGTGACAAATGAGCACACAGTTCACCTTATATTCGCTTTGGTTCATTGATATCTGCATCTGAAATGTAGTAATAAATGAAAATATGGTGATAATGATAAAAATGGACATATAACGGAGTTATGTAAAATAGAAAGTTAAAATTCATTGATTGTATGTGTGTTTAATTTATGTCCGATGGTGGAAATTAGAGGAAGGAATTAAAGCCGGTAATTTCTGCGCACACTCTCCGAGAGTGAGGCTGATGTGCCAGTTCGAAAATGCAATACGTCAAAAGCGATGACGTCGAGTCGAACTACCCTTGTAGGAATACGGCAGTTTGTGCGATTTGTGTGTCTTCGGTAATATCTTGAATAAATTATAATATTTACGTTCTTCAATTATTTTAGCCTTCACAATAACAACACAATGTAATATTGTAGTAAAGTATAGATCTTTTGACTAGACTTTTGACAGTGGTAGAGATACGCGGCAGCTTTTGCTGTCACACGGATGGGCAGGCTCAAACCGGGGTGGTACCACGACCGCACAGAATACCAGCGTGAAGTAGAGGTTTACCTCTGCGTTTCGTTTGGTGAGTGTATAGAACCGGAAACCCTTTTTACTGGAAAAGAGGCATTCCACCTCAGTCCTCACGGGTGACAACGCATCTGCATTTTGATTCGCAAACGAGGATAGATGTAGATGTCTATGTATGTATGATGTCTATGTAGATGAGGATAGATGTAGGTGGGGATGGTATCGGGAGTTCTGCCGCGATGTGCGTTCGTGAAATTTGGCGGCTGGGATTAATCCAAACAATGTAATGTCTCTATCACGTGCAAAACTTTCAGTAACTTATGCTAAATAGTGAGGTCTTAAATGTGCTTATATACACACCAATGGTTAAAAAAAGTTTGGTAAAGAATAAGGAACATTAAAATGTTACGATATAATTAAAATTTTCAGTAATACTAATAATAGCCCTTTTTACTGGAAATGGGGCATTCCATCTTAGTCCTCACGGGTGACAACGCATCTGCATTTTGATTCGCAAACGAGGATAGATGTAGATGTCTATGGGCCGCAGCAACCACTTACCATCAGGTGGACTGTGTGCTCGTTTGCCACCCTATTCTATAAAAAAAATATTTGTGACCTCTTTGATAGATTTTTAAGAACAAGGAATTGTAAAATTCGTTGCCACCCTAGTGTCATAGTAATTTATACGATGCTCGCAAAAACGTAATATTCAATCCTCGTAGTCAATGTTCTTGCATTAATAATAACTTATTTTAACCTAATATCAACACAATCGGAAACAATTTTAATACTTTTTTATAGAATAAGGGTGACAAACAAGCACACAGTCCACATAATGATATTTGGATGCTGTGGCCCATTGACATCTTAAACTATTCTCGATTAAGAATCAAAGTTCAGATGCACCACTAAGTACTACGATGCAATGCCTCGTTTCCACTAAAAAGGGTCTCTCGCTCTATATAACTCACAACACAAAACACAGCAGCATTTGGAGCGTAGTTCTTCCCGGTCGAGCCGACCCATTTGTGCCACAACCATAATATAGCTGCAGCTTGGCTTTACCATCTAAATTCCTCAAAATTTTTAGCATTTTATACACTATTTTTATTCATTCCTTACTGCTTAAAGTCCAATTCAGAATACAGAATGCCTCATAAAGGAGATATTTTTCATTAAATTAGCGTTTGACAAGCGGGTTGGGCAACGCAGTTTTTTTTTCATTTATCGCCCACCCACAGGACACCCACAGGACTACACGGGGTAGTGAATATTCTTACATGGTTACATTTATCTGATAAATAGTCCCTCTATATTAATTAATAGTACCCATGCAGTCACTTCAACTCATTATCCTCAACGTCACAATCATTGACTACTTTAAAGCTATTATTTTTCCTTTAAAAATTAAAATAATTTTATATTGTTAAAGTTCCAACATTCAAATAAACACGACTGTTTCCAACTCCGCATTTCCTGCAGATCCAACAATTCAATTCAAAAGTTTCTCTTTGAAACATCCTCACCACACTTGAACCCGACAAAGGAAAGCAGAACTATCAATCTCCACTTACTAGCGATAGTTTTCAATACGATAAAGTCCATGTGGTTAAGCGGTTTGCAAATCTGTTGAACGGATGACTAAGCTGAGACGGTAAGTAGTTTTAAGTGGTAGAGACCCGATGTAACGTATTATGCCTGCGTCACAAATGGCCGGTTGGACTGGAAAAAGACCACGCTCGCAGAATAACGGTGTGAGATAACAGTATAATGGTGCTGGGTTTCGTATTCTTCTGCTTCAACCACTCGTAAAGACCACAGCTGTACGTGTACCTTTCTTCTCTCATTGGAGGGATGATTTTTTTATGGGATACGGGCGACAAATTAGCACACAGTTCACCTGATGGTAAGTGGTTGCTGCGGCTCACAGATATCTAAATCTATCCTCGATTAGCGTTGTCACCCGTGAGGACTAAGATGGAAAGCCTCGTTTCCAGTAAACAGGGTCGTCGGTTCTCTACACTCACCATACGAAACAGAGTAGCGTTAAGCTGCTATTTTACGCTGGTATTCTGTGAGAGCAAGCTCCTTCCCCGGTTGAGTCGACCCATTGGTGCTGCAACTATACTACTGATATAGCTGCAGCATGACTCTACCATATAATAAATTTACCATCACGTTTGACGAGAGTATTGGTGA
Organism: Parnassius glacialis; assembly: GCA_033319125.1. Lineage (NCBI taxonomy): Eukaryota > Metazoa > Arthropoda > Insecta > Lepidoptera > Papilionidae > Parnassius > Parnassius glacialis. Next base: position 6,983,824 of record JAVANC010000025.1, read on the forward strand.
TCGCAGTACCACACGTCTCACGCTACCCATCGCCGGTCTTGGTATTCAATCGTCTGGTGTCCAATGGATAGCGGTATTACGAGATGGTTACACTGTCGTCTATAGCAAGCTTAATATTTTCGGCATGGCATATTAATTGACGTTCCATTTTAGTCCTGGAATGTGGAACGCATATTGAGTATTAATCAATATTCTTAATCGATTCATATAAGTATCATAGGTGTCTATGGGTATTCACTTACATCAAGGGGATGTGTTTTTTTTATAGGATAAGGTGACAAACGAGCACACAGTCCACCTGATGGTAACTGGTTGCTGCGGCCCATAGCCATCTACATCTATCCTCGTTTGCGAATCAAAATGCAGATGCGTTGTCACCCGTGAGGACTAAGATGGAATGCCTCATTTCCAGTAAAAAGGGCCTCCGGCCACCTGCACTCACCAAGCGAAACGCAGAGGTAAACCTCTACTTCACACTGGTATTCTGTGAGGTCGTGGTACCACCCCGGGTCGAGCCGGCCCATCCGTGCGACAGCAAAAGCTGCCGCGTGGCTCTACCACTGTTAAAATGTGTGTTGTGCTATATTAAAATATAGTTTATGGTAAAATCAGTTTTTTGATCATAAAACCCCGGCTTTTGATCAAGAACCGGAAGAAGAAAAAATAATTACTTATTCGTGTCATTAACATGGAGAAACCTTATTTTTAAATCAAAAACCTGAACTTGTTTAGGTTTATGATAGATTATGATAAAATTTAAGCATAGGTTAAGTTAGGTTCTATTAGGTTATCTAATTGTCCCCCCCCCCCCCGAACGGGTTCCCGCCTTATCGTGGCGGGGGTTTTAATAACCGTGGCTTGATAACCCGCGGTGAATAAAGAGGTACCCACTCGGCTGGCCCGAGGTGAAGGGCCGGCCCGAGGTGGCCACTCAGAGTGGGCTTGGCGAGTCCACTTCGGATGTGTGTTGATGACCTGCGGCGAGAGGAATGTCCTCTCCCCTACTACTGCAGCCGAGGTGGAGTTGCGGAAGATGAGGATTTTTGGTGTGGCAATGCACTACTCGCCCTACCCCCCGCGACTCTGGTGGGACCGCACCTCCGCAGCCGAATCTTGGTTGGCGGTGGAGCCATAGACCTCCACTGAGATTAATAAGGCTGGTGCTTCTGAGTGCTCGTTTTTCCTGGTCCCATGGCCTTCGCACATCGGATACGGGAGAGTGCGTTATAGAGGTGTAGTTGGATGCCACAGATTAAAACACGCCATGTGTTCTGATGTGAAACGTCGGTAATTATAAAGTTAAATAAAACGCGATAAAATTAATAAAAATTAGTTTTACTTAATGTGTAATCTTCGCGTAAATATAAGAAATCATTTACGCGAACTTTTGTCATAAACTTGCGACAATTATATGCAGATGATATTTTATGTTATAATTAAAAAACAAAATGTATCCTTAAACGGATAACTGAGCTCGGAAGTATTGTAAGACATAATTAAAAATGTACAACGTTGCTAAACTACGAATTTTAACAAAGTTCTATACAATAAGTAACAAGAACACTGTTACACTTTATAAGGTTAGCTTTGTGCCAGTTATAATCAATCCAAATTAGAACTTTGTTTATTAAACCACAAAAGTTAGAGATCAACTTAATATTACAACATCTTAATTTTGCTACGACAAGTTAGTGATTGGCCTGGTGAAATTAATTTATACGGTAGATAGAAATAAGATGACGCTACGTATTTATAGGGGATTATCCTAACTACCACCCTAATGTAGAAATGAATAAAGGCTTTTACAACAAAGTTCTAGAAAAAATAATTATAATGGTTATTAAACTACTAAACAGTATATATATACACTCACGCCTGTCACCCAGAGGGGTAGGCAGAGACTATGGACTTCCATTTGGCACGATCCTGACACACCTCTCTCGCTTCCTCCACATCCATATACCTACACATACACGCTCGTCCTTAAAGGTACTGTTGATTTGGCCCATTTTCAATATATCGCCAATTTGGTCGATAAACTTTCACCTAGAGCGACCCTTCCCGACTCTGCCGTTTACCTCTGCAACATAAATTTGCTTTGCCACTCTTTCCTCATTCATTCTTTCTGGATGACCAAACCACCCAAGCATTCCTTTCTTAATCCTGGTCATAACGTCATCTTGCAAACCACACTCTTCTCTTAATAAACAATTTAAACTAAAGAATACTTGATTGATAATAACCTTTGGGTATGAGGTGATCGCCGCCATGCTGTTTCTAAATGTTTTCATACTTAATTGTACGTATTATGAGTTCCGCTGGGTTTCCTGCTAGTTCTTCCCAGTGCACAGGGTTTTCCCGAACCTAGCGTATTTAGTCCAAAAAGCATAATAAAAGCATATAAATAACCTTTATTAAGTATTCTTGTAATCAATACTATGTCGTTGAATAAAAATTATTCTATTCCACCCCACCCTAACTATACCTGCTTATATTGACTTCAACACACGTCCCAATATTGCATGCCTTAAGCGCGAACGAAGTCGTCGGCAGTCTACTTCAAGCGCGGGGCCACACTACTCCGGGTGCTACGACTGCTTGCTCCAGGCGCTGAGTGCACCTACTGCCGCGCTACCTTCGGGTGCTACGACTGCTTGCTCCAGGCGCCGAGTGCACCTACTGCCTGCGCTGCCTTTGGGCGCTGCGACTGCTTGCTCCAAGTGCTGAGCGCACCTACCCCAGGCGCTACGTGCGCCGGCTCCGGACGCTGCGTGTGCCCAGTCTAGGCGCTGCGTGCCGTCGCCGCTAAGAAACCTCAAGCTCCGCGTGTGCCTACTTCTACAAAAGCAGCGTGTCTTTCGACCTTTAGGCTCCACTATAAAACTATATTCTCCTATTCTCCTATCTATTTTTTTTAATCTAATTGTAATCTCACATCATCCATCATCATCATATTTCATTTTTTTTTTATAAAATTGTAAATACCTTTCTAAAACTTTAAATATATTATTTTATTGGTCTACTTTTGTTGTTTTGTTGTTCTTAGGTTAGGTTCAAGGTTTTTTTCTTATTAATTGTCGCTTCACGACATTTTGGTCCTCACGGGTGACAACGCATCTACATTTTGATTTATAATAGAGGATAGATGTAGATATCTATGGGCCGCAGCAACCACTTACCATCAGGTGGACTGTGTGCTCGTTTGTCACCCTTATCCTATAATAAAAATCTATTTTTAAAAATCTTCATCTATCATGTGGGAAGCGATGGAATGTAAATGGTAGTTAGATTTTGTTTTATTTAGTTATAATTTTTTTTTCGGATAAGAAATTGCCAAATTTTCGGTGGTTTGAGAGCCTTGTATTAATATATTTTACTAAATAGGTCGCAGCCATACTCCGAGCCACAGCCACAGAGTACTTTACTGCGGGTTCAATGCCGTCGTGAGTGGTCGTTTGTTACAGTGGCTCGTGCAGAAAAATATCGATCGCCGTAGAAATACAAAACATTCCAAAAACCAAATTTGATACATACTTGACCAAGGTAAGATATTATTTTTATAATCACAGATTTTTCTTACAATATTTTGTTTCACTAAAAGCATGGAGGATTTACCTTGCCTCCGGACTTGATAGAGTGACTTGAAAGTGTACTTTGAAGATTGCTACTGGAACACCTTGACAAGGAGAACTAGATGTGCCGAGTTTGAGATCAATTTGTTAGTTATGATGAAACCTTACCTCCGAACTTGATAGAGTGACTTGAAAGTGTACTTTTATGACTGCTACTGGAACTCCTCGACGAGGAGAACTAGGTGTTCTGAGTTTGGCCCTGTTTTGTTAGTTATGATGAGACCTTGCCTCTGGACTTCGGTTTCGGTTTTCGGTTTAAAGAATTTTATTTCTCATAAGAACATACAATGGTTCACTTATAATGAGATACAAAGTAATTGTTACAGTTTGATAATATTATCATATCTACCTCTAGTACTGGAAGCGATATAGTCTTAGGTTATTCACTTATACATATTAGGTACCATGTGTTAAAAAGATTACAATGTGCGTACGTGTTTCCTAAGTTTACTTTTAAGGCTTTAACTAGCCTGAATGGCCTTGACAAAACGGCGATCGCAGAGATTTTAGCCGACGTCAACATCGTCTAGCGACTACGTTCTGTATTACTTATAAAAACAATTGGCACAATTTTAGAATCTGTGAAAGAATTTAAATTACTCGGTATAAATATAGACATTCACTTGAATTGGAAAGCGCATGTCCATAGAGTGAGGTCTATACTTTCGAGCTTTTCATATGCATTACGCGAAATTAGAAAAAGTACCAACATAGAAACGGCAATAACAACCTACTATGCATATGCGCACGCTTGGCTGCGTTACGGCATCATTTTGTGGGGCACCAGCACGGATGCAGCCTCTCTATTCACCCTTCAAAAGAAATTAATCCGGATTATAAGCAAATATAGATCAGACTGATAGTTGCAGACCGTTCTGTTTTAAGTATGAAATATTAACTTTACCCAGCTTATATATATTGAAGATGTGTAAATTTGTTCGAAAAAATAAGTAATTTTATACAAAACGTGAAGATTTACCATGCAAATACACGTTACGACACAAAAATAAATTAGTATTGCCAACTTTCCGATTAAAACTAAACAGTTCTAGCACATTAAGTTCATCCATAAAATTATATATTAAGCTACCTGACATATTAAAAAATGAAAATAATGACATCATATTTACAAAAAAAGGGGTTGATAAAAATACAATTTTGTTCAATTAAAAACATTTATTAAATCCTCTTCTGTTACCTTGTATTTTTTTTGTGGATTAAATGTACAGTTATTGCGATTTTTGTACTTAAATATCCAAGAATTTAGGCATTTCAACCGCAGTTAAAGCCTTAAACAATTTCATATTGTTGCAGTTTTTAACATTATCTTGTAATTTATTGCTGTGCTGCCTCAAGCAATAGGGTATTTCCCATAACTAGTTCGTGCAGTCATTAGCTGGAGTTTATTTTTACTTCTTATGTTGTGTGTTGTTGTTTTTTCATGTAACTAGGTGTAGGTTTGATTGAATAGAATTAGTGATTATATTTTTTATTACGTTGCAAGTGCAATAGGTATAAAGTTGTGTAAGATTTAGTAAGTTAGTTTTTTCGTATAGTACTTTTGTTGGAGTTAGATGATGGTAGTGAAATAATGCTTTAATAATTTTATTTTGGGTTCTTTGTAGTGGATCTATATTAGTTTTAGCGGCTGATCCCCATATTTCAATTAGATATTCGATATATGATTTAACTAAAGAGTTGTATATAATTGTACGTGCCTTTTTCGGAATACAGTTTGCGACTTTACGTAATGCATCTAGTAATGATATCAGTTTTGATTTGACATGATTAATATGCAGTCTCCAAGTGAGTTTGTCATCTACCAAAAGACCTAGATATTTATCCTGGCTTGAACGTTTTATTCTTTTATTATCAATAGTAAGATGTGCAAACTCTGGTAAAGGTTTATTCTTTGTGGAAAAAATCATAAATGATGTTTTTGAGGTATTAGTTGTTAGTAGATTATATTTTAACCATTCACCGAGTAGGCCAAAATCTTTTTAGCATAATTTATAATGTTATGAATAGATTTATCGAAATAGAAAAGACATGTGTCATCCGCGTACAAGCTTTAGTGTCCCTATTTTGTTTAAATTATTTATATACATTCAAAAAAGTAATGGACTGATAACTGAACCTTGAGGACAGCCGTACGATACATTTTTAATCGAACTAGTAAAATTATCCATTTGAACAGCTTGTTGCCTATTTTATATGATGTGAACATTTCGAGAGCCTTGCCTGTTACACCTATGTTGTTTAGTTTCTGCAGCAGCTTATGATGGCTTACTGTGTCAAGTGTTTTTTATGTCAATGAAAATCCCCAAAGCAAAATTCCTTTGATCGATACGAGTTTTCATAGGTATTTGTGATTAAGTCTACTGCAGCTGTGAGAGTGCTCGATTTCGATTGAAAGCCATATTGTTGGTCAATTAAAAACTTCTTTTTTATTGAGTAAACGTTTAGGCGACTATACATGACTGGTTCAAATATTTTTGATAAAACAGGGAAGACAGACACTCGCCTGTAGTTACTTGGGTCAGTCCTATTTCCGGATTTGAAGTTAACACTGACCTTAGCAACCTTTAGCGTGTCGGGAAAAACACCGGGTGTTAAACACATATTTATACAATTCGTTAACCTTTCTACAATTATACTTTTTAGGCATTTAATCGCTTTCGTGCTTATACTATCTAGACCAGTACTCGTGTTGCTATCGAGATCATCGATTATTTTTGATACTTCATTAGCGGTTCAAGGTATAAGTTAGCTTAGTGTAATTTCGTGTGTATAGTCACGTTCGTACATAAGGGTGTTACCAGTGTTTATGTGATACATATTACGAATTTTGTTAGCCAAGTCCGAGCCTATTGAGGAGAAAAATAAGTTAAATACTTGATAGAGTGACTTGAAAGTGTACTTGTGTAGATGTGCCGAGTTTGAGCTCGTTTGTTTAGTTATTGAATATAATAGATATATAGAATAGACCTTACCTCCGGACTTGACGGAGTGACTTCAAGGTGTATTTCGTTGACTGCTACTGGAACTCATTGACGAATAGAACTACAATTTATAATTTTTTTTTTATTTTTTCACCGTCATTTGGCATTGTAAGTCGTGTACTTTTGGATTTTCCAAACATTTTTCAATTGAAGTTTGACATAAAGATATCAGAAAATTGGCAGTATAACTATAAGGTTATTAGTGAAAACTTGTGTGTATTTAAACTATTTAAACTCGTATTTGATTAGTATCGCACTATCTTCCTAATGTAAGTCTTTAAAATATATATTTTTTAAATGTTATCATGCGAATTTGTCAGTGTCAGGTGTAAGTAAATATTATAAATATTGAGAAAATTGCGTTCAAGCTGTTGCTATAAGGAGTTTCGATTAATTACATCCTGTTTTATTTTTATTGTTGTTGACCAACCAACAAGATGATCATCCACATCTTGTTGGTTCGTCCCAGAAGAAAGGTTTCTCCTGAACCAGTTGTACATAGAAGTGAATGGAACAAACGAGCCACACCAACCCACATAAAGGTTGAATGCTGCAGAATTGTGAAACTTCGGGAATATAAAATAAGTTAATATACGCGATAAAATCCGTAAAACTAGTTTTATTTAAAAGGAGTGTTTCAATTAATTGTACATCCTGAGTTATTTTTATTGTTGTTGACATACCAACATTATCTACATCTTGTTGGTTTGTCTCAGATGAAAGGTTTCTCCCGAACCAGTTGTATATAGAAGTGAGTGGAACAAACGAGCACACAAACCACATAACGGTTGAATGCTGTGGCCGATAGACATGCCAGGGTATCTGATGGGGAATTGTATTTTACCTGCTTGCTCATACATGAGCATGGATGCGTAGGTATGCATGTAAAGGAGGCGAGAGAGGTCTGTCAGGATTGTGCCAAATGGAAGTTCGTGGTCTCTGCCTGCCCTTCTGGGTTTCAGGCGTAAGTGTTCACGTTATTTATTGTGTATCTTAACCCTCAAAACTAAGATAGAATGTCCCGTTGCCAGTAAAAAAGAGCTCCGAATCTTTTTCTTTTTTCCGATTCTTGTCAATCATCGTTCTAAACAAACGATTTCACAGCCATTTCACGCTGATATTCTGTGCAAGCGTGAATCCTTGCCTAGCTGGGATAATCCATCCTTCTAGAAACGAACTTACTCCTTTTTAAAAGGCTGACAATGCATGCTCTTTAGCCCCTTTTCAATAAAAAAAAAATATTCAATCTGCAGCCATAATTCGCTACAACGTGTCTTTTTTATAGGAGAGGGGGCAAACGAGCATGCGGCTCACCTGATGGTAAGTGACTACCGCCGCCCATGAACAACCGCAACACCAGGGAGGGAATTGCAGATGCGTTGCCGGCGTTTTAAAAAGGAATATGCTCTTTTCTTGAAGGTTCATAAGTCGTATCGGTCCGGAATAATCGCTGGTGGTAATCGATTCCACAAGGAATTCGTGCGAGGAAAAAACATCTTCTAAATCGCACAGTGATGGACCGCCAATCATCCAGATGGTGGGGATAGTATCGGGAGTTCTGCCGCGATGTGCGTTCGTGAAATTTGGCGGCTGGGATTAATCCGAACAATGTAATGTCTCTACCTCGTACAAAACTTTCAGTAACTTATGCTAAATATTGAGTTCTTAAATGTACTTATATGCACCAATGGTTAAGAAAAGTTTGGCAAAGAATAAGGAACAATAAAATGTTACGATATAATTAAAATTTTCAGTAATACATACACATGTACGATCAAATTGAATGCGCCATTTTATAAACTGGCCCTTGTTTTTGTCATTATACACTACATACAATATCAATTAGGCGCTATAAAGTTTTAAAAACAAACTTTTATAGGTTCCTGTGGAGCATCGCAATTTAGTCGGGAATATTCCGGGGATTTGCCGGAAATTCGTTGCAAGTTCCCGGCAGTAGCGGGACTAACTCACGCTACTAGCTGACTAGGCGATATGTGCTTGATGTTCCAAATTAAAAGCGAAATGCGTCTAGAAATAAATTATGAATTATTATAGATTTGATATATTATAGCATTTTAACTTTATAGATAAAAAAACATGAATTTCTAAGTGAAAACGCTAAGCTTGACTTTTGTTTACGCACATTTAAATTTTAAAGTTATTAATCTTAAACTCAGTTTATATCAACATAATTTTTTTAATAAAACAAAACACTAAGATTATCAATAATATTTAATTGATAATCTTAGTGTTTTGTTTTATTTATTATAATAAATGCTGCAAGTATGATATTATATGAAGGTAAATCTAAGCCTTTAAAATATAAAAAAAGAATATTTTAATATGTATTCGTTTATGCAAAATTTTTATTCAATTGAAGAGATTGTTTTACATTTTTATTCATTTAAAATATACATCTATATTTAATGAAATGTTGAAGGGTTTTATATCGGGTGAATATTTATTAATTCGATTATCCAAGTGTTTTAAATCCCCATGGTCACTGAGGAATTTAGATTTTTTTTTATAGGATAAGGGTGACAAACGATCACACAGTCCACCTGATGGTAAGTGGCTGCTGCGGCCCATAGACATCTACATCTATCCTCCATTACAATTCAAAATGTAGATGCGTTGTCACCCGTGAGGACTAAGATGGAATGCCTCATTTCCAGTAAAAAGGGCCTCCGGCCACCAGCATTCACCAAGCGAAACGCAGAGGTAAACCTCTACTTCACGCTGGTTTTCTGTGAGGTCGTGGTACCACCCCGGTTCGAGCCGGCCCATCCGTGCGACAGCAAAAGCTGCCGCGTGGCTCTACCACTGTTAAAGATGTTTGACATTCTGGTATCTTACTTCATGTGTATATTTTATTTGAGTTCAAAAAACAAGAAGGTTCTATCAAAGAGAATATAATCACTACGTTTAGGTTCTATATTCAACGCGTACGTTGTTTTGTTAATGTATGTTCACCAATTTCTAAACGATTTCAATTATTCCTTTTATTAGATCCCATTACATACTACGTATACGCATAGGAGAATCATTTAAATTAGAAGAAAAAATATCACCCCCCTAGGAATAGAAAAACATGGAACAATAATTTTATTGTAAATATTTCGACGACATTCCAGTTGTCGAAATATTTTTCTACTTCAGCTTATGATATTTTTTACACTACTCAAAAGAGTCATCATCATCATCATCATCATCATTACAGCCTTTCATAAGTCCACTGCTGAACATAGGCCTCCCCCAAGGAATGCCACAAAGCACGGTCCTGAGCCACCTGCATCCATCGACTTCCTGCATGTCTTACCAGGTCGTCACTCCATCTCGTGGGGGGTCGCCCTACACTTCGCCTACCGTTACGAGGCTGCCACTCAAGAACCTTTCTTCCCCATCGGTTGTCGGTTCTTCGAGCTATATGGCCGGCCCACTGCCAATTCAGCTTACTAATCCGTTGGGCTATGTTGGTTACTCTGGTTCTACTGCGGATATCCTCATTTCTAAGTTTATCACGCAGAGAAACTCCGAGCATAGCCCTCTCCACAGCTCGCTGAGCGACCTTGAGCTTCCTCAAAACCTAAAAACGAAATTGTACAACCAGTGCGTATTGCCAGTGATAACTTACGGATCTGAGACGTGGTCCTTCACTGCTGGCCGTATGAGAAAGCTCAAGGTCGCTCACTCAAAAGAGTAAAATATTAAAATTTATTAAGAAGTAATAATATATATATATATATATATATATATATATATATATATATATATATATATATATACACACACTATGTCTTAGCACCGTCATATATTCTTAAATCAAAAACTAATTACTATTAGTTTAACGTCAAAGAAAAAATATCTGAATAATTATGTAATATTTATATCTTATTTGAGGAAAAATATTTGAAAATAATAAAATCTTACATAAAATAATTTTTAACGCTATATTTGTTATATGTACCACGCAAAAATGAATTAGCGAACAATAGAGCACTGTTTGCTTCAAAGTTCACGCTCGTAATGTTAGATTTATACCACCCACTGAATGAAGTGTAAGTTGCACAAAGTACACAAACATATTTCTGTAACAAAGCATAGTACATTATGGTTTATTTAAAAGTTATAGGGAAACTTTTATCTTCTAGATTTAAGGATAAATAAATTGCTGCCTAAACTAACAAATGATACTAAGCTTAGGTTTTGTTACCGCATAATTTTGTACAAATCATGATAGGGTTCTCTTCCAACAACAAAATCAGTATTTCTGTTACTTCACCGAGTTCTATGGCAACTCCTTCATAGTACAGGCTACTCGTCTTTGGAACTCCTTCCCCGATGACACCAGAAAAGCACTCAATAAGTATACTTTTAAAAATGTGTTACGTAAGCATCTAAATAATGGCCTGTCATCGGAGCCGTGGGGGTCATTTGCCGGATATTTTATTCCATACTTAATCGGAACATGTCTTCTTTACAATACAATAAAAATATCACAACTCTGTCATAAAATACTTGTTTTTATTTTAAAATTAAAAAGTGCACTCTTACTGAGACACCCTATATTAAAGACAACGCTTTTTACATGAATTATCCATGTCATATGTATTGCTAAACAGACGTATGTATTCATAGTTGTACGTACTACTTATATATATATATATATATATATATATATATATATATATATATATATATGTGTATAAAAATACGTATTTATTTGTATATAAATATGAAGGTGTTATACTTGTATAGTTTATTTATCATTTTTATTTATTTTTTATTTTATATTGCTATTCCTACGTCAAATTCTTGACGGTAAATATATTACAGTGAAAACTCATAACCAGTCAAAACCACTTTTGACTTAAAAAAATCAGGCGAAGTAGTTTTGACTAAGGACGTTGGTGAAAAGTAATTTTGCCTCGTTTAAAGTTTAGACTATCAGTGAAAACTCGCAATATCAGTGACAGTACTTTTGCCTGATTTTCGCAGTCAAATGTGGTTTTGACCGGTTATGAGTTTTGACTACGACATATATATTATGTGGTACTTTGACTGGTAGACAATGCCTCAAGGCATTAAGTCTGCCCTGTGTATTCTTTTGTTTTAAGTAATATATACAACACTTAACATAATTAACGCACTTTGAGAAAGTAGTTTGTTCAGAATAGTTTACTGAATCGATTTCTATCATTTTTGATATAGGTAATTTTTTTATCCCAAAAATAATTGAAACAAACTGAAATGGACCGTAACTTAAGGCAATAAGACTTTTAAAAGTGCAGTTTTATTTATTTTAATACAAATTCCGTCATTCAATACAAAATAAAGAAAATTGAACCTTATTTCAAGTCTGTTAAAGTCTTTACAAATTCAGAGTTTGGAGTACCTTATAAAGGTCGCGGCGGCCAGGCCATTGATCTCCCAGATCACCTGATTTGACGCTAAAAAATAGGACAGTGAACGCTTTTGGAATAGTGAAAAATGACACTAAAGTGTTTTCTAAATTAAAATACCAGTTAAGAAAACGCTCATCAAAATATATTGAACAAGGTGGTGGACATTTTTAAAGTGTATTAAAAACACAACGTTGCATGAGTGTTTAGGCTATCAGTAAGTTAAGTATTTGGTTTTTTTTTATTATTGTAAATATTTTGATTCTTTTAAACACGCCATCTTTGAATTATGGTGGAAGTATGGTCGCCTCTTATTTTTAACAGTTCGTTATTATTTACAATTACAATTAAAATGTTATGCTAATGCATAACATTTTGTAACGAATATTGCCTATTAACATCGTATCATAATCAATAAACAAAATTATTCAGCGTCGACAGTCCAAAGATTGAAAAGTGTGATGGAAAAATGGAATCAAATGTTTACTAGACCTAATAAACAACTCGATGCTCGGAGTACGAACATCAGTTAGTGTTCATAGGTAGGTATTTTTAACATAAACGATTGTATATTGTCGGCTTTTTTTTGGCACTAATACCTACCTACAGTTGTCTCAAGCGACGGCGGCGTTAACTCGTTTCGAACACGAGCAATTACCTACTGTGGTAGCAAGACCCTCAAAACCTATACCTACGTGAGCGACTGCGTGCTTTCGTGGATTTATACTGTGACCACAACATTTTTCCGGAATTAGTATAACTAATTTAATAAATAATCAATGCAAAAACATGTTTAATTAAAAAGTCAGTGTATGTATAATGATTATAACATAATATACTATTCGGGGTGTCTGAGGGTGTGCGTTAATTATGTTATATATTGTATATAAAAAGTAACAAACAATAAATAATAATTTTGTATGACTGGGATAATTTTTTCGCAATATGTGAGGTCACCGTAGTAGAGCCTGCTGCACTGTATGTTAGGAGCAAATTACTTGCTATTCCGAGTTATTTTGGTAGCAGATATGAGTGCCTAAAAAGTCACCATCGATTGATACTGATACTATATTTATGAAGAAAAGAAAACTTCTTTAGGCACGTTGGGCACTTTTGGGACGGGAAAAAAATAAAGTTGAAAATTAATTAATTAAATTTTATAAAATTGATATGTACTTATTTATGAATTTGTTTGTATTATGTAGATAACAATCATTCTATTCTATTTTATATAAAAGAAAACAATTGAAGACAATATTATTACTATATTAATGAATACATTGACTAAAATAATTTCTAATAAAAACCTTTCCAAAAAAATATTCCATAACAACCAAAAAATCATCTTTACAAGTTTGTGAAGCTAAAAAGTTTTCACTTGTAACGTGTAGTCCTACAGACTGACAGTTTATTTTTTATTTTTTCCTTTTTATCATGACGCGTTGTCGGTATGAAAAACAGCTCAAAATGATCAATTAGAATTTTTATAGTTTAATATGCTGATAATATTTGATAGTAGAATAGTAAGTCTAGTGATCGTAAATGCGACTGACTAATCACGTGGTCTCAGGTTCAAATTAAGATATACCCAGTAGTTACCCGGGGTCAGCTCATCTCGAACGGGGAAGGACCCGGCGTAAAATACCCCCTCACAGAATACCTGTGTAAAGTAACAGTTTAATGCATTTTTGATTTTTTTGATAGGATGCCTCTGCCCGTCCTGAGGAGGACTGTTGGCAATGTAGTTCCTTATTTGGAATAGATTGTAACATAAATAAATAACGCCTAACCCATTGAACCTTCCATCTAATTACTTCAGAGAAAATCACGTAAAAGTATGTGAGAACACATTCCTCATCATGGATATAACGAAGAACGTCTAGTGTTTATCCACAAACAGGCAACAACTGGCGATATTACTTCAATTTCTTTCACTGTGCTTATCTCTGAATACCCAAAATGATACACAGATGTTAAAAATAAAGAGCCAGATCGGAGACTTGCTCGAACTTATTTAACTGAGTTTATTTGAATATAAATCTAAATATGTAAGTTCATAACCACTGATTTATGTTCAAATGGTAAGGCTATTTGTGTACATCCTCTTATGCTTCATACTGAAATTGAACTTCACACCTATTGCACGCCTAATAACGCAAAGCATTATTAGGCAGTGCTTTACTCTCGTCACGTCAAGGTCAAGCAATTTTGTGTTCTTAAAATGCCTCTATCCTAACCATATTGCACTTATACGATAATATGAGTTGCCGTATATCAAGAAATACTATAATTAATCCATTTTATATTTTCTCAAAAATCATTTTATATTGCTACTTTGACAAAAACGGTTTGAAAAAAAATTTACGTGGATAACCGGAAGTTGATTTTGTATGTGTGTGTGTGTTACGAAAACTCCCGAAAAAATTGACGGGTTTTTTTTATTAGCTTCAGAATTACATCAACTGGTTCCCTATTTCATATCAATAGCCTCGTACGCGTAGTTAAAACTATTTTGTACTTTTATAAGTTTTATTGCTATCAGAAATTTATAGGCGCTTTCATAATTTTTAGCCCTTGATAGACGAAGGACAAATGTACTATACAGCCTATATTGATTTTATACTTTATCGATTAATCGATATCGATAATCGATAAAGTAATCGATTTATTTTTTCATCAAAATTAAATGAAACGGTCATGAGGCGTGCACTTTTAGATTTTCCAAACTATTTTATCTCCGAATATTCAGATTTTTTCACTACGATTATAAATAAGTAATGGAATTGGGTAAAAATATTTTTATAAATAAAACCGTTCAATCGGATGGCCGTTACAATCCATCAAATAGCTACTGTTGCCTAGGCCTCTCCCATAGATTTCCACATAAGAGCTATATTTGCCATAATTGCCACGCTTGACGTGCGTGTTGGTTCGCCGAACCGGAGTTTTTTTGTTACTATAAGGAAAATGTTCGTAGCATATAAGTCTCAGAAAAGTGAGTTATAGGTGTATCGTGCTCTTGGCACTATAAACTAGCCTTGTTTCTGATTATATTGCTTAGACTTTCTATATTACAATTACAAATATAAATATAGAAAGATGGCAGAGGACAAAAATAACATTGGAGAACTTCCAAAATATGAATATTTTTTTATTTAAAGTAATATTGAAATAACGAACCTTAAAGTACAATAAAATGAACCCCATAATATTTTTTGCTATCAAAAAATCTACCCCTGTATACTGTATACCCCTGTTCGGAAATTTAAAACAAATAAAATTAACAATTGATTCCATAATCATTGATCATTCAATAGTCCATTAGACATGTTAAAGTTTATGAAACCTAAGTCTTTAAAGGTAGGTCTGTAAGCCGATGTCTGTCCGGTTTAAGAAAACTTTTGATATCGCTACGACGAAATCGATTTTCGAAATGGATTAGAAACGGAAGAATTTTTGCACGTGGTAGAGCCATGCTGCAGCTATATTTCTGGTATAGTTATAACACGAATGGGTCGGCTCGACCGGGGAAGGACCACGCTCTCACAGAATACCAGCGTAAAATAGCAGCTTAATGCTGCTGTGTTTCGTATGGTGAGTGTAGAGAACCGGAGACCCGTTTTACTGGAAACGAGGCATTCCATCTTAGTCCTCACGGGTGACAAATCATCTGCATTTTGATTCGTAATCGAGGATAAATGTATATGTCTATGGGCCACTGCAACCACTTACCAGGACTGTGTGCTCGTTTGTCACCCTTATTTAGGCCCTCTGGTCTCCTCACAGATTATCCTGCCATATTAATTCAATTTTGCTGACTTCGTTTATAATATATATATATATATATATATATATATATATATATATATATATATATATATATATGAATATAGCGAAATTAGAAAAAATGTTTTGTTTTTCTTTATTGATGAGTACGGAATGGAACTCGAATTTCTTTTCTTCTACTAACATGACGCAATACTTAATATGATTAAGATGAATATTTTCTGTCAATACAGTATCTTATGAAAATATCCCTATTTATATTAAAAGTAAAGTTAAAATTACTAATATTAACATTTTATAATTATCAAGTCAAGTAGTAGATTAAGTAGACTTAAAAGTGAAATTTGATAAACAAAATTTTATTTACTTACGTCAAAAAATATTTGATATAATTTCATTTCGTTTCATTACGTTTAAAAACAAAAATACGAACATGAAACATGCTGAGCTCATGGTAGCAAATAACATTCGAAGGCAAAGTACCTCAGATATATGTTGATAATAATGTAGCATTCTATCATGTTCATCGTCAACTTTTGCTTGAAAAACTATTCGACGTTCTTTGTAACAGTGTGTAAAGATCGAGTAATCTAACTAAAGGGATGCGATGTGAAATGCTCTGGTGCCCAAGGGAGAGGGCAACGATGGAAATCGGGAAATATAGGCTGGATAAAGTGCGATTGCAGTAATTCTTCGTTACTTCTTTAGGTTTATTCTTTAATAAAACCGGAAAGTAAACGACGAAATGAAACATTTGCGGAGCAAAGTTCTTGTAAACTTATTTTACCATAAATTATAACAAATGAAATTAAAATCATAAACAAGATACCGTATGTTGAAAGCATGCATTTCTTTTATATGAAAAGTTAAACACTATTGTTATTATATAGTTAATTATAATTGAATTATATATACGCTTGCCAACCCCCCTGGCCACTATGGCAATCTCCCTTATGAGGCAATCTATAGTGCGACGTTGTAGTTTATGTTCTGGGTAGTTAGGTAGGTTAGATTAAGTAAATATTTACATGTCAAGGAATAATAGTTTTATTTCAATGATAAAAGCCACGGATAGGTCTTGGATTTGGATCTACATTTCAGTTATAATTCACTGAAGGTAAGTCAGGTGAAGGAAGTACCGTTCCTGAGTCCAATTGACCGGAGTAGGTGGTAGACTAGCATAGGTATTAGTGGCAACAGGTTAGCCTAGCTAGTCAGCCGGCGCATAGCAGGGTGGCTAGTTAAATCCAGCTGCCTAGTTGTTGTAGCGGTGAGCATAAACGCTTTGCTACATTTTACGAAGGCCCGGAGCTGTAGAACTCTGTAGGTTGTAGATGTAAAAGAAGACTGGTAGAAGTACCCCACGGGGTTGACACATGGTTCAGAATTTAGAAGTGATTTTCCAATTATTGTAACGTAAACTAAATAGGTGAGAAAAGGGGTCTCCACCACCAGAGATCCTTTTGCTTGTACCAAGGCGTTCTCATTTAGTTCTCAGGGGTGACAACGCATTTGCATTTGGATTCTTAAACCATGATAGATGTAGCTGTCTATGGGCTATACAAAGGGGCTATAGCATCTACTTACCAGGTAGTACGTTTGCTCCTTTAACATAAATGTTATATATCCATATTAGAGTCGCGCTGCAACTATATTATGGTTGTAGCACTAATGGGTCGTCTCGACCAGGATAGGAGCATGCTCTCACAGAATACCAGCGTAAAATAGCAGCTCAATGCTGCTATATTTCGTAAGGTGAGTGAAATCCTCAGGGGTGACCACGCATCTGTATTTTAATTTTTATTCGAGGATAGATGTAGATATCTATGGGCCACATACTCCACGTAGTAAAGTGGACTATGTGCTCCCTTGTTACCATTATTCTTTAAAAAAATAATCTATAAAAAGGACGTACGTCAATTTATGATGTTTACGTTCTAATATAATAATAACAATATATCCTCGTGATGAGATTTTCTCTTACAATTTATTTACACGAGGTAAAGAAATATTTCTGAAGGACGCAATAAAACGTATTTTCGCTTGACAAGAGATTTGTAGAGACGCTCGTAGATATGCGCTACATGGCCGCGTATTGACTTTTATAGCCTTTGACATATTTTTATGGTCTGACCTTTCGTACAGAAGATACAGATATATTTTTGTACCTATCCAGAGATTACATTACATACAGGCACCTCTGTATCGTAGCGGGGGTAGAAGGGAGAAGGTGGGTGGTGGGGTCCATGCTCCCTTTATCATACCATAACCATCACAGCCTATCAAAAGCCTACTACCTAGTTGCGTCGCTTGGCAAGCGGAATAGCAACCAAAGTTTTTCTTTTATTACTTCGAGTTGTTATCGGGAAGATGCTGACGCCCATCTCCAGTCCTGTGTTCATTTCCCTCTGTCGGGTGTAGGGGGCGGCATTTCTGGAAAGAAATCTGTACCTGTTTCTGCAGGAGTGTGTGCGTCTTTGTGCTCTGGTCGGAAGGATATAGAAATTCAGAATAATATCAGGCTGTGATGCACATTCCATCTTAGTCCTCAGAACTGTCAATACACCTTTAGCCTTGTATATTTGTAGTTGGTTGCAGTTGTACGAGGGTGGATTGAAAAGTACTCGGCCTAACCAAGAAAATAAACACATACTAAATCAGTTATATTTTTATTTTTCTACATAATCACCATCAAGTTCAATACACTTTTGCCACCTCCCCTTCCAAGCATTTAGACCGTTGAAAAAAAATGATTCTTCCTTAGAGTCAAAATATGCGTCTACAGCTGCTTTGACCTCGTCGTTTGTCGAAAATCTTTGACCTCCCAAGTGCTTTTTTAGGTTAGGGAACAGAAAGAAGTCTGATGGTGCCAGATCAGGTGAATACGGCGGATGCGGTAACAGTTCAAAGCCACAGTTGTGAATTTCAGCCATTGACTGTACTGACGTGTGAACACGGGCGTTATCTTGATGAAACAGGACTTTTCTTCTGAGCATTCCGCGACGTTTTTCTTTTATTTCCTCTCGTAAACAACGTAGTAAGGTGCAGTAGTAATCAGAGTTTATAGTCTGACCCCTTTCAAGATAATCAATCATAATCACACCTTTCGAGTCCCAGAATACTGAAGCCATCACCTTATTTGCCGACAAAATCGACTTAGCCTTTTTAGGGGGTGGTGAACCAGGTCTTCTCCACTGTTTTGATTGTTGTTTTGTTTTCGGTGTACAGTAATGAACCCATGTTTCGTCTATAGTAACAAAACGATTCAAAAAATCATCTGCATCGGCTTCAAATAACTCCAAACAGTCGCGTGAAATAGTCAATCGCGTCCTTTTTTGTTCAACTGAAAGCAGTCGCGGAACCCACCTCGCAGACACCTTGTGGAAAGCCAACTCGTTGACAATGATGTTTTGAGTTCGTTCATAAGAGATGCCTATAATCTCGGCTATCTCTCTAATTTTTAATCTGCGGTCTCCCATTATTAAATCAAGTACTTTTTTAATGTTTTCGTCAGTAATTGACGTCGAAGGCCTTCCAGAGCGGGGTTCATCTTTCACACTCTCTCTACCACGCTTAAATTCTGCTATCCATTTTTTGACGGCTGAATATGACAGAGCACAATCGCCTAATGTATTGACCATGTTATCATGGATGGCTTTTGATGATAGCCCCTTCTTATGGAGGTACTTAATGACGGCACGCTGCTCGATTTGCTCCATTCGCGGAAATTATGTCCGATTACTTTGTTAATAAATTTATAAAATCACAACTAATTATCGCACACATTTCGAACTTCACACAATGAACTAGTCTGAACTGAACTAAATAATGTGGGTAGATTTGATTTTTGGAATTGAATGGATCTGTGTTAGGCCGAGTACTTTTCAATCCACCCTCGTATATGGACTACAGTAGCCAAATGCACTGTAAGATCCTTTGTCACTTTTTTTTTAATAACTGGCTTTACGGCACTGGGGTCTAGCCCTTTTGAGCCTGAAGTTACAATATATTATAATTATCCTTCATAGTACACTGTTTCACAATATGTTGATGCGTCACATTGTGCAGCCCTTGGGAGATTTTGGCGGCAACTTGAGCCAGCAGACAGCTGACAGTTGGCGATGGTATCTCAAGGCACTTATGCAGACAGACACCTTATCTTGAGAATTACATCACCATCAGAGCACTGGTTTCATCGTTTCCAATAATAGATCATATGCGCAGACATTTAATACACAAAATCGCACCACTTTTACATATCAAAATCCACTTCAAACCACTATTTAAACAATAATACAGGAGCAGCAATCCGTCGCCGGTCAAGTTCCCGCCAAAACTCCTTTGTCACTTTAGTTTATAAAAAAAAACCGGCCAAGTGCGAGTCGGACTCGCGCACCGAGGTTTCCGAACATATCCGTAGGTATATAAGTTTAAAATTATTAAAAATATTTTTATTATATGATGTGACTAAAAATTTATGCTTTGCGCAATTCTTCGTAACAAATTTCAAGATTCTGAGTTCACGGGAAGTACCCTGTAGGTTTTGATTCCCTTGCGAATGTCGAAAATTTGCGGCATAAACGGCTGTATCTTTTGATTGCGTTGGCTTAGAAGGTTGATTTTTTCACAGCTCAAATAAATAGTGGACTTGAGTATTTGATATGAATTTCAGCTTGATACCTCCACGCGTTCCTGAGAAAAAGGGTCTTCACAGACAGACAGACAGACAGACGGACAACAAAGTGATCCTATAAGGGTTCCGTTTTTTCCTTTTGAGGTACGGAACCCTAAAAACACAGTCCATCTAATGGTTAAAGGATGGTGTCCCCATAAACACTTAACTACCTCTATCCTCGATTAATAAAGGTCCAATTCCATCACTGTTCACGGGCTAATAAAGAGGAAGATAAATAAAGATTGACGCGTCCCGATACGAGTACATAAACTGCTTTCTTTTGTTTTCAATCAAGATTCAATCATTCAGATTGTAAATCAATCAGATTGTACTTCGGAGAGTGTGCCTATGAGCTTCATAAGCTCATACCACCATCACCATTCTCCTATTGGAATACCAGACGTACTTCAGGTTAACATCCACACTCGGTTCAAATTTGCTACAAGTGATCTTTTATAATGCGCACAGCCAAAGAGTGGAACGCCCTGCCGGCGTCTGTTTTTCCGAGTGCATGTAACCTCAACCTCTTCAAGGTGCGTGTTAACAGGCTTCTCTTGGGCAAACTCGCTCCATCGTAGACCTCATCTTTGCCCTCGGGCCAGATGCAAGGTCTGAAAGAAAGATTAGTGAGGCCATTTTTATTAAAAAACATCAAATACTTACCAATAAATTCAAGGATAAAAGAGGTTTTATTATCATAAATTATATTACTCACCCTGATACCGATTCTATAACGTTTTTTCCTAACTTTTAACAATGGAATTTCTTAAAATTAACTAGGTACTATAAATATGTATGTACACAGTGTGTCAGTTATATAGTGTCGGCGTAAGAGAGTTCACATCCCATTTCGTCCCATAGGTGTAATAAAATAAATGCGTGAGTATTGTGGAATACTCGGTTGCAACGAAGTTGCTTGCGTAGTATATTATTATTAATAAACGTAAGTATTATATTATTGATTAACAAATACAAATAAATGAATTACTATTCATTTATTTGTATCGTCTATTAATACGAAGCGTCATCTATAATATAAAAATGAATCGTTGAATGTGTTGCTAAGCGTAAATGAATGAGTCAGCTTGACCTACAAAGAATTACGTTCTCACAGTTTACCAGCGTAAAATAGCAGCTTAATGTTACAGTGTTACGTATGGTGAGTGTAGAAAACCGGAGACCCTTTTTTACTGGAAACGAGGCATTCCATCTTAGTCCTTAGGGGTGACAGCGCATCTGCATATTGATTCTTAATCAAGGATAGATGTGGATGTCTATTGATAACAGCGACCTGTTACCTTCAGGTGGACTGTGTGTTCGTTTGTCACTCATATTCTATAAAAAGGAGAAGCCTAATAGTGGATCTCTCCGGGGTGACGAAAAATTAAGAAGTAAAACATTCAAGACAGAAGTCAAATAGTAAAAGTTGCTTAACCACTTATTAAAATGTTTAGCTCTTGAATATTAATCTATTTGTACAATATATTAGTTAAAGGTTCATTCCGCAATAATGTCATATATTATCTTTCTGCAATGAACAATGAAACACGGCACGTAATTGATGCTACAAACTTCCGGGATTTTTTATAACAGTGGCTTTGTGTAATTTAATATTAATATATTATATATTCAAATATTAAATTTTATTATATACAATATTAAAAACTATAATAATAAAAGAAACTAAAACTAGAAACTTAATTATCATATAGTCCTACTCCCCGCGGTATCGTGCCAAGAACGCTCGCTGCGTTTCCCCGCTGAGTGGCTATACTTGGCCTTTGAGCGAGAAAAGAACCAGCCCTCTTATCACCAGCAGCAACGACCAGCCGCGGATGGAGTTCCTTTAAGAACTTCACCGCACGTTATTTAATTGCTTTATGTTACATATAGTGTTATTATTCAAAGTGTTTGAACGTTTTCATTGATAGTTAGCAGTAAAATAAAATATGCATATGTCGAAGATACCGTGTAGTAGTGGTATAGGTATATCTACTATGTCATATCATCCCGTGGGTGTCGTAATAGGGGACAGTGGGAAACTGGAACAGTAGATGAGCAGCAGCGTCTTCCTGATAACAACTCGCAAAAATAAAAAAAACTGCGGTTGACAACTCGCTCGCCATGCGTGACAACTATGGTAAAATCCCCCCTTAGAAAAAACCTATGGAGGAGGGCTATCTTCAGTAGTGAAATTTAATAGGCTGTAATGAATGAATGGATCGATTTCGGAGAGAGTGTAGAAGATAGGAAAAGATAAAAGGAGCTCATCATCATCATCATTACAGCCCTTCACAAGTTCACTGCTGAACATAGGCCCCCCGCAAGTAATTCCACAGAGCACGGTCCCTAGCCACCTGCATCCATTGACCTCTTGCATGTCTTACCAGGTCGTCACTACATCTAGTGGAGGGTCGCCCTATACTTTGCCTGCCGGTACAAGGCTGCCATTTAAAAACCTTTCTTTCCAACCGGTTGTCGGTTCTTCAAGCTATATGGCAGAATAGAACAAATCAAAAATTATTTGTGCATATATTACATGCAAGCAACGTGCCATAGAACTCCGCCTAAGTCATTCAATCGAATAGCTTGTTTGAGTTGTATGTCATGAGTCTGTCCATTATGAATATTATGATGATAAAGAAGCAGCGGAGAGTATACTGCGGTGAAGCTAACCAGAGTTTCTAGTTCTGTTAGTCAAGTTGGTGCTGTGTTTAGTATGTAATGTTGGATGCGGTTGGGCACTCATTTCATGATAAGGATTAATAATTGCGTAAGCAGTTTTAGACAGTGGTAGAGCCACGCGGCAGCTTTTGCTGTCGCACGGATGGGCCGGCTCGAACCGGGGTGGTACCACGACCTCACAGAATACCAGCGTGAAGTAGAGGTTTACCTCTGCGTTTCGCTCGGTGAGTGCAGGTGGCCGGAGGCCTTTTTTACTGGAAATGAGGCATTCCATCTTAGTCCTCACGGGTGACAACGCATCTGCATTTGGATTTGTAATAGAGGATAGATGTAGATGTCTATGGGCCGCAGTAACCACTTACCATCAGGTGGACTGTGTGCTCGTTTGTCACCCTTATCCTATAAAAAAAAAAAAAAAAAAAAGCAAGAGAGTACTTTGTAGTATCGTCGTAGTATAGTTGTAGCACGAATGGGTCGGCTCGACCAGGGAAGGACCACGCTCTCACAGTATACCAGCGTAAAATAGCAGCTTAACTCTGCTGTGTTTCGTACGGTGAGTAGAGAGAACCGGATATCGGGGGGCACGGCAGTGCCCCCGCCAAGTCGAGCGCGAAGCAAACACTGCCGTACCATCCTTTACTGGAACCATTTCGCCGCATTTTCAGGCCCCAATTTGAGAAGCTCTGGAAAAGACCAGAACGTAGAAATTTTCGTCATTCAGTAAGCTATAATCACATATTTAAAATCCAAAATTTCAAGTCTGTAGGTTATTTATTCCGAAGTTAAGCGAAACTAAAGTTTCGCATTTATGACACTCACTCACTCACTCATGATCATCAGAATAGAACTAGTACTTCCCACAAACTCAGAGAGCTGAAATTTGGTACAGAGTTAGGGTTTAATGACCATATAAAGGTAAAACTATAAAAACTAGGATAATCGAAGATCTGGAGTACCTGGTGACCCTGATTAGAAAACGATACGTGTCATATTTATGTAAACATTTCAAGCGATTGGATGGGAGTTTTGGCGGGAACTTGACCGGCCACGGATCGCGGCTCTTGTATTATTGTTTAAATAATAGTTTGAAGTAGATTTTGATATGTAAAAGTGGTGCGATTTCGTGTATTAAATGTCTACATATGTGAACTATTAGTGGAAACGGTGAAATAAGTGCTGTGATGGTGATGTGATTCTCAAGATAAGGTGACTGTCTGCTTAGGCGCCTTGAGATACCATCCCCAACTGTCAGCTGTCTGCTGGCTCAAGTTGCAGCCAAAATCTCCCAAGAGCTGCACAATGTGACGCATGAACATATTGTGAAGCAGTGTACTATGAAGAATAATTATACATTGTAACTTCAGGCTGAGAAGGGCTAGAACCCAGAGCCGTAAAGCCAGTTATTAAGAAGAGCAAAGAGAATACAACCACTACGTTTAAAGAAGAGAAAAAGCGTTTGGATGAGTTTGTATTTAAAAAGTGGATATTTTAAGCATGTTTGATTTACAGTGTTGTAAATACAGTGAAATCACTATACGGTTTGAATAGTTATTTAAATTTAAAAAAAGACTTAATTAAGTGCATAAACTACAAAAATGTAGTGTGCAGTGCACTGTTGTAAAACAATCGAAGATATCTCAAAGAGAGGTCGTTTTTCCGGTAAATTTAATAGTTTCCGTGACGATTTTGTTAACAGCATTCATAAATTTGCTAAAAATTAAGGCCTTTTTTTTTTTTTTATGCGGATGGAAAATCATCAAATGACGCCTTTCGCTCTGGGTGGAGCGGAAGGGAGTGTCAGACTTTTACTGACTAAAAACCGTGCCCCGGCAGGCGTCGGCCCTTGCGGGCCCCTTCACGCTGCTGACAGCTCTTTGAGGCGCGCGTGGAACAAAACGCGCCGTCGACACGGCCTGTCGTCGTTAGACGGACGGACGGCGAGCTACCCATTGCTCGCCGTCCACAGGCCCGCGCCTACGGTGGCCGGGGGCCACGACGTAGCCCCCGACGCCCGGGGCGTCTCCCGCGGCGGCCGGGAAGGAAAGCTGTTGCTCTTTCCTTCTCCCGCTCCGCCACCTCCTTCGCTAGCATCACTGCTTCGCAGAAGGTGGTGACGGCATCCCATTCCGTCTCGCTCCGGACCATGGCTTCGACCAGGGCCGGACGCGAGAGGTCGCCGCCGCCTATCGCCGCTACGAGGACACGGCGGTGCTCCGCCCAAGCAGGGCACACCTCCACGGTGTGCTCCACCGTGTCCTCCGGTCGATCCTCGCAGTGGGAGCACCCGGGCGTTTCCTCCCGCCCGATTCGGTGCAGGAACCTCCCGAACACACCGTGTCCGGTGAGGACCTGCGTCAGGCGGAAGGTGACCAAAAAAAAAATTTTTTTTTTTTTTTTAAGGCCTAGAATATAAAATTAGTAAATTCTTCTCAAAAATGATTTAGTTTTCTTGCGTAGTGCTCTTTCTCTTGGGGCATTTTATATGTCTCCTTTCGTGTTCAGTGGTGGCTGAGCTCAATACTGTTCAAGAATCAGAACCGGAAAAAAAGAAAAGAAAGATTTGTAATAATAAAAAAACTACTCCTAAAAAGAAAAAATATGTGTCAAATAAGGAAATCTAATAAAATAAATCAATATGCCCACGTTTCTACAAAAAGCAGTGAAATCCCACCAAAAACATTCTGTAGAAAACTAGCCAAGTCTCGATGGAGCTGCTTGTTTATCTCTAAAAAGTAATGAAATCTAGACAAAGTCGTGCCCAGTCTAAGGTTCCTTACTTCGATTTCTTTATTATTATAGTTAATGTCGTGTGACTTGGCTGTTGAAGAGTACACAAGGGTACAAAACCAGGTGCTACATGATACAATTGCACCAATCTGTCACCAGAACCGCTACCCATTGACGATGGAAAATTGCCACTTGGAAAACGTTGATTGAATAACCAGTCAATTGTAGGCTTGATAAAGCTACGTATTTCAATGGAATTTAAATGATAAATGAAACTTTATTTTAAATTAAATTTAAATGATAAATGGAACATGATAAATGAATATTTTCCATCGTCAATGGGTAGCGGTTCTGGCGACAGATTGGTGCAATATTGTGTATGCAATGTAGCACCTGGTTTTGTACCCTTGTGTACCCTTCAACGGCCAAGTCACACAACATTAACTATAATAATAAAGAAATCGCAGTAAGGAACCTTAGACTTGGCACGATTTTGTCTAGATTTCATTACTTTTTAGAGATAAACAAGCAGCTCCATCGAGACTTGGCTAGTTTTTTAGAGAATGTTTTTGGTGGGATCCTTTTTACTGGAAAAGAGGCATTCCCTCACGAGTGACAACGCATCTGCATTTTGATTCTTTATTGAGAATAGATGTAGATGTCTATGGGTCACAGCAACCTCGTACCATCAGTTGAACTGTGGGCTTGTTTGTCGCCCATCTATAAAAAAAAAAAACTTGAATATCCACCTTCACACTAAAATTTTAATTAAATTTGAAACGGTTTATTGGCCTTAAAAACTAGCAATTTCGAACGCTAATCTAACTGATAAACGTGGCAATTATGCTAAATTCTGCCTGCGATAGAAGGCGCCTTATAACATCCGTACATTTAAATACTTATGTATAAGAGAAATTATAAAAAATGTGGGCAACACACGTGAAAAATTTCATCAATCCAGTCATTCAGAGGAAGTGACAAACAAATGTATCAATCAATCATTTATTTCGCTAAAAACTTGGGTACAGACGGATAGATACAGATTCAATACTTGTTTCCACATATATTGCTTTTCGTGGCATGCGAAACAAATATTTTAAATAAATGTGTTCAGAACAAATGAACAAAAATTAGAAATAAACACAAATAATACACCAGTATGGTAGCGCTAAGTATAGGTGGAGATGTTATCCAGAAATCACCTGTGCGGATTGCTAGTATATTATATAATAACTTTCGTAAAAGAATTACCCTTACCTAAAACATGAATCGTAATTCAGATTTTTTGAATTTTCACATCCTAAAACTGCACAAGTCTATGATTTCAGTATCAACTTCAGCATAGTGTTTAATTTCGGTGCAACCATTGTTGTAATTAGAACAAGTGGTAAAATTAAAAATTTTGTAGAACCGACTTCAATATAAATAAAATGAGAACATCATCAATGTAGTCGAAGTCAATTAAATACGCTTTATTAAGAATAACTCAAAAACTACTGGTCAGATCTTAATTAAATTTATATGGGACCAGATAAAAAGCACCAGCAAAAAAGAATCATCGAAATTGGTTCACCTAGAAAAAATTTCAGAGGTAACACACAAAAAAATACAGTCCAATGAAGGCTAATAATCTTCCATTCACCAGATGTCGCTAGTTGTGACTGAGGTAAAGTTTTTGTTACACAGTGTCAGTTAATTGAGAAATTAGTTTTAAACAATACTTTATCATTATCTAGAGTATTAAATTAATACACAACACAATGTGTCAGTGGTTTGATTTTTAATATTTTGCACTTTTTAACTCTTTATAAAAAAATCGTCTTTTATTTGTATTTATAGTTTGTTTTATTCATTTCTATAGTAAATAATATAAAATATAACTAATAATACAGAAAAAAACCTTAAAGATTACATTTTCCTTAGAAATTATCGTCCCCGCTATGAAATCTGTCAAATATTTTACCTCACTGTAAAGTGGCGCCGCCCTGGTGGCAGAAAAATTCGTGGATGCCCTCATTGAGTACCCCCTCCTTTTTTTGAGGTTTCTTAAAAATGAGATATTGTTTTTTATGTACGATTTCATTAACAGCCAGTATGTCACGTTTTAAAAAATAATAAAAAGAAATATTAAATTAAGTTACGGTTGTGAAATATTTGCGGCCTCAGAATCTCATGAACATTTACAAAGTTATCTAGCTCATCCGGCTAAGGGAAGTGACGAGGGTTGATTACCGGCAAAAGTGAGATAAGTCACGAACTCGATATAAGTTACGGTAACCTGTTTGGTCGTCAGTATCTTTCTTAATAGATTAATGTTTAGCTAATGGTCATTGTTCTCTTGAGCTAAATCTCGTTTGTGCTAATCTTGGATCAATGGTGGACGTCTTCAAACAAAAGAAGAAATTACAGCCTGCATACTTCCCACAGCTTGGTACAGGGCCACCTTATCTGTCGTGATATTTCTTTTAAAGAACAAGAGACAGTCCACCTGATGGTATGGAGACGGAGTTGTCATCTACATTTCTCCTCGATTGAGATGAGAAACGAAGACCTTGTTAAATGATACTGAGACATTTCTGGCCGTCGAAGTCGCCGCGTGTGACAATGCATTTTAATTTGTAATCGATCACTATTCACTCATAATTCACTTTACCATCATGCCTTATCAAGGAGACTGCGAAATATATTTAACACAATAAGTCGAATTTCGACTGGTGGTATTCTGAACGACTTTAGAAAATCGATTTTAGTGGTTCACTTTATCGAATATGCTACCTTTTTTTATAAGATAGGGTGAGAAACGAGCACAAAGTCCACCTGATGGTAAGTGGTTGCTGTGGCTAGGCTTGCCAACCGCCAACTTGTCCCGCTTCTGGGTCAATTTTGGACCGTCCCGCCGTAACCCCTTGCGGAACGCTTTTTGTCCCGGAAATCAGTGATTATGTGATATTAGTATCTATCTCGTACCAACTACACCTTAGCCGTAGCTTCGATACCACTTTCAAATGCATCAGTAGAGAGAGTGTTTTCTATCTGTGGAAATGCATGGACAGACAGCAGAAATAAGCTGTTTGTTGACCACGTCAAGGCTGAACTACAAATTAACATTAATTTTGATCAAAATTGCAGTGAATATTATAACCAATGGGATTTTTTTTCTAACCAATTTGTATGTGCTGCGTTGTGTCCCGCGTAATATACCCAAGTCCCGGATGTCGAGCTGGGTAATCCCGGAAATGCCTTTTTTGGAGTTGGCAAGCCTAGCTGTGGCCCATTTATCCTCGTTTGCGAATCATCAATCATCAAATGCAGATGCGTTGTCACCCGTGAGGACTAAAATGGAATGCCTCGTTTCCAGTAAAAAGGGTCTCTGGTTTTCCACACTCACCATACGAAACAAAGCAGCGTTTAGCTGCTATTTTACGCTGGTATTATGTGAGAGCGTGGTCCTTCCCCGGTCGAGCCGACCCATTCGTGCTACAACTATACCTGTAATATGGCTGTAGCAAGGCTCTACCACGTACAAAACTGTACACGGAAGTCAGTATTCATTACTACTTTTACTTGGATTAAAGATGTATTGTAATATCTATGTTAATACGTATTCAGTTCATATCTATGATACTCTAAAATGAGTATATCTTACAACGAAGGGTCGTAGTAGATATATATATGTTTTACACAAATATATTATCTCGCTTTTTTCGCGCGCTCATGGTTTGGTAATGTAGATATATTAAGTTATTATTATTTCATCGAGTCCAATCTTAGATGTTCTGTGAAGTAACTTATACTGCAGCGGTAACTAATCTTTTTTTATAAAATAGGGAAACAAATGAGCCACAGTCCACCTGATGGTAAATGCTGTGGCCCTTAGATAAAATACAGATATGTTGTCAGCCTAAAGGCTTAGAACGAATGGCTCGTTTCCAGTAAAAAGGATCTCCGGTTCTCTACACTTACCATACGAAACACAGCAGCATTAAGCTGCTATTTTACGCTGATATTCTGTGAGAACGTGGTCCTACCCCGGTCGAGGCGACCCATTCGTACTACAATCATGATATAGCTGCAGCGTGGCTCTACCACCTTATATTAAGAAGTCTGTCGCCAGATATATAGATTTACAATATCACACCGATATACAACATGTAACAAAAACTCTTTGGTTCCCGTTAAGTGCATTGTCAGAGTAAGTATTCAAAGGTAAAGAAATAACTTATAGATATTTTATCTATATATGTGTTTGTATCGTCCACTCCTACTAGCCACTTACCATCAGGTGATCTTTAAGTTCGTTTGTCACTTTCACTTTTATAAAATAAATATCTGAAGAATGGTTGACTCTGCAAACCATCCCTGGAAATTCCCGCTTACGCAAAGCACGAAAATCTATTTAACTTTCGCTTTTTATTTTTTGAAAATCTTTGAAACGGTTCGACCGATTGACTTGAAAATCTAATCAGCTCGAAGTTTCAATGAACACTTTCGAACACCATGTCGCCTACCTCGATCGGTTGATTTGTTCTAAAGATATCGTAGGACAAAAATGTGGACATGACCTCAAAACGTGGAGATCTAATGAAAACTCCCGTTCTCAAAATCGGATCGAAATCTATAACTTCCTACTTTTGAAAATTATTAATTTTCAAAACGTGAAGTTAAAGACACCATACGACTACTTATCCTCGATATTTAGTCTTTATAATAACAATTACCCCTTTCTTAAATAAAACAAACAAAACCTCGGCAGGATTTGTGATTGTTTGTTGAAATTATTAACGTTGAGGCCGCCGCGTCTCGGATAGTGTTGGCTTGTTTTGACAGCGGTGTCAAAGCGGCTTTCTCTCTTAAAGGTTCGGAGCTGAAGATAAACTGAGCGTCGACTTAATGCTAATAAAGTCACTTACTTATAATATATTGAATATAGATTTGTGACCTAAGTTAAAATATGGTATGTTGTTAATTGGTTTTCAGGCAGCGGTTAGCAGCAGTTTATTAATATAACTAGCAACCTATCCTAGCTTCGCCTGGGAGCATAACAGTACATTTATTTCATCAAATTTCAGATTTCTCAAGAAAAATATCTCCAAGTTTTTCCGATAAAATATAGCCTATGATCACACATTACAATGATCTCTATTTCTTTTGTGAAGTTTCATTGTAATGGGTTCAGCCATTCGAAAGATCAGATCAAAAGACAGACAGACTGACAGTTAGAAAGACAGATAGACAGACAGACAAAAACTTTATTATCTATTATTAATGTTTTCATTTTATGCAAATAACCCCCTCATCTTAATAAAAGGCAGTTATTTCAATATAACAGACACTTCAATTTTACTTACACAGGGTTATTTTGCAATAATTCAGAATTAGTAATATAGGCACATGCTGAAGAAAAATTAATCAAAAAATCTCAAGATTCTGTCCCATTTATTTTTTAAATAGAAAATACGTGGTAATGCATTACTTTAATTAATTATACTGTGCACGCACACATTCGTAAGGGTCGTACAGTAGCCAAAAACATTTTGCCCATAAATCACATTCAATTTCGGATAATTTCAAATAAAAGTAGAAGCCTTACCTACTCGTATTTTCTGAAAGTGCAATAACCGTATATCATTATTTATATATTTAAACTTAAGTTTATAATTTGACTACTCTTTGAAAAATAACCTTGTATGTTTATGTATAGATTAGCTAGCTGTTCCCCGCGACTTCGCCCGCGTGGAATTTTTTTGCGGGGAACCCTAAAATAAAAGTAGCCTAAATTACTCCTTATAACATCAGCTACGAGTATCTACCAGTGAAAGTACTATCCAAATCGGTTCACATGTTTTTGCGTGATGCGTTCACGCCAAAATAGCTCGTAAATAACAGATTTTTTTCAGACTTACTTAACATTTATCGGTATATTTTGGCAAATTTACAAAATATTTTCATGAATTATAGCTTATGTATTATTCTGATATATGAGCTGTGTTGTTGTAAAGTTTCATTAAAATCCATTTAGTAGTTTTTGCGTGAAAGAGTAACAAACATCCATACATCCTCACATACTTTCACATTTATAATATTAGTAGGACAGTTTAGTAGCTGATCGAATTGTCCTCTTGCATAGTTCTAGTTCGATCTATCACAGCATTATTTTACGTTTTCGTCAGTTACCGAGGTTGTTGGCCGTCTGGAGTCAGGCTCTTATCTTTATGGGCTTCGACTTCTTTTTTTTTTCAATTCGAACATAAGTAAAACTTGTGAATGTCAAAGTAGATATAGGATTCCAATTAATTTTTATCAATCTGATAATATACAGGTGGAACTTGTACATTTATTAAATTTAATTCTGATCTACCTATTCAATTTTTTCTTTTTGATTGACCGATAGAGAAAGCCACAAGGTATTGAGTTCGCTCTTTGTTGCCGGTTATGGAGCAAATTTACCGTGTAGTGGCAGTGTAAGTATATCCACTGCCGCATATCATCCCGTGGGAGTCGTAAGAGGCGACAGAGGAAAACATATCAGAAGATATGTTTTCCTAACAACGACTAAAAATAAAAACTGCGGTTTCCAACTTGCTTGCCAAGCATGACAACTATGGCAAATATCCCCCATATGAGGCAATTTATGGGGGAGGGGGAGCCTATGTTCAGCAGTTGACTTTAATAGGATATAAAGCTAACGTTATGCAACAAATTGTCCGCCGCGCTGCTAAAGTACGTGATGGTGAACTTTAAATTTCCTCGAAATAATTAATTTCTCAGACATGCAGGTTTCCTCACGATCTGTTCCTCCACCACCGAGCACGTGTACTAAGGTTACTGAAATAAAGAACATTTTTTTATAGTATAGGGTGACAAAAGAGCACAAGTTCCACCTGATGGTAAGTGGTTGCTGTGGCCAATAGACATCCACAGCTATCCTCGTTTGCGAATCAAAATTCAGATCAGCATTGTCACCCGTGAGGACTAAGATGGAATGCCTCTTTTCCAAAAAAAGGGGTCTCCGTTTCTCTACACTCGCTATAAGAAACACAGCAGTTTTAAGCTGCTATTTTACGCTGGTATGCTGTGAGAGCGTGGTCCTTCCCTGGTCGAGCCGACCCATTCGTGCTACAACTATACTACTAATATAGCTGCAGCATGGCTCTACCACGTACGATATACAATTAAATAATCATCTCTCACGTCTTGCAATAAATAACGTTTCTACGTAATAGAGCCATGTTACAGAGTTATAATATGGTTGTAGCACGAATGGGTCGGCTCGACCAAGGTAGGACCACGCTGTCACAGAATACCAGCGTAAAATAGCAGCTTAATGCTACTGTGTTTTGTATGGCGATCGTAGCGTACCGGATACCCTTTTTACTGGAAACGGGGCATTATATCTTAGTTCTCAGGGGTCATAACGTATCTGCATTTTAATTTCAGAGCATCCACTTTCCATCAGGTGGAATAATATTAAAAAAATACGTGGCGTTAGGATTATAACTTAAATTTAAATTGTTATTTACTTGATTCTCATTCCTTTTCTTACAATAGTAAATGAACTTTATTTCAGTGGCTGCGATAAAAGGCAGAGAACTTATCTCGGCCATCTGAAAGTCAAGAGCTGTCGGGAATAACTTTCAGCCTTAATGTTGGATCTAGATAAGAATAATTAATGTTTGGCCATGCGGGCCGCTTGTTTCTTGTAGCCGCAACCCCATTATATTAAAAACCGTTACAGCGTATCATAATACTATTGCCAAACACAGACCTCCTCCATAATAATAATAATAATAATAACTCGGAGGGCATAGACTTATCTATGCCCATCAAAATAAGGACCCTTTCCGAGGCTGAAACATACCGATACCTGGGTATGTCACAGAACATCGGTGTAGATGAGGCGGGTATGAAACAGTCAGTTTGCGATGTGTTTTATGCACGCTTGACCAAAGTGCTTAACAGCCTTTTGTCCGGTGTGAATAAGACGCACGCATATAACGGTTGGGTCATGCCTGTTCTCATGTATACCTTTGGCATACTCAGGTGGACTCAGACCGAACTAAACGCTCTGGACAGAAAAGTCCGCACTATAATGACGTCCCACAGGGTGCATCATCCGAGATCGTCAGTAATGAGGCTGTACTTGCCGTGGAAGCATGGTGGGCGCGGCTTTTTAAGCGCGCTTACCATGCATAATCGCGAAGTGTGCAGCCTCCGTAATTATTTTCTGACGAGAGCGGATGATCCATTCTATAGGGACGTTATTTTTTGTGATAAAGGACTTACCCCTCTATCCTTAGCCAACGAGCAATGGCAAGACCCGGCAGTACAGGGCATTTCCGACCGAGAGACCGTATGGAAGGAGAAGGAGCTCCACGGGAGGTTCTACAAGGCTCTTCATGAGCCTTTCGTAAACACAGTCGCCTCCCTCCACTGGCTACGTTTCGGTGACCTCTTTGGGGAAACCGAGGGTTTTGTCTGTGCGATACAGGATCAGGTTATTAAGACCAACAATTATCGGAGATACATCCTAAAGGATGGCACCGTTGACGTCTGTCGAGCATGTCGCCATCCCGGTGAGTCACTTAGGCATGTCATCTCCGGTTGTTCGGCGCTTTCTAACTCTGAGTATTTGCACAGGCACAACTTAGTAGCCAGGATTCTACACCAGGAACTCGCTCTGAGATACGGTCTCGTGGATCGGAAACTGCCGTATTATAAGTACTTGCCGGAAGCCGTGCTCGAAAATGACCGCGCCAGGCTCTACTGGGACCGGGCCATCATCACAGACAGGACTATTCTTGCGAATAAGCCTGATATTGTGCTGATGGACCGGGCACAGTCAAGGATATTTTTGGTCGACATTACCATTCCTTATGACGAGAACCTCGTGAAAGCCGAAACAGATAAGCTGACTAAATATCTGGACCTGGCTCACGAGGTGACCGACATGTGGGGTGGATTGCCGGCCGAAATTATACCTGTAGTCGTCTCTGCGAATGGGTTAATTCCAGTCAGCCTCTCGGGTCATCTGAGGCGACTGGGACTCCGTGACGGACCGCTCCAAGCTCAAATGCAGAAGGCGGTGCTCCTCGATACCGCCCGCATCGTCCGCCGATTTCTTTCCCTTTCCCCCTAACCCTCGGCCGTCTGGTCTCCTCTGCCGAGGGCTTCCATCGGGTTGGGTTTTTATATATTTATGTATTTTTTGTGTATTTATTTTATTTTATTGATATTTATGTACGTTTACCATGTTTGTTTACAATTATATATTTATATTGCCTAACCAGATGAGAAAACTTTATAGATACCCCAAAATAATAATAATAAGGCGTAGGGAAGTGACGACCCCATCGCCCGCTGACGTAACAGTTAAGTGACAAAACTGCTACGTCGGCGCAATCAGTCAGCGCCTTGCCAAGAGGAGTGAGCGCCGTGCCTCGGCAGTATTTAGGGTGCAAAGGCTCGTTTGTGCTTACGGCCACACTATTAAACGGCGCTGGGTCTGGGCGTCTCCCGTTAACTGACGCCCACTTTTTGGATGATGGATAAAAATAGAACGCGCATAGGGCCGCTACCTGGGGGTCGCCGGGGCGCGTCTGGAGCTGGCGCTGGACGCGACAGCATGCGGGCTGCCAGCCGAACGCGAGGTGCTGCACGATCACCTAGCAGCACCTCGCATCTATCATCCCCACCAGACGGCTTGGTGTCGGCAGAGTCCTCTTGGACTCGGCAAGCGGCACCCACCGCTGGTGGAGTACGCCGCATGCGTTGGACAAAATATATGAACATAAACGCATTGCGGGCGTAATATAGGGCGAAAGGGGAAGAAACTGGAGGGATAGCGTATCGGGCTCGGATGCATCGCTTTTTTGCTGAGCTGGAGCCGTCAGTTCCCGTCACAGAGCAAACCCTGGCAGACCGAGTTCGGTACATAATACGTTCGAAAATATTTAATGATGCCGAACTCGAACGACTACGGCGTAAGGCTATTCTCTCATCAAATGAACCAGCTATGGCTAGGGATGCGGCTCCTAAGGTCATAGACCAGCAGCCATATGTAGAAGCCTACATGGATCTTCCCGCTTTGGTTGAATCAGGCGATGATGGAATGGTCACCCAAGAACTAGAGCAGATGAGGAGTAAATTGGAGGAGGCGATTGTGGAAATGCGCAGTATGCCTCTCGAAAATCGACCGCGACTTCCCCGCATACCCCTAAGCAAGCGAAATCGGGCTGTCGTGAGGGCTCTCAACCCAATGCTGGTGACCTATTTGGAAGCCAGCCGGGACCTTTGCGAGACGGACTCAATTCTTTTTGGCGCCGCACTGGCAGTTTGCCGTATTATTGGCGCCAAACTTCCCACTGCTGGACGCGCTACTAGACAAAGTAGCGCCATCCCAGCCTGGAGAAGAAGGATTGAGGACCGTATTGCAAAGGCAAAGGCCCTCATCGGCAGGCTGATAAGCTTCAGGTCGGGCAATAACAGGCCGAGAATTGTGCACACCATCAGGATGGCGTTTGCTGGGACAAATATCAGTTTGTCCCAACCGGATATAACGCAAAAACTGACGGGGCGCATAGACGACCTGAAGCAGAGAATCGCTCCTTGGGGGAAGCGGATTCAGCGATATACCGAGAGATCGACACGGTTCAACCAGAATCGTCTCTTCCAGAGTGATCAGAAGAGGCTCTATGAATCATTGTAGCGACCAATGGTACGTGGAACGGGCCCAGCACCGAATCAGGCCGACACTATCGCATTCTGGCACGGCCTGTGGTCAGAGCCCGTAAACCACAGCGAGGGCCCTTGGACGGAAGTTGTGGCGAGTCAGTGTGCGAATGTTACGCCCATGGACCCCGTCATCATAACGCCGGATGACGTAGCTGAGGCGGTCCGTAGAGCCCCGAACTGGAAAAGTCCGGGGCTCGACGGGCTGCATCACTAATGGCTGAACGGGTTCGTGGTGTGTCACGCTGTGCTCGCCCGACAGTTTCAAGAGGTTCTCGACCAGAAGTCGCTCCCGAGCCTCTTCACTACTGGGATCACTCATTTGATTCCTAAATACCGGGATTCCACAGACCCGAGCAAATATCGCCCCATAACGTGTCTACCTACCATATACAAGACTCTAAAATCCATTTTGAGCGCGAGAATCACTCGTCACCTGAACTCAAATCAGGTGATGTCGCGCTCTCAAAATGGATGTCGGGGCGGTGGTTGTGGAACCAAGGAACCACTCCTCATTGACGCAGTCATTGGCAAGGTGGTTAAATGCAACCGTCGGAACCTCTCCGCCGCCTGGATAGACTACAAAAAGGCATTCGACTCGGTGCCTCATACATGGCTTAAGAGGGTCCTCGAGCTGTACAAGGTTGACTGTACGATTCGAGACTTCCTCGGCAGTGTATGGGGCAGTGGAGTACGATCCTTTGTCATCTAGGCCAGCGGATGACGGCTGCGGAAGACCACATAAGGATAAGAAGGGGTATCTTCCAGGGCGATTGTTTGAGTCCAATCTGGTTTTGCCTCTCTATGAACCCTCTCAGTACCTTACTGGAGGGTTCCGGGAGGGGATTTCAGCTTCGGAAAGGAGGTACAAAAGTGAGTCACCTTTTCTATATGGATGATCTCAAGTTATTCGCTTCCAGTGGCTCCCTTCTTGTGGAATTGCTAAAGATCACTTGTGAGTTTAGCAATCCTATTGGAATGGAGCTGGGGACGGATAAGTGTGCGATCCTCCATGTCGAAAGGGGAAGGGTTGCTAACTCTGAGGGCATGGACTTATCTATGCCCATCAGCATAAGGACCCTTTCCGAGGCTGAAACATACCGATACCTGGGTATGTCATAGAACATCGGTGTGGATGAGGCGGATATGAGGCAGTCAGTTTGCGATATGTTTTATGCACGCTTGACAAAAATGCTTAACAGTCTTTTGTCGGGCGTTAATAAGACACACGCATATAACGGTTGGATCATGCCTGTTCTCATGTATACCTTTGGCATACTCAGGTGGACTCAGACCGAACTGAACGCTCTGGACAGAAAAGTCCGCACTATAATGACGTCCCACAGAGTGCATCATCCGAGATCGTCAGTAATGAGGCTGTACTTGCCGTGGAAGCAGGGTGGGCGCGGCTTTTTAAGCGCGCTTACCATGCATAATCGCGAAGTGTGCAGCCTCCGTAATTATTTTCTGACGAGAGCGGATGATCCATTCTATAGGGACGTTATTTTTTGTGATAAAGGACTTACCCCTCTATCCTTAGCCAATGAGCAATGGCAAGACCCGGTAGTACTGAGCATTTCCGACCGGGAGACCGTGTAGAAGGAGAAGGAGCTCCACGGGAGGTTCTACACGGCTCTACATGAGCCTTTCGTAGACACAGTTGCCTCCCTCCACTGGCTACGTTTTGGTTACCTCTTCGGGGAAACCGAGGGTTTTGTCTGTGCAATACAGGGTCAGGTTATTAAGACCAACAACTATCGGAAATACATCCTAAAGGATGGCGCCGTCGACATTTGTCGAGCTTGTCGCCATCCCGGTGAGTCACTTAGGCATGTCATCTTCGGTTGTTCGGCGCTTTCTAACTTTGAGTATTTGCATAGATACAACCTAGTAGCCAGGATTCTACACCAGGAGCTCGCTCTGAAATACGGTCTCGTGGATCGGAAACTGCCATATTATAAGTACTTGCCGGAAGCCGTGCTCAAAAATGACCGCGCCAGGCTCTACTGGGACTGGGCCATC
Organism: Parnassius glacialis; assembly: GCA_033319125.1. Taxonomy (NCBI): domain Eukaryota; kingdom Metazoa; phylum Arthropoda; class Insecta; order Lepidoptera; family Papilionidae; genus Parnassius; species Parnassius glacialis. Next base: position 7,022,483 of record JAVANC010000025.1, read on the forward strand.
ATCACAGACAAGACTATTCTTGCGAATAAGCCTGATATTGTGCTGGTGGATCGGGCACAGTCAAGGATATTTTTGGTCGACATTACCATTCCTTATGACGATAACCTCGTGAAAGCCGAAACAGATAAGCTGACAAAATATCTGGACCTGGCTGACGAGGTGACCGACATGTGGGGTGGTCTGCCGGCCGAAATTATTCCTGTGGTCGTGTCTGCGAACGGGTTAATCCCAGTCAGCCTCTCGGGTCATCTGAGGCGACTGGGACTCCGTGACGGACCGCTCCAAGCTCAAATGCAGAAGGCGGTGCTACTCGATACCGCCCGCATCGTTCGCCGGTTTCTTTCTCTTTCCTCCTAACCCTCGGCCGTTTGGTCTCCCCTGCCGAGGTCTTCCATCTGGTTGGGTTTTTATTTATTTATGTATTTCTTATGTATTTATTTTATTTTGTTGATATTGATGTATGTTTATCATTTTTATTTACAATTATATATTTATACAGCCTAACCAGATGAGAAAACTATATAGATACTCATAATAATCTTTATTTGCAAGAATATGATTGTACAATGGTGTTTGAGTATAATTCGGTCTATATATTCTACCTTAGTGGTGTCCAAATATTAATGGTCAAGTAACCTAAACAACAATACTTATAGAATTTAACCACATATATTAATTTAACAAAATATAAAATTATTTAATATTATTTAGTTGATTTGATAATTAATTTATTATGCCACAGTGTCAGAAAAATGCCATCAAAATATATAAGTAACTATTATTATATCAAGTAAGATTATTATTATAGCTTAATGTCATATATTCATTATTATTCATATGTCAATAATTATATAATGTTACATATCCAATTGTCATTAATTTCTTTCTATTTTTACATCACATTTATTAATTAATTAAATACATAAGTCAAGTTTTATATAAAATAATATCAAAAACATAATTTTTTTAAACATTAGAATCTTGTAATTACGTAAATCATATTCTAAAATTATCATTAATTATTACTCGTATGTAGGTCGTTGTCGTCATATATTGCCTCGAGGAGGATATTTGCCATAGTTGCCACTCATGGCAAGCGGATTAGCAACCAGTTTTTTTATGATATGATGATAAGTCAATATTGTTGCTCATAGATACCTACATTTCCATCATTGATTAATAATCAAAATGTGGATGCGACATCAACCTTAAGGCTCAAAATGAAATGCATCCTTACTAGTAAAAATGGTTTCCGGTTCTATTCCCTCACCATAAGAAACGCAGTCAGCATTATTCTGCTGTTTCACGCTGGTATTCTATGAGAGCGTATGTTATCCCTGTCAAGCCCACCCATTCGTGCTGCAACTATATAAAGCTAGCAAAGCTGCAGTGTAGATTTACCATGTAAATAACATGTCTTCCAAATATTTTAATTCATAACCGATGAAGGTGTCCTATTGTCGACTCAAGTTACTTCCATTCGTCATCAATCATTTGAATTAATAATTTAACGACATTACGAATCGAACGATTTATACATTCAAATGGTCAATGACGCTTTTCTGTTCCGACTCATATACATATCTTCGTCCGCTTAAAACATAAACAAATATAAAACCTGCACTAAGGTTTGTTAGTGATGTTAAATAGTCTTGAAGCATGTGGTTAAACTATCGAAAAACAACTTTAAACTCAGTATATTTTCTCTATTTTCTCTAAAAATATATGCGATATGTAAAAAGTAACAAGACAAAATTGAAGATCTATTTATTTTGCATAGTTTTTATGTAAAAATGTGTCCAAATGAAAAAAAATCAAAATCTGTTTTGCATCAAAACTTTAAGAGATAGGAGACAAAAGTATAAAGATCACTGCTGTGTAAAAATGCGAACTTAAGAAATATTTATTCGTAAGCTTTTTACATAATTTATAGTATATAAGATATTCATCAAAACTATTTATTTTATCAGTTTTTCGATTTCCTGAAAAATATCCACCATGTCTTTCGAATATAAATGTATTATATAAATGAATATAATGTTGTATAAACAAAATTATTGTTAAGTGAAATATGTTTAAAAAAAAGTCCCGCTGGGTTACTTTCTGGTTCTTCCCAGGACAGAGGTATTTTCCGAACCAGTGGTAAATAAAAAATGACTTTCAATAAGAAGTGTAACAATCAATATTGAATAAAAAAACATTCTAATCTATTCTAATAAAATATCTATATAGTAACTATAATAAGTTCGCTATATGTTAATCAAGTTTCATTACAATCGATTAAGCCAACTCAATGATTAGTCCTGACGAACAGATAGAAAAGAAATTTAAAAAATGTTTATTAATGTCTTAATGACATTCATGTAACTTCAGTAGCTTAATAGAAAGCATTAATTTCGATACTATATACCGACACTTCAATTTTATTTCATCATCATCATCATCATTACAGCCCTTCACAAGTCCAGTGCTGAACATAGGCCTCCCCTAAGGAATGCCACAAAGCACGGTCCTGAGCCACCTGCATCCATCGATTTCCTGCATGACTTACCAGGTCGTCACTCCATCTAGTGGGGGGACGCCTTACACTTCGTCCGCCGGTACGAGGCTGCCACTCGAGAACCTTTTTTCCCCATCGGTTGTCGGTTCTTCGAGCTATATGGCCGGCCCATTGCCACTTCAGCTTACTAATCCGTTGGGCTATGTCGATTACTCTTGTTCTACTGCAGTTATCCTCATTTCTAAGTTTATCACACAGAGAAACTCCGAGCATAAACCTCTGCATAGCTCGCTGAGCGACCTTGAGCTTCCTCATCCGGTCAGCAGTGAAGGACCACGTCTCAGTTCCATAAGTCATCACTGGCAACACGCACTGGTTGTACAGTCTCGTTTTTAAGTTATGAGATATACCTGACGAGAAGATGTGCCGTAATTTCCCGAACGCTGCCCAACCGAGTTGAATCCGTCGATTGACCTCTCAGTCGAAGTTGGACTTACCTAGTCGGACTATTTGTCCCAGGTCCCAATTTTATTCATATGTATATTATTTTGTAGCTTATAGATTATGTCTACTAAATTATAATTGTAATTTCTAATTAACACTGTGTAGTGGCAGTATCAGAATACCCACTATCCCCATATCGTCGCGTGGGTGTAAGTGACGACAGAGGGAAATTATAAAAGGTAATGGGCGGCGGCATCTTTCTGATATCAACTCAAAATTACTCAAAATTATAAAAAAAACTGCGGTTGCAAGCCTATCTGCCCACTGTAGCAACTATCGCAAAATTCCCCCTACAGGGCAATCTATGGTAGAGGCTAACCTTCAACAATAGACTTTTTAGGCTGTAGTGGATAGATATAGAAGTAAAAAACTTATCTCTCTCGTAAAAGAAAAAAAACACTCACTGACAAACGTTAGTTTACGTGGGAGAGTCACGCTGCAGTTATATTATGGTTGTAGTACGAATGGGTCGGCTCGACCAGGGTTGGAACACGCTCCCACAGAATGTCAGCGTAAAATAGCAGCTTAATGCTGCTATTTTTCATATGGTGAATGCAGATAACCGGAGATCCTTTTTATTGAAAACGAAGCATTCTATCTTAGTCCTCTGCTGATAGCGCGTCTGCATTTTGATTGTTAACCGAGGATAAATGTCTATGGGTTACAGCATCTACTTACCATCAGGTGGACTGTGTACTTGTTTTTCACCCTTATTCTTTAAAAAAAACTATTTAAACATTGAGTTTTATGTACTGCGTACTTGCGTAGTACATATATGTAGTAGTACTAATATTTGAATGGAAAAGTAATTTTGGCTAATATTCAAACATGTCATAATTCAGAATAGAAGTTCTACGTTCAAAGTGCTCGTAAGTCTACGTATAAGTAAGGCTTTATCAGCAAAAGTTTGGCCTTTAGATGAGACGAGTTGAAATTACAGGTTGGTGAAATAGGGGCGGTTAGTTTCAGTGTGCAATTTCACGGTCGCTGGTAGATAACAGAGAAATAGTTTAATAGACTTAGTTGAAGATTTATTTTATTTTTATGGCTACACTTTAGTATTAAGTATATAGAAATACATAGAATTTTAATTAAAATATTAATGTTTAGACTTAGCTATATTACCTCAATCATTCATTATCGAATCTATCACAAGTCTACTACTGAACATAGGTCTAACAATAATTAAAAACTAAAAATTTTGTACAACCGACTTCAATATAATTTATATTTAATCATTTATTAAGAACAACTCAAAAACTATTGGTCCGACCTAGATCAAATTTATATGGGACCATATGTGAAGCATCAGCTTTCAATTAAAAAAAAATATTGTAATCGGTTCACACAGAAAAAAGTTATGAGATAACATACATTAAAAAAAAGAAAAACATGCAGTCAAATTGAGTACCTCCTTCTGTTTGAAGACGGTAGAAAAGATTACCTCATAAGCGAGCGATTCAGCTATAGTTGCTACGCTTATATATGAAAAAAAACTTTTTAGTTCTTCGAAGTCGCTTTTTACTTTTTAGGGTTCCATACCCAAAGGGACCAACGGGACCCTATTAATAAGCCTCCGCTGTCTGTCCGTCCGTCCGTCTATCTGTCAGCAGGCTGTAGACTCATGATCTGTAATAGGTACACAGATGAAGTTTTGACAGAATGTGTATTTCTGTTGTCTCTATGACAACAAATAATAAAAATAAATTAAAAATTAAAGGAGTCGTCCCTACTAGAAACGTATATATAGATGGTACGGAACCCTTCATGCGCGAGTTCGCCTCGCACTTGGCCGTTTTTTATTGTAGTTTTTGGAGTTTACTCCTTAAGAATAGATTTAGATAGGTTATATATAAGCCCGGGTTATGACAATTTATGGGGAGTACAAAGAGATTTAAATATGTAGGTATACTATAGAGCGGATATAGGGAACATTTGCACACAAAAACTTTGAGCTCTTGCGTGTGTGACGACCTCCAGCTAAATATAGCAAAACTACGCTGAATATTTATTACTATTACTATTACTACTAAAACATTTCAGCTGTTCCCCACTAGGTGACGCTAATAAATGTAAGGTAAAATACCGTTTTAGGAATGTTACCATTTCGACGTCATAATATTGATAAGAATAGAATAGAATAGAATAATTTTTTATTCAATATTGATTATTACATAATTGTTATTGAAAGTCATTTTTTATTTACCACTTGTTCGGAAAATACCTCTGTCCTGGGAAGAACCAGCAAGAAACCCAGCGGGACTTTTTTTTTCAAACATATTTCACTTAACAATAATTTCATTTATACAATTTTTAAATGACTTTTAATAGAACCAGCATGGTGGCGATCACCTTATTCCCAGGGGTTATTTTCATTCATGTATTCCTTGATATTATAATAACCCTTTTTGTACAGTTTTTCTTTAATAAAACTTTTAAACTTGTTTATTGATAAACTTTGAATATGTTCTGGGATTTTGTTGTGAAAGCGTATACATTGCCCCATAAATGAATTACTGATTCTGTGGAATCTAGTAACTGGTATTACAAGCTTATGTTTGTTCCTAGTGTTTAAAGAATGCACATCCTTATTCTTATTAAAGCTATTTATGTTTTTATGTACATACATTAGATTTTCATAAATATATTGCGATGCCAAAGTTAATATGTTTATTTCTTTAAATTTTTGTCTGACGGACTCTTTACAATTTAGGTTATAAATCGCCCGAACGGCTCTCTTTTGCAAAACAAATATAGCTTCAATATCAGTCGCATTACCCCATAGCAAAATTCCATAAGACATTACGCTATGAAAGTAACTAAAATACACTAATCTAGCTGTCTCAACATCTGTGAGACTTCTAATCTTTCTTACAGCATATGCTGCAGAACTAAGTCTGCTTGCTAATTTAGATATATGGGGGCCCCATTGAAGTTTCGCGTCAATAGTAATACCGAGAAAAACAGTGGTATCCACAAGACTCAGCTCCTCCCCATTTAATAGCACATTGGTATTCGAATGTTTTACATTAGGTATTGTAAATTTAATACACTTTGTCTTATTGCCGTTCAAGAGCATATTGTTGGCGTTAAACCAATGTACTAATTTCGATAGAGCATTATTTACATCGTCATAATTAATTAACTGCCGTTTGAGTTTGAAAATTAAAGAGGTATCGTCAGCAAATAATACTATATCGTGATTGTCCCCTACAAGATAAGGTAAGTCATTAATATAGATTAAAAACAGGAATGGGCCAAGAATCGAGCCCTGAGGAACGCCCATTGATACTACCGATCCGGAGGAACCTTTACCATTTATCACGACTTTTTGAGTTCTGTTACTTAAATATGAAGTAATAAGTCTAAGCGCCAAATTTTTTACACCGTAATGTTGTAGTTTCCTGATTAATGTTTCATGATGAACACAATCGAAAGCCTTGGAAAGATCACAGAAAACACCTAAGGCATCCTGTGAATTCTCCCAGGCATTAAAAATATATTTCATAAGCTCAACGCCGGCGTCAGACGTCGAGCGACCCCTTGTAAATCCAAATTGGTTTTTATGAAGTAATTTATTTGTATTAAAAAAAATTAACAATTGATCCAAAATAATTTTTTCAAAAATTTTACTAAGAGTTGGTAGTACAGAAATAGGTCTAAAATTAGCGGGGTCCAATGTACTACCAGATTTAAATAAAGGTATTACTTTACTATACTTCATTAAATCAGGAAACACAACAGAATCGATACAAGTATTAAAAATAATAGCAAGATGAGGTGCAATTAAATCTATTATGGACGCAATAACTGTCACGGAAATCCCCCACAAATCTGCGGTTTTCTTTACATCAATGGTTTTGAAGTATTTTACAATATCTTGCGGTAATACTTTTTCAAATATAAATTCTTTTAAACAGATATTAACATTCTGTTTGAGTAATGACTCGGCGACAGTTGGAGAAGAATTCAAAGACTCTGTTGTCAAAATAGGAATATCAGTGAAATATTTCTCAAACACCGCTGCGACTTCTTGATTTGATTTAGTCAATTCATTGTTAATTTTTAATTGATAGTTTGCGTTACGAGGTTTTTCATTACCGGTTTCGCTGTTAATTATACTCCACGTCATTTTAATTTTATTCTTAGCCGTCTTAATTTTGTTGCTAATATGTAACGATTTGGCTGTGGAGCAAACTTTTTTAAACATTTTAGAATAATTTTTGACATATTCTTTAAAAGCATCAGAAGCATTATATGATCTTTCATGGTAAAGGTCATATAACCTTCGTCTGCTTTTATGAATTCCCACTGTCGCCCACTCATTAAATACCTTGCGACTGTTTCCGGAGAATGTTTTAGAAGTAAATGTTTTTTTAAATTCATTGCTTATAAGGGTAAATAATTCTCCATATAAAAAGTCTGCATTGTTCTTATAAGAAAGCGATGGAAGGTTTTTTACCATATTACTTCTAAATCTCTCCAGGCGTTTTGCATTAATAGGAACAAACACAATTTTCTCAATTTCCTGTTTTTTGTGCATATAAGGTAATGAAACCAGTTGTCCACAGTGATCTGAACTAAGTTTTTGAATTATTGATTTGTTGATTGGTACAACACCTGTAAAAATATTATCAATACAAGTTGCACTACACCCTCCAATTCGTGTAGCTTTAAAGAATAAATTATCAAGATTATAGGATTTGAACAAAGAGCAAAAAGAGAACAAAGATAATGTTGTTGAAGGCTACTAAGTTTGTAATGCTTTACGATATAAGAATAGAGAATATGTATGCTTCTTTTACTGTATAAATCTATTTATTATGACTCCCGTCATACCAATAAAATCATATGAACTTTTTAAGTCATGATTAATGTCATGAATGAAATATCATGAAATAAAATATTTAATTTCCAATAACTAAGAATCACTTCACATTGGTGGCATCTTGGATGACGTGACTAGGTCTATTAGACGCTAAAATAATAGCATATAATTGGTCGTTCGGCGTCGAAGGAACGTCGCGAAACGTCAAATCCAATAAGAGAGCGCCTCCATGTTTTTCAAATTAGTTTCTTTTACAAAAATATACTTTAAATCTAACATATTTTAGGATAGCACTGAACTTAAAGGTTATTACACGATAAATTATTATACAAATTCGCAAGTTTGCACTTTTACCGCTAAAAAGAACACCTTTGTCGTATCTCCTAAATTTTTGCTACATATCGGTACTTACAATACTTTAATGTACAATCGTGCATATTTTCATTAAAATATTTTTTTTTAATTTAGGAAACGAATGCGTCTAGAGCTTTTGACGATGTCACTAGGACTAAATGACACAAATCCGAAATATATCCTACAGAAACAGAAACAGAAACAGAAACAGAAACTTTTTTATTCAATATAGATTATAAATAATACTTATTGAAAGTCACTCTTTTGTTTAATTACCACTGGTTCGGAAAAAACCTCTGTCCTGGGAAGAACCAGCAAGAAACCCAGCGGGACTTTTTTTTATAAATAACAGCTTACAATCATGATGTTACACAAATTAACAACATAACAAATTAGAAATAGCTTGGTAGCGATCACCTCATTTCCAGGGGTTATTATCATCCATAAATTCCTTAATATTATAATAACCCTTTTTATACAAACTTAGTTTAATATTATTATATTATAAGTTTTTGAATTCTGAGTAGGTCAAATTTTGTATATTTTCTGGAATTTTGTTGTAAAAGCGTATACATCGCCCCAAGAATGAATTACTGACTCGATGGAGTCGAGTAACTGGTACTACTAGCTTGTGTCTGTTCCTAGTATTTACAGAATGAATATCACTTATTTTTGTAAAACTACTTTTATTTTTGTGTACGTACATTACATTTTCATAAATGTATTGAGAGGCCAAAGTTAATATATTAATCTCCTTAAAGTTTTGTCGCAGCGACTCTTTAGGCTTTAAATCATAAATTGATCTTATGGCTCTCTTCTGTAAAACAAATATAATTTCGGTGTCAGCTGCGTGTCCCCATAGCAAAATACCATACGACATTATGCTATGGAAATAGCTAAAGTAAACTAGTCTAGCTGTTTCAACACTAGTTAGACTTCTAATATTTTTTACAGCATATGCTGCAGAACTAAGTCTGCTTGCTAGTTTTGATATATGGGGGCTCCATTGAAGCTTCGCGTCTAGTGTGATTCCAAGAAAAATGGTGGTATCTACAAGACTCAGTTTCTCCCCATTTAAAATTACATTAGTATTTAATTGTTTGCCATTTGGAGTCATGAATTTCATACATTTTGTTTTAGTACCATTTAAATGCAAATTATTAACTTTGAACCAATTTACTAATTTAGATATAGCATTATTTACTTCGTCATATTTTAGTAATTGTCGACTTAATTTGAAAATTAAAGAAGTGTCATCTGCAAATGATACTATATCGTGGTTATCCCCTACTATGTAAGGTAAGTCATTAATGTACACAAGAAACAGAAAGGGGCCGAGAATCGAGCCTTGAGGCACGCCCATTTGTACCATCGACCCGGAAGAGCTCATATTGTTAATGACAACTTTTTGCGTTCTCTTACTTAAATATGAAATAATTAATTTAAGAGCATCACTTCTTACACCGTAGTGTTGAAGTTTCCTGATTAATGTTTCATGGTGAACACAATCGAAGGCCTTGGATAGGTCACAAAATATACCCAAAGCATCCTGTGAATTCTCCCATGCATTAAAGATATATTTAATCAGCTCAACACCGGCATCAGTTGTCGAGCGACCCCTTGTGAAACCAAATTGATTTTTATGAAGTAAATTATTTATATTAAAAAAAATTAACATTTGATCAAGAACAATTTTTTCAAAAATCTTACTAAGTGTTGGTAGTACAGAAATAGGTCTTAAATTGGCGGGGTCTAATGTACTACCAGATTTAAATAAAGGTATTACTTTACTATGCTTCATTAAATCAGGAAACACACCAGATTCGATACTAGTACTAAAAATAATAGCTAAATGAGGCGCGATTGTATCTATTATAGACGCAATAACTTTAACGGAAATCCCCCACAGATCCGCAGTTTTCTTAACATCAATAGTTTTAAAATATTTTACAATATCTTTTGATGACACTTTATGAAATGTAAAATTCTTTGTGCACGCATACATTTACATTTACATTTTGTTTAAGTAATGATTCGGCGACGGCAGGAGAAGAATTCAGTGACTTAGTGGTCAAGATCGGAATATCAGTAAAATATTTCTCAAAAACCATTGCTACGTCCTGATCTGATACAGTTAATTTGTTGTTAACACTTAACTGGTAATTTGAATTGCGAGAGTTGATCTTACCAGTTTCGCTATTAATTATACTCCATGTCATTTTAATTTTATTGGAAGCCGTCTTAATTTTGTTGCTCAAATGCAAAGACTTGGCTATGGAGCACACTCTTTTAAATATTTTTGAATATTTTTTTACATATTCCCTAAATTCGACGCTATGATTATATGACCTTTCATGGTAAAGATCATATAACTTATGCCTGCTCTTATGGACTCCTACTGTCGCCCATTCAGTGAATGACTTCCGACTGTTCAAGGAGAATGTTTTAGAAGTAAAAGTATTATTAAATTCATTGCAAATAAGCTTAAATAATGTTCCATACAAAATACTTCTAAATTTCTCCAAGCGACGTGCATTTACTGGAACAGACACAACTTTCTCATCTACTTGCTTTTTGTGAACATAAGGTAACGAAACTACTTGTCCACAGTGATCAGAACTTAATTTTTGAATTATACATTTATGCAACGGCTTCACATTTGTAAAAATGTTATCTATACATGTTGCTACAGGACGCAAGTAAGAGGTAACCATTTTGTTGCCGATGTTCGGTCTATTAAAATAAATAAATAAAATAAAATAGCCTTTATTTCTACTACAATGCAAACTTGACATATGATTACTCTAGGTTATAATAGTATAGTATAATTAATATGTATTTTTGTTATATGTATAATTATGTATGTATATGTATGACTTAATTAATATTAGTAGTAGTCGCCTCTGCGGCGTAGGCCTCTCCTAAACCTTTCCATATATTTCTTTCCCGAGCCACTCGCATCCATAGGGGTCCACATCTCTGATTAAAAATGTCTCTCCACCTTTTACTTGGTCTCCCTTTTTTTCTTTTCCTGTCTCTTGGTATCCATTCTGTTAGACGTTTGGTCCATCTGTTATTTTTCATTCTACAGATGTGTCCTGCCCAGTACCACTTGAGTAGTCTTGTTCTTTTTCTTACATCTATTATTTTTGTTTTTTTCCTGATGTTGACGTTGTTAACCTTATCTGATAGTTTTAGACCAAGCATGCTTCTTTCCATTTTGCGTTGACAGATAGCAATTCTTTCTTCGTCTTTTTTTCTCAATGACCACGTCTGGCAACCATATGTCAGGCATGGCAATATCGCTATTTCATAGAGTTTTTTCTTCATATTTATATTTATATCCTTATTTTTCATTATTTCTCTCAATCCCCAATATTTCTTCCAGGCTAGACTTATTCTTCTTTCTATTTCTTTTTCTGTATTGTTTACAAATGATACTAGCTGTCCTAAGTATACATATTCTTTTACATATTCAATTTTTTCATTTGCTATTACAATGTCCCGAGGTACTCCGTTGGTTAGAATCTTGGTATTCATCGTGTTCATTGACAGTCCCACCTTTTTACTTTCCATTGCTAGTTCGAACACCATACTCTCCAATTCGGTAGCACTTTCTGCGAAGACCACTATGTCGTCCGCGAAGCGCAAGTGGTTCAGTAGTTCTCCATCTACCCGTATTCCTTTCTTTTCCCAATTTAGACGTCTGAAAATAGATTCGAGCACCGCTGAAAACAACTTCGGGGAGAGAGGGTCTCCCTGCCTTACTCCTTTTTGTATAGGGAATTCTGTACCTTCACGTTCTAGGCGCACTTTTGCTAGGCATTTTGTATATATACTCTTGATTATGTTAATATATTTCTGATTGACTCCTTGTTGTGTAAGTGATATCCATATAGCTTTGAAGTGTAAAGAATCGAATGCTTTTGTGTAGTCTATAAAACACATATATAACGTCTTCCCATATTCCTTTGCTTTTTCGATTAGTTGTGTTATAACTTGTATGTGATCTACAGTCGAGTAGCTTTTGCGGAAACCTGCTTGTTCCCGCGGTTGGTTTTCATCTAGACTCTTTGTTATCCTATTTAATATGATCTTTGAAAAAATCTTTATATATAAAAAGTACGTGTCACGTTGTTTGTCCGCGATGGACTCCTAAACTACTGAACTGATTTCAATGAAATTTTTGGTCAATGTGCAGTTTGGTCCAACTTAAAAGATAGGATAGCTTACATCTCAATTTATAGTCGCAATACAATATTATTTTATTGAAAATTATTTGTCTATTATTTGACAGTCACAATTATCTGTTAGCTCCAAACAATTCTGTCAGATGACGATATCTGTTGACCGGATTGAGTAAATATTTAATAGATGGCGCTATGTTAAAATTACAAACGTTTAATATAAGCTACAATTTAGTAGTATAACCACCACGTGTTGCTGTAAGTATTCAACAGATAGAACCGATTTTAAAACAAATTTGCAGATTGTGTGCAGTTTGGTCCAACTTGAGAGATACGATAGTTTTTATCCCGATAAGTGACCCTCAATTTTTTATTGCTAATTTCAGGAGTTCTTTTGGGAAAGCAAATGGTCGTTCGGAAAGGGCAGAACAACGTCTGCCTGGTCAACTAGTTTTATATAAATTTGACATGAGACTGATTGGTCTATAGTTCCCTAGATCTCTTCTATCTTCTTTTTTGAAAAGCAGTATGATTGTAGATTTTGACCACTGATCAGGTGTGGTTTCGGTTCCGAGTATGTTATTGAATAATGTTTGGAGAGGTTCCAAAAGTGTAGCGGTTAGCGCTTTAAGAACTTCGTTAGCAATGTTGTCACTTCCTGGGGTCTTGTCGTCTTTTTGAGATTTTATTGCGTGTTCGATTTCTGATCTGCGAATGAATGGTATTTCTATGTTTGCATTCACTCTATTATACTCGCCTGGTTTTTCACATAAGAGGGAGCAACTGCCATCTGTGGTAGTATAAAGCTTTTTATAGAATTGTGTGGCTTCGTTTATGATATCAGGACGTCTTGATTGCACGATTCCCTGTTTGTTTCTCAGTTTTTCTGTCCACACTGCCTTGTCGCTCAATTCTTTATAGGCTTTACGTAGAGCCCCTGTTTTACCTATGAATTTTTCAAATGTTCTTTGTCGTATTCTTCTTTTTTGTTGGGTAATATTTCTGTTAATTTTTTTGCTTATTCTTGTTATTTCACATTTTAATTCTTTTGTTCTTTTCTTCATGTATAACCCTTTTCTCTGTTTTAAGAGATCTTTTGTTTCTTCGTTTATATATCTGTTTACATGTTTCTTTTTCCGTGGCAGCTGTTTCAGAAACTCTTGTAACTCTTGTTCTAGCTTGTCATATTGGTTTTGTACCTCTGCCTGTGTACGAACAGCTTCTGTAAATTTATTTCTCCAAAAGCTAGCGTTTTCTTCTGAAATATCTAGTGATTCTTTAATGTAAACGGCAGAATTTATTTTCCTTCTTTTTAATTTCGGGAGCAAGGATAATTCACATCTAATCATCCTGTGATCAGAATTGAAGTTTAAGTTTTTTATTATATCGAAATTCTTTATATTGGTTGGTTGATTTGTTAGTATGTAGTCAATCTCGTTGAGATGTTGACTATTTGGGGATCGCCATGTCCATTTTTTGTGTGGTTTGCATGGGAACATGCTGTTCATGAAGTAGTAATCATTTTCGACTGCAAATTCTACTAGTCTCTGGCCATGTGGGCTTCTTTTTCCGTACGCATATTGTCCAATATTCTTTCCTTCATTTTTTTGAGCTTTCCCAATTCTTGCGTTGAAATCTCCAAGTAAAATTATATTTTTTGTGTGGATAGTATCCAAGGCGGATTGCACTGTTGTATAAAAATGTTCTATATCTTCTTTATTGCATTGCTCTGTTGGGGCGTATGATTGGACAAGTGACCAAGTAGAGTTATCAGATGTTTGTATTTCTAGTAACGCTACCCGATCCGAGAAACTTTTTAAATTTACTATATTATTCTTTAAATGTTTTTTAATCAAGAATCCCACACCATTTCTTCCATTCGTCCCAGATGTATGAAATAAGATAAAATCGGTGTGTTCTTCTATTGCTTCTTTATCTCTTCTTGTTTCACATAAACCTATAATATCCCATTTTATTGACATAACAGCGTATCTTAATTCCTCTATTTTGCTGTTTGATAATAAGGTCCTTACATTAATACTTGCTATGTAGAGGTTTTGTGGTTTTTGTTGTTTGTTTATGTTTATATTGTTGTTTTTATTGTTAATCTTGTTTGATTGTTTTTTATTGTGATTTAGGAGGTGGTGGTCTGACTCCTCCACGGTGACCAGCCGGCTTGGGGGAGGTAGAGAGGTTGCAGAGACGCTAATTAGTTTTTTGAAATATCTTCTACGTTTACAGTTGTTATTGCTCGATTGTTGAGATTTAGCTGCGACGGGCGTAGGAAGCTGGTTATAGTATGTGACTTATTTATTTTAGGTACTTGTTTTGTTTTTTCGTTGTCGTATTCTTTTGCAGTTTCTTTCACTGTTTCTTCAGGCGATTTAGACATAAAACGTTTGTTTATGTTTCTTTCTGTGGGTGTATGTACTTCAGGTACACGTGCTTTTAGTGTCACAATTTTATCGTAGCGTAAAGCCACTCTTTTTCCTGACTCTCTCTCGCGTTTAAGATCTTCTTGTAACTCTTTCCGTTTTTGTAACACGCTAGGTGGAAAATCTTCTTTCAGGTAAATATTTGTACCCTCCAGCGATTTTTTCTTATTAAGTATCTCTATTCTCCTGCTTGTTGTTGTTATTGTGACAACCACTGGTCTGACTTTTCCTGATTTTTTTCCCATCCTATTTACGTGTTCGATTTCCCATTTCTGGCAAGGTATTTCCATTTCGTTGTTAATTATATCTAAAACTATGGAGAGTAAACTTTCATACCCCTTTTCTTTTTCTTCGATCCCAAAGAATATAATATTTTTTCTTCTGAGCTGTTTATCTAAGTTTTCTATGGTTTTTTGTTGTTGTTCAATTTTCGTTTCTAATTGTTTAGTTTTATTTTCAAAAATAATAAATTTTTCGTCTATTTTATTATTTATAGATTCTTTGATATTTTGCTCCATCTCTTTAATTTCTTGTTTGTTTTTTGATATGTCGTCTTGTATGTTTTGTAAAATTTTTAAGACTTCCTCCATTGTAAAAGTAATAAAGACGCCCTCTATTACAATTGCAACAAAATGTTTGGTATTAACTGCTTGCGCAGGGTTTGAATCGTATCTTATAGGTAGTTTTGTTGTTTGCCGATAGATGGCGCTATTGTGAGTATTTTAATGGCAATGATTTTTATATTTTTCTATGAGTAATTTGAGGTTATAATATAAACAAGATTTTTCAAAACGGATTTTTTTACCTTTATTCCTTTCTTGGATTTTAAATAACTGGTTTAGCTGTTGATCTTATGCGTTGGTTTCTTCAATATTTCACAGTAGAAGCGTCTAACTTTGAGTTTAGTTACCGGCAGTTTTTCGGATATTTGTACGTCAATATCAAATTTGTGAAGCACATAACATTTGTCCGATAAATTCTCAACTTATTTCAGGTGTTTATAGCTACTACACTTCAATTTACAAACTTTTATATCTAATAAAACACAATTATATGGCAGAGCCGATGTAAACACGAGCACAGTCGCGACCTCTCTCCGGTCTGTTCTGTCTGGTCTGTTCGGTCTATTACTACTACTTAAATGTCTTTGGGGGGAGTAAAATCAAACGTTACGTCAAACGTTACGTTATGTACTCATGTTTCCATAATAGTAGAAGTAATAGTAGTAATATCGTGCGCAACTTATAATACGCAGCCACCAGCACAGAGTACTCTCGGCGTAAGTAAGTAAGTCGATTATTTAATATTACAAACACATATATGAAGCGTCAGTAGCCTAATGGCATGGCGCGGACCGCGAACTCGAAATGTCGTGGGTTCGAATCCGCCATTCGACTACTATCGTGGACCACTTCTAACACAAGCACTTTAAGCTTACCAGAAGTGGTTAAAGGGAATATTAGTAATGATATAGCATTGCTAGTATTTAAAAAAAACACAAAGTAACAACTAGAATTATCCATCGATCCACTACAGCCTATATAAGTTCACTGCTGATTATAGGCCTCATAAGGATTTTATCATAGCCACACTTGGCGATGCGATGGAGATGCTACTGTCCATCTCCTGTTTAAGTTTATCTCTGTTGCCCACGGGATGATATGGGGTAGTGGATAGTCCTACACTGCCACTAAACGGGACTCTTTCAAACTTTAAGCTTAAGGTTTAAGTATTTTTAAGCAACACTAACCAAACTTGATCCAGAATGTAAAAATAAAAATTCGGACGTTAAAATTAAAGATTAAAGATAGTGCAAAAGAACACACATACAGTGATCGCTATATCGGATCGCAAAAAAAATGTTTTTGAAAGTGTACGTTGTCGTCCCTGCGGCCTCTACAGTTTCGCCTGAATTGACTCGTAGCGAGGACTTACGAGCTACTGAGTGTGCCGACTTTAGTCACGAAGCACCCCAGCCTATGCTGATGAAGTGAAGCTCCACTAGCTAGGAGGGTAGGTGGTGGTGGTGAACCACCGTCGGAATAGCGGAAACGGGTCGTAAACTAAATCCGTATCACGGGTATTAAACCTCGTGTATGGTGTTTATTTGTGACATCGCATTCACAGGCAAACGCGCTGTGACCTTCTGACGATTATTTAACCGTGTAGGGCATGAGCGGCTTTTTTTACATGGGGAAATGCCTACGCATACCCGCCTTGTGGGGGCAAGGACGGGTTATGTCGGACTCGCACCGACTAAAACCCCATAGTGTTCCACCTTCGTCGCATATTGGCAGGGCCACGGGAACGCTTTCGCACACATCCACGGCCCCACCTGCGCTGGCCGCCCCATGGCGGCCTCTCCTCGGGAGAGGACTACTCCTCCCCCATCTCCTTCTCAGGTAAGGCGCACCTCAGAACACATAGCGCGCCCTCCTCTTCGGCCTCCAATTTCACATGCGCAACGGTCGACCCGTGTCCAATGCGCGAAGGCCATGAGGCCACAAAACTAGCACTCAGAAGCACCAGCCTTCCTGACCCCACCAGCGGATCTGGTCTATGGCTCCGCCGCCAACCAAGATTCAGCTGCGGAGGGTAGGGAGAGCGGCGCCTCGCAATACGGATACTCCTCTCCACCCGCAGCCCCACCACCACCGCATCAATTGACGGTGCGGCCCCGTCAGAGTCGCGGAGGATAGGGCGAGTGGCGCATCGCCATACCAACACTCCTCTTCCTCCGCGACTCCACCTCGGCTGCAGCGGTAGAGGGAGCGGACACCCCTCTCGCAGCAGCCCACCGACACACATCCGAAGTGGGCTCGATAAGCCCACTCGGAGTGGCCACCCAAGGGGTTCCCCTTTGTTCACCGTCGGTGACCAAGCCACGGCTACTATGCCCCCCCCCCGCCACGACAAGGCGTGAACCCGTTCAGGGGAGGTGCATATTGATTTTGCGCTAGATGCTTCTACGCACCGTATACAACAAGCGCTACATGTAGCCAGGTGCGATATGCGTAACATTTTAATGTTTAATTTTAACGTAAGATTTTAACGTTGAGGTATTTTATTCACATTTTTTGCATTAATGATTGAAGAATTCCAACCTTGACTAAGCCTTATGATGTTTTTAGAAAACAATAAAAATCTATTTGCGCTGCCAAAAAGCAGTGCACTACTGCTGTAAACTGGACGAGAGCATATAATATAAGAGATGAAATATAATATATGTCTAAGGAGCATTTCACTAAAGTGCTTAGGATAGAAAATTAGAAGAATTAGAAATGATCAAATGTGTCGACAATCGAATACAGCCGCAAATCTAAAAATATCAGGCCAGTGCGAGTCCGACTCGCGCATGTAAAACACGTTTCTAGTACGCCGCAGTAGAACCGCACTTAATTTTTAATTTATTTTAATTATTTGTTGTTATAGCGGCAATAAAAATACACATTTTGTAAAAATTTCAACTGTCGACCTATTCCGTATCATGAGATGCAGCCCGTTGACAGTCCGACAGACGGTGGACGGACGGACAGATGGATAGACTGACGCACGGACGGACAGCGGAGGCTTAGTAATAGGGTTCCGTTGAACCCTAAAAAAAAGGAATATGAGAATTTTCACTGGCCGAAGATAACAGAACTTATTTTCTCTTACTTGTTTTCAAAAATTATGCACACATATGAGACTTATAGAATAAAAAAAATATTTACAGGAGTCATTATCATTATTACAGCTTATCAAATTCAATTGCTGAGCTAAGTAGTGAGCTAGTTTTTAGGATTACTTTTATATGTTTTATTGTGTAATTTATTATTGTACTGTATGTTTCCCTTAAAAAGCAAATAAATAAATTTAAAAAAAGTCCTTCAGAGATTTACGCATAGGGCCTATTTGCAATAGTTGCCACGCTTGGCAGGCTGGCTGGCAACCGGTGCTATACGTGTGGTGCACTGAAAGTTTTGCGTAACTCATATGTAAAACAATTCATATATAAAGTTATTTAATGAATGCTTTTTCAAATTATTGTTCTTCATGATATTTTTTTAATTTATTTGTAAACACTTGAGGTGGTAGCGTACCACGGTACTCAAAAGCATTTTGAAGACGAGCAGTGCAATCTTGCGGAGAGAATGAAGTTTTGAAATCATAAAAATTACTCTAAAATATTTTCGCGTTAAACCCATTTTTGCTATGAATGACAAACTTCAACTTGTGATAAATTAGATTAAGTAACAGGCAGCTTCCCGCCAAAATTATTGTAATCAATACGATTTTCTTATGTTTAAAAAATTTAACGTTCGAAATTCAAACTTTTGTAAAAGGCCAGGGACGCAAAATTTTCAGTGTGCCTTGATGTATGGTGGTATAAAAATCTCGTTAGCAAAACATAAAATACCCAGACTGCCGACAAAAAGCAACGTTAAAATGCGAAACGCCGAGTAATTGTCCACCTATTAATCGATGATAATTTGATAACGAATAATTGTAAAATATTCTTTAATCAAATATAAGCAATAAAAGAACAAATTTATCCCTCCGTCGTTCTGTAAGTTTAATATCAAATTGCAAAGCCATATCCAATACATCAATTAGGTAGTTTACACACTTTTAAAGTTTTACAGGGAGCGCCGCTATTTAGTCGAGAAAATAACTAGCTTTTGCCGGAAATTTACTCCCGTTCCGGAGCTCCCGGCGCGGCTGCGGCGAGTCAAACTCGCTCTGCCGTATTAGACGCTAAGTATGTGTTTTTGAATTATTAACTTACAGTGTATGCGGTTTTAACAAATAAATCAAAAACTTAAACTTGATTTAGTGCTCAACAAGCTTACACAGGATTTGGAAACCAATATTTGATATAGCAGGACAGAGTAGTGAAACTGTAAAAATATTCACTACGTTATATTGTCCCACGGGAGCTGTATAAGGTGAGAGAAGGAAATAAACCAGGATAGGTAGTCTTCCTCATCCATTACAGCCTATAAAAGTCCACAGCTGAACATATACTTTCCCAATAGATTGCCCGATAGGGGAGATTTCTTCACAGCTGCCACGCTTGGCAGGTGGGTTGGCAACAGCTGTTATCAACGTCTACCTCATAAAAACTAGAAAATTATATCTGCGGTTGCCTAACCGCCTGCCAAGTGACTACGACAAAAATATCCCCCTTGTGAGGCAATATAAGGAAAGGCTTAGGAAAGCAAAACTATCTTTAATCAAATGATTTTACGCGGTAGTGCCAAGCTGCAGCTAGATTATGCTTGTAGTACGAATGGGTCCGCTCGACGGGGTTAGGACTAAGCTCTCTCAGAATACCAGCGTAAAATAGCAGCTTAATGCTGCTGTGTTTCGTAAGGTTGAGTGTAGAGAACCGAAGACCCTTTTTACTGGTGATGTGGCATTCCATCTCGGTTTTCAGGGACACCGCATATCGTCACTAGAAAGCCAATACTACTTAAGCGCCATTTTGGCCAAAATAAGTTATAATGGGTCAATCAACTATTCGACCCACACTTTGGAGAGGTCAGGCAAAATATTTTTTTGAGAAATAAATATTTAGTATGTACATTCCGACACGAAAAGTGTATTAGAAATATCAACTGCTTTGTATATTACAAAGAGCAAGATGTTCATTTATTATTTTGGCCACAATTTGCGAAAATGTATGAACACACTCTAAAAATTGTCTCCTGCGTAACCTATATATAGTGACCGATATAGTCTGAAAAAAACAAATATATAAAAGATTCGTAGTTTTTATTTACTTTTTTACGCAAAACGAATTGCTGTAATAAAGTCAGTCTTAACAATTGTTTAGCTTTGATCTGCCGACTTCCAAAAAGGAGACGGTACTCAATTCGGGTGTATGTTTTTTTTTATGTGTGTTACCTCATAACTTTGTACTGGGCGAACCGATTTCGATGATTCTTTTTTTATATGAAAGCTGATAGTTCTCGTCTGGTCCCATATGAATTTGATCAAGGTCAGACCAATGGTTATTGAGTTATTCTTAAATAACCTATATTGAAGTCACTTATATTGAAGTCGGCTGTACAAAATTTTTAATTTTAAATTATCTTAAAAGTAATCAATAAATTGTATCTTGCGTGACCAACATCCAAAATAAACACGCAACTTTTCATTAAAACTAAATGGGTAATAAGATAAATGTAAAAAATCTACCCTACATATGCCCTTTTATCTACAGTATATTAAGATATAAAAATATAGATTCTGATGTAGGCAGGAAGTTCGCCACATTTAAAAACGAAAATTTAAATTAAGGTACAAAAAGTAACTTCAAAGACAAACTTGGTAACGCCTAAGACATAAAATCAAAAACCTTAAAAAAATTACTTTTAAACGTAATGACTGAAGTAAGTAACAATCATAAGTAAGGAACAAAATAATATTATCACATTTCGGAGAAATACTCTACTATTAATAATCAATCTATTCATAATCTTGAGATCAAATTTTGACAATAATTACTTTTCAAATATATCAATGGAAACAATAAATTGATACATATCTTCTTCCAGAAGACTTGGTACCGGCAAGATGCTAACAACATCTTTATAATTATCGTAGCTGATATCCCTCTTATCTAGTCTGAACTTCTTCGCATCATTACCAACTATCCGTAACAACATAACTTTAATTTCACCGTCTTTTTCTATAGAGGACAAAGCCTTGCAAGCGTAAGAACATTTACCGAGCTGTATATGTATCTTCATCCGATAGTGATGAAGACGAGTCACAAATTGGTAAGGAAAATCGTAAATCGATGGCTATAGATGATAAATTTCGTTTTAAAAGGGACCAAGTGGCTTCCACTAGTTACGACAAAATTCTTTGAAAGGTATCAATTGGTGATTTTTACATGTTTATGGCAGTAAAAAAAAAGAACGTTTATTCTTACGCTTGCAAGGCCTTGTCCTCTATAGAAGAAGACGGTGAAATTAAAGTTATGTTGTTACGGATAGTTGGTAATGATGCGAAGAAGTTCAGACTAGACAAGAAGGATATCAGCTACGTAAATTATCAAGATGTTGTTAGCATTTTGCCGGTACCAAGTCTTCTGGAAGAAGATATGTATCAATTTACTGTTTCCATTGATATATTTGAAAAGTAATTATTGTCAAAATTTGATCTCAAGATTATGAATAGATTGATTATTAATAGTAGAGTATTTCTCCGAAATGTGATAATATTATTTTGTTCCTTACTTATGATTGTTACTTACTTCAGTCATTACGTTTAAAAGTAATTTTTTTAAGGTTTTTGATTTTATGTCTTAGGCGTTACCAAGTCTGTCTTTGAAGTTACTTTTTGTACCTTAATTTAAATTTTTGTTTTTAAATGTGGCGATCTTCCTGCCTACATCAGTATTTATATTTTTATATCTTAATATACTGTAGATAAAAGGGCATATGTAGGATAGATTTTTTACATTTATCTTATTACCCATTTAGTTTTGATGAAAAGTTGCGTGTTTTTTTTGGATGTTGGTCACGTAAGATACAATTTATTGATTACTTTTAAGATAAAAGCTAAACAATTGTTAAGACTGACTTTATTACAGCAATTCGTTTTGCGTAAAAAAGTAAAAAAAAACTACGAATCATTTATATATTTGTTTATTCAGACTAATAGGTTACGCAGTAGACAATTTTTAGAGTGTGTTCATACATTTTCACAAATTGTGGCCAAAATAATAAATGAACATCTTGCCCCTTTGTAATATACAAAGCAGTTGATATTTCTAATACATTTTTCGTGTCCGAATGTACATACTAAATATTTATTTCTCAAAAAAATATTTTGCCTCACCTCTCCAAAGTGTGGGTGTGGTAACTTTGCCTTATGTAGAAATTGATAAGCATGGCGCGTTAGTATATTTTGTTTTCGCAGTTTTCTTAGAGAGAACGGTTTTAGTAACTTTGCTTTATATATCTAAGTATTTGAGTGTCTATTTAGAATGTTTTACATTCAATGAAATCGAATAATTATTTTATTAAGTATGAATTATTTTACTCGACAAAATATTAATAGTTGGTTTAGCATTTAGATGTGTGAAAAACGTTAAAAAATATTCAGTTAAGTCTTCTGAAATTCAATGTTGTTTTGATTATCATTTGTTAAGGACGTACATACAATTTATATTTTGATTTACAGAATGTTTTAAATACGCCATATTGCCAAAGTATGTTATTATACTACAGTCGCAAATTAGCTGTATATAATCTTACTTTTTATGAGTCCAGAACTAGAGAAGTTTATTGTTATTCTTGGACTGAGACAGAAGGCAAACGTGGCCATCTCAGAAAAATATATCAAGATGGATACGATTGTAGGTCAGTCAGACATCTTTTGTTTTATAGCGATGCGTGTCCCGGACAAAATAAAAACAGAATTCTTCTTGCATGCATTCATACTCATCTGCAAAATTACAAGAACATTGCGAGCATTCAAATGAATCATCTCTATTTGTGGAAACTTTGTACATCAAAGATATTATTTTTATAGGATAGGGTAACAAACGAGCACACAGTCCACCTGATGGTAAGTGGTTGCTGTGACCCATAGACATCTACATTTACCCTCAATGAAGAATTAAAATGCAGATTCGTCGTCATCCCTGAGGACTAAGATGGAATGCCTCTTTTCCAGTAAAATGGGTCTCCGGTTCTCTACACTCACTATACGAAACACAGCAGTATCAAGCTGCCATTTCACGCTGGTATTCTGTGAGAGCGTGGTCCTTCCCCGGTCGAGTAGACCCATTCGTGCTACAACTATACTACTAATATAGCTGCAGCATGGCTCTACCACGTATTAATATAATAATTCTTGAAATGTATGACTATGAATATGAACATTTTGCAAGTGCCGTTAATGTTCAGGCCACCCTTCAAGATACGGATGTAGAAGACATTATCTAATTATAAAATTTAAAATTTAATGATTTGTTATATTTACACGAACACTACACATTTAAAAAAAACTAATTTTATGGATTTTATCGCGTATTATCGCGATTTTATCGCGAATTATATTATCGCATATTAACTTATTTTATATTCCCGTCGTTTCGAGCACTTTACAGTACCCATAGTCACGGGGGGGACTGAGGTATATGACGTCCCAATGTCATAGTTAACCACAGCTACCTCCGAGAATGAAAGAATGAGGGAAGTATGATCGATTTGTTCCTGGTGGATGACCGACTGCGAAAACAGGTGATGGATACGCGAGTGTTCAGGGGTGCTGACCTAGGAACGGATCACTATCTAGTGGTTACTAGATTTAGGGGTCTGTTCGCAGGTTGGCGCTACCGGACGGCAGTAACAGAAACACAGTCGGTCTGTCGCATCCGAAGCTGGAAGCTTCAGGAAGCGGATACTAGGAACAAATATTATGCGAGGGTAGCCGTAAAGTTTGACACCATCGATGGCAGAAAATAATGTGTGGAAAAAACATGGCAGAACCTTAGGGATGGAATGGTAAGTGCAGCGGAAGAAGTGTGTGAAACGATTAAAAGAAGCAGTAGTAAAAAAAGAGATGCATGGTGGAATGATGAAGTGAAAGAAGCTGTAAAGAAGAAGAAGAAAGCATGGTTAGACTACTTGGCCTCTAGTAATGATAGGGATATGAAAGAGAAGATGAAAGAAAGATATAAGCTGCAGAAAGTTCACACGAAAGCATTGATTGAGGAAGTGCGTGAAAGGTGTAGATTGGAAGCGGACGAAAGGTTGTCGCACAACTTTAAGGAGAACTCCAAACTCTTCTGGAAAGAGGTTGGAAGGACTCGAAGTAGTGCGACGGCCTTAAGAATGAACAAAGTGCTTTCGAGAACCAATGACGTCCTCTCAGAAAAATTGGACGTCATACAGCGATTGAGCGAATTTTATAGAGAAATGTATGCGTGTGATGATCTTAGTGAGGGATCCGGGGGTGACGCCGTGACTGGTACGCCACAACCGGACCTCGATGACACTGAGGTCATCAGTATGAAAGAGATTGAACGTGCGATTCGAAGTTTGAAATGTGGTAAGGCTGCGGGACTAGACAGAGTTACTGCTGAAATGGTCAAGTACGGTGGGCCTCGCGTCTGGGACAACTTTCATCTGCTGTGCAATTTGTGCTGGCGGACGGGGGATGTCCCGGATGATTGGCGATCCGCAGTCATTGTACCTTTACATAAAGGTAAAGGTTCACATTTTGACTGCGGGTGCTATCGGGCGATCAGCTTGACCAGTTTAGCAAGTAAAGTTTACTCGAAGATTTTGACACGTAGGATGCAAGAGAAATCAGAAAGATTTCTATGGGAGGCACAATGCACGGATCAAATGTTTTCTCTCCGCATGACACGGAAAAGCTTCTGGCTACTAACCAGAAGATTTTCTGTGCTTTTAAGGATCTTGAGAAAGCATTTCATAAGGTTGTAAGGAAAAAAATGTGGGAATTGTGGCCGGGGTATGGTGTGGATGGTCGATTGCTAAGGGCTGTGCTGTAAACCCTGTGTGCGGGCAGGGCATGACCTGTCACCCATGTTTGGCGTCCAAATGGGCGTAAAACAGGGTTGTGTCATGTCTTCCTGGCTGTTCATACTGTATCTCGAGAGCTGTTTACAGAAGCTGAAAGATAGCTGTTTGGGTGTGAAATTGGGTGACATTAATGTAAATTGTCTGCTGTATGCTGATGATGCAGTGCTTATTGCACCATTAGAGGCAGAACTGCAGGCATTAGTCACGTGTATGAAAGAGGAATGTGAAATTAAAGGTCTCCGTTTGAATGCTAATAAAACTAAGGTTCTGGTATTTGAAAGAGACGAAGAGAGAACGAAGTGTGAAATATGGATAAATCAGGAATGTCTAGAACAGATAAATGAATTTGTATACTTAGGGAGTGCTTTTAGCCGGGATGGAAGATGTGATTTAGATGTGGACAGGCGTGTCGCTGCCGGGAACAAAGTCAATGGTGCCCTGACTGCGTTAGTCAAAAGGCAAGGCGTAGTGAAGAGTGCACGCCTTGCAATACATAACGCAGTGTTGGTACCGACTTTGTTATATGGCAGCGAAACCTGGGTATGCCAGAAGAAGCATAAAAGCAAGTTGAATGCAGTGGAGATGCGATCTCTTCGTAAAATGTGCGGCGTTACCATGTTCGACCGAAAGCGAAACGAAGAGATTCGCAATATGGCAGGTTTGAAAGATGACCTTATCACAAAAATTGATAAGGGCGTGCTTCGATGGTTTGGGCACGTTGAGCGAATGAGTGAAGACCGAATGGTGAAGAAAATATATAGCGTGAAAGTTAATATTAAAAGGTAGACCGAGACTAACTTTCGAAGACCATGTGAGCAAATTGCTCGAAGAGGGGCGGGTCAAGAGTACTCGGATACCTAGACGTGCATGTATGAAGAAGTTAATGAATCTGAAAGAAGCGAAAGAGGTATGTAAGGATCGTGACACTTGGCGATCTGTTCTCTCTGGCTACCCCGTCAGGGATTGTGCGTGAAGTACGCAGTATGAACTTACATTATCTTGAAGGGTACGGGGTAAGGGGTAAGGGGTTGGGATTTAATTTTATTAATTATGGGGTCCCAAGCAGATGGTAGCATTCAGCCATTTTCTCTATTGAAATTAGGATGTTTTTTGAATTCAATAGCCGCGCGAATCATCCTTGGAACGAATATCGGTGTTCTTTAGCGAGGATTTGTGGTCTATCAAATCTAATGTATTGACGGGGGCGATCCTGTACGTGTTCACAGACTGCAGACTTCCTGGAGCGTCGATTCTTCACATCAGCTATGTGTTCTTTAACGCGGGTTTTTAAGGATCTTTTGGTTGGTCCTATATTAGAAAGACCGCATTCACAATCAAGCTTGTACACTCCTGCATCTTGCAGAGGGACATTACACTTGACTGATGGTAAAAACTGACTAATCTTTTCGGCGGCTTGAAGTATGTTTTAATGGAAGCACGCTTCAAGATGTAGGCAATCTTGTCAGTGACACCTCTGACATATGGCAGTACAGCAGGCACTCGCTCGACTATGACCGACTTCACTCGTTCACTATGACTTAGGCGCGGGACCTGAAGCATATTGTCGTGCAAAACTTACTTGAACTGTTGCAGCTCGGCGGCCAAGTGTGATTTGCCCACGGTAGCTATATGTGAACGATAGTCTGATGGGATCTCATCGAAAATTGTGCCAAATAATAGCTTACTTAATACATAGTTATTATTGTAGATTAATAACAAAATTATTTTGCGTGACTTTTGACACATGTTTGTTACAAGTAAGCAAGTCCTTAAACTGTCAAAAAACTATCCTGTCATTTTGTTATTATTATGTTTCATTAAAAGTGATTACTAAGCAAGTTAATATTTTGTTTTTTCTTTCTTCAACCAATACAGTAAAAAGATTAAATCTAACTCGAATTAAGAATTATAGTATTCTTATTTATTTTGTTTGCTGCTAGTACAATTATTGTTAGCACAAGTACTGTCTATTAGATATTAGCACCGCGCCGGCGCGCCGCCGTCGCCGTGAGTTCATGTCGACGCGTCGCAGCCGCGTGAAGAACGTCGTCGCGACGAGTTGCAACTTCCTTTCCCGCTTACACGCGCGGCACGACCTAAGACTTGCCTTGTCGCTCCGCCACACTCGTCGCTCACTTAGTCGAGTCTAATATTTCACCGAGTAGACGTGTATTGTTCTGAGGTGTGGCAAATAAGGCCGACTCAGGCCGGGGTGGTACCACGACCTCATAGAATACCGGCGTGAAGTGGAAGATCTGCTTCTGTGTTTCTTCTGATGAGTGCAGGCGAACCAATCCACCCCCGTCAACATGGTAAAGGAACTAAATGTAATACTATCCCAGAAGGGTACTAGCACCCCTGGTAATGGATAATCTCATGCTGAGCATCAACGATCAAGCTATTCCACTCCTGAGGAAGGACTTACGACGCCTGGGTGTTCAGGCTGCCCCACGTATTCTGGGAGGGGGGAGGGGTGGGCAAAATTCCGCTCAAGACAATAATAAATACTCTGGGCAAGCTGAGCATATGCTTATCGCCATCACCTTACTTTCCAAAATAATGAAATCCATAATAAATTGCCAGCTCATGCGGTATCTTGAGGACCACCAGCTAATTAGTGACCGCCAATACGGTTTTCGTCGGAGTCGGTCAGCTGGTGATCTTCCGGTCTACCTGACTCATAGATGGGCGGAGGCATATGAGTCCAAGGGGACGCATTGGCCGTCAGTTTGGACATTGGGAAGGCCTTCAATCAGGTTTGGCGCAAAGCGCTTCTTTCGAAGCTCCCTTTCTGTGGGTTTTCCGAGAAAGTGTGCAATTGAATCACCAGATTTCTTGCAGATTGGAGCATTTCCTCAGTTTCAAGGCACTCCCCTTGTTGCCTCAGCCAGTATCGGAATCCTCGGCGTCGACATATCGAGTGACGTGCAGTTTCGTGGTCACTTGGAAAAGAAGGCCAAATTGGCCTCTAAAACGCTTTGTGTGCTCAGCAGAGCGGAACAGTATTTCATGCCGGCATACCGCCTGCAACTTCACAAGGCGCACGGCGTTCAGCCTCACATGAAATACTGTTCTCATCACTGGGCTGGGGCTCTCCAGGGCTTTATTAAAAAACAAGGCTGTTTTTGGTACCAACAATATGGTTTTCTTTAAGTTTTTTTAAGAAACCTCTTCCTGATAAAACAATATCTAAGGCCTATGGCCAGCCACGCCGCGCCGGCGCGACGCCGCCGCCGCCGAGGAAATGTTCAGGCCACGCCGCCGCCGTGGAATTGGCCTTCGGCACTCATATCTACTGTCTATGTCCGTGAAAAAATAACATTTAAATTTAAATCATATATCTTTTACATAAGTCTTTTTGGCATAACAATGGTACCAACTTTTAATACTATACATCGCTTTTCCGTACGGTCTTGTGACATGCAATACTATTATCGTGAGACCGTTATCAACCCGTAATGCGTGTTAGTACTTTTTTTTTCATACATTGGAAAGGACGTTAGTTGTTAGTATTTAAAAAAATATATTATGGGGATAAGTAGTTTCCCCTTACGAAGTGTACAGAGCAAATGTACTAAAGTGACAGCTATCTATTGAATTACAAGAAACAGAAACAGAAACAGAAACAGAAACAGAAACTTTTTTATTCAATATAGATTATAAATAATACTTATTGAAAGTCACTCTTTTGTTTGATTACCACTGGTTCGGAAAAAACCTCTGTCCTGGGAAGAACCAGCAAGAAACCCAGCGGGACTTTTTTTTATAAATAACAGCTTACAATCATGATGTTACACAAATTAACAACATAACAAATTAGAAATAGCTTGGTAGCGATCACCTCATTTCCAGGGGTTATTATCATCCATAAATTCCTTAATATTATAATAACCCTTTTTATACAAACTTAGTTTAATAAAGTTTTTGAACTTTGAGCAGGTCAAATTTTGTATATTTTCTGGAATTTTGTTGTAAAAGCGTATACATCGCCCCAAGAATGAATTACTGACTCGGTGGAATCGAGTAACTGGTACTACTAGCTTGTGTCTGTTCCTAGTATTTACAGAATGAATATCACTTATTTTTGTAAAACTACTTTTATTTTTGTGTACGTACATTACATTTTCATAAATGTATTGAGAGGCCAAAGTTAATATATTAATTTCCATACTACATTATGCTATGGAAATAGCTAAAGTAAACTAGTCTAGCTGTTTCAACACTAGTTAGATTTCTAATCTTTTTTACAGCATATGCTGCAGAACTAAGTCTGCTTGCTAATTTTGATATATGGGGGCTCCATTGAAGCTTCGCATCTAGTGTGATTCGAAGAAAAATGATGGTATCTACAAGACTCAGTTTATCCCCATTTAAAATTACATTAGTATTTAATTGTTTGACATTTGGAGTCATGAATTTCATACATTTTGTTTTAGTACCATTTAAATGCAAATTATTAACTTTGAGCCAATTTACTAATTTAGATATAGCATTATTTACTTCGTCATATTTTAGTAATTGTCGACTTAATTTGAAAATTAAAGAAGTGTCATCTGCAAATAATACTATATCATGGTTATCCCCTACTATGTAAGGTAAGTCATTAATGTACACAAGAAACAGAAAGGGGCCGAGAATCGAGCCTTGAGCACGCCCATTTGTACCATCGACCCGGAAGAGCTCAAGACAACAGACAACTTTTTGCGTTCTCTTACTTAAATATGAAATAATTAATTTAAGAGCATCACTTCTTACACCGTAGTGTTGAAGTTTCCTGATTAATGTTTCATGGTGAACACAATCGAAGGCCTTGGATAGGTCACAAAATATACCCAAAGCATCCTGTGAATTCTCCCATGCATTAAAGATATATTTAATCAGCTCAACACCGGCATCAGTTGTCGAGCGACCCCTTGTGAAACCAAATTGATTTTTATGAAGTAAATTATTTATATTAAAAAAAATTAACATTTGATCAAGAACAATTTTTTCAAAAATCTTACTAAGTGTTGGTAGTACAGAAATAGGTCTAAAATTGGCGGGGTCTGATGTACTACCAGATTTAAATAAAAGTATTACTTTACTATGCTTCATTAAATCAGGAAACACACCAGATGCGATACTAGTATTAAAAATAATAGCTAAATGAGGCGCGATTGTATCTATTATAGACGCAATAACTTTAACGGAAATCCCCCACAGATCCGCAGTTTTTTTAACATTAATAGTTTTAAAATATTTTACAATATATTTTGATGACACTTTATGAAATGTAAAATTCTTTGTACACGCATTTAAATTTTGTTTAAGTAATGATTCGGCGACGGCAGGAGAAGAATTCAGTGACTTAGTGGTCAAGATCGGAATATCAGTAAAATATTTCTCAAAAACCATTGCTACGTCCTGATCTGATACAGTTAATTTGTTGTTAACATATGCAGAATATCTCGATTCCAGTACGTAGATAATAGAATCACGATTTCTTTTTGCTTTTATTGTATTTCGATATCTTAATTAGAAAAAAAGTTAAGAACGCTTTTGTAAAAAAAAAAACATAAAATGGTTCTACTGTAAAATGCCCTTTTGGCGTTTAAGTAGTATTGGCTTTCCAGTGACGATATGCATTTTAATTCATAATCGAGGATACACCGGGAACTATAGACCGCAGCATTCACTTATCATCAGGTGGACTGCATACTCGCTTGTCACCCTTATTCTATAAAAATATAAGCATTCGGTAATCCTTCGATTCAATACGGCACTTGCATTCTGTTCTGTAGTACACGCAAATTCTTCTCGTCGTGAAAGAGATATTGCTCTATATTATTATTGTAGATTGTAGTTTTTGTTCGGAAAGAAAAGAGTTTTTTTTTATTTATACATTTAGTTGTCTTCAATGTACTTATAAAACTGAATTTTACATAATATCTACGGAGTTAATTTAGTTTTCTACCGACTTCAAAAAGAAGTATGTTTTTGAGGGTTCCGTAACCAAATAGCAAAAAACGGAAACCTTATAGATTCGTCATGTCTGTCCATCCGTATGTCACAGCCATTTTTCTCCGAAACTATAAGAACTATGCTGTTGAAACTTGGTAAGTAGATCTATTCTATGAACCGCATTAAGTTTATCACACAAAAATAGAAAAAAAAAACCAATAAATTTTGAAGGTTCCCCATACTTAGAACTGAAAATCAAAAAAAATTTCATCAAACCCATACGTGTGGGGTATCTATGGATAGGTCCTCAAAAATGATATTGAGGTTTCTTATATCGTTTTTTTCTAAACTGAATAGTTTGCGCGAGAGACACTTCCAAAGTGGTAAAATGTGTACCTCCCGCCCATGTATTTTCTAAAATAAGAGAATGATAAAAGTAAAAAAAATATATGATGTACATTACCATGTAAAATTACACCGAAAATTGGTTTCAACGAGATCTAGTAAGTAGTTTTTTTTTAAATACGTCATAAATCGTAAATTATTTAACTTGCTGCTAAGGAACCCTTCATGGGCGAGTCGGACTCGCACTTGGCCGCTTTTTTATGTGTTACCTCATAACTTTTTTCTGGTTCAACGGATTTCGATGATTCTTTTCTTATTTGAAATCTGGTATTTCTCATGTGGTCCCATATAAATTTGATCACGGTCTGACTTATAGTTTTTGAGTTATTTTTAATAGTTTATATTGAAGTCGGTTGTACAAATTTTTTAGTTTTAAATTATGTATATGGCAATTAACAAAGAAATAAAGTATATTTAACATACTTATAAAATAATGTTTAGCGTGTAGTGATAGCCTAAGAGAAGCCACATCCCCATATCATCTTTGTTATGATCTTTGTTGTTGTTTAAAGTTGGTTCGCAGGTGCCATTATACAAAGATAAAAATAATTGTATAAAATGTGTTCTCAACGTGGCTTAAAAATAATATTAAACCTTTGATAAAATATAACATTTAAACGGTTTCAGTATGGAATCTCTGCAAACACCTACACATTTAAAAAAGCGATTTAGTATCTTTAAGTGATTTTTTTTTTAATTGAGCCATTTACGAGGTTATGATTCGCGTTTCGGTCTGCACATAGCAATTTAATTTTTTTACGCAATCATTGCAAATCAGTAGATTTTAAGACATTCAAAAAAGTTTAAAAGTACTGCAATATCGCCTTAAGGGTTTTCCTTAGATTTCATTTCAATAGATAATAATAATAATAATCTTTACTACTATCATTTGACTTTAAAAAAAGTCTGACAAATTAAAGATGTCATTTTTTTTACTTATTATGTGCTTCACCACAATTCCACCTGGTGGTAAGTGGTGATGCAGCCCTAGATGGCTATTCGCACTGTCTAAGCCTAAAAAACTTATTCACTATTGGTTTGAAGATACCAGATTGTATTCGGACGGAAAAATAGACGCCATAAAATTATTCCATTCCTTTGCTGTACGCATTACAAAGGAAGAAGCAAACAGTTTGGTTCTAATGCGTACAATATCGATACCTAAGAGGTGAAGATCCACCAACCGCCTAGTTGTCCGATTGTGGAAAGGATAAGGAGGAGTTAAAGCGTGTAATTCGTGCGCACGTTCACCGAAATGCATCCTATATAATACTGAGAGGCTGGCTACTCTGCACCTGTGCTCGAGGTTAACAAGATTGATTTCAAGCAAGTCAAGGTTACCAATGAGCCTCTTAGCACATCTCTCCACTGATACTAGAGTATTAAGCTACTTGAAATTGGCGGATAGTTGGCAGGATTGGCACGGCGCTGCCCTTTTTAGGCCCAGGCTACACATTGGCAAGCTTCCAAGATTTGGGCAATATTCTAGTCCTCAGGTGCACAGATCTTTAGAACTATACCTGGTATACCATCATGTCCACTAGCTTTATTCACGTCTAGACTTCACAATGATTTAAGAACCTCCTTATTGGTAATACGGACCTCTGACATAGAGGTACCGCAGTGAGGTAATTGAGGTGGTAAGCTGTTGCTACCGTCCAAACGTGAATTGTAAGCAAAAAAAGAAGGACATTAATCCGCTTCCTCCTTAGCCGCATGCGCCAGTGACCTTTCTTGTTTCACCAGAGGAGGCAGTGTACACCGGCAGAAGTTTGTATCGACCACTTTGGTAAGAGACCGAAAAACTCTTTTCTCAGATAGTTTTACAGAGAGCTTTGCACCAATGCAATTGCAGCCTTTCAAGTAATAGTTATTTTTAACAGATTTTTTTAAAAAGAATAAGGGTGACAAACGATTACTTAGTCCACCTGATGGTAAGAGGAAACTGTGGCGCATAGAAATCCAGATGTATCCTCGATTAAAAATCAAAATACAAATACGTTGTCACCGGTTCTCTACACTCACCATACGGAAACATAGAAGCATTGAGCTGCTATTTTAATTCTGTGAGAGTGTGATTCTTACCCGGTCAAGCCGACCCATTCCCGCTACAATCATAATATACTTCTAACACGTATTATACGAGTAACATACAGTAGCATAGATATTATTTTTGCGTTTTGTGATTTAATTTGATAAAAAAACCGGCCAAGTGCGTGTCGGACTCGCGCATCGAGGGTTCCGAACAAATCCGTAGGTATATAAGTTTAAAATTATTAAAAATATTTTTATTATATGATGTAACTAAAAATTTATGCTTTTCGCAATTTTTCCTTTATCTGAGCTATAATACGTTGCTTCGTACCAAATTTTAAGATTCTGAGTTCATGGGAAGTACCCTGTAGGTTTTGATTCCCTTGCGAATGTCAAAAATTTGCGGCATAAACGGCTGTTTCTTTTGATTGCGTTGGCTTAAAAGTTTAATTTGCTCCAAGCGACAGTAGACTTGAGTATTTGATATGAATTTCAGCATGATACCTCCACGCGTTCCTGCGAAAAAGGGTCTTGACAGACAGACAGACAGACGGACAACAAAGTGATCCTATAAGGGTTCCGTTTTTTCTTTTTGAGGTACGGAACCCAAAAACCACATTTTTCTAGGAATAGGGACGATAACACTAAGGACTACACCCATATGTGTGCATACGCTACTGGAAACTGTACAAGAAAATCGGTAAACTACAATTTGTAAGCCCGCTGTTAAACAAAGCAAAACTCTACTCTGCTTACTGTATATATTTAGTTTTATTTGTCTCAAGTCGGAATTTAGTTTATCTTCAGCTCCGAACCTCGCAAGTTTAGAGGGAAAGCCGCTTTGACACTGCTGTCAAAACAAGCCGACACTACCCGACGCGGTGAAGCTCGCAAGTTGATTACTTCAACAAACAAATATATAATATACATATATTTTATGTATGTATTTACTTCGGAAAATATATTTTCTTGTATCGACATATAAAGTTTATGTCGCAATTGCTTGACTTCTATCCCCCTTTGGTGGTAAGTGATGGTGCACCTGAAGATGGTAAACTGCACGGAATTAGCTAAAAAAATCGTGTTTATTTTTTATTTTGAGTTTTACAAGAAAAGTGTAATACTTACTGTAAACAATAAATTTTTATTATAATAGTACATGATATTCCCTTTAAAATGATACAAATATCAATAACATCTTATATACTCAATATACATAAGTATAATATAATGTTTACCCAATATAAATTTGAATAAATAAGTAAATAAATGAAAAAAAATAGGTTTTAATAATTTCTAGACACATCTCAACAGTGAATATTATTTTATATTTTGCATTCATTTAACACAAAAACTGATTAGAACATTTTAAACAACATATAATAATCAATAAACGATGATCGCGTAAAGTGATTAAAATTTAAAGTTAAATTATTATATTTAAACGTTTTAGAATTTTTATAATGATACATATTTACTAAAGAAAATATCTTCACAATTAGTTTTATGTACAATAACATTAGAAATAACGTATAAAAACAGAAAAGTTATCACATTTTTGATCGAATTTCTCACACGTTAACATTCCACAAACAAAAATGGCGATAATTAATTTTAACTTTTTTTTCTTAAATATTTTGTTACTATTATACAGATAAAATTTACTTTCACAAACGACAAATTTCATATAGCACCATCTACAATTTTATATTGTAATATTAACAGCTGTCTTTTGCGCTGTACGCGCTTAAACCGAAAGATGTCGTTTGGTGCCTAGACAGGTGAGGCAATAATGGTTTTTGGGGACTGTAGTCACCGTGGACGGTTGAGTGGATAAAGAATATAGAAGAAATATGTGTGTCAGGTAGGCTTGGGCAAAAAATATCGATATATCGAAATATCGTTTTTTTAAATAAAAATATCGATATATATCGTCGATATTTTAAAGCACGATATTTCGATATAGCGATGTCTCGTTTAGAGTATCGAATTCGTATCAATTTCGATATATTTTACATGTAAACCAGCGTGAAGTAGAGATTTACCTCTACGTTTCGCTTGGTGAGTGCAGGTGGCCATAGGCCCTTTTTACTGGAAATGAGGCATTCCATCTTAGTCCTCACGGGTGACAACGCATCTACATTTTGATTTGTAATAGAGGATAGATGTAGATGTCTATGAGCCGCAGCAACCACTTACCATCAGGTGGACTGTGTGCTCGTTTGTCACCCTTATCATATAAAAAAAACGTAACAACAAAAAGAGTTACAAAAGTATTCATGTGTGGTTGGTTGTCGTGTTTTTTCGTCTTCCAACCGGCAGTAATATAAAATTTTGGACCTTTTCTTTACATCATGAAAATGATGACGATATATCGATATATCGATATTTATCACGCCATATATATCGATGCTGTTTAAAAATATCGATTCGTATATCGACATATTTTTTCCCTTGCCCATCCCTAGTGTCAGATGCGTGTCAGGAAGTTGCGCATGGTTCCGGCATCACTTGAAAAGTATGCAGCACTTCGTCTATCTTTATTTGTAGGTCTGAAGCTTAAGTAACAATACATTGCCGTTTTATATTGAATAATTCAAACTTATTAATTGATATGAATTATGAATATGAAATTAATTTAATCGAAATACTTACCCTCATTATATATATTTTTATATCTCGAGGCAAGATAATTTATTGTGCCTTTGCGATAAAGTTCTAGACTTTATAAAGTCCATGATGTCATTTTGTGTCGCTTCCTGATAACAACATCTTTTTCTTGCAGTAAATTGTCTTAATTCCGGAGGATAAAGTGGTGATAATCAACTTTTAACACCAATTGCGACAACTTAGGTAGTTTACTTAATTAATGGTGCTTAACTTTATACGCTATAATCATTACATCATAATATACAACTAATGATTAGATATTTAAGGGTACATACTTAAACATAGTTTGAGGTGCATAGTTTCTTACAAGTCAGACAAAAACCGTTTTTATGAAGAGGTTGTTTGCACCACTTTTAAGGTATTTTATCACTATATCAGTATAATTTACTGATATAATGATGAAATAAACTTTTGTATGATTATTAAAATTCTTCCATAAGTTTTTTTTAATAGGAGAGGGGGCAAACGAGCATGCGGCTCACCTGATGGTAAGTGACTACCGCCGCCCATGAACAACTGCAACACCAGGGAGGGAATTGCAGATGCGTTGCCGGCCTTTTAAAAAGGAGTACGCTCTTTTCTTGAAGGTCCCCAAGTCGTATCGGTCCGGAATAATCGCTGATGGTAATCGATTCCACAAGGAAGTCGTGCGAGGAAGAAAACATCTTCTAAATCGCACAGTGGTGGACCGCCAATCATCCAGATGGTGTGGATGGTATCGGGAGTTCTGCCGCGATGTGCGTTCGTGAAATTTGGCGGCTGGGATTAATCCGAACAAGTAAGTGTTTATAAGTGTTTTCAAAACGGTAGTGCTGAAAAAATGTTAAACAGGAAAAGCTGTTAGTCTTACCCCACGTTACAATTATAGGTTATATTTTTTGTTTGGTTAAATATCTTAGAAAAACGTTTATTTTACGTTAAATTGATATAAATAACTAAAAGACAATACATATTAGTAGAATGCTATTTACGTTGAGAGCACTTCGATTATTGCTCAATTTTCTGCCGACTTCCAAAAAGGAGACGGTACTTAATTCGAGTGTATGTTTTTTTTTATATGTGTTACCTCATAACTTTGTACTGGGCGAACCGATTTCGATGATTCTTTTTTTATATGAAAGCTGATAGTTCTCGTGTGGTCCCATATGAATTTGATCAAGGTCAGACCAATGGTTATATAGTTATTCCTAAATAAACTATATTGAAGTCGCTTATATTGAAGTCGGCTGTGCAAAATTTTTAATTTTAAATTATTTATTACCAAACAATTTAAATACCCATTAATTCGGCAACTTTGATAAATTGTTTAAACTTCTAAGATTTTTTAATGACATTTTACGCGCATATTTACTTGCAGTAGCAACATTTGTGATTTAAGCCGGGAACTTTTCCGTGTGAACTGTTTTACCGATTAACAGAATTTTGTGAATGTTTATCTAAATACTAAACAGTGATTATTCTTGCCCTGGTGATAGTCTTACCCCACCTCACCTTACAAATTTATATATTCCACTGCTGGGTACCTCTTCTCACCGAGAGAGTTTTAGGGCAGGAATATCGAGAAACTGAAATTGTTAATTGCAGTTTTATGTTTTGAATTACCAAGAGGTCAGTTGTGTAAAATCATCGTGGGGAAAGATCTGCATGTCAGAGGATAAGGGTAACAAACGAGCACACAGTCCACCTGATGGTTTGTGGTTGCTGCGGCCCATAGACATCTACATCTTTTCTCGATTACGAATCAAAATGCAGATGCGTTGTCACCCGTGAGGACTTAGATGTAATGCCTCGTTTCCAGTAAAAAGGGTATCCGGTCATCTACACTCACCATACGAAACACAGCAGCGTTAAGCTGATACTTTACGTTGGTATTCTGTGAGAGCGTGGTCCTTCCCCGGTCGAGCCGACCCATTCGTGCTACAACTGAGCCTACTACTAATATAGCTGCAGCATTGCTCTACCACGTAAAATAAATTAAAAATATTTTAACTTAACTTCTTGATATATTGACCCAAACTCTTCCCCATTTTAAAAATACTTTAAATAAAGAAATGAGGTTTATGCCCAGGCTTACTTACCACAATTTTCATTGATTCATTGATTAATTGATTTATTCAGTACAGCCCATCCAATTACGCGCAGAGCATAAGCCTCCCCTAAATTACCTCGAGCAGGGGAGATATTGACAGGTTCTCGAGTGGCTGCCTCGTACTGGTGGGCGAAGTGTAGGGCGGCCCCCCACTAGATGGATTGACGACCTGGTAAGACACGCAGGAAGTCGATGGATGAAGGTGGCATTCCTTGCGGGAGGCCGAAGTTCAGCAGTGGACTTGTGACATGACAATGATGATGGTCGGGAAGTTGTTGCTGTCCCTCTTCCACCTCATTTCCTTTTGTTGCTAATTACGACAGCCATGAGATGATATCGATTAGTGTATTCTCTTGACAACATTACTATTACAGCCCGAAAGTTCACCACTAACATAGGCATCTTTCATAGAGTTGACAACCGCATTTTTTTAATACTATCGAGTTGTTCTATAGAAGACGCTGCTACTCATCTACCTGTTCAGTTTACCTCTGTCGCCTATAACCACACCATATAATGTCTAATAACCATATGTCGCATATAACGTGATGATATGGAGTAGTGAATTTCTCTACATAATTTTTATAATCTATTTATTCTTTTTTCATCAACATTGTAAGCATAGCGAATCTCAGTTTAGTGTAATTTCACAAATGCGTTTCTTTTGGCTTTTTTTTATTTTGTCTTATCCAAGACTACATCTAAACCAATAACGAAAAATGACTCTAATCTTACTTCACCAGCCTACATTTTCCAAGTCCCGCCATTGCTCAGTTCCCTTGGGAATTATGGCATTTATATCGCATCTCTTCGGTTAGATTGTACCCTGCTACACACTGCTTTCAAGAATATAGAGTTACTTTAAACCAAAAACCGTCATTGCCAAGGAACTGGATTTGTTTGCGATTATGCATCGATCACTGAAAAAAAGAGGTTCTCTAAAAACTGTCGCCAATAGTTTTGACGTAATTGTAGTTGAAATAAATATACATTAATGTAAATTCAATCTTAAATGCATTGCCTAATGGTGTATTCACAAAGCTACGTACAAATTAAAAGTGCACACAAATGTTCGAGTGGGCACTTATTCGGTAAGAAAAATTTTTGTCACTGATTGTGTACATATCTAGTTTTTTATTAGTGATTGTCGATGCCATATAGTCGACAGTCGACCCTATTGCACTTATTATAAGGCGCTTAATATTATGTTTATTGTATAGAGCCATACATTATCGTGCATTCAACCAAACACACAACACAAATACTCGCCAGTCATTCCCCACACCCGACACTCATATTCATTGTCACATTCCCATTTTTATTTCCAACCAAACAAGACACAAGCACAACACCAAGAATAATATAATTGTAAATCTGTAAATTCAGACAAAAAAATTTTTTAGAAGATCTACAATTTCTTTCTTTTGTTCACCGCGAACAGTAATCGATGCTTTTATGATAATAATGTTTGTTTAGCGGTTTTGTCAGTAATTTATGTTTGGCATGCATACATACATATGTACATATTTGTGTTATTACTCTAATGTTTGACATTATCGAATGTAATTATTTTTTGTTTTCTTTCCTCCGTTTGTGTTTCGTGTATGTGTATACCAATGTCATACCGATCTACAGGTCGTCTTGCGTGAAGGTAATGAAAGAGCTAGAAAATTTAACGTTTTTTAGTTTTATCATAATGATTGATTAAAAACATTAATTAAAAGCTTATAAATTTTGTCTACTTTTACTATTGACTTTTAATAATAAAACGATGAAACCAAAACGTCGAAATAAGAGCAATATTGTTTTGTACCTAGTACTACTACTAGGTAATGTCTACACATTAGATATGAATTTACTCAGTAACTTACATGCATACAGTTTTAATACAAACAGTAAAAAGGTACATAAAAACAGCAAAGATAAAAATAAATAGAAGAACACAGACTTGAATCCTTATTGAGGTTGGACTCGCCTGCGAGGATAGGGTGTACGTTATATTTTTATGTTTGAGAAAGATATTATCAAAATAATTAAATAATGGAATGTAAAAGAATGAGAACTTCAGATATTTAGTATGTGTAAGTATATATAATATATAATATTATAATAAGTAAGTACAATTAAACAGATAGAATAAAGATATTAATATTATCTTTTGAATATGTAATGTAGCTATTTTGAACACAAATTCTCATTTCTTCCCTAAGGCTTGAATTCCTCCTACGCTGACGTCGGTCGCGTACGTCTGTCGCGCGTACTAATGTACATTGTGTTCTATATAGCCCCACACTACGACGCTGACGACAGCGGCGCGTAGCCGTAGTTTGCTACATTAGTACGCGCGACCGACTTACGTGACCGACGTCAGCGTAGGAGGAATTCAAGCCTAAGTAAGTAATTTAAGTTAAATCGAATTATTATTTTAAAATTATTATTTTACTTTTATCTTAAAAAGGCTGATGCTCTTCTCAATGTTCAAGTATTTATAAATATGTTACTAGCGCTAAGGAAAGTGTAGTACAACTCCTTAGTAGATGGAGCGACTACCTGGTAAGACACCAAGAAAGGTAATGGATGCAGGTGGAGGTCTTTGATAAGCAGTGGACTTGTGAAGATAGGTGTTTGGAAAGGTGCTCTGATAATTAATTTCTTAATAAATTAAAATAAAATAGATAAAAATAATAAAAAAGTAAAGTAAAGTTGCAGCTTATTTACGTCCCACAGCTGGGCACAGGCCACCTCTCATTTCTGAGAGGGTTTTAGGGCTAGGAAGTGACCGCCGCGCTGCCCCAATGCGTGTTGGCGCACTTCACGTCTTCGAAATATTTTTTTTCATATTTCTCAGACATGCAGGTTTCCTCACGATGTTTTCCTTCACCGCCGGGCACGTGGTAAATCAGCACTTAAAATTGCAATTAACAATTTTATTGGTGCTGGCGGGGATCGAACCCGGGTTGCACGAGTACTGTGAAGCTTACAGCGAGCGCTAACCATCACAGATAAAAATAATGATGATGACTAACTGCTGACCCAGCAGACGTTGTTCCGCCCTTTCCGGTAGGTGGCGTAGTAAATTTCGCTCTGAATTTACTCCGGCCTCTTTCAGTGTAAATATAAAATTTATTTTACTCAACCACAGCCGTGGTAGCTCAGGCTTAACGCTCGCTGTAAATTTCACACTACACGAGCAACCCGGGTCCGATCCCCGCAGGCACCAATGAAATTGTTAATTGCAATTTTAAGTGCTGGTTTACCACGTGCTCGGCGGTGAAGGAAAACATCGTGAGGAAACCTGCATGTCTGAAAAAAATTCGAAGAACATGTGAAGTTCGCCAACACGCGTTGATACCATACGATAAATGAATAATTCATTTATCGTATGGTATCATTATGAATACAAAAAAAAATCCAGTGAAATAACCGGTCAAAACCAATTTTTACTGCGAATAATCGGACAAAGTAGTAAACCGAAAAACTTTAATTTGCTTTTCAATGATGATGACACCACAACCACCATCTGCGTAACAAATAAGTTCACCTTAGTCTCAACTAGCGACATCTAGTGAGCGTAAGAGTGTCAGCCCACAAACCGATTTTGAATCGAAATCCCGAATTAATTTGGAAAATATATTCCAAACTTAACAATGGCAAAATAAAGGACGAACTTTTGAATATAATTATTTAATTGTGATATTGTTTAGTTTACTAAAACGGGTAAAAAATATAACTTTAAATTTTATATCTGCCGGAAAAGTCAACTGTTGAAGTTGCAAACTGACTGTGGTAGTGTCACATAAGATTTTGAGTGAGATAGATTCCTACGGACAGCTTTAGGCCCTTCGCACACGGTGTCGTATCGTAAGCGTATCGTAATACGAGCGTAGGACGAGAGCAATACGAACGCGTACATGTTCAAACAAGTCCGCACACGAAGCGGTGCTGCAGCGAATCGTAGGAGGTGTCTACTGTCATTACGATAGTCGTAGTGCACTGGCGTAAAAAACCACGCGTAAAAAATTTACTGTTCATTAATTTCTTTATAAATTTAACTGAATTTAAATTTTTTTAACTTCTTCCGACTTTTAATTTCAATAGGTATGAATAGGACTGAAAAAGTGATTAAATTCGTGAAACTGGGTGAAGCGTTCCCTTTTCTATATAATCATTCATTAAGTGAATATTCAAGGAAAGATGAAATGGATGAAACTTGGGCAGAAAATATCGTCATAAATATCGTTTTCTACCATCTTACATAATCAAAGAATAAAAAATTCTTTTCATCTAAAGAGAAAGTAAGATAATCTATAAATTCACCCAACACATCTGGTACCGTGGACACCATGATTTCAACTGAGATCTTAGAAAACGATACGTCTACGCAACGATTCGTTTGTAGAACACTGCGGGTCTCGTACGCGTTGCGTCGTAACGATACGCTTACGACACGACTACGCTTACGACTCGTGTGCGA
The DNA here is from genome assembly GCA_033319125.1 of Parnassius glacialis. NCBI lineage: Eukaryota > Metazoa > Arthropoda > Insecta > Lepidoptera > Papilionidae > Parnassius > Parnassius glacialis. The sequence goes on from JAVANC010000025.1 coordinate 7,065,453, forward strand.
AGGGCCTTACGCTACATCGTTGGAGCCACACGCAAGTGTGAGTGACGATCTAAGGGCAAATCTCATCCGACATTATTTCGATGATTAGATACATCAGTCTGAATGAGATTATAATCCAGCGCCTTAAAATGTGCATGGCTCTGGGCGAGGTGGCATTATAGCGGAGCTAAAAGCGGGGGAAAAACCGGTCCTTTAAGTCCTTCAGAAGTATTTCAGTTCTGCCCTCCATGGTACACCGGAGGTGTGGAGTAAAAGTGCGGTGGGTTTGGTCTTCAAGGATTTCTCCTAGGCCATGTCTACGTGCTGTATTCTAGAGTTATTACAAATCGCCTCGCACTTTACTAGACGACTTCCAGCCAGTGAACATGCTGGTTTCTGAAAAGATTTTAGTACCGCACGCCACATACGTACTCTTCGGCAAAGACTGAAGAACACAACCTTTACACTTTATTTCGCATAAGTGCACTTTATGTTACGATGGGGGATGTTATAGACACTTAGCGATACCAAATCGACTGTCGGTATATCGAAATGTTGAACTGTTTGTACAGTAAGGCTACGATGGCTATCCGAGAACTGAACCAGGATACGAAACCTATTCAACTGCATAGAGATGTAATTAAAACAGGCTAACACCATAAATTATCAACTCATCCCGCCACACTACGTACGCGCTTTGTTGTTAAGTACGACATACCGAAAAAAAATTATGGCATTGCTTGGGGATGCCATTAGTCAGCAGTGGACCTGAGATGAGCTGCAATTATGAAGATTAAGATGACCATGGCCTAATATATCGAGTACAGATTGTGTAATTTTCTTTAGCACAAACTAACTTATTAATATTGTTAGTTGGAGTAATTTTCTCCTTAAATATGAATGCTATAAACCGAGACAAAACAAATATATTGTTTGAATATGAACTCAATCAGTCAAGATGTTCAGAAATTACACGATCACTAACAGACGCACCAAGTATTATATATATAAAGATTTTCGATCACAAAGATTGCCGTTGTACGCGACCGTGTTTCTCCGAACACTCAGAGATAAGTACAGTGAAAAGAAATTGAAGTAATATCGCCAGTTGTTGCTTGTTTGTGGATAAACATTAGCTGTACTCTACAATTTCCAAGATGAGTTGCGTAGTTTCTCGTAGCATTCTTACTTTATTTAAGAAAAGTAGTAGATGTTTTTTCTTGAAATACACTTCTTTGCCAACCTAATTAATAATCCATTGACATAATTAGTTGTTAGGTTAGTTAGATGTTGTTAGGTTAGTTAATAAGCCACGCGGCAGCTTTTGCTGTCGCACGGATGGGCCGGCTCGAACCGGGGTGGTACCACGACCTCACAGAATACCAGCGTGAAGTAGAGGTTTACCTCTGCGTTTCGCTTGGTGAGTGCAGGTGGCCGGAGGCCCTTTTTTACTGGAAATGAGGCATTCCATCTTAGTCCTCACGGGTGACAACGCATCTGCATTTTGATTCGCAAACGAGGATAGATGTAGATGTCTATGGGCCGCAGCAACCACTTACCATCAGGTGGACTGTGTGCTCGTTTGTCACCCTCATCCTATAAAAAATAACTTGAGACAGATGGACCCTTAAGTAGGGATTGAATAAATTAACCGTCTTGGTATTACATGGATCTCACAACTTTTTATGGTATAAGAACTGAGTTGCGAGACTTCTTTTTTTACAAGTTATGTTTTTGATATTTTGATTGTTTAACTATTGTGTCGTATTCGCGGCTAGGAAAGTTGTTAAAAATAAATAAATTTTACGTGACATAAAATTGTCAAATTGATGATCGCTTTTATAAAATTTCTCCGGTGTACGTAAAACTTCAGGTTAGATTTCATCTCACATATCAAATTACACTAGGGAACAATATTTCCAAAAAAAATTGCCATAAAATTTTCGTAATACAAGAGATTTGCAGAAATGCTCGAAGATATGCGACGTGTCTGTCTATTGAATTTTATTGCTTTTATCACACTTTTATGGTTGGACCTTTCAATGTTATTTTGGTAGCTAAGCGAACCCCGGAATTTCTAAAAGAAAACTATAGTAAATAGACAATTTAAAAATTTAAATTGATCTAAAATTTATAATTTGATCTGGTTCTTAACAAAGTCGTTTTCGAGGTATTGGAGCAATTTGACAGACGCGGTTACTTACGATTGATTTATTTCACCGCCGAGCACCGATTCGTTGGCGCCGGCGGAGTTCGAACCCGGGTATAATAGAAAGAAAGAAATTTTTATTTGCCCGGTTTCAAAAGTTCCTAGTTATCTTCCCATTAGCTATTGATTCAATAAAGTTATCTATAGGATAATCGTCGGTTAACTGTCACTGCGTTTTTGAATACGCAACGAATCGTTCAACAACTATGAAACCATTAACAAGTACCATAATTTGCCGCTAGATGGGTCTGTTTAAGACATCGAGTCTAAAATTGTTTTTTTAATTTCAATTCTTCATTTATAATAGTATTATTTATAAAATATATTTTTGAGGCTAAATAAGAGGATATGCACTGTCTTAGTAATAAAATATGATAATTCCATATTTATCAGAAACTCTATGAATGACATCATTGTATTGTCAAATTGTTAAAAAAGAAAACATCAAACTCATTGCTTTTATTCAAGTCTATGTTTTATTCGAAAGTGGTTTTATTTTTCATAACTTTCTGATTTTAAGTTTAGTGGTATATACTATCGTTTTTACATTATCCAAAACATTATGGAATCTGGAAAACGTAGTAAAAATTTTTCTGAGAGAAGAATACTCGTATTCATTGCCCTTCTATTAATAATTATTTTATCTTATATTTAGCGCCCATGGCAATTTATTTTAATAATAACACGTTATAACCTAAAATTTAATGTAGTTTGCTTGAAATCAAACGTCAAATAAAGTTATAGAACCAATAAACGGCACATATTGGTCAGTTAAATTAAACTTAGCTTAAACGGAGTTTATCTTACATTACGATGTTCGGAAACGCACTTTCACAAGTTATCGAACCAATAGCGCTAACGAATAGATAAACTGCCGATAAAAGTACCTCAGAAACCGAGCATAGAAACATAAAATTCGTACAAATTACAAAAAAAAATAGAATAAGAATAGGATGACAAACGAGCACACAGTCCACCTCATCAAAATCAAAATGCAGATGCGTTGACACTCCTGAGGACTAAAATAGAGTGCCTCATATCCAGTAAAAAGGATCTCCGATTATTGATAGAATCAGGCGTTACTTTGCGGAAATCCGTTATAATGGGGTTGTTATAAATTAATTTGCTTAATTCCGCGTAAAGAAAAAAAAATGATGTGTCCTGTCCAGTTTTAAGGGGGATTCAATATAAATTATTAAGGATAACTCAAACACTATTTGTCAGATCTTGATCAAATTTATATAAGACTACATGAGAAGAAACAGCTTTAAAATAAAAAAAAGAATCCTTGAAAACAGTTCACCAAGGAAAAAGTTATGAGGTATAAATAACATACAGTCGATTTGACTACCTCCTCCCTTTTAAAGTCGGTAAAATAGCATCCCTCCACAGTGATAATCTGGTTATGTAGTGCCGTGGTACTAGTTTTCAGTGGGGATCTTAATAGACTCACGAACAACCGGACATTAATGTAAAAAAGCACTTAAACTAATTTAAAACAAAAAAATATAAGTAAATAATAATTATAATAAACGCAGAAACATTATTTTTTTTCAAATTATATTGTTATGTAATTGAAAAAAAATATACGTCTAGGATGTAAAATCAAAGTCTTGGACTTGCAACTATTTATAGTTTTTGAGGCGTTGTATTCATTTTTTGGTAATATACTCGTACGATCGAACTGGCGAACAGTATCAAGTAATAAGAAATTTATCCTTTAAAGTACACTTCACATGCAGACACATTATCTTGAAGTTCACATCACCATCGGAGCATTTATTTCACCGTTTCCACTAAAAATTCATAATATGTGCAGACATTTAAACAAAATCGCACCACTTTTATATATCAAAATCCACTGCAAACCGTTATTTGAACAATAATACACGGGCAGCAATCCACCAGCCGTCAAATTCTCGCCGCCTAGATCCAAGATGTTGTATTATGCATGGAGTATATCAAAGATGTACATTATTAGAGGCACGTAACGATCAATACCAAATGATGATTTGGTATTGATCGTTACGTGCATGATTTCGTTTCGTTACGTGATTGATTTCTATAATTTTTAACTTACGTAAATTAAAAAAATAAGTAATACAGAAAATCAACTGTATAAGCATAAATATAAGAACATACACACTTTATATTTAACAGAAGTATTATTTACATTATGACAGCCCTAGATTCGACAAGAATCTAAAGTTAGGCTGCTAGCGTACTGTGAAATTTACAGCAAATTCTCATAGCCCAATTAACGCAAAATAAAAGAAAAATAACAACGTACACTCGTCCCACACCTGGATACAGACCTTTCACTTCTAAAAGGGTTTTCCATTGATTTCTTGCATCTCTAACCAGGTCGTCACTTCATATAAAACGCTTTGCATTTACGAGTACGCCACTCTACGAGACTGCCACTCGAGAACCTTTTTTCGTTATCGGTTGTTGGTTCCTCGAGCTATGTGGCTGGCCCATTGCTACTTCAGCTTAGCTTAGAGAGATGCAATTGTTTCAAAATGGTGACGACGAGCAGCGTCAAGGTCGTTGTCGTCAAACAAGACTATTACTTCGACCGCCAAATAACCTGCCAAGCTTTGCAATTACGATTACGCTTTTAAAATACTCCCTACTAACGGAGTAGCATCTCGCACAACAGTAGTTTTGATGAAGAAGGAAACAGTGGATAAAAACGGGTAAAAGTTTTCGTTTTTATTACGTCAGTTTTTACACCAAAATTGCCTACAAGAAAGTCACTTTCGTAGCGAGCAGTAATGAGGCTGCTTCACCAAATAACAAAATGGTTTATTTTTTTTTCATTTATAAAAACATTACCCCCACACTAGGATTTTCTCCTGTATCGTGGAGGCAGTTTACAAACACAAATTGCACAAGGACAAACATCCACACCCGGAACAATTATTTGTAGGCCATACAAATACTTGTTCCGTGCGGGATTCGAACCCGCGGCCCCTAGCGCAGTAACTCATTGCTAAGCCACTGCGCCACGGAGCCGTATTAACCAACTTCCGAAAAAGAGGAGGTTATTGATTCGGCTCTATTTTATTATTTTAAGTGTATAATTGCAGGATGTGAAGCATTCCATCTTACAGGTGACAACGCAGCTGCAGCTTACTTAGGTTAAAGTTAGCTGCAGATATCCATGGACTTCAGTAGCTACTTACCATCAGGACTGTAAGTCTTTTCAATTTTATAGAAATTAAAAAAAAAAATTTACACGAGATCCTCGAGGTCAGTTTTTTTATCGGATGATTATACTCGTAAATGTTCTATATAGGTTAGAACCATTAATATTAAAGTCTATTTATATTTTTAAAATTATCCGTTTACTGTAAAATGTTCTCGTTATTATTTTAGAGGGCTTAAAGCTCTTTCCCGTTCCCACTTATCAAGCTCATCCCGGGTCTTAAGCGGCAAAGTGTCAAGGATCAATTACCGTTTAAAGCTAGATAAGTCACGGACTCGATGTACGTTGTTTTAACTTGTTTGTCACTTACTGACTTTACTTTATAATGATTAACTTTATCACTTTGTAATGATTAATTTTTGTTACCATTATAGGATAGGGGGAACATATTATGCCAAATATTTTGACTGCCTTATTGGTCTAGTGGTCATTAGCACGGTTGCTGATCATGTCGTCCCGGGTTCGAATCTCGAGTCAGGTTTTTCAGTCAAGAAACACTTAGTAGCAGCCTGTAGTCTGGAAATTGGTAGTGTTTTACTTCTGAGCCTTAGAAAGGGCGTAAAGCCGTGGATGCGCCTGATTTCTCTTCGATCGCGTCCTATTGCCGTCCAATGAAAATACAAAACTGCATATACGCGGTCGTGGCGTTGCACTTACATCGACCTTGTAATATTTTGTTTGCTTTAACAAAATGCATGCATAACACGACAGTAACCTAACGGTCTGGATCGCGAACTAAAAAGGCCGTGGTTTCGAATCCACCATTCGACTACTGTCGTGAACACTCCTAACACAAACGTTATAAGCTTGCCATGAGTGGCTGATGGGAATATTATCAGCAACAGCAGCATTAGCATTCCCAGTATTTTTAATTCAAAACAATTAAAAAGTTAATGTATAAGAAGTTGCCATTTATTAAATACCGAGTCCAAGGACGGGTAGCGTCAAAAGTTGCCATGCGTAGCACGTTATCCTGTCTTCCGCAAATATGCATGATGCATATTGCAGGTCTCGGGCCTCGGGGCTGACCCCATTGCCCGGAATCTCCTCGCGGTGCATTACTATGCACCGGTCGTGGGAGCCGTTATGGCATTGTTGGGTTAACGCAGCGACTCGGGTTTGATTCCCCGGTCGCTGTGAGTTGGTTGTCCGGTATTGTCAATAATCAGTGTGGCTGGCGGCTAATGCCGCCAGGCGTCTGGGTTGGCCTATCTGCGGCATTGTGGGTTGTTACTCGACTCTCTAATCTCTATAGAGAGGAGTTCTCTTGGTAGAGGTCGCCCGTCCGGTGGCCGAGCGTGTAAAGGAGCAAAGTTCTGAAGGTGCTCGTGTGGCCCGTTATCAGCGCGGTCGAACATACCGCGTGCTAATCGGGCCACAAATTCCTTGATGGTCTCCACCTTGAGGTTGGCCGCGATGACGTCATTCCGGACGTAGCGACCTGCATCGACGATGGTCCGTAGGGATAGGTTTTGCTGAACCTGCAGCCGCTGCCTCTGCCGTTCGCTCAGGAGTGCGTACCAGGCCGGCGCGGCGTAGGTGATCTTCGTCCTGATATAGAGCTTGTAGATTTTCAGCTTCGTTTTCAGCGGCAGCTTGGATGCCAGGACTGGACGGAGCATCGCCCGCGCACATCTGGCATTGCGGACGACGATGTCGACGTGCGCGGTCATGCGCAACATCCTGTCGATCCGGCATCCAAGGTAGGTCACGGCCTTCTCGTACGCAATCTCCTGGCCTTTGAGCGTCAACGGGGGCGGGAGGTTCCGGTAGCGGCGGGTGAGGAGGGCGGCCGTTTTCCCAACATTCACAGCCATCCTCCACTCATCCAGCCACGGTGGCAGCAGGTCCAGCAGTCGCTGCATCTTGGTGACGGCGAGATGGGGGCTTCTGGACGAGGTGAAGTAGGCGCTGTCGTCCGCATACAGCGCCAGCTCTACGTCGTCCTCCCATTCTCGTAGGTGTCCTTCCAATGTAGGGATGTCATTAGTATAAGCCGCGTACAGGATCGGCGAAAGACAGCTGCCCTGTGGTACGCCAGCTCTAATGGGTTTTACTGCGGATTCAGCGTCTTCGACACAGACGTAGAAGCTCCGGTCGGCTAGAAACGACGCCACTAGCCGCAGCATAGCCGGAGGGACACTCGTCTGTTGTATCATCTTATAGAGTAAACCAGAGTGCCACACCCTGTCGAACGCCTTCTCGATATCGAGGAAGACGCCCAACGATGTGCGTTCTCGGTTGTATTCCGCCGCCAAGTAGTGCAGCACTCTGGTTAGCTGTGTTGCTGCAGAGTGTCCCCTCCTAAATCCATGTTGGTCCGCCCTCAGTTGGATACACGGGCGGACTCTTCTCAGGGTGATCCTTTCAAATAGTTTGGCTATGTGCGGTAGCAGCGTTATAGGTCTGTAACTAGCTGCTCTACGCCTGTCCTTCCCGGGTTTAGGCAGAACTATGACTTTGCCTTTCTTCCAGTCCTCCGGGAAGTGTGAAGTCCGCAGTATGCCATTGTAGAGTCGTCCTAGCTCTATGGGGCAGCTGTCGGAGTGCAGCGTTCGTAATCCGGTCGTGCCTCGGCGCCTTCCTCGGTTGCAGGCGGGCAATCGTCCTCCGCATTTCAGCGGGGGAGACAAACCAGTCTCCTGCAAGCGGTGGCGCGGGCGACGACAGGAACTCCCGTACGCGGCTCTCCTTTTGGGCATGAAGCTCCATGTACTCCGCACTTGCTGGGTTCGGCATAAATTGCTCCTCGAAGTGCTCGACTAGGATATACGCTCTACCTTTGGCCTCGTAACAACGCCCGCCCGCGCTGTTGGTCAGCGGGCAGACGGGGGGTCTGGTCTTGGTTAGCTGTCGGTTCAATTGATAGAGCGACGCTTCCTGGTCTTCAGCCATCCATATGCGCCGCTCCCAGGCCCTTCCTCTATAGGCCTGTATTGCAACCGACAGCTCATCCGTCAATGCATTCAACTTGCTTTTTATACGTGGGCAGCGCGTACGCGCCCAGAGTTTCCTCAACGCTCGCTTATGATTGAGCTGCACACGTAGTTCCTGTGGCAGCTCTTCTCTCCGATGAGTTAGAGGGACGATCGTAGAGGCCGCGTTGAGGGCTTCTTGGATGTTTCTTGTTATGTTGGCAGCAGCGGTCTCTACGTCGTCCGCCGAGGTGATCAGGTTGCATACTGGAGGCCTCTCTTGCAGGAATTGCTGGTAGAGCCTCCAGTTGATCTTGGTGGTAAACACTCTGGGCAACGTAGTCACTGCCTTGAGGCCAAGGGTTATCAGAATCGGGAGGTGCTGAGACATCAGGTCATACAGCACCTCTACCACTACCGGGTAGTTGACGTTCCTAGCGAGCACGATGTCCAACACATCCGGACACTTCCTGTGATCAGTAGGAACGTGCGTTGGTTCCTCGGGACCTAAAACGTCGTAGTTGTTATCTTCCGCATCTTGGTATAGCTCACGACCCGGCGGGTTGATCAGTCTCGATCCCCACGCCGGATGTTTTGCGTTTAGGTCCCCCGCGATGATGGTTGGTGCTGATCCTTCCATTATCGTCCGGATGTCTGAGGAGTGAAATGGAGTCCCTGGCGGGCGGTATGCAGCGAAGATCCTCAGTTCCTCGCCCGCCGCCTCCATTTTTATGCCGATGGAGCGCGTCGTATGGTATGACGGTAATCCGAGCTCTAGGTGGACGATGTCCTTTCTCACTAGAACCGCCGTGCCTCTGTAGGCGGTTCCTAGAGCGTTGACTTCGTCCCTCCTGTAAATGTGGTAGTTGGGCATCTTGAAGTGCATAGATGGCCTCAACTTGGTCTCCCCCAGCAAGAAGACATGTATGTCCTGTTGTTGGGCTGTAGTGCGGAGTTCATGGAGCTTATGCTGGATACCGTCCGGGTTCAAGTAAAGCAAGCGCAGGTTGGTGTCACTCGCCTCTGTAGTGCCGAGCCAGTAGTACGGTCAGCGCTCTCATCACTGCTGTAATGGGGTCGGTGCCGGTACTGATGTCTGCCAGTACCTGGCTGCCGACCTCAATAGCGATGCCCACCAGCCTCATGATTGCGTCCATGGTGGTGGTAGAGTCGGCGGTTGGTTGTCTTGGTGTTGATGTTGGCACTGGTCTCGGCTGGGCGTAGGTTTCTCTCCTTAAGGTAGAGCGCGCTCTATGTGTAGAGCGGGCTCTATTTTCTGATAGAGCCCTTTCTGGCGCTCTACCTTCTGTGGCGGTCCTCTTGCTTGCCTGCGCTTGCGAGGCTATCATAACTGCTGGTGTCGGGGTAGAGGTAGCTGCCTGAGGAGGTGGCTGTACCTTCTTCTTCTTCCTCCCCCGCTTCTTCTTTTTAGGAGGCTGACGCTCTATGGCGTCGTTAGCGGGGGGCTGTAGAGTCGCCCCGGTGGTTGCTCTTCCAGCTGTTTCCACCGTTCTTATAGGTGCTTGTGTTGCCGGTGGTGCGGTTGCGGGTGGGGGGGGCCTTTTTTTTTGCCTCCCTCTCCCCCTGATGGTTGCCCATCCGTCTTCGTTGATTTCCACCCTGGGGCGACTCGCTGGGATCCTCTGCGGTGCTTCCGGCAGTAGTCCCGGCAGAGTGATCCCTTGTTTTCTCGCAATCCTCCTCAGGACTGGGCAGCGTCGATCATTTGCGGTGTGGTCTTTAGCGCAGTTTGCGCACGTAGGTGGTTCGTCTCTACCCCGTGGGCAATTGCTCGCAATGTGTTCCCCAGCACAGCGGACACATTTGACGGGCCTATGGCAGTTGGCAGATGCGTGGCCAAAGGCCTGGCAGCGGTGGCACTGAGCCGGTCCCACTCTTCCTTGCCAGGCCTCTATGACTACTCCTTTCATGAAAAGGAGCTCGTCGACTGCGTAGAGTTCGTTAAGTTTCTCCAGGTTTAGGTGCTCCAGCTGTGCGTAGTAGAGGCACCCAGGTCTGCCTCTACGGGGCGGGATTGCTCTCACGTATGTTACGGGGAATCCCTTTGCCCTGATAGCCTCAGTTATCTGGACGGTATCCGTGCCCACTGGCAGCCCCCGGATGCCCACTTTAGTGTGCTTCTCCTCCGTCGGGGTGTAGCAGTACCAGGACAGCGCTGGTACTTTCTCCGTGAGCTCAATGAGGTATTTTTGTACCGCCCGGAATTCTTCCGGGCTTTGTGGGGTGAATCGTACACCCTTCCCGAACGGACGGGCGTTAGGAGGGTGTCCCAATTTTTTATTCAAGATCTCGAAGTGCCTCGTCCAGTCCGGGAGGCACTCTGCCACAATCGGTGGGTATCGCGCCTTCTCTTCCTCCTTCTGTGGTTTGAGGGGTGTTGGCTGCCTGTGGTACTGCTGGCATCGCTGCCAGTTGGGCGTAGCTGGTGGTGGGCCTTTGACCATCATCGTGTGGCAGGCCCGATGGGTTGGTGGACGTCGACGGCTGTCCGGCGGTCGCTATGGTAGCGTATGATGTTGAGTCCCAACCGTGGGACTCCTCTCCTCCCTGCTCGAACTCGGTCGCGTCCATGCTCCTGCGGCCGGGTGAGGTGGGGGGGGTTGGCTTCAGTGGTGATGGCGACTTGGGCGGCGACTTGTGCGCCCTAATTACTTCCTTCACAGTTGGGACTCTTTCATCATCTTCCGACTCCGCCGAGGACGATGATGACGATGATGATCCATGTTCAGTAGGTGATGATTCGACGCACTGCCTTTTTTCAAAGAGCGATGCGTCGGTCTCCGGAGGTGTATGCCTGCGCGCCGATTTCCTTGCCCGCTGCGGTAGGGGCGTCGGTTCCAGCCCACTCGTGCACTCAGACACGGTGGGCGTGAGCGCGGCGCTCGTCGCGGGATCCTCCTTATTCGGCGAGGCTGGTTTCCGCATGGGGATCTGGCTAAAGGAGCTGACGATCCTCGATCTTCCCGGGTTCGACAGGTCCCTCACTAGTAGCGGACGATCTAAAACCCCAGGGCGGTCCGGGGGTTTCCTAACGCGCGGGGGTGGGGGGGGGGGCTCCCCTCTCCCCTTGCCTGACATTGTTACGAGTTACAACTGTTTTGTAGGTGTGATTGCAGGTGCCTATCTGATAAACCGTTCCTAACGTGGCAGGTGACGCAAGCGACGCGCGACGTTCGAAACGGACGGAAGCGAAGATGGGAGGCCGCAACGCTTAGGCGCACTGCCTACCCCTTTCCTCAGGAAAGGGTTGGGGGAAGTGCTATGTGAGCACTCGCGAACGCGACTGGGCACAAAAGGCACGGAACGCTCTTGAGTGCCAAGAATCTGCCTAAGGGCCGGTGACCTCGACGCCTCGCGGAGTATGCGGACTCGACGCTTAGCGGAGTATGTCGTACCGGCAGTTATTTGGGACCACTGTATAATCCACAAATAACTTCACTTAGGAGACCCTTGGTCACACGTAGCAATGAGGGTTATTATAATTAATAGAATCGGGCGTTACTTTGCAGAAGTCCATTATATTAAAGTTGGTAAAAAATTACATCCGCTCGGAGCGGATGTACGCGAAGTAATTTTTTATTTAATAAGATTTTATATTAACTTTAATAAGAGTTAATATTCTTACACTCAACAGATGTCGGTGTCGATAGTTGAGACTAAGGTGAACTTATTTCTTACCTACACAGATAGTCTTACATTGTCATCATCATTGAAAAGTTAAGTTTTAAATAAAAGTTTTCAGTGCCATATTCTTTACTTTTCACACATTTTTATTGAAAGGAAAACTTGTTCATAATTGTTATGATTTGTTGTGAAATGAAACGAAAACCGACACTAAAAAGAGACATATACATTTATAGGATTTAAGCTGAACGCACATTTGTCCGCGCCGTACGCGCCGAATTTTGCTGATGGGCTCGCACATTTGCACGTACGCACCATCCGCGCCGTACGCAAATATTTTGGGTTGCCAACAACTCTTGCAGTTTTTTCCAACCACTGGTGTGAAACGGTACATTAGATAGATTAGATTGAAGATATTTATCGCTCGGAGTCACTATGGAAAAAATATTGTATTAGCCTGCTTATTGGCAGAGGAAAAAGAAAACAAAATTCGAAGAAAAAGAATATTCTGGAATTATAGTATTAATTTAAAAAGGCAATTGTATGGAGAGAATTATACTTTATTTAAAGACTTGTCATATGATGATAAAGATTTTTTAGCTATTTGCATTTAACACACAAGAAATTTGAAGAATTGTTACATGTATTAAAACCAGTGAGGTAGCGTGCCTTAGAGGGGCCGTGTATCAAAAATTTGTCGGGGGGCCCAAATGAAGGGTAAAGATTTTTCACAAAAGGAACAAAACTCTCGCATTGAATTAAAATAATTATATATTGATTATAAGTTATTACTTATAATTAATACTCCTAAGAACTAAGCTAGCCAAACAATTCAAACCAACATCCTATCCCATAGAAGTCCTTACAAGTTTTGCTTATACCTACACTCTCTGCGGCCCCGTATCATTGATACGACTGATATGGCTGTAGCTACGCCCCTGATTAAAACCATATCTTTCTATAGAAAACTCAAGATTTAGAAGGCCAATTGAACTAGGGGAAAGATTTGTTGTATGTTTGAGGTAAGTATTTTTATTGATAATTAAGTGGTCAGGTATTATTGTGTTTTTGAATTAAAATTCACTACCTATTTTTTAATGTATTTACTTAATTTATCACTAAGTATTCATTTCACAACATTTTTCTACCAACCTCTAACAGCAGTGAACACTTAACAATTTAAAAATATAATTCGAAACAAAAGTCGAATCCACTAAAATCCACTAATTTGGCAATATTAGACAACACTAAGTATCATCATCAAGACGTCATCAGCATTCGTCTTCGATATCGCATACCTACCGCATTTTATAAAATTCGGCGCGTACGGTGCGGCTGTAATTTGCGAGGTTTCATATGATTTCATACAACGAATTCTAAAATCCGGCGCGTACGGCGCGTACGGCTCGGACAAATGTGCGTTCAGTCTATTTCACGTTGCATCTTGAGAATCAATCAACTTTTGTTCGAGAAAATTACTTTACTTATAGAATTAAGGTAGATGGTGTTATTACAAAGTAATTTTACTCGGAAAGATAATATTCTTTTGATTTATTATACTAAAATTTGGGCTCTACATGTCAAAAAATAAAGTTTTTTTTAACATTTATTTGCTATAAAATTAAATAGGGTTGTTATAAATTAATTTGCTTGATTCCGCGTAAAGAGGCTGGCCGCTAAGTGACTTACTACGTGACTTAGCGGCCAGCCTCCGCAGAGTCTACTTCACCTGAGGATGCCTCGTGTAGAGGCGAAACACGTGTCGTATTTTCGAGAGTAGTGTGTCGTGCCTAGTGTGGTCGTGCTGGGGATGGTGGTGCTGGGATTGACAGCGACGGGTATAGTGCGCGCGGTTGAGGGAGGGTGGGAGGTCCCCTTAAAGCTGGGAAGGCACATCATTTTCTTTCTTTACGCGGAATTAAAATATTGAGCAACTTAATAACTTAAATGTACTCAAAATTGTCTTGTTCACACTGCCTTATATACAGGGATTGCCACAGGAAAATAATTTAAGACATAATTTAAATATACAAATGCATAATTTAATATGTAATAATAATTTAAATTTGACATATAATTGTAATGATAATAATGACAAATTTCATGTAATTGACATAAATAATTTAATAAAAAGGTTTTGGACAAAAGATAGGTATTACCTATCCAAATATAATTTAAGACTGATAGCAAATGTGCTATCTTATTATTTACTTTTTAACTCAGCCAAGTTTTTGGCTACCAAGACTGCTTTTATTGGGCAGGATAATTATTTGACAATTAATTTCGAATCAGTTCTAACTAATTTAAATTAGTAAATGCGACAATAGAGGCAATCTCTAGCAATAATGAGAGTTTAATTAACTTTGAATGTAGCCCACAAACAAGTAATAAAAATTGTTTACACCTGGTGCATCAAAATATACAAGGCATGATGGGCAAAGAATTAGAAGTTGAATTGTTTTTAAATAGTAACAACATACATATCCTCTGTATTACTGAACATTGGCTAAAAGATTATAATTTCATGTTTAACTTCAGAAATCACCAGGTGGTCAGTTCCTTCAATAGAGAAAAAAGTTTACGTGGTGGCTCCTTAATACTAGCAGATAAATAATTATTATATAAAGAACGTAAGGATATAGTGAGCCTCTCTGTTGAGCGAACTGTAGAAATGGCTTGTGTCGAGCTCGAGCACCTCATTGTTGTAAGTGTTTACAGACCCATGTGCTACTTATGACTATTTTGAAAGGATTGTGGAAGAAGTTTTGCTCAAACTTAGTAAACAGAACCAGTCTGTTGTAATATGTGGAGACTTTGAAACTTCTTCCATTAGTATTAAGTTTAGCTCATTGTTTAAATCGTATAATCTTGTTAATTTATTCTTAGAACCAACACGTATTGCTGGGCCTAGTGCGACCTGTATAGATAATATTTTTACAGATGTTAAGCCCTTGCATAAATCAATTATTCAAAATTTAAGTTCAGATCACTGTGGACAGTTGGTTTCATTGCCTTACATACACAAGAAACAGAAAAATAAGAAAGTTGTGTTTGTTCCAATAAATGAACATCGCTTGGAGAGCTTTAGAAGTAATATAATAAAAAGACTTCCATCACTTTCATTTAAAAACAGTGCTAATTATTTGTATGGTACGTTATTTAAAATTATAACTTGTGAATTTAGTAGGATATTTACTTCTAAAACTTCCTCTTTTAACAGTTGCAAATCATTTAATGAATGGGCGACAGTAGGAATTTATAAGAGTAGGCGAAGGTTATACGAGCTTTATAATGAAAGATAATTTAATAGTAGTGTTATATTTAGAGATTATGTAAAAACATATTCTTAAATATTTAAAAAAGTGTGCGCCACAGCTAAGGCTTTACATTTAAGTAACAAAATTAAAACTGCATCAAACAAAATTAAAATGACCTGGAGAATAATAAATAGTGAAACGGGCAAGGTCAAACCGCGCAACTCGGATTTTCAATTGAATATTAACAATAATTTAACCCGATCTGATCAAGAAGTTGCTATGGCTTTTGAGAAACATTTTACTGATGTTCCTTTTTTGACAACTAAATCATTAAACTCTTCTCCTACTGTCGCCGAATCATTGCTCAAACAAAATGTAAAGGCTTGTTCAAATACTTTTAAATTCCATAGAGTACTGCTAAAAGATATCGTTAAATATTTTAAAATTATTGATGTTAAGAAAACGGCAGATTTATGGGGGATTTCCGTTAAAGTTATTTTATCTATAATAGATATAATAGCACCTTATCTAGCCACTATATTTAATACAAGCGTCGAATCTGGTGTGTTTCCTGATTTAATGAAACTCAGTAAAGTCATACCTTTATTTAAATCTGGTAGTACATTAGACCCCGCCAATTTTAGACCAATTTCTGTACTACCAACATTTAGTAAAATTTTTTAAAAAATAATTTTAGATCAAATGTTAAGTTTCTTTAATATTAATAAATTGCTACATAGAAATCAATTCGGTTTTACAAGGGGTCGCTCAACAACTGACGCTGGAGTTGAGCTTATTAAACATATTTTTGTGCATGGGAGAATTCAGAGGATGCTTTGGGTATATTTTGTGACCTTTCCAAGGCCTTCGACTGCGTTCACCATGAGACATTAATCAGGAAGCTACAGTACTATGGTGTCAAGAACACAGCGCTTAAACTTATAATTTCATATTTAAGTAATAGAATGCAGAAAGTTATTATCAATGGTAAAAGTTCTTCCGGCTCATCTGTACTAATGGGTGTCCCTCAGGGCTCAATTCTCGGCCCATTCCTGTTTCTAGTGTATATTAATGACTTACCTTCTATTGTAGAGGATAATCATGATATAGTATTATTTGCTGATGATACTTCTTTGATTTTTAAACTTAAACGTCAATCATTTAAATGTGACGAAGTGAATAATGCTATATCAAAATTAGTGCATTGGTTTAACGTTAATAATTTACATTTAAACGGAAATAAAACTAAATGTATTAAATTTACAACAACGAATATTAGAAATCTGAGTACCAATGTGTTTTTAAATGGGGAAGAACTGAGCCCTGTTGAATCCACTGTTTTTCTTGGCATCACTCTCGACGCAAAGCTTCAGTGGGACCCCCATATATCCAAACTAGCAAGCAGACTAAGTTCTGCAGCCTATGCTGTAAAAAAGATTAGAGGTCTCACTAGTGTCGAGACAGCTAGATTAGTTTATTTCAGTTATTTCCATAGCATAATGTCTTATGGGATTTTGTTATGGGGAAATGCGGCTGATTCAGAAACTATTTTTGTTTTACAGAAGAGGGCCATTAGAGCTATTTACAACCTAAAACTGAGAGAGTCTCTTTGAGATAAATTTAAAGAAATAAATATATTAACTTTGGCCTCTCAATATATTTACGAAAATTTAATGTATGTTCACAAAAACAAAGGTAGTTTTAGTAAAAAAAGTGATGTGCATTCTGTAAACACTAGGAACAAACACAAGCTAGTGATACCAGTTTCTCGACTCCACAGAGTCAGTAATTCATTCTTGGGGCAATGTATACGCTATTACAACAAGGTCCCGGAAAGTGTACAGGCTCTCTCCATTAGCAAGTTTAAATGTTTTGTTAAGTTGAAACTGTATAAAAAGGGTTATTATAGTATAAATGAATACATGGTTGATAATAACCCCTGGGAATGAGGTGATCGCTTCCAAGCTGTTTCTAAAATAAATTTTGTACTTATATAGTTAGTACAACCATTACTGTAAAATTTGCTTTAAAAAAAAGTCCCGCTGGGTTTCTTGCTGGTTCTTCCCAGGACAGAGGTTTTTTTTCGAACCAGTGGTAAAGTAAAAAATGACTTTCAATAAGAATTACACATGTGTTCTATATTGAATAAAAAATTATTCTATTCTATTTTATTCTAATTAAGCAAATTAATTTATAACAACCCTATTATAATGGATTTCCGCAAAGTAACGCCTGATTCTATCAATTATATAAAATTAAACTTTAATCTTATATTTTATGTCGCATTTGTGGTTGAAAATTATCATATTAAATAAATCATTCTCCGTGAAATATTTTTAATTATCCTTTCATTTGAAGGTTACACTTTTATCGCGTGTGAACTGCACACATGCTTTTTTGTTTTAACTCTTCTACTTTTACGAATATCCGTATTTCGGTTCATCCATTTCTAAGCAAATTTATGTAAAATCTAACTAATATTTCAGAAAGAAACATTAATATCTGCACTTTTCTAACAATTTAACTTACCCCGCTATGAAATCTGTAAAATATTTCACTTCAATCTTTAGTGGCGCCGCCCTGGTGGCAGAAAATGTGAGTGCCCACATTAAGGCAAATTCTCACCATAACAAAAGACCCTTATACAGTGCTGGACTTTTTCGGGACGTAGGATTATAATTAACTCGATAGCGCAGTACTATATATATATATATATATATATATATATATATATATATATATATATACACGTATATACTACATATAGGATGTTTTTCCATGTGCAAATTATGTACCTATAAAAATGCCTATACTATACACAGTAATTCCTAGCGAGAGCAGTAATATAGAAGTTTTTCAACCGACTTCAAAAAGGTGGAGGTACTCAATTCGATTGTATGTTCTTTTTATATGTTGTTACCTCATAACTTCTTGGTGAACCGATTTCGATAATTCTTTTTTTTTAAAGTAGATGCTTTTCATGTGGTCTCCCATACAAATTTGATCAATTTCTGACCAATAATTTTTGAGCTATCCTTAATAATTTATATTGAAATCGGTTGCACAACATTTTTAATTTTACCACTTTTTTATCGACAGTAGGGTCATTGGTTCATTGGTCGTAAATAACTTCATAGTTCATGTGTATGTTACAGAATGTATAATTTTAAAAATCATCAGCTAGCTAACTGAGCCTAATTAAAACGGCAAATAACCTATCCCAATTTGATTGGATTGATTACCGGAAATAATGGAAACATTAATAAAGTACAATACTGTACTTACTTCTTTAAAAAAATAACAAAATATCGACAAATATTTATTTAATATCAATTTTCTTTCTTCAATGGTGCCAACCCTATAAATTCAGTGATGTCTTCCCAAGTTTTCGCATCAACAATTGTCATTAAGTCTGATTCTAAGTACGCCGCCTCCACTGTGACAAAAGTTGTTTTAATACGGGTAATTAAAAACTATAAAAATTAATACTATATTAATAAAATTTTGTATTTAGTAGAGTAAGGTATGAAGCATGTAATGGCTGTAGCACGAATGGCTCGGCTCGACTGAGAAAGGGCCACGCTTTCACAGAAAGCAGCGTCATCATAATACGCGTGTTTGCCGCAAGTACAGGTGCACTCTCTATTCCCTCACTCAACTTGGTGTCACGTCTTGGATGACATACTATCTTCAGTTCCGAAGTTGAAGACGAAATAGCAAATCTGGTCAAAAGATGGCCATTATTTTTAATTTATGGACCGCTATATAGATAAAAATGAGGGGATAGAAAAAAGACTAAGGTGCAGAAAGACGGCTCCGAAAAAGCAGAGTCAATTTATCCAGAAATCCAATGATACTTCGGTGTCAGACGTCAACAGTAATGGTTATGTCAGGACGACGAGGATGATAATTCAGAACACGCAGAAACAAATGTCTAGTATGTAGCGAATTTGGAAGGCAACGAGATGTGGTACAGATATACATCGCGGGTGGGATTTAGGCAAAGGCTATGTCTGCTATATGTGTTAAATTTAGTTTATTTCTGATTACCCACAGAGTGACTGCCATTGCCCTCACCTCAATGCAATGGGGGTCAAATCTGTTATTTTTTTTGAACTTTCATTATTTCGAAATCTGACTGCCAAATTGATTATAACTGATCTCAATTGATAGCTAAATCAGTAAATTTTGTTATATAGTTTCAGTTAATTTTTTATTGTGAAATAAGCTTTTATTTGAATTCTCGCTTAAGTGATTCCCATTACTCTCTTTTAACCTACACTTTAATTATCTTATTTGACAATTCTTTATTATTTATTAAAGTTTTAAATCTTAAATGTGTTCATTTTTAGCCATTTTTATACATGGTAGAGCTTTGCTGCAGCTACATGTATTAATTGTACAGTTGTAGCACGAATGGGTCGGCTCGACCGGGGAAGGAACACGCTCTCACAGTATACCAGCGTAAAATAACAGCTTAATGCTGCTGTGTTTCGTATGGTGAGTGCAGAGAACCGGAGACACTTTTTACTGGAAATCAGACATTCCATCTTAGTCCTCACGGTGTTAGCCGCATCTACATGATTCGCAAACGAGAATAGATGTAGATGTCTATGGGCCACAGAAACCACTTACCATCAGGTGGAATGTGTGCTTGCTTGGCACCTCATCCTGTAAAATAATACTTAAATATTACAAATAATAATTATAGTACATTCTTCCCGCGTACTAATCATATTATTAATTATTTGGAATATAAAAATTATTATTTTATATTCAGTAATAATACCGGTCATATTAGCATATTATTTTACTCAAACTAACATTATTTCATAACTTTAAAAGTCCCGCGCAGTTAGAACATTAAAAAAATAAAAATCTTTGATTTACGTCAAACTGTGATAAAAAACGAGATAGAATCTTACGTAAGAAGAGGGTTCGAAAAATCGTATGTACCCTTACGTGGGGGGGGGAGGATCAAAAACCGCCAAAATCATCCTAACGTAATTAATGAATGTTATCCGTAGTAAATAGTAAATTTCTATACCTATGAAATTTTTAATCGCAATTTTATGTGCTTATTTAGCACGTAAAAATAAAAATAAAAAAAATAAAAATAGCTTTTATTGTTTCCTTACTTTACATTACGCTTTTACATTTTGTTTAAGTAATACACAATCAGCAGTACATTTCTAATTTAGGTGCTTAAGACTAACATGCACAAAATTAATACTTATATGTTTAGTTTTAGCAAACAGTATAGGTGATGTTGTACAGTTTTAGTAGTTATGGCAAATGTATGATGGAACGTTAATGACAGTTCAATAAACACAAGTTGATTTAATAGTCATTTACCAATTTATTAATTCTTACATCTTTTTGCTTCCAATTGTACGCATCTGTTTGCAAAATCATACTTTCTATGTCTAAATTTGTTCTACATTTGTCAACATTTGTAACATTTGTCTAACAATAGTTATACAATTTTATCATACCACATATGAAACATCTATACCACCACTACTGTTGCCTTAGTGCTGAGTAATATGCTACAATTTTTAAGACTATTATTCTATTCTATGTAAGGACCGCTAAGCGGTAAAAGCCTCCTCCAAGACTTTCCAATTGACTCGGTCTCTGGCCAACCTTGTCCACACTCTCCCTGCTACTTTAACTATGGGATCGTCCCATTTTTGAATGGTCGTCCTTTTTTTCTCTTCCTTCCCAGTGGGTACCACTTAGTTGTTATTTTTGTCCATCTATCGTCCTTAAGTCTTTGTAGATGACCTGCCCATTTCCATTTAGATTTAAGCAGAATCTTTTTTATATTCTTTGCTTGAGTGCGAAGTCTTATCTCTGAGTTTTTTATACGATCTTTTAGTTTGATCCCTAGATAGCTTCTCTCAATTGCTCTCTGTGTGGTTTCTATTCTGTTGAGTTGTTTCTTTGTAAGTGTCCATGTTTGACAGGCGTATGTCAAACATGGAGTCAGACATACTTCCATAGCTTTAGTTTTCAGTTTATTGGGGGGGAGGGACCCTTAAATATATCTCTCATACTCCAGTATTTTTTCCATGTGTTCGTTATTCTTCTATTGATCTCTTTGTCCATTCCATTGCTAAATGAGATTTGATGTCCAAGATAAGTGTACTCATCTACATATTCAACGTTTCTTGATTGCAGTGTGACTGGCAGTTTTGTTACATTTGTCATAACCTTAGTTTTTTCGATGTTGATTTCTAAGCCAACTGAGTTACTGTATTCATTGAGAGTTTCCAACATGTATTGTAGTTCTTTGTGATCTTCAGTCAGCAGCACCAGATCGTCCGCAAATCTCAGGTGCGTCAGATACTTACCATGTAGTTTGAGTCCCATTTTGTTCCACTCAAGATTTCTAAATATGTGTTCGAGGACGGATATAAATATTTTTGGGGACAGTGGGTCGCCCTGCCTGACCCCCCTTCTAATACTGAAGAATTGTCCAGGTGAGTCAATTTTAAAAATTTAAAAAAAAAAAAATTAGCACGTGCTCGACTATAAATATACGACGACGAATAAAATAAAAATAAGACATCGTGACGGACTACTTGCTCCATAATCAGATCCTATCATCTATACAAATAAATAAAATTGAAGTGTCTGTTTGTAATGTCAAACAGCTTTTTACTAAATCCATATGAGAATATATATGGTACTTATAACAAAAATACATTTTTTTTAAATTTTGTCTGTCTGTCTGTTTGTTCCGGCTAATCTCCGAAACAGCTGGACCGATTTTGACGGGACTTTTACTGGCAGATAGCGGATGTTATAAGAAGTAACTTAGGCTACTTATATTTTAGAAAAAGAATTAGGGTTCCGCACAACATAATTAAAACCCTAAATTACACGCGGGCGAAGTCGCGAGGAACAGCTAGTCTATATCTATACAAATAAATAAAATTGAAGTGTCTGTTTGTTATGTTATAATAACAACTTTTTACTCAATGCATATGAATGTATATATGGTACTTATAACAATAACACAATTCTTTAAATTTTTGTCTGTCTGTCGGTCTGTCAGTCTGTCTGTTTGTTCCGGCTAATCTCCGAAACGGTTGGACCGATTCTGATGGGACTTTCAGTGACAGATAGCTGATGTTATAAGGAGTAAATTACGCTACATATATTTTAGAAAAAAATTAGGGTTCCGCGCAACGTAATTAAAACCCTAAATTACACGCGGGCGAAGTTGCGGGGAACAGCTAGTCTATGCATAAGAAGATATCAGAAATGAAATCACGCAATGGTACAAAGGCTTAAAGGGATTATGGGGTGCGTGAATCGTCCCGTGGGCATTGAAAGGGATAACAGAGAGAAATGGAAAAGGACAGCAGCATCTTCCTAATAACGAATCAAATTAATAAAAAAACTGCAGTTGCCAACCCGCTTGTTAAACGTGGCACCTATTGCAAATATCCCTGTAAG
Organism: Parnassius glacialis; assembly: GCA_033319125.1. Taxonomy (NCBI): domain Eukaryota; kingdom Metazoa; phylum Arthropoda; class Insecta; order Lepidoptera; family Papilionidae; genus Parnassius; species Parnassius glacialis. Next base: position 7,088,136 of record JAVANC010000025.1, read on the forward strand.
GCAATCTATGGGGTAGCCTATGTGCAGCAGCGAACTTTCCATAGACTATAACGATGATGATAATGATAGTCCACTGGCTTTATCCAGTGTTTGTTGATAGACTCCACACATGTCTTCCAATTATATTTTATATCTCACACGTTTCGTCATGATGTTGTCCTTCACAACCGTGCACGTGGTAAATCAGCAATTACGATTGCTCGTAAAACGTATATTACAACTAGCGCTTAAAGATTATATAGCTTAACAAGAGGGACAGATAGATAGTTATGCCAGGAATGGTCTAGGCTATTTTATCCGTAATTCTTTACATTTTTTTTCACGTGGTAGAGCCATGCTGCAGCTATATTTCTGGTATAGTTGTAACACGAATAGGTCGGCTCGACCTGGGAAGGACCACGCTCTCACAGAATACCAGCGTAAAATAGCAGCTTAATGCTGCTGTGTTTCGTATGGTGGGTGTAGAGAACCGGAGACCCTTTTTACTGGAAACGAGGCATTCCATCTTGGTCCTCACGGGTGACATCGCATCTGCATTTTGAGTCATAATCGAGGATAAATGTAGATGTGTATGGGCCACATCAGGTGGACTGTGTGTTCGTTTGTCACCCTTATCCTATAATTTTTTTTAAGATATCGAATAATTGATAATAAACCCAGGCGAAGCCGGGCGGGTCGCTAGTCATATAATAACTTTACTTCGTTACATACCTCTCATTTGGTTTATTTTATCAACAATTTTCTTCATATTAGATAATTCTTTATCAATGGACGTTTTGACGACATTGAAAAAGTCGGGATCGTTTTGATACTCCAAAAATTTATTTGTTTTATCCATCCCTTTTATTTCCAAAAACTATGATACAAAAAATAAATTCCAAAAAGTAATAAACAAATTAATCACTACGTTTTTATAGGTACTTATTAAAACGTAGTACTTTCCACTACATACAGCGCGCCAATCGTTTTATTTTTTTTAATCTGACTAATTCCTTTTGTTATTCAGCCAAAATGCGCAACACATTAATTGCTTTAAAAAAAAATCCATTCTTTTAAAATATTTTTAATCAATATTATTCGTAGCATCAACACTTAATTAGATATAATATCTTTTCTATAAGAGTAAATAAATTAAATTTTTTTTTTTAATAAATTAATAATGTTGCCAAATTTATTTTTGAAGGAAAAAGCCAACTCTTGTCCACAAACAGCGGAATTTTGCGCAGAACAAAGATGTACGTTATAGATAACTAGTGCAAACACTTAAACAATGATGCCAATCATCGTGTCGAGCGGACTAAATCTGTTTTTGGATGACTTTTGGTATGTGTGGCGCGTCACTGACTGAATGTCATTGGATTTATAAATAAGATCAGCTCCAGAAATAGGTGGCTACAGGTTTTCCAGGCGTACCGACCGAAATAAAGTAGCCTGGATTCTGTTAACAATATTATTGTCTGAGCGAGCGAGTATCGATCCGGATTTAAGTGAGTCTCTATCGGCGACTGAGGCATATTTTACGACTTTTTTTCCATTTAAAATGGATGAGGATGATTCTCAACAATTTTCTTTACGCTGGCACAACCATCAGGTAGGTAAGTAATTGTTTATTTTTCTAAACACTACAGAGAACACAGGTACACTCTTCGATATTTGAAACACATTTTCGAATCATTCTCACGCTTTATTTGTGCATTACATACAGCTTAAAAAATAATATTGAATTAAAATATAATATTACTTTCATAAAACATATTTTAATGTAAAATATATATTTATTAACTTTTTAATAACATTTTGCTTAATAAAAACAATAATAGACATAAATATTTTTCTTACAATATCTTTCGAATTAACAACATTAGTAGTAGGAACATAATATTTAATTTAATTTTAACTAAATAATTATTAAGGCTCTTAAGCACTAGTTATTGTTACTAACACTATACTAGAGAAATTTAAAATTATCGTAGGGTTGCTATTATAAAAAACAATGAAATACAAAAGAATATTATTTAAATAACTTGAAATGATTAATTATCTATAAAATCTAACGGGACAAATTCGAGATAATTTTTTTGGAACCTTACCTTTATCATTACTTTTTTTTATTCAGAATTTAATGTGTTTTAGTGGAAACTAAATTTGAAGTTGACTGTCTATGTCTATATTATAATTTGAAGATTTTGATTTACAAAACGACTTTATGTATATTATTATATCAAATTAAAATCAATTGGAAGTCAGAATAACAATTGAAATGTAGAAAAACTTACTTCAGAGGGAATATTAGTTTGCTCTAGGATATTTATTTACAATTTGCTCTCTCTGAATACGTAAAAGCACCAACTCTTAACACCAACACTATATTCTGCGGATCAAATGTTATAATGTAAGGTTTAAATTTCTGTCAATTTTGCTTATTTAAAAAAATAAGTGATATATGATGTCGGTTTAAATGAGAATTTATATTTACTATACACACACTATATATACAATAATGGAGCGAAGCATCAAATCGATAACACTAATTAATATAATCAAAAAATGACCCATCTATTTAATACGAAGCACATCTTTATATTATAATTCTTCTGTCCGTGTGTATGTAACTGAATTCACTCTAAACGACTGGACCGATTTTGGTGTTTTTCGATTTGATTCGAGCATGGTTTAGTTTCAAAATTGGACCCGGTAGGTGGCGCTGTTGGCGAGATACAATAAAACAGATATTTGTTAAAAACTACTAGTACGGCAATTTCATTTGAAATCATTACAGTAAATGAAAATGTTTACCATCGGAATTAAATTAATCTGGAATATATTTAAAATTTAAATAGAAAAATCACTAGACCTTTTTATAACTCGATGGTGTTTAAATTCTCTCTACTATACGGTATTTTTTATTAGTAGGGCAACACTTACATTAATTATTATTTTTAACGCTTTAATGTCCTATTAAAACTGAACGGAGCATATTATATTGTTATTTGGGTATGTATTTGGAGTGTTATAGTATTATTTTTTAATTACCTACATAAACCGCGCGTATTTTTTATTCAGTAATATATTTAGTAATTAATCTTATGAAATATCAATTCCAAATTTATAAAATTAAACATGATAGTTTTATAGGTTAAGGATAGACAATTATCTCTACTCTGTACTCGCATATAAGTTACACTACATCGTAACGTGATGAAATATCGTCGCGTCGTTTAATAAACTTACTATAATGAATAACGTGTCGTCGACGTCTAAAATATGTAATAATCTGTCCCCATTACTGTTCACATTTGAACTACAGACCAATAATTTAAAGTTCCCCAAGAATTATGAAACTTTTTTAAGGGTTGGTTAAGGTTTCTATCGATAATATATATATTTTATTTATATATTTAAAACTTCAAATAAACACGTGGTATATAGACGAACTTAATGCCTCTCTGCCTGTCTACCTTAGGGTGATGCAGAGATAGAATCAATTAGGTTCTTAATATATTAATTAATGATATACTACATATTAGTAAGTAACATGTTAATCTGAACGTAAACAAGATGTATGTAACATAATTGTAAGGTTATTGTTTATTTAAATATGCTTCTAACATTACAATTTTCAAAATGCAAAAACTAAACGCAAACCTAAAGTACACATTCACCTTAAAACGATAAAAGAAAAAATTAAAACCAATTTAATTAAATTCCCTGGCATTTCTTATATCCCTAAATATAATTAACAAAATAACTGCAGATAGACGTAGTATAATTACTGTTTGCTTAACTTTACCGCAATAACAGCAAATTTTACTACTAACAACACTGCAATTTTCATTGATTTTATATTAAGAGGAGAATTTCCTTTAATAGAGCAGCGTTATAGGAGCCTTGGGGAAAATGCTGAGCACCGGTGCTCTGAGCGATGTGACTCTAAGCGCCAACGGTACCTCCGTTAAAGCCCATCGACTTATATTGGCTTCTTGCAGCCAGTATTTTGCTCAACTGTTCAAGGTATGGTGTCCAAAACTTTAATTATAAAGTAAGGTTATAGTATAAAGTGAGTTATTTATGCCATCATTATATTTAAATAATTTTATAATGTTCAATATCAAGCGACTTAAGAACTATATGAAAAAAAAAATTGTACAAAATGTTACATTGCCTTATTCTAATTTTAGGATTTAAATTGAAATGTCAAAAAATTTGCATAATTACGTTGAATGTCCGTTTTTCCGAAGTCAACATAAACGTGGTATTCTTATCACCGTTAACGTACGGAACGAAAGAAACGTAACAATACGTTTTGTATAAGGAAATGAGGATTATGTAAGGAATATGTGTCATACTTTTGCACAATTATTTTATTTATAATTCCTATACGACAACAGTTGCGTCCTATAAATACCGGGATTTACTTTCAGAAATGACGAACCTATAGTTTATTCAGAGAGATTTCTTAAATCGCAGGGTTTCTAAACTCGTTACAAATTGCGGCCCGCTAATAATTATTGTTAATAAATGGTCGCCGCGTCGGCTCGCTTGTCTGGATTTGTGCTTGACAACAGCTGCGATCCTTGTACCACAAAACTCTGTGCTTAACGCGATCATCATTCCTCGTCACACAGGTTGCGATACTTAAGCGATAGTTGCTATTGCGAAACGATTTCATAACATTTTTCAACTCTTGCCGAGCAGACTATAAATCTAATAGAATGGTGTTGAGGAAGCAGAATCCAGTGCGAGGGTACTGATTCTACTCTCGCCAACTCGCCAGTTGGGACGGGCTAATCTTTCAAGTTACGCTTGCTAGTAGACGCACTCTTGAAAAGCTTGTTTCCCTCTGTCGCCTCTGACGACACCTACATGACGATATAAGGTAGTATATATTCTTCCGCCATTATTGACCATGTAGTGGGGGTTAAGAATATCCACTACCCCATATCTTCCCGTGGGTGTCGTAAAAGGCAGCATCTTCCTGATAACAGCAATATCCCAATAAAAAAACTGCGGTTGCCAACCCGCTCGCCAAGCGTGGCAACTATGGCAATATACCTCCCAATGAAAAAAGTTACGAAAAGATGGCCCCAGTCCCCGGCGGCCCGCTACTCCTGGCTACGGTGGCGACGATGGTAACGGCGGGACAGGGGCTGCTAAAGATCTGCGATGGAGGTTCGGTTGCTACCTACGACGACTCGACCTAGCAATTTATAACGCACGCACCCTGAAGAGTGACGGGAAGATCCTGGAGCTGGAAAAAGAGATAGACAAGTTGCGCTGGAATATTATAGGATTAGGCCGAGGTCGGAAGAGAGAGGAAGGACACGGTAATCCTCGAATCCGGCAACTTGTTCTATCACCGGGATGGCGACCATCTGTCCCAAGGAGGTGTTGGATTTATCATCCACAAGTCTCTCGTTAACAACGTTGTAAAGATTGGGAGTGTGTTGACGAGGGTTGCGTACCTTATAGTCAGAATCACCAAACGGTATTCGCTGAAGGTCATACAGGTTTATACACCAACTTCGGCACATCCCTATGAGGAGGTGGAAGAAATGTATGAGGATATCTCTAGAGCCATGCATTACTCCAAAACCCACTATACGGTGTTAATGGGAGACTTCAATGCAAAAGTAGGCACAAGAGAGAACGGTCAGCTGAAAGTAGAGAAATTTGGATTAGGGCAACAGAACCTAAGGGGCCAGCAGCTGGCCGACTTCATGGAGAAAGAGGGACTCTTTATGATGAACTCTTTCTTCATGAAGCGGCCCCACAGGAATTGGACCTGGTCGAGCCACGACGGTTCGACAAAAAATGAGATTGACTTCGGTCATTATGACGACCAGACCACAACTGTTTAGTGATGTCTCCGTGATCGTGAGGGTGAAAATTGGTAGCGATCACCGAATGGTTAGAGGTACACTGAACCTAAACGTTTAGTTGGAGAGGTCTTGTCTAATAAAGTCAACACTCCGTCCCCCTCGTGCTCTAGTCCAAAATCCCGAAACCTTTCAACTCGAATTACAAAGCCGTTTTCAGTGCCTGGAAGACTGCAATGAAGTGAACGATATAAATGATAAGCTCGTGGAAACTGTCCATGCGGTCCGGAGCTAAGTTCTGCAAGACCCGCCGCAAAAGAACACAAAAACTCTCCGATCACACTCTTAATCTCATGGCTGTTAGACGGGAAATGAAGCTGCAGTCTTTAACAGATTTGACAGCATACAGGCAACTGAACAGACAGATCTCCAAATACATGCGGCGGGACTTACGAAACTTCAATACAGCTTGTATTGAAGAAGCGTTGGAGCGGAACCAAGGCTCCAAAGTCTTTGCCAGAGATCTGTCTGCCAGAAATAGCCAACTGTCGAAGCTGAAGACCAGGTGTGGCAGCATCGTTTCCGGGACACCTGAGATTTTGAGTGAGATTGAGAGGTTCTATGGATAGCTGTACACGTCATCATTGGAGCCACACATAAGTGTGAGTAACGATCCAAGAGCGAGTCTTAGCCGACACTATTCCGAAGATATTCCGGATGTCGGTCTGACCGAGATTAGAATGGCTCTCCAGCACCTTAAAAACGGCAAGTCCCCGGGCGAGGATGGAATTACAGCAGAACTTCTGAAAACTGGTGGAAAACCGGTACTTGAAGTCCTTCAGAAGCTCTTTAATTCCGTCCTACATGGTGGTACTACTCTGGAGGCGTGGAGCAGAAGTGCGGTGGTCTTGATCTTCAAGAAAGGCGATAACACTCTCTTTAAGAACTACAGACCGATTTCCCTTCTAAGCCGCGTCTACGTACTGTTTTCGAGAGTCATAACGACTCGTCTCGCACGCAGACTCGACGACTTTCAGCCTCCCGAACAAGCCGGTTTCCGAAAAGGCTTTAGTACCATGGACCACATACACACCCTTCGGCAAATTGTACAGAAGACAGAAGAGTACAATCTGCCACTTTGCCTTGCGTATGCCCGTAGTTGCTGGGAGGACTAAGCTCGAAGTTGTTGACGAGTATATTTACCTGGGACAAATAGTCCGGTAGGTAAGTCCAACTTCGATGGAGAAGTCAATCGACGGATTCAACATGGTTGGGCAGCATTCGGGAAATTACGACACAGCTTCTCGTCAGGTATACCTCAAAACTTGAAAACGAGACTGTACAATCAGTGCGTGTTGCCAGTGATGACCTATGGAACTGAGACGTCGTCCTACACTGCTGGCCAGATGAGGAAGCTCAAGGTTGCTCAGTGAGCTATGGAGAGGACTATGCTCGGAGTTTCTCTGCGTGATAAACTTAGAAATGAGAACATCCGCAGTAGAACCAGAGTGACCGACATAGCTCAACGGATTAGTAAGCTGAAGTGGCAATGGGGTGGCCATATAGCTCGAAGAACCGACAACCGTTGGGGAAAAAAGGTCCTCGAGTGACGGCCTCGTACCGATGGACGAAGTGTTGAGTGTCCCCCACTAGATGGAGTGACGACCTGGTGAGACATGCAGGAAGTCGATGGATGCAGGTGGCTCAGAACCGTGTTCTGTGGCATTCCTTGGGGGAGGCCTATGTTCAGCAGTGGACTTGTGAAGGGCTGTAATGATAATAATGATTCTTGCGCCGCTACTACACGGTTCGCTGAGGGCAAACATACAAATGAAAAAACTTCAAATAGTTTTAATTTAACCTCTGGATTTTATTAATAAAATGCATGCGAATTGTGAACGGGAAAATATTTCTTTTCACTTCCAGGAAGTGGTAACGGAAAGCAACGCTCTGGTAATAGTGCTTGGCTGTGAAGTGACGGAGTTGAGACTTCTACTCACGTTCATGTACACTGGAGAGGTGACCGCTTCGAAGAAGAATCTGCCACCGCTGTTACGTCTCGCGCAGACACTGAAAGTCTCAGGGCTGACAGATGCTGATACGGTAAGTTCGCAAGGGCCAAAAAGTCCACCCAGATCTGGCAATCTCAGTCAATCTGTCTATTAGCCAACTTGATATTATAATTGCACATAATCCTTACCCAATTATAAATGTTAGTGTATTTGTTAGTTTTTCTTTCATTTGGCACTGCTTACAGCCAGTGGCGAATTATCCCTAAGGCAAACTAGGCACATGCCTAGGAGCGCAAGGTTACAAAGGGGCGCCCGCGGAAGTTTTTAAACGAAAAATATTAACTATGTACCTGTGGCCGTGGTAAGGAAAAGGGGAGATCTCCCACCGAGCAAGGTGTACTGCCAGGGGAGCGGCCAACGCTGCGAGTGGTAGTCTATTTCTAATCTATTTACTGTGATGTTTGCGCTGTTAACCTGTGCGGCTCGTACAGCTTCATCTGACACAGGGCTATTTAAACTTAAGCTCCGAGTGGTAGTTCGGAGCTATTCTATATATACTGCTTTTTACTTCGGAACTTTGATAGCGCGATTTAGGCTTCGATGGCTTTCGCTTGTGACGCGACGCCAGCGCCGCAACATACCTACTTACATATAACAAAAATATACTTTTTATAGTAGATGTAGAGCTTCAAAACGCGCCCCGTCTACTTAATTATTCCTACATTGCCCTCACTCTCTCAACCAGTTTTTTCATTCATGTCTACCTGTTACGTGTTCTAATTATTTTGCAACTGAAGTATATTATAAGTTATACCTAATATAGTTTATTTTAAAAATACATAATTATAATTTATACTTGATATATGGTCGCCAGATGGGCGCTGGTGAGATATGACAATGCCGAGGACGCTGTCGACATTTAATCCGCCTCTGCTTACATCTTTAATAGGTACCTTATGTAGTCGAACATACGTACGTAATTATTGTAGCATGCCTATTAGAAGGTTGAGAAAAGAACAGTGGCAGTATAGATTAACGAAAGTAGAATTTCAATTACGGCTTTCGCTGTAACTGATCGGCAACTATCGAGGAAGTAGACATACCGGTGTTCGTTTTCTGTTAGCGACATACATATGTTGTCAGCCATACTGTGCGGATGAAATTGGCTAATTGGTAATCCCCCTTTTGCCGTCGGCCTACCCGAGCCGAGACATATAACGACGTTTACACTCTTATATCACAGACTATTCCATAGCTTAATCTGTGGGATTAAGCTATTTCCGAGCGGCTTAGGCCAATTCCGCATCAATATGTGGAGAGACCTCAATATGAACACCCTGAAATCATAGAAACAATATTAATTTAAAGTGCCTGACTTCCTAATTCTTATTATTTTATATAGAATGAGGGTAACAAACGAGCACACAGTCCACCTGATGGTGAATGAACGCTGTGGCCCATAGATGAATCAAAATGCAGATACGTTCCTCGTTTCCAGTAAAAAGGTTATCCAGTTCTCTACACTCACCATACAAAACACAGCAGCATTAAGCAATAGCAGAATGATGTATTCATAATGATATCATTTTTCCTGCCTACATTCCAGTATAATAAATAACGTTGGATTACGTATGTTGAACTTACCAAAGCATTTGCATATTACAAAACTTTCCCATTTACCGTGCCTAGTTCTACGATTGCTGATTGCCGAATGCGAAAATTCATATTAGTGATTAGTCTTCATTACTATTTCGTAAGTTACAGTGGCCTGTAATTTTGTTAAAATAATAAAATGATTTGTAACTATAACAAACTAAAAACTTTCGTTGTAAACGAGCTGAATTATTTTGAAAGCACCGTATATAATATAATGAGTGTAATAAATACTTATTATTTATTACACTCATTATATACCCCGGTAATATTATATTATAACAAATTATCTTAGGATTTAAGAGAAACAACGGTTTATATCAATTATTAACTCTACATCTATTGAAGTTGAAAACATTTGCTTTGTTGTCAAAGAATTGACGACTTCGTGGCGCATAGGCTAAGCAATGAGATGCTGCGCTGGGAGTCACGGGTAGTACACGATTATTTGTTTACCCGAGATATAATTGTTCGGCTCCACATGGAATACTGTTCCCATCTCTGGGCAGGGGCTCCCCAGTGCCAGCTCCTTCCACTTGATCGCATCCAGCGCAGAGCAGCTAGAATCGTCGACGACCGAGATCATTCCGGCTTGACGCACTGGCCCTGCGAAGAGATGTTGCATCTCTTTGCGTATTTTATCGTATCTGCCACGGGGCAATTCGCCTAGTGTTGCAATTGATTATGGGCGGCGGTAATCACTTACCATCAGGTGAACCACACGCTCGTCTACCACATCTGTTATAAAAAAAATTGTTCCGGGTCTGGATGTTTGTCCTTGTGCAATTTATGTTTGTAAATAGCCTCCACAACACAGGAGAAAATCCTAGTGTGGGGATAGTGTTTTATAAAAATAGAAATAATTAATTTGCTTTGTCTGCCAGCATCTGTCTTTCCATCCGATTATAATTTGGGTGTGTTCAACGCAAGAGTGAATAGGCTTTTGTTAAACTACTAGAGCCCAATGACTTCGTCAATCCTACTTAGCGGTACCATGTAGCGACATCTATGGAAATGTAGTAAATAAAGAACGATGTATTTAGCGCGCCAAATTTTCATATCAATATACATCGCAACCGCTTCCGTAGATAGATAATAGATGGCGCTAGTATATAGCTATTTATATTCAAGTGTGAGCCCCGACCCCGATGATTACGGCATTTGGATTGTATATAGGATGTCAGTGTGCTTCACCGTTTTCGACTGCATCGCCACTTACCATCAGGTGAGATAGTAGTCAAACATTGGCTTATATAATTTAATATTAACTATTTTGTACAACCGACTTCAAAATAAATTATTAAGGATAACTCAAAAACTATTGATCAAACCTTAATCAAATGTATATGGGACCACATGAGAAGCACCAGCTTTCAAATAAAAAAAGGATTATCGCTATCGGTTCGCCTAGAAAAAAGTTATGAGGTAACACACATAAAAAACATACAGTCGAATTGCGTACTTTCTTCTTTTTGAAGTCGGTAGAAAAGTTAAAAAAATTATTTACTCTATTAAAGAGTATTTAGAAAATATTTTCGAAATCAGACGTTACTAAATGACTGATTGTCAGTTGTTTTCTACAGGACATGATGAATATCAAGAGTCATAGGTCTCCCTATAATATTGGTATTTTCTTAAAACGGCAAAGTAGTAAACATTTATGGGTCCATTAAGAATGCATTGTTAGGGTTGGTAAATATCTTTATCTCAGTAATGTCGTCAATAGTGAACCAGTAAAATCGTTCTCAGTAATGCCCGGGCTACACTAACGAGAAATGCCGTTAATTATCGCGTAGATGGGCGTTGAATGTAGGTGTAGCCACCACTTAACGCGATAATTCTACAACGGCAAGAACAACGCCGTTTCCCGTTGAACGATAACTCGAGTGTCGGTACATCAAAGAGATTAACGCACGAATTAACGCGTTGAAGCGGCCACACTACGTTTGTCGCATTGTGCACGGTGAGCGCAACGGAGTCGCACGTATGGCTACGATAGAGTGGAATAATGAAAAAGTTATTATGTTTCTTGAGATTCTGCAAACAGAGCCATGCTTAGGCAATGATAAAATATATTCATATAATAAAAATTTACACTCATCAAACATAGTGTAGCAGCGTCAACGTTCATCTTGCTTGAAATTCAAGGAATATTAACGTAAAGTGACCATACGTCCCGTTTTGAACGGGACTGTCCCTTTTCTCGGTCACCTGTCCCGTTGTTCCCAAACAAAGCTCCGGGACGCAAAATAGTCCCGTTATCCTAAACCGCGAGAAAATTTAAAACTATGAAGTTCGTCAGACACGAACGGTGCGAGAGCGGGACCGACCCAAAAATAAGCGAATGGGATAATTTCAAAGTTTTCGCAGAAACTCGTTGGGTGATTCAAACATTTCTCACCAACATTCTCAACATAAATTCTCTTCCATTTTAATCGAATATATTTTATGTATACCTGGTACAAATGCTCCAGTAGAAAAAGTATTTTTCTATTATGAATAAATTGTGGACGTCTGAAAAAAAATAACTTACAGGTTTCAGTTCTAAAGGCGATGTTGATAACAAAAATCAATGTAAAAAAAAACTTGCCCTTATTTAAAATCATCACCAACTTTATTAAAGCAAATTTGTTCCACTGACAAATATAAATATAATTAAAAAAATTGTTGCATTTAATAATTACTGTCTGAGGAGCTTTGCTTTAATGAAGCTGGTGAACTGGTGATTAATTTTTATTTTTCACAATTTGTTAAAATATAAATAATTATAATTAATGTGATTATAATTATAGTGAACACTAATTGTATAAAGTTACAGTTTTTTAAATAAATAATAATTTCTTTTTATTGTTAACCTGCTAACTGGGGAGTATCTATAAATAAACCCATGTCCCGTTTTGAGTTAATAAATAAATGGTCAGTTTACTTTAACGCCGTTGAACGCCAAATGACGTCGACCGTTCCAAGTGTGGCTACTCAGTTTATCGCGTTAAAATTAAGGCAATAATTGTTGCGTTTTTGGGCATTGACGTTTCTCGTTACTGTGGCCCGAGCATTACAAACATCCCAAAAACATCCTAGCAAAAGAACTTGTACATCAGAAGTTAACCTAATTCCTTCTCTCTTTCAGAACTCAACAGTTACTTCGAATGAAACGCAAATAATACCGGAACGAAGTTACACCTATACGAACCTCGACGCAGATAAACAAGAAACTCCAAATAAAATTGTCACAAACAATAACTCAGATAGCAACTCCAATAGTCATTACGAGATCGCTCCACAAAATGACACGAAAGAAATAGAATATATGGAAGACTACAGGAACGAAAAGGATAGACTGAGTAAGCTAGACCAGATAGTTCAGAATTTGTACAGTACGCACAAGATAACTACTCCATTAAATACGTCGTTAACGTCACCTCTAATACCAAGTTTAAGAGGTAAGTACAATAAATATTTATAGTCGTTGCATTTTTTATACAAGTGAGGATGGCAAACAAGCATCTTTACTTACAACATGCTACAAATCACTATACCAGGGCTTCCCAAACTTATTTTTACTGTAACGCCCTAGGGAATTTGCCACTTTTTTGCGACGCCTCTGGCCAAAAAATACCTACCAGTTGTAATTCTAGCCTAGTAACAAGATACCAGAAAAACTGCAAATAACTTTTATAATTTTTAATAAATAATAAGAAAAAAAAACAAGAAAAAAATGAAAAGATATACTTTGTTGGCTGGCTACTAATGAGAAGGATGTGCTTGCTTTTCTCAGCATTGCTTCTCAAAACGTGGCTCAAGTTTGGAAATTGCCACTCTCATCTCTTTCTCTACTTATTTTTATTTTCGATCTGTACTTGTTCTTTATTACTGCAACTGCAGAAAAGCCTGTTTCAAACAAGAACGATGTCGCAAATAGTAATAGAACCCTCAATGCAGTATAGCTGATGGCACAATGTTCGTGAGAAACTGAGCTCCAAAATTCAAGCAGTTTGTCTTTGTCGTAATGAAGCTTAAGGATGGAGTCACAGGACAATTCTATTAATTGTTCTTCTTCCTTTGTCAAAAGTGTTGATGGCGAGGTCGACTGGAAAGGGTTTCTAACCCAATCATGTTGCTCCAAATTTTCGGGAAAATAGTTTTCTTAACGTTCACTTAATGATGACAAGTGCTGTGTAAATATTAGTTTTAAAGAGGGTCCAAGGATTTCTGTAGAGTTTTCTTGTAGAATGCACTGTAAAGCAGGGAAACAGTCAGTATGTACATGATCTTCTTCTAATCAAGTCATCATTACAAATGAAAAGGCCTATGTTGAGCAGTGGATTTTAACGGGCTGATAAAGAGGCAAAAGAACAAAAGAGATACGTGTAAATATTACGTTTCTCTGTGTTGTAGCGGCGTAACAGAATCCGTCACACCATTTACCCATGGGTGTTTTTTTTTATAGAATTAGGGTGACAAACGAGCACACAGTCCACCTGATGGTAACTGGTTCCCGTAAAAAAGGATCTCCGGTTCTCTACACTCACCATACGAAACACAGCAGCGTTGTTATAGTTTGTAGGTGATGATTAAGGAATATATCTGAAAGATCATGTGTATTTATACTAGATGTAAAATATTGAGATCAACAATAAGCAAAACCATAAACATGAGGGTCGAAATGTAAGGTACTGCTTGACAACTCCTTTCTGCATTTAGATACCCATGTTCAGCAGTCATCATCATCATCATCATTACAGCCCTTCACAAGTCCACTGCTGAATATAGGCCTCCCCCAAGGAATGCCACAAAGCACGGTCCTGAGCCACCTGCATCCATCGACTTCCTGCATATCTTACCAGATCGTCACTCCATCTAGTGAGGGGCCACCCTACACTTCGCCTGCCGGTACGAGGCTGCCACTCGAGAACCTTCTTCGCCATCGGTTGTCGGTCCTTCGAGCTATATAGCCGGCCCATTGCCACTTCAGCTTACTAATCCGTCGGGCTATGTCGGTCACTCTGGTTCTACTGCAGATATCCTCATTTTTTTATAGGATAAGGGTGACAATGACAAACGAGTACACAGTCCACCTGATGGTAAGTGGTTACTGCAGCCCATAGACATCTACATCTATCCTCTATTACAAATCAAAATGTAGATGCGTTGTCACCCGTGAGGACTAAGATGGAATGCCTCATTTCCAGTAAAAAGGGCCTCCGGCCACCTGCACTCACCAAGCGAAACGCAGAGGTAAATCTCTACTTCACGCTGGTTTTCTGTGAGGTCGTGGTACCATCCCGGTTCGAGCCAGCCCATCCGTGCGACAGCAAAAGCTGCAGCGTGGCTCTACCACTGTTTATATTGTTTTTCTAAGTTTATGACGCAGAGAAACTCCGAGCAGGGAAGGACCACCTCTCAGTTCCATAGGTAGGCAACACGCACTGGTTGTACAGTGTCGATTTCAAGTTTTGAGGTATACCTGACGAGAAGATGTGCTGCAATTTCTCGAACGCTGCCCAGCTGAGTTGAATCCGTCGATTGACCTCTCGGTCGAAGTTGGACTTACCTAGTCGGACTATTTCCCCCGGTAAACATACTCGTCAACAACTTCGAGCTTAGTGCTCCCAACAACTAACGGCATAGGTGTGACATGGACGTTAAACATGATCTTTGTTTTGTCCATGTTCATCTTAAGACCTATCCGTTGGGAGACACTATTGAGGTCATGGAGGATAGTGCTTAGGTCCTCCAGCGATTCTGCCATGAGGACTATATCGTCGGCAAATCGAAGGTGAGTGATGTACTCGCCATTGATGTTGATACCGTATCCTTTCCAGTCCAGAAGCTTGAAAACGTCTTCCAATGCAGCGGTGAAGAGTTTCGGGGATATGACGTCACCCTGTCTTACACCTCTCTGCAATTGGATAGGTTTCGCACTCTAGTTCTCTACTCGGATAGCCATCGTAGCCCTACTGTACAAGCACTTCAGCACTTCGATATACCGACAGTCAACTTGGCACCGCTGAAGGGACTGCAGCACCGCCCAAATTTCGACGGAATCAAAGGCTTTCTCATAGTCCACATACGCCAGACATAGTGGCAAATTGTACTCCTCGGAGTTCTGTACAATTTGCCGAAGGGTACGTATGTGGTCTATGGTGCTAAAGCCTTTTCGGAAACCGGCTTGTTCGGGAGGCTAGAAGTCGTCAATTCTGCGCGCGAGACGATTCGTAATGACTCTCGAAAACAGCACGTAGACGCGGCTCAGAAGGGAAATCAGTCTGTAGTTCTTCAAAAAAGCGTTGTCGCCTTTCTTGAAGAACAAGACCACCGCACTTTTGCTCCACCCGGAGGCGTGCTTTCTGTAACGCTACCATGGAGGACGGAATTAAAGAGCTTCTGAAGGACTTCAAGTACCGCTTTCAGAAGCTCCGCTGTAATTCCATCCTCGCCTGGGACCTTGCCGTTTTTAAGGTGCTGGAGAGCCATTCTAATCTCGCTCAGACTGACATCCGGGATATCATCGGAATAGTGTCGGATAAGACTCGCTCTTGGATCGTTACTCATACTTGCGTATGGCTCCAACGATGTCGTGTACAGCTGCCCATAGAACCTCTCAATCTCACTCAAAATTTCAGATGTCCCGGAAACGATGCTGCCTCTCGGTCTTTAGCTTTGACAGTTGGCTCTCTCTGGCTAAGACTTTAGAGCCTTGGTTCCCGCTCGATCGCTTCTTCAATACAAGCTGTATTGAAGTTGCGCAAGTCCCGCTGCATGCATTTGGAGATCCGTCTGTTCGGTTGCCTGTATGCTGTATAATCTGTTGAAGAATGTAGCTTCATCTCCCGTCTTACAGCCATGAGATTAGAATAGAATAGAATAATTTTTATTCAATATATGTAAACCAATTCATCTTGAAACCCTAGATGAAGTAGCTGGTTTTGAACGGACCCCTTAAAAACTTTTGAGAGCACTCACCTTTTTTCGTGGTTCTTTAGAATGTGTCTAGAAATAGACAGATTCGTCTGTATGTTTTTTTGACCACTAAGTACGTGGTAAATTCACGTGCTTTTTTATAAACCGTTTTCACTGATAACGAGGCATTCAATTTTGGATCACAGAGGTAATAACGTACGCATTTTAATTTTTAATCGAAGATCAATTTATGTGTCTTGAGAATCTATAGTATAGTGCAGGGCTTCCTTAACTGTGCGTCGCGACGCCCTGGGGCGTCGCGGCTCTATCCCAGACGCGTCGTGAGGCGTCTACAAACTGGCTGTGTCGATGCGACCGAGTTGAATGAGCGCCGCGCTCAATCTGATTCTGTTCTGTCGAGCGCGGGCGGTGCCGGCGTCGGCCTCCCTCCGTGTATTTCCCTTTTCAGTCAAGCTTTTGTTTTAATTACGCACGCGGAGTTGCAATATTGACTATGGATAATTTTATTCAAAGAAATAGAAAACGTCAGAAGAAAGCAGTAAAGAAACTTCAGAAAAACTGAAGAAGTATAGAAAATATGACGACCAATATTTGGATTTCGGTTTTACTTACATTACTAAAGGGAATGTAGAACTTCCTCACTGTGTTGTTTGTCATAAAGTGTTGGCAGCTGAAAGTATGCTTCCTAATAAACTAAAACGTCATTTGGAAACAACTCACAATCATTCACAAGGTAAGCCGAGAGACTTTTTTGTTAGAAGATTGCTAGAACTGAAACATCAGTCCACGGCTTTGCTTTCAAGAGCATCAGTTGCTACCAAAGCATTGCTTGCCTCCTACAAAGTAGCTCACCGTGTTGCCAAATATAAGAAGCCACATACAATTGCTGAGGAACTGATTTTACCTGTAGTGGTCGATATGGTATCAGTGATGATTGGAGAATCGGCGGCTAAAGAAATAAAAAATGTACCTCTTTCAAACAATACGATTAGCCGCCGTATTCATGACATGGCAGGAGATATTAATGAGCAAATTGTGGAGAAACTTTCAGGCTTATTTGCTATTCAACTTGATGAAGCGACGGATAGTAATGACGATGCTCAATTGATACGTTACGTGCGGTACATACAAGAAACAAATATGTGTGAGAATTTGTTATTTTGCAGAAAAATATGTAAAAGTGGTAAGGCTACTGATCTATTTGAGATCTTAAATTCATACATTATCGAAAATAATATTAAATGGGAGAGCTGTGTGGGTGTGTGTACGGATGGTGCTCGAGCGATGTCTGGACAGTATAGAGGACTACAAGCTCTCATCAAAACCAAGGCTCCAAATGTAAAATGGATACACTGTGTCATACATAGAGAGGCTTTAGTTGCATAGAAAATTACACCTGAATTCAATTTTGTGATGGATATAATATCAAAGTGGGGAACTACATTAAAACAAGCTTTATGAAGAATTGTGTGCTGAGGATACTTCTTTAATTTACTATTGCAACTCTCGTTGGTTGTCCAAAGGCAATGTACTCGCACGTGTATACGAACTACGAAATGAGTTTTATACTTATCTACAGACAGAATCACACAATGATGCGCCAAACTTTATTAATACAGAGTTTATAATAAAATTGGCATATCTCTGTGACATATTTCAGAAATTAAATGATCTTAATAAGTCCTTGCAGGGAAACAATTCTCACATACTGCAACTGGCAGATAAAATCACTGGGTTTCAGAAGAAGTTGCTCTTATGGAAGAGTAAATTAGAAGAAGATCATGTACATACTGATTGTTTCCCTGCTTTACAATGCATTCTACACGAAAACTCGATAGAAAGCCTTGAACCCTCTCTAAAACTAATATTTACACAGCACTTGTCATCATTAAGTGAACATTTTGAACACTATTTTCCTGAAAATTTGGAGCAATATTACTGGGTTAGAAACCCTTTCCAGTCAACCTCACCATCAACACTTTTGACAAAGGAAGGAGAACAATTAATAAAATTGTCCTGTGATTCCAGCCTTAAGCTCCAATACGACAAAGACAAACTGCTTGAATTTTGGAGCTCAGTTTCTCACGAACATCGTGCCATCAGCTATGCAGCATTGAGGGTTCTATTACCATTTGCGGCATCGTACTTGTGCGAAACTGGCTTTTCTGGAGTTGCAGTAATAAAGAACAAAAACAGATCGAAAATAAATGTAGAGAAAGAGATGACGAGTGGCAATTTCCAAACTTGAGCCACGTTTTGAGAAGCTTTATAAAGAAGCTCTATACGTGGTAGAGCAATGCTGCAGCTATATTAGTAGTAAGCTCAGTTGTAGCACGAATGGGTCGGCTCGACCGGAGAAGGACCACGCTCTCACAGAATACCAACCTAAAGTATCAGCTTAACGCTGCTGTATTTCGTATGGTGAGTGTAGAGGACTGGAGACCCTTTTTACTGGAAACGAGGCATTACATCTTAGTCGTCACGGGTGACAACGCATCTGCATTTTCATTTGCAAACGTGGATAGATGTAGATTTCTATGGGCCACAGCAACCACTTACCATCAGGTGGACTGTGTGCTTGTTTGTCACACTTATACTATAAAAAAAGCTATGCTCAGAAAAGCAAGCACATCCTTCTCATTAGTAGCCAGCCAACAAAGTACATCTTTTCATTTTTTTCTTGTTTTTTTTTTCTTATTATTTAATAAAAATTATAAATGTTATTTGCAGTTTTTCTGGTATCTTGTTACTAGGCTAGAATTACAACTGGTGGGTATTTTTTGGCGTCGTAAAAAAGTGGCAAAAGATGAAGAGTGGATAAAGATTGCCTTTAATTGCCTATAATTAGAATCGTAAACTCACCTGCTAGGTTCTTACCTAGCAGATGAGTTGACGATCCTAATTATACGTACCCATTACTTTAAATGAAAAGAAATGTTATCTCTTATATCTTGTATAACAACCTATTTGCATTAATATAATTTATATGTTACTTTATTACCGTAAAGTGATATCTCCTAACGCAGTTAGTTCATACTTAAAATGAGGCCTCAAACACATTTATACTTGAATTAATAACGTTTACGTTAGAATTTATCTATTCCATAGATTCGATAGAGCCGTTCGAGCGCAAATGGCGAACGAGCGACTCTGTATGCGGTGTGTGCAACAAACGTCTCAGCAATCAATACAACCTGCGAGTACATATGGAGACCCACGCGGGAAGAAGACACGCGTGCCGCGCTTGTAGTCACGTTTCTCGATCGCGAGACGCTTTGCGGAAGCACGTCGCTTATAGACATGCAACGACGTCTTCTACAAGAGCTCATCGTGTGACGACGGCCACGAGCCGACTGGACGGTTAGCGCGGTAAAATACGTTTCATAAAACATTTTAACGTCTATACTCTCTGGCATGACTTTGGTTATCGTTGACTAATTAACTTAAGCGCCTTATTCTCTATCCATCTTGCTGTACGTCCCGTCGTACGTGCGTCGTGCGTGACATTGGCAGGACATACAGCAAGATGGACATTGAATAAGGCGCTTAATTTTATAAAAAATGTTAGAACATATTATAAATACAGCGAAGTAATTCAAAGTATTTATTTTTTATTATGAAATATAATATTATGAATAAAATATTAATTAAAAGTTTAACTTGTAATATAACATGGGGGGGGGGAGTAAAGCGCCTTATTCATTGTCCATCTTGCTGTACGTCCCGCCAAGGCCACGGGACACGATGTACAGCAAGATGGACTGTGAATAAGGCACTTAATATGTGGAATCTAACTTGTAGGAACAGAGAGAACACTGAACAAGCAGAATGAACTTTTAATAAAATTGTTTTACAATTATCTATCCATGTTAGATCTCACGAGATAGTCGGTTACGTAAGGGACATCTTTAGGGATAGGTATCTTATAAAACGGAAAATGCAATAAAGGTTAAAATAATATCATAGTTAATAATTAAAGCAGTAAATAATATTAATCAAATGTCGCTGAAAATGTCGTTGATTCTACAAACCAATTCTTAACTTTGTAACTTTATTATTATAATTATTCTTTAAAAACTGATAATGGAAGTTAAATTAATCTTTGTAGTCTTCCTTTAAACTATAATGAAACTTAAACAGTGGTAGAGCCACGCGGCAGCTTATGCTGTCGCACGGATGGACCGGCTCGAACTGGGGTGGTACCACGACCTCACAGAATACCAGCGTGAAGTAGAGGCTTACCTCTGCGTTTCGCTTGGTGAGTGCAGGTGGCCGGATGCCCTTTTTACTGAAAATGAGGCATTCCATCTTAGTCCACACGGATGACAACGCATCTGCATCTTGATTTGTAATAGAGGATAGACGTAGATGTCTATGGGCCGCAGCAACCACTTACCACCAGGTGGACTGTGTGCTCGTTTGTCACCCTTGTCCTATATTTAAAAAAATATACAGGTATTTAAACATACGTACAGACCGGAAGGTGTAAAAATAGAGCAAACACTCAGACCTTGTTTTGTGTGTAATATTCTAAAAACTGATTAACATTTATTTAAAACTAGCTGTTCCTCGCGACTTCGCCGCGTTCAATTTAGAGTTTTAATTATTTACTTATTTTTATTTTGCGCGGAAGCCTAAGTTACTCCTTATAACATCAGCTATCTGCCAGTAAAAGTCTCGTCAAAATGGGTTCAGCCATTTCGGAGATTAACCTGAACAAACAGACAGACAGACAAACAATTTTAAAAATTGTCTTTTGTAGTACCATATACAATTTCATTTGTATAATATATATCATATATTTTGTAAAAAGCTGTCATTTTGACATTACAAACAGACGCTTCAATTTTATTTATTTGTATAGATATAGAATAACTTTTCAATTAAATGACATTGTATAACAAAAATCTTCACCTCAGGTTAACTAGAGCCATGCTGCAGCTATATTATGGTTGTAGCACGAATGGGTCAGCTCGACCGGGGAAGGACCACGCTCTCACAGAATACCAGCGTAAAATAGCAGCGTAACCCTGCTGTGTTTCGTATGGTGAGTGTAGAAAACCGGAGACCCTTTTTACTGAAAACGAGGCATTCCATCTTAGTCCTCACGGGTGACAACGCATCTACATTTTGATTCGTAATCGAGAATAGATGTAGATGTCTATGGGCCGCAGCAACCACTTACCATCAGGTGGACTGTGTGCTCGTTTGTTACCCTTCTCCTATAAAAAAAAAAACTAGCGACATCTGGTGAGCGGAAGATTATGATTGTGAGAAGATGGTGAGTGTAATAAATTAGTAAATAATTCAAAGCGACAGTAGTCTAAAGTCGACGAGCTCGAACTCAAGTTTTGGGTTCGAATCCGCCATTCAACTACTGTCATGTACTATTCCTAGCACAAGTATTACTTGGAATAGTTAACGGGATTATTAATAATCTTCCGCTCACCAGTTGTCGCTAGTTGGCACTGAGGTAAACTTTTTCGTTGCACAATGTCATTTAATTGAGATGTTAGTTTTAAATAAATGTTTATCAGTTTCTATAGTATTATACACAAAACAAGGCTTGAGTGGTTTGCTCTTTAATTTTTGACACATTTTTAATTCTTTTAAATTTTTCTGCTTTTATGAATATCTGTGGTTTGGTTTATTTATTTTAATCTAATTAAAATAAAGTATAACTTAATAGTACAGAAAGAAACATTAACCTTTACATTTTCCAAACAAATTCACTTGCCCACTATGAAACTGTCAAATTTTAAGTAGCGCCGCCCTAGTGACAGAAAAAGTCGTGGAGCCATCGTCATTGAGACAGCCGTTTCTATATGTTAGCATTTCATTCTATCTACAAAAAAAATTGTTCTAAAATCAGTTCATGAATTAATATCATTTTCCTTAATAGTGAAATATTTATTAAACAATATCCCTGAAAATTTAAAATAGGAAACAATTTATTTAATTTCACAAGTATTATTTGAAATATAGTTAACGGGATTATTAATGATGTTAATAGAATTAGTAGTATTTTATCATTAAAAATCATAATCGAGAGACATTATTAGGAACTTGCGTTAAAGTGTGAGGATATGTTTCTTTAAAAAAAATCATAATTAATTTATTAGCAATGAGAAAACTAAAATCTGAGTTTCTATTTTTAAATTTTATGATGTTATGTTTAAATTTTTAACCAGAATCGTTCGCTCGAACCAAAGCAAACTCGCTCGAATCTACACGCCTCCACATATTAGAGACACCATCTCTAATTCCTCATTATCATGGTCGACGTACTTAACAGTTGTTGCAGCTGAACTGTTGTGTTGGTTACGTTACGTTACGTTAAAAACCTTTAAGAAATGTACTTGTGGAGGTGAATCAGTCATGCAGGCTCGGCACGATCAAACTTTCCAACGGGTCTTCCAACACTCGATGTGTTTATAGATGGTTTAAACAAGACAAATATTTTGGCTTAAATTGTCAAAAGATCAACGCTGACTATTCTCCAAGAGAACAAAGGCCACCCAGCATCAAACGTTCGCGAACCTGGGGCTGGCGAAAGTTAAAAGTGGCAGGAAATCGACGTACGTACATTAAGGAAATTTTGCCTGAGTATAGTATATCTTTGTAATCTGTTACTAATTAGATTATGGCGCCCATTGACGGCTATATCTATCCAGGATTACGAATCAAAAGAATAAGATGGAATCCTTACTCCCGTTACAAGTAAAAACGATTACCATGCGTATTGACACTGACACATTTTGGCTTCAACCATAATATAGCTGCAGCGTGACTCTCGTTAAAAACTCACACGAAGCGAGCCTCTTCATATCACATTATTTTTATTTTTAATGTACAGTTAGTATCTTCCATTCCCGTTTTTATTCTTCATCGAGATTTTTTTTAATTTTGTGCACACTTTACGTTGTTACGGTTTATGCTTCGAACGATTAGGTTATAATTTGCTCATTTTACTCAGTTGACGCTCACCCACAAAATACAATTACTCGCTACCGAGAGCTCTTCCCTATGAATATGGCTTTATTCTTTGGTTCGGGCGAACTAAATAAATTCTCTGGCCTATGCGGGCGAAAGTTTGTATTTTGACAGATGAAAAATACATGTAGTGCCGGGATTACAATAGTATAAGAAATTTTGTACATGCTGAATAGTTTATAATCACAATATTGTTATTAATGTTACCGATATATTTTGTTGTTTTATTTGTTAATTAATTTTATGCATAATATTGCCAGTTTTAGACCTTCTACATTAAGTAGAAGGTCTAATACTGTGTTTAATAATTTGTTTTACATTTGTTTTTTTATAGAATTTGTTATTCAATTTATATATTTATGACATTTTTACTGTGATAAAAAGCGTATAGCATATAATATAAAGGCATTCTGAAATAAAATTTTGGTAAACTTCTTTTGTTGCTTAAAATAATCAGGCGGTCCTTTCTGGTAATTCATTATTTTAATTATTGGGAAAATAAATTAGCTAAGACCTACGAGAAAAAATTACAAAGTGGTTAATCACGACCATGCCATATTAACCATAACTATTGCACACTAAGCTGTGGTAGTGGCATGCGATTGTAGAAAGGAGTTGTTAAAGAACTAAGAAGTAAAATATACCATATATCTTTTTCAAGCGGGTCTTCGCCAATAAATATATTTAAATTTTTTTCTATTTTACCTTTGTTTAATGTTAATTTTTGAGGTTTCTTATATGTACCTCAATTGGAAAAAATCTAATTTAAAAGTTAAAGTTCTTTAAGTTATAAGCAAATACATGTTTCAGTTAATTTTAAAATGTTAAAAGATATATCTTGTTTGTTAAACTAGGTGATGGGTAGTCTGTGTTGTTGGTGATTGTTTTATTTCTGTTATACAATGTAATATTTAAGAAAAGACATTATAAAAGACAATTAATTTATAATAAAACTATTTATTAGCGTTTACTGTAGTTTTAATTCAAAAGCGCGCCAAAACTATGAATCAATTACAATTAATACTGCGGTAAAGTTTATTCGTGCTGTTTACGATTTTTATAACGAAATCGATTAAAATTTGGTTATGTATTAATATTTTTTTATAGAACAAGGGTGACAAACGAGCACTCAGTCCACCTGATGGTAAGTGGATACGATTGCCCATAGAAATCTACGTCTATCCTCGAGTAGGATTCAAAGTGCCAATTGTCACCCCTGAGGACTAAGATGGAATACTTCGTTTCCAGTATAAAGGGACTCCGATTCTCTGTTATCATCACACACAGCGGCATTAAGCTTCAATTTTAAACTGGTAATCTGTGAAAGCGTAGTCCTAACCCCTTCGAACCGAGCCATTCGAGCTACAACCATAATATAAGCTGCAGGGTGGCTCTACCACATAACAACCTAATAATCATTGTATAAGTATATCGTTTCTCGCGGGGGCGAAATGCGGCCCACGGAGAGCCGCTTCGCTACGTTGAATGTAAGAAGAGGAATGGATGGTAAGGTAGATGAAGTATGTCAGATGTTGGATGAACAATGCATAGATATTATGTGCGTGAACGAAACCAAGAGGAACGGATGCGACACCACGGTTCATGGCCCCTACACGGCATACTGATCGGGAGTCCCCCAAACCAGCCGAGGCTGTCAGGTAGTTGGTGTGATTCTTTCTTCTCGAATAGTTGAATGTGTGGAGCATGAATGTGTACGCCCAAGACTCCTCTCAAGTCGGACTCACTCGCTTGTTTATCCTTGGGGTCTATGCACCTACGGATTTGCGCGGAGGTGGGTCATTAAAAGCCCAACAAGAGAGAGAGGAATTTTGGGATAACATGAGAGAGGTCTTGAATAAATGCGGAAAAAATGAACGGATCGTGATGTTAGGGGGACTTTAATGGGTGGGTTGGAGTTGTGGCCGGTGGAATAAAAAGGGGAGATCTCCCGCCGGGCAAGGTGTTCTGCCCGGGGAGCGGCCAACGCTCCAAGTGATAGTTCGGAGCTATTCGATATATACTGCTTTAATTTCGGAACTTTGATAGCGCGATTTAGGCTTCGATGTGTTTCGCTTGTGGCGCGACGACAGCGCCGCCACGTTACCCCCCTGCTCAGACCGGAGGTCGATAATGCAGTCCGATTGCCGGTGTGTCCTTAATGCCGATGGGGAATGCATGCTGTATGGGTGGCTGCATGGGTGAGTCTCGAAGTATGATTGATTTTGTAATAGTGGATGAAAGACTGAGGAAGAAAGTGCTAGACACTCGGGCATACCGCGGTGTAGGCCTCGACACAAACCACTTTCCCATAGCCCGAATGCGTGGCCTCTTTAAACGGTGGTAAAAAAAGAAAAGAAAGACGAGTATGTAAAGAAACTGAAAGAAAGTTTTAAAAGCATAGAAGAGATAGGTGTGATTGAAGATTTGTAGGAGACATTTAAAAAAGGGGTCGTGAATGTTGCTATTAAGGTATGCGTGGTAGCTAAAAGAAGAAAAGGAAGAAATAACCATAATGTGTGGATGGATAAAGATGTACAAAGGGTTGTGCAAGAAAAGAAGAAAGCGTGGTTGGATTGGTTAGCAACAAAAACTAATAAAAAAGTTCAAAAGGCAACGGATGATAAGATAAAGGATGCTTGAACGAAGTATAAAAGACTGATATCAGCAGCAAAAGAAGTTGTGTCTAGAAAGAAAGAAAGAAGAACGAAAGAATGATTTCGATAGGAGACTCACTGAAGGTTTCCAGTCGTTTTTCTGGAAATCCATCAAAACAGCCAGAGGAAAAACTTCTACCTCGGACCTGAGTACAGTCAGGAGTCAAGATGGGAGCATTATAAAAGGAGAAGAACGTGTGTTAAAGAGATGGAAAGAGTATTTTGAAAGTTTGCTTGAAAGAGATGAAGTGCAGGTACAGCATCCGGCATCTTCCATGGAAACTAATATAAATGCTGATGAAAGTGAGATAAGCATGGATGAAATAGTGAAAGCGTTAAAAAGTTAAAAGTATGAGATTAGGTAAGGCTACATGACAGGTTTACCGTCGAAATGCTGAGGGCTGGACATGGCATAGTGGCTAACCTGCTGTACCGCCTTTTCAATTTGTGCTGGCGAAATGGGCAAGTACCGAGAGACTGGTGAAAAGCCGTAATCGTGCCATTGTATAAGGGGCTTTTCCCTGTGACCCTTTAGTCACAGCAGGACTGCATAAATTACCGCGGTATAAGCCTTCTCAGCATCGTCGGTAAATTGTATGCAAAAGTGTTGATCGAAAGGGTTGTGAATGAAACAGACGAAAAGGTATGGAATGCACAAGCGGGATTTAGAAAGGGAATGGGATGTACGGATTAGGTCTTTTCCTTGTGGTGCATAACCGAAAAGTGTTTAGCTAAAAACAAGAAGGTCTGTTGCACGTTCGTGGATCTAAAAAAGGCCTATGATAGAGTGGTGAGGAATGGATTGTGGTCAGCACTGTCCGTGAACGGTGTGAGCAGTGTCCTCATACGAGCATTGCAATTTCTTTATAGGGATTCTAGTGTTTGTGTAAGTATAAACGGGGCATACACTGAATGGTTTAATATCGAAAAAAGTGTTAAACAGGGCTGTGTAGCGTCACCATGGTTGTTTAATCTGTTCATGGACAATTACTTGACAGATTTAAAAGAGAATGAAAGTGGGTTGAGAATAAATGAGTTACTGGTCAAATGTTTTCTCTATGCTGATGACTAAGTATTACTTGCGTCTTCGGCCCTGGAGTTGCAGGAAATGATAACTGCTATGAGTGGAGCTTTTGTTAGAAAGTGAATGAAGATGAATGTAAATAAGACGAAAGTGATGGTGTTTGAAAGAGATGAGGCAGTGACAGACTGCAATATCGTGATTGGAGATGAACAAATTGAACAGGTGAAGGAGTTTGTGTAACTGGGTTCAAAGTTTACAAGAGATGGAAAGTGTGAAAGAGATATTGAAAGAAGAGTGAATGCAGGAAACATGGTTAATGGAGCTTTGCACTCCTTTATGAGCAGTCGGAAGGTGTCTAACAAGGCTCGTTTGGCTGTGCATGAGGGGATGTTGGTTCCGACACTCATGTACGGAAATGAAAGTTGGGCATGGCAGAAGAAACATGAAAGCAGAATAAATGCAGTTGAGATGAGAGCTTTGAGAAGTATGATCGAAGTTAAACTGAGTGACAGGATAAGAAATAGTGAGATAAGGAAAGGTGGTCTGAAAGAAGATGTAGTGACAAAAATTGAGAAATGTATGCTGAGATGGTTTGGCCATGTCGACAGAATCAATGAAGAACGATTGACGAAAAAAGTATATAAGGCGAGTGTGAATGAAAGTGTTGGAAGGAGTAGACCTAGGCGGACGTTTCTAGATCAAATCAGGGACGTCTTGAAAAAAGGCCAGGTCAAGAGTACCCTAAACCGAAGAGCATATATGAAGGTAATAATGAAAGTGGACGAAGCAAAACAAGTATGTAAGGATCGTAACAAGTGGAAAGAAGTGGTCTCTGCCTACCCCTACGGGAAAGAGGCGTGATTATATGTATGTATGTAATTATAACTACGTATTTATTTAAAGTTAATCTAAGTAAATCAAGCTTACAGCACTCTCCCACCCAACAGCATTTCGAGCGATATTCGTATACTTTATATATATGCCAGTAAATAATATAAACATAATCTATTCAGCGCATAATTACCTAAGTATCCCTGTCTCCAAAATGCGCAATGTGTTTTTAATAAATATTTTTCATTTCCTTAATCGAAAGGTCAGAATAGCGCCGAATTTCTCTGTTTTGTGTCACAATAAACCATTTGGCTGACAAAATTACTCAACGTATTCAATATCATATTAATTATTCAGTTTTTTTAAATAATAATAATATTCAATTAAATAAAAATCATAATTTAACATCCATATTAGCTTATTTTTAAATAATTATAATCTTATTACACCTACAAAATAAACAAATTATAATCAAACCATTACGTTTTGCCAGTGATGACATGTGGATCTGAGACGTGGTCCATCACTGCTGGCCGTAAAACGAAGCTCAAGGTGGCTCAACAAGCTACGGAAAGAACCAGATTACCCCCACATAAAAGGATCAGTATTCTAAAGTGGCAATGGGCCTGCTAAATAGCTTGAAGAACCGACAACCGATGGGGAAGAAGGTTCTCGAGTGGCTTCCTCGTTCCAATAAGCATAGTGTAGGGCAGCTCCCCACTAAATAGAGAACGGAATATTAGAAAGAAGTTATTCATAATATTACGTGTTGTTTTAATATCCTGAGGTGGTGCTAGTGGTTCTAGTTCAAATAATTATGCGTTTTGCTACTTTTTCTTGTTTTTAATAATCTGTGAGTTAGATGTGACGACCTGGTGGGATATGCCGGAAGTCGATAAATTCAGGTGCCTCTGGACCGTGTATAGTGAAACCGTTGGAAAAGGGCTATGTTCCCTGTAAATAGATGATAATGTTGATGAATCTAATAAATTTCAATTAGTAAGGGGTGTTTTTTTAAGCCCGATAGAACTTGAAATTGTAAAAAATAACACAAAAAATTAAATTGTAATCAAAAATTTTTTTTTATTCGAAAGATCAATACGTGACATTAACATTTGAAAATGATTTCGGGCATATGGGCACCGCGGCTGTTCTTGACGAAGCGTATTCTGGACGTCCAATTTTGGGCCACTTTTTCGAGCACTGCTGGCCGTATGTCACGAATAACACGAACAATGCTGGCCTTCAAGGCGTCAATTGTTGCTGGTTTATCAGCATAAACCAGTGACTTCACGTAGCCCCACAGGAAATAATCGAGAGGTGTCAAATCGCACGACCTTGGAGGCCAATTGACAGGTTCATTTCTCGAAATCAACTTATCGCCAAATTTTGATTTCAATAAGTCGATGGTTGCGTTCGCCGTATGGCACGTAGCGCCATCCTGTTGAAACCACATCTCCTCCGGATCAATGTCATCCATATTTTCAAACAAAAAATCATTGATCATGGTGCGGTAACGATCTCCATTGACCGTAACGCGAGCTCCGGCCTCATTTTTGAAGAAATAAGGTCCGATGATGCCACCAGCGTGAAAACCGCACCAAACGGTGCATTTTTCTGGATGTAATGGAGTCTGTAGGGTCTCTTGTGGATTGGTCTCGCTCCATATGCGGCAATTTTGCTTATTAACAAACCCGTTAAGCCAAAAATGCGCCTCATCGCTGAACACAATTTTGCGATAAAATAACGGGTCAGTTGCCAACTGCTCTAGAGCCCAATCGGCGAAAGAACGACGCATATAATGGTCTCGTGGCTTCAATTCCTGCACCAGCTGGATCTTATACGGGTATAGGCCGAGATCTTTGCGCAAAATTTTCCACGTAGTGGACGGACAGAGCCCCAATTCCTGCGACCGACGACGAATCGATATATTTGGATCTTCTTCCACACTTTCGTTTACAGCGGCGATATTCTCTTCAGTACGCACATTCCTTCGACGTGTTGGTGTTATTGCATCCTCTAGAGAGTATGTGGTACGAAATCTATCCACAGTTCGACGAATGGCTTGTTCAGATGGACGATTATGTACGCCATAAAATGACGAAGTCGTCTATAAGTTGCGCGAATCGACGAATGATTTTCAAAGTAAATTTGGATAATTTCGTAGCGTTGTTCAAGCGTGAGTCTATTCATGATGATTTGTCAGAGTATACTGAAACGATAAAAAAAATATTTCATCAAAATTTAATTTTTTGTGTTACTTTTTACAATTTAAAGTTCTATCTAGCTTAAAAAAACACCCGTTATGAATCAGGCGGAAAATGTAGTGGAGTACATTTACCTGAACGCGATATTATAAATATTTTTTTATTAATCGTGATATTTTATAGTCCACAACAATTAACATAATATCAATATTGTACATACAAATGAATGAACATAATATCAATATTGTACATACACCCGTGTAGTGGCGGGAAAGAATCCTCACTACCCCAAGTCTTCCCGTAATTGTCGTAAGAGGCGACAGAGGGAAACTGAGGCAGAGGATGGGAAGCAGCATCTTTCTGATAATAGCAAAACAGCAATAAAAAAACTGCGTTTGCCAACCAGCTCGCCAAGCGTGACAACTATGGCAATATACCCCCCCATGAGAGTAACGAAGAGATGGCCCGCAGTCCCCGGCGGCACCGCTAATCCTGGTTACGGTGTCGACCATGGTAACGGCGTGGCAGGGGGTGCTAAGAATCTCCGGTGGAAATTCGGTTGCCACCTACGACGACTCGACCTGGCAACTTATAACGCACGCACCCTGAGGTCTGACGAGAAGATCCTGGAGCTGGAAGAAGAGAGACATGTTGCGCTGGAATATCATAGGATTATCCGAGGTCCGAAGAGAGTCGAAGGTCATACAGATTTACGCACCAACCTCGGCACAACCTGATGAGGAGGTGGAGGAAATGTATGAGGATATCTCTAGAGCCATGCAATCCTCCAAAACCCACTATACGCTGTTAATGGGAGACTTCAACGCAAAACTAGGCACAAGAGAGAACGGTGAGCTGAAAGTAGGGAAATTCGGAATAGGGCAACGGAACCCAAGGAGCCAACAGCTGGCCAACTTCATGGAGAAAGAGGGACTCTTTATGATAAACTCTTTCTTCCAGAAGCGGCCCCACAGTAAGTGGACCTGGTCGAGCCCCGACGATTCGACAAAAATGAGATTAACTTCATTATGACGACCAGACGACAACTGTTCAGTGATGTCTCAGTGATCGCGAGGGTGAAAACCGGCAGCGATCACCGGATGGTGAGAGGCACACTAAACCTAAACGTTAAGTAGGAGAGGTCACGTCTAATGAAGTCAACGCTCCGTCCCCTTCGTGCTCTAATCCAAGTCCCGAAACCTATCAGCTCGAGCTACGAAACCGTTTTCAGTGCCTAGAAGATTGCAATGCAGTGGATGATATGAATGACAAGCTCGTGGAAACTGTCCATGCGGTCAGAGATAAGTTTTGCAAGACCCGCCGCAAAAGAACACAAAAATTCTCCGATTACAATCTTAATCTCATGGCTGTTAGACGTGATATGAAGCTGCAGTCTTCAGTAGATTTGACAGCATACAGGCAACTGAACAGACAGATCTCCAAATGCATGCGGCGGGACTTACGCAATTTTAATACTGCTCATATTGAAGAAGCGGGTTGGCAACCGCAGTTTTTTAATTTTAGTCGTTATTTGGAAGACACTGCCGCCCATCTCCTGATTTGTTTCCGCTATATTGCCTCTTACGTAAGAACAATCTGCGGTTGCCAACCCGCTTGCCAAGCGTGGCAACTATGGCAATCAACCCTGTGAGGCAATCTGTAGAGGAGGCCTATGTTCAGGAGTAGAATTTAATAGGCGGCAACGGTAAAGGTACCGGAGCGTTCTTACGTGGTAAAGCCACGCTGCAGCTATAGTATTATTATTGTAGCACAAATGGGTCGGTTCGATCGCTCTCACAGAATACCAGCGTAAAATACCAGCTTAATACTGCTGTGTTTCGTATGATGAGTGTAGGAACCGTTAACCCTTTTTACTGGAAACGAGGCATTCCATCGCAGTCCTCACGGATGACAACGGAGCTGTATTTTGATTCGTAATCGAGGACAGATGTAGATGTCTATGGGCCACAACAACCATTTATCATCAAGTGGACTGTGTGCTCGTTTGTCACCCTCATCCTATAAAAAAAGTGCACAGCTACAGAGCTAGGCATATATACCACAACGTCGTGTCAAATTAGTTCGGCGCATCACAGTAAAATTACTAAAACAGATACATATTTTTCTCAGCACGACAAAACTAAATTCAGATGTCACATATTAATTAATTCCCTAGTAGTGATCAATATAGCTGCAGCATAGCTCTACCACGTATAGCTTTAAAGCTGTGCACTTGCCTTAAATGGTAGCAACAATGGAAATCACTGCATTTTTTACATTCATTTCATCATCATCATCATTACAGCCCTTCACAAGTCCACTGCTGAACATAGGCCTCCCCCAAGGAATGCCACAAAGCACGGTCCTGAGCCACCTGCATCCATGTATCAATATTTACTCCTAAAAATTTATAGTTGTCTACTTCATCAATTTTGTTATTGTCGTATAGAATATTAAAGTGTTGTTTAGATAACCTGTATGACCTAAATTGCATAATCTTCGTTTTTTGTAGATTGACCCTTAAATCATGAGCCTCTAACCATTCTATGATATTTGTTAGTGCCGTATTTGCAAGCGAATCTAATGAATTATTACCATCACTTTTAACTATTATAGTAGTATCGTCTGCAAAAAAGATACATTTGTGTGAAGTGGCATTGGGAAGGTCATTAACATACAATAGAAATAATAAAGGACCGAGTATACTACCCTGTGGTACGCCTGTTTTTTTATACAATAATTGAGAACGATGTATGTAACACGACTGAGAACGATGTATGTATGATTGTAATACGGCGACGATAATCTACGGTCCGCGTGGCGATGTGGCGATGGCGGTCTATTTACACCTACATCCTTGTAACACGGCGACGGTAATCTACGATCCGCGTGGCGATGGCGATCTATGTATAGGCGATAGAGTGCGGCGTTGGACGCGCGACGGCGACGTAACCCGTACACAGCGATCTACCTGGTTCATTTCTACGGCGACTCCATTGTCCCTCTGTATCGTATCTACGCGACGTGGTTGTACGTTATTCGCAACCGGC
Organism: Parnassius glacialis; assembly: GCA_033319125.1. Lineage (NCBI taxonomy): Eukaryota > Metazoa > Arthropoda > Insecta > Lepidoptera > Papilionidae > Parnassius > Parnassius glacialis. The sequence goes on from JAVANC010000025.1 coordinate 7,121,300, forward strand.
CTCCCCTGGGCATCTTCAGCGTGGTAGTAACCAGTTCATCTACTCGGCGCGGCCTACTCTATCTCGATGCGGGGCGCGGGCTGAGACGGGCAGTGGGGCGGCTCGCCCCGCACAGTATCGGCGCTGCTGTTTACCGCAAAGGATCCAGCAGACATTATGCGGACACTGGAGCAGTGTTTCGGCCGCCCGGAAGTGATTATTGATCGTGCGTTAGATGACTTGAAACGCCTTCCGCGCCCGGGTCAAACCCAGGAGTTAAATTCGTTCGCTATTGAGTTGCAAAATATAGTATGTATCATGCAGAACGTCAACGGCAAAGGATATTTACAAAATCCGATGCTAACTAGGGAGGTAACGAGTAAGCTTAGCCCTCACTTACGGTCGCGTTGGTGCGATTATGCGGAGCACTACAGAAGTGCGGGCGAACCGGACATTGTCACACTATCCCGGTTTATGATGAGAGAGGCTGACCGTGCGTTAAGTCACGCCTATACATCCGTAACGCCGACTAAGGAATCTCCCGTAAGACGAGAAGCACCGCCGTCGAAAAGGATAGTGTTGACACGCCGCGTAGAGGATAGGGCCCGCTACGTAAAGAAATCCTGTGGGCATGATGGTATCATTGTTAAAGTATTAAAGTTATGTGCTTTTCATATATGTATACCCCTAGCTCATATTATTAACTTATCTTTTGAAGAGGGTGTATTTCCAGATGATCTTAAATTATCTGTAGTTCATCCTTTGCATAAAAAAGGAGATAAACAAGATATAGGCAACTATAGACCTATCACTTTGGTTTCGGTATTGTCAAAAGTATTTGAGAAAGCTATGCTTAAAAGGCTTAATGATTTTATGAGTTCTTGTGGCATATTACAACCTGAACAATTTGGCTTTCGTAAAGGTAGTTCTACTTCTCTTGCTTGTTTTGAATTTATAAAATATGTAACTAAATGTATAAATAATAATACCCCGGTACTGTCACTGTTTCTTGACATGAGTTGCGCCTTTGACTTTGTAAATCATGATAAACTCCTTCATAAACTAGAATCATACGGAATTAGAGGGAACGCGTATGCATGGCTTCAAAGTTATTTAAAAAGTAGAAGACAGGGTACAGAGATAACAAAAATGATACAAAAAAATAACATTTTAATTAAAGAAACTCATCGTTCTCAATTATTGTATAAAAAAACAGGCGTACCACAGGGCAGTGTACTTGGTCCTTTATTATTTCTATTGTATGTTAATGACCTTCCCAATGCCACTTCACACAAATGTATCCTTTTTGCAGACGATACTACTATAATAGTTAAAAGTGATGGTACTATAAATTTTTAGGAGTAAATATTGATCCACATCTGAACTGGAAGGAGCATATTGGTATCGTTTGTAAAAAACTTCAACGATTCGCTTTTGCTTTAAAAAGTGTTAGGCAAAATATATCAGTTCAGGCTGCCCTCACCGCGTACCATGGCTACGTATCATCAGTGCTTAGTTATGGGATTTTGCTTTGGGGTAACTCTGTTGAGGTAGAAAGAGCACTTTTAGTTCAAAAACTTTGCATCCGTGCCTTAAACAACATTTGGTATTTAGATAGTTGTAAACCTTATTTAAAAAAATATAATATTCTTCCATTACCTTGTTTATATATCAAAGAAGCCTGTCTTTTTGTCAAATCATTCCCTAAGTATTTTAAAACCCGCCAAGATACTACAACAAGGCGTTTAAGAAGTAAATATGCAGACCTAATATATCAACCTCCCTGTCATAAAAAATATGTATAAGAGAAATTTAAATTCCAAAAATAATATTTAGAATGGAAAAATTAGTTCAATGATTGATGTGATCCACTTACAGATAGTTTTTTTTTTGTATTATGTACCTAAATATTTGCACGTCTGCGAGCAGACTAAACACATGTACACTAGATTTTACTTAAGACCCTGTCAACGGTGTTTCTTGCAAATAAAGAACTTGTATTTGTATTTGTTCACCGCCCAGGAGGACACCGGTAGTGCCTAGTGTATGTGTTGTGGGGGTGAACACCCAATCGCCAAATGTAGGCTGGCACAAATGGGTTTGGACGACCGGTGGAAGTGGGTAAGGGAAGATGGGGTGTGCTTTAGGTGTTTAAGCAGCAAACACCGACGCCCCTACGTTGTAAGGCTAGGAAGTGCGGCGTCGACGGCTGCAACGCCCCCACCACGCCCACCTTCAAGCCCGCAAGGCCCGCACGCCTGAAGCGGCGGTAAAACCGGATGAAACCGTGCTCGTCGCGTCGAATGTTAATAGTAGTGCGTCTGTGTTATTGAAAGTGTACCCCATTACCGTGCGCGGACCGCGTGATAAGGAAGTTGATACGTACGCGCTACTTGACGAAGGCTCTAACATATCGTTAATCGACGACGACTTAGCTCGCGAGTTAGGAGCGGAAGGACCGATAAAGCCGCTTAATATTAGAGGCGTGAATAATAGTCAACGCGAGGCCAATAGTAGATTAGTGCATATAGGAATACGTGGCAAGACGCGCAGTAAGATTTATAATGTAAGGGCGCGAACAATAGCGGATTTAAAGATAGGCTCGCAGTCTGTGAGTAGGGAATGCTTACAGTTGAAGCACTTACGCGACTTACCGAGTGCGGTATGTTACGACGACGCGAAGCCGAGAATATTACTAGGCGCCGACAACTGGCACTTAATAGTCACCCGCAATATAAGAATAGGACGCCGGAAGCAGCCCATAGCGGCAAGGACGGTATTAGGTTGGGCAATCCAAGAGACCGTGCCGCGGTTAACGTGTAGGGAAGACGGCGAGACCGTATTACACGTGGCAAGCACTAGCGGACGGCCAGATGAGGATATCCAGGCGCTCGCCAGTCCGGTTAGGAAGGTTTCACGACTGCCGAGACGCTACGCTCCCACGGAGGGAGTAGTAGGGAACCAACCGCGCGACAATAAGGCGTATACGCATCGCGACGGTATGGACAGGCCTACGTTCATAACGGCCAAAGCGAAAGTCGCTCCGATTAAGGCGCAGAGTATACCGCGACTAGAGTTGCAGGCGAATTTGATAGGCGCGCGACTCGCGGAATTCGTACAAGGCCACGGCCTGCGGTTACAGGAGACCTACCACCCGAACGGTTAGGGGCATTTGCGCGACCATTTACTTACACCGGAGTCGACTATTTCGGGCCTCTGATAGTTACGATAGGACGACGACACGAAAAGCGGTGGGTCGTACTATTCACGTGCTTAACGACGCGCGCGGTTTTAGAGCTAGTATACTCCCTGACAACGGACTGGGCGATATCGGCATTGCGGCGCATGGCGGCTAGGCGTGGGTGGCCGCGGGTTATATACTCCGACAATGGCACAAATTTTCATGGGGCAAATACAGAACTGCAATGGGCAATGGAAGAGTGGGCACCGCAGTTGAAGGACTAAGCGCTGACTCGGCGAACAGAATGGAAATTCATCGCACCGGGCGCACCTAACCAGGGAGGCGCGTGGGAGCGTCTCGTGCGCTCAGTGAAGACCGCACTCGAAGCCACTCACTCGAGCCCACGGGAGGAGACGCTAGCGACGCTCCTGACAGAAGCAGAGAATACAGTTAACTATCGACCGTTGACGCACGTCCGGTCGATATCAACGACTAAGAGGCGTTGATACCCAACCACTTCATCCTGTTGGGACCATCGGGCCTACCAGTCACCGCGCCGTGCACACCCATCGATCGTCGGGCGTGGAGAGCGGCACAGGGGCTCGCCGACGAGTACTGGAGGCGCTGGGTGAAAGAGTACATGCCGACGCTGGTTGCGGACTCCCGAGACGCTAAGCAGCGCCAAATAGAAGAAGAGGACCTCGTCGTGGTTGCGGACGGCAACCTACCAAGGAACGTGTGGCCGCGGGGGGTCGTCACGAAGACATTTCCTGGACCGGACGGCGTGGTGTGCAACGTCGAGGTCAGGACCAGGGGCGGAGTGCTGCGGCGACCAGTAAGAAAGATAGCCGTCCTCCTGAGGGAAGCTTAGACTCGCAGGCTACGCCGGGGGGGGGATGTTACAGACGGCGATTCATAGTGCTCATATGATCGTAAAAAATTAAAAAAAATGTAAATTGTAGTTCTATTCGTCAAAGAGTTCCAGTAACAGTCACCGAAGTACACCTTCAAGTAACTCCATCAAGTCCGAAGGTAAGATCTATCCATATCTAACAAAACGAACCCAAACTCAGGAGACCTAGTTCTCCTCGTCAAGGAGTTCCAGTAGCAGTCATCAAAGTACACCTTTAGGTCTCTATATCAAGTCCAGAGGTAAGGTCTAATCATAACTAACAAAACGAGACCAAACTCGGCACACCTAGTCCTACGCTTCGAAGAGTTCCGGTAGCATTCACCGAAGTACACCTTCAGGTCATTCTATCAAGTCTGGCGGTAAGGTCTCATCATAACAAAACGAGGCCATACTCGGCACATCTAGTTCTACTCTTCGAGAAGTTCCAGTTTCCAGTAGCGTTCACCGAAGTACACCTTCAGATTACTCCATAAAGTTCAAGACGTATCATCATCTTCTTCATCATTACAGCCCTTTACAAGTCCACTTCTGAACACAGGCCTCTCCCAAGGAATGCTTTTTTCATATCTTAAAAATTGGCTGAGATATTAATGATCAAAGTGCGTGTTTCCCAACGAAGATTTTAAAAAACGCGGGCGGGCCGCTCACTAGCCGAAGACGTCACACCCCCGCTCATACAACAATCGCGCTCTCGTCTGCACGCCGCTGCGTAGTAAAAATCTGAATTTTAAAGTTCTCTGTGGTAAAAATGAAAAAAAATACTGTATTGTGCCTCAGTGCTTCAATTCAACAGTTAAAACACCTGATAAACTCTTTTTATGATAATTGAGGGAGTCTATTCAATAGGCCCTAAAACTAAAGCGCACTGCTGTGACCATTTCGATGTAAATATTTTTTGTAAGTAATAAGCTTATCCTTCTTCTCTACCTATCCTTGCCCTACTAAACATACCTACTTGTCTACTTTGATTGTTTAGATAGATAGGTATCTTGCCAAATTTGCCAACTACCTAGCACCAAGTAGCAGCGCTGTGCAGTGCTCCTCAACCGACTGTATTGGTGGGCCGCAAAATACACATATTATGACAAAATATACATAAATATATATTTTCTTCCTACTACAATATCAAACTCGCGGCCCGATGTCAGAAGTATCAAACTCGCGGCCCGCATTTATCCTTAGTTTTCGTTGTATTTTTTTAACGATAGCAACGTACATACATTAAGTACGGTTTTTATTTAGGTTTTCGAAACATACGTTTTTAATGTACTATTAGAACGGTTTAACCGATTTTGATAAAACATGTCTATGCAACACTGTTAAAAAACAACATTAAATACAAAATAAAAAAACAACACGGTTCACCCACTTATGAGCTATCGTACTACAGACAGACATACCGACACAGACAGGCACACATAGCGGTCAAACTTATAACACCTCTCTTTTTGCGTCGGGCATTAATAAATAACCAATAAAAACTGTAAGTAAAAATTTGCGACCCACAAGTTAATCAGCACTGATTTTTTAAATGTTTTAATTTAAAAACTGTAAATGAATAAACTAAAGCGAGCATTGGATAAAATTAATCAAAAATAGGTAAGTATCTTTTTTAGTATAACAATAGAACAATAGGTACCTATTTGCCTAGTTAGAAAACTGGTAACTACGTAAATACCTAGGTAGTAAACTTTCAGTTAGTTTTAAGTTTGTACAAATTACCTATATAGGTATGAGAGTAGGTACCTAATGCTTACTTAGAACATAGGTACGTACCTTTTCATTTTTATTCCAAGAATTTCAGTAGCCGCTAAATCCTGATTTTTCATGAAATATTGTGCCACCGTCAAACTATCCACTCTTGGCAGATTGTCCAACTGTTCTTTTACAAAACCTTCTTCCATTCTAGCACTACACGTTTCACTTTAGTGTAATCGGATTTAGAGGATAATATTATTTCTTTGAAATACAAGCACAAACACTATAAGTAATAGGAATACAAAGACGATCGAAAGAAAATGAAACGAGACCCGCGTAATTTGGTGAAACCGCACCGCACCGAGCGCCGCGTTTATGTTGCGGTCGCGATCTGCGGGGGTGTGACGTCATAGTGTGAGCGCGCGTAATCTCTGAAATTCAAAAAAGGGCTTAAACTTCTCGTCGCTCAGAGTATTAAACTAACAGGAGACGACATTGGAGAGCGTTCCCCTCTGTCAAAAGTACGAGAGCGCGGATCATTCCTGTTATATAAAACTAGTTGCGCCGCGTACGGCATCAGTTAACATGTAGTCGTAAGCGTGAGTTGACCTCCAGAAAAATGCCGAGTTGCAGTGTGCTTTCTTGTAAAAAAAGATCACAGACCTCAAATTTACAAAAAGACGACGTTACCTTTCATCTTTAAGTATTTATTTTGATTTAAATAATTAATATAAGCATTAAATCACGAAAATTCTGATTAATATAGCTGAGCAGGGTGTGTTGCCAACTTAAAGTATTAATACTATAGTAGGGACTTTTGCATCACTAGGACATAATTAAATTTTGCTTAATTGTAGACAAATGTCGTTTCTCTTTGTTCTTATTACACAAGACAAAATCGTGTTATTGAATAGTCTTAAATTCATTAATATTATTGCGATCTATTTGCAAAACTAAATTATTTCAAACAACATTAATAATCTTTAATTGTTTTTAACGAAATGAAAACATCAATTTAAATTGTTTTATTGTATATAAAACATTTTAAATAGATATTTTCATTTCATTATGTTACGTTATGAAAGGAAAAGAAGGGTAATTTCGAGTATATAAAATGGTATCATCAAGGCAATAATAGTGATGTTCACTGTAATCTTTAATGTCGATGTTTTCATTTGACTATAATTAATACCTTGATATATAATACCAAGGTGTTATTTAAAATTCTTTTTTGTACAATGTTTAAAAAAGATCTTTGGTTTTACAGTTTTCCAAAAGATCCTTACAGGCGCCAAGTTTGGATAAAAGCATGTGGCAATCATATAACCTGGGTACCTAAACGAACAAGCACTATTTGTTCCTAGCATTTTGACCAATCGGTTTTCGTAATCCAATCAAATAATAAAAGGAAACTAAATGAAACTGCTGTACCGACTTTGAAATTATTGGAAGTAAGTTTATTATTTTGCTACAAGTTTATTTTACATTATGAAGGATAAAATTTAAAACATGTAACAAGTCGAAATGGAAGGTTTAGTGAATGATATTAATTCATTTTAAAATGTTATTTATAAGTATATCGTCTTAGATGGTGTCAACCAAATTGTTGTTTTCAGATGAAACACGAATTATTAGCGCTTAAATAAATAAATAAAGACAAACAAATATAAATAATCTCAGTGTCACATTTATAATCTATTATTATTAAATATATACAGAGTACTACACTTTTGTACTGTAGAACACAAAATATTACCGCTTTTTACGACGACATTAATTATTTTCAATCCTAAGTAAAATGACGAAAAAAAGTATGTTTGGTTAAGCGTAAACTTCGGCCAAGAGATAGCAAATGTTTAATTTTTTTTTAATTGCTCCATTCTGTTGCTGCGCAAAGAAAGGACAAAAACAAATAAACAAAAAGTCACACTTTCACATTTATAATATTATATTAGTATGGATTGTCAAGAATGATAGATAAACTTTTGAAACCGGTTTACAATCTGCTTTATGAGGGTGAAACTATACACTCCCGCTCTCTTTCTTGCTCTAGTAAATAACGTTTCTGAGTGACCAAAAAGGATAGAAGCACAGGAAAGTGCGATTCCGTGCTGCCAGATGTAGTTCAACTCTAAGCCTTAAAACGGTTTAACTCTATAGGTTGGGTAAAATCTGTAAAATTAGACCGTTTAAAACCCCTATACAGATAACCTTTCCGGTTGATTATGACATTAAAAAATGGTAAAAATATTTCATAGACTAGGCATATTATATATTTTTAAGCATACAGGAACATTATTTCGACAATTATTACGTTCCAAATAACATTGAACTGGCAAACATGGTGATGGAAAATATGCAAGCACTAGAATTAGCTACCTCGCAAAAAAAGAGTGATCCCAAAAAGTGTATTCGTCACATATATACCAAACTTATTCACTTTATAAACCTACTACCTACTTTTTCAATTTGTTTTAATTTTGGTAATTTTGTATTATTATTTTGTACCTTATGTATTTTTTTAAACTTACTTTGAATGTAATATTACACATTAAACATTTCTTCATTTTTATTTTATTTAATTTGCTAATATAACTTGCATAAAATTTCATCGACATATCCATATCGACAAGGCCCTCGCACTAGTTGTTTATGGCTTATGCACTGTAACGATGAGACATTTATGAGAGATTTTCAAGGTTGTGTGCGTTTTGCTTAATCGTGTGCTCATATTATGCTGTGTGCGTGCGTAACGACGTGGCCCAATGTTTACGATTTGCTTAGTGTGCGTTACCTCGCCTCCCGCTAGAAGTGACAGACTTTTTTGTTTGGAACTTTATGCGCATGGCGTCTCCTGTTAGTTGAATACTCTAAGTCTCGTCGTTATAACTTCGGAAATATTGCATGTATTGAAGTGAAATGTAATGAAAAAACTAATGTAATGTACATGATCTTTGCTACGATTTTAATAGTATTTGGTAGTAATATTTTGACCTCTTTGTGTTCCCCATTGATATTTTCAAAAGTTATTGTGTTTACGCCGCCATATGGACTTGATATATCTACACCTTATAAAACCCCAACAAAACCGCTTTTTTATGTGAAAATAGCAATTGATTGATTTAAAAAAAATAAGTTCACCAATCATTTATCTTTCTTATAATGTGCTTTTTATATCCTTTATATGTTTTCAATATGATTGTTAGATACAATTTTATGCAACAAAACGTTGGAGTCTTGATTTTTAGGCGCAAGTAGAACATACCTACGCGCTTTGCGCTTAACGCGTGCAATAAAAAATAAAAGTACAAATTATACAAGTGTACACAATTTATTTATCGTTTTACAAACTTCTTTAGTAGAAATTACGTTAAAAAATCGACAGAAAAATTCATCACAAAATTAGATAGTACAAAAATACTGTTTAGAACATCTAAGCTTTGATCTCGATTATAACTTGGACAAGCGTAAATTAATTCTCACACTAAGTTCATTGGCAACTGACATGAATATATAAAAAAAATATTTTATTATTGCCAGGTAGAAAAAATATTCAAAGAGTAATTAGGAACTGTATTTCCAAAATGACCACAGCTAGTTAATAATTCCATGTTTTTTTAAATGTCTAATGAATATAATATAAAACTTGTATTTAGGGTTACCTGTTTATTATACGTTCAAAGATTTTATATTAGAGTAGTAACTACTATTTGTATATAGTTTTACTGTCGCTAATATTTTATAATTTACATGTATTTTCATTAATGGCAACCCAATTATTGAAAATTAAAATATAGCCAACATTAAATTGTTAGAGACTCTTTACTTAGATTAATTGAGAGTAAAATCACATTTGCTCTCTAAAATATAATAAATTACTAAAAAATTACTCGGGACTGACCTAGTGTCTGTTTAAAAGTGTGAACTTACAATATATTGTGCAATTTATTTTACAAGAAAGGCCTTTGATGTATAAAAACAAGATAGGTAAATATTAAATAAACCAAAAAGTTTTTGAGTAATTACCCTCCAAAAATACATTTAAAATCTTGTTGGACTGATCGAAGAACACAAAGTTTATAATGATTTCTTATATTTACACCAACACAACACATTGAATAAAATTATTATTAGGGATTTAAACGCGTTTAATTTCAATTCCCGGCGTTTCGAGTGTTTTGCAGTATCCATGGTCATGACACGGATGTCAGGAGTTAAAACAAGTGTATTTAAACGCGATAAAATCCGTTAAAATAGTTTTATTCAACACGAGGTTCACATTATAAAGTATAAAAAACTTTAAAGTAAGTTTTGTCCTCTTAAACATAAAGATATACAAACTGATAGGATATCATCCATTTATGCACTTAGTATATCATATACCTTCGTGAGCCGAATCATATAAACCATGAAATCATTAAAGTTACACGTACTACGCACTAGAACAGTCACCGCGTGCAAAATCTGTGCGCGTGGAAGGAGACACAGTGTACCTTTTTATCGCACAGACTAAAGGCTGTTGCAAACAAGTCTAGTCGTCTTTTCTAGTAAATAGTACATATTACTTTAATGTAAAGAACCAAGTCAGTCCACATAAATCGATTAAAATTATTAAAAAATATAAAAATGCAGTTTTAGTCACTTTAGTAACAATGTTACATAACAAACTGAGCATCAAAACACTACAACTTAGTAAGATCACTATACCTAAAAAACCTCTCGATTCGCGTTACGATCTGTTGCATATGAAATGCGTAAAACGGGTACGTAATTATTAAAAACGGGCGTAACTCTGGGGCAACTAATTATATTAAAGATATGAAACAAATTAAATACAATTTCCAGAGGATTTGGCCTATTATTAATCTCAATTTTAAATAATAAAAAAACAATAGTCTTAGCACAACATTGAATTAAAGCCACTTTAAATAATCGAAAGTTTAAAAACAATTAATTAACAACGCATTTTGCTTTAAGTTTACTTTTTATACGCCACTTAGTAAAATATACAACTAAACGTTAACACAAAGCAAAACGTTTTTTAAATATAGGAACTTGGCATTAAATTAAGCGAAATAAATACGTTAGTACCTCGATAGTAGCTAATAAAATACTCTGAAATACATATACATATATATAATATTAATAATAACTTAGTATTTCTGCGAACATTACTACTGACATAAAAGGGCTTTTATAAGAAAATTCCTTACTAAGATAATTTGTATATTTAGAACGTTGAAGGCAAACAAGCGAACTTTCTACCTGATGGTAAGTCGCTACTATATCTAATAGACACCTGCAACTAACTTTAATCAAAGTTGGCAACAGATGAGATGTCACATCTGAGGATTAAGATGTAATGTCTCACAACGTGAAGTATGCCTTCAGACCGAAAATCAGCAGTGTATCAATTCTTGTTCAGTGTCAGAATTGGGCGATACAGATTTACCCAAAAAAAGCTCTACTTGCTTGTTCAACAGAGCTGTTCAATTTTGAGTCTTATTGCCTTAGAGATAAGACTTTAAATTACACAACTTAAGCCATTAACACAAATTGTGTGAGAAAGTTGATTTTTATCAATCATTTCTACGTGCATGAATATCAATATCGTTTAATATTTATATACAACACGAAGACAAAAAATACGTTAATTTAACAAGTGTACTGCCTAACGAAGTAAAATAATTCGAACAATTTTCAACCTTATTTCATGTGATGCAGAATGCACTTTCAATTGATACCTGGTTTTACAAACTAAGTACAGTTTAATGTTCTTTAATTTTTAAGAAGTAGACGATTGAATAGAGTTTGTAACATACTTGAATATTTTCCTGTATCGTAGATAATCCAGATAATCCAGACCCGGAACAATTATTTGTTTGCCATACAGCGTCGCAACAAAACGAATAGGACGTAAATGTCATGTCTAAAGTTAGTAAAAGCTCTCAAGTGTCAGTAGAAATGTTCGAAGTCGACAGAGATCGCACTTAAGCTTTGGGTATGTTCCACACACGAGTGTTGCCATCCTGACCAACTGAGACCACGGACTCATCATCCAACCACGTCAGCCCTGTGATCTGGCTTTGGGGATGAGCGTCTGGAAATTAACAGTGAAAATTATATTAACTTAAGTAAATAAAGTACAAACAAGTTCCATTATAGATTCATTCATCACAGCCTATAAAGTCCACTGCTGAACAAAGGCATTCGCCATCGGTTGTCTCATAAGGAGGATTTTGCCAAAATCATGTGACTTAATTTAAACTTAATGGAAACATATTAAATATATAAATGTGTCTTCCAATTCACAACGGCCAGTCTAAACGGAGACTCCGCGCTAGACAGTATTATAGTGCACGAGTGTGTGCGCAAGCCCAGACGGAACGGAAAGCTGACACGATCAGAGAGAGATCAGACGCAAGACCAACGACTTTACGTGCTTTCCGAAGCACGGGGGTTAATTACCGCTAACTTTTTTCTTTTTTTTTATATAGGATAAGGGTTACAAACAAGCACACAGTCCACCTGATGGGAAGTGGTTGCTGCGGCCCATAGACATCTGCATCTGTCTTCTATTACAAATCAAAATGTAGATGCGTTGTCACCCGTGAGGACTAAGATGGAATGCCTCATTTCCAGTAAAAAGGGCCTCCGGCCACCTGCACTCACCAAGCGAAACGCAGAGGTAAACCTCTACTTCACGCTGGTATTCTGTGAGGTCGTGGTACCACCCCGGTTCGAGCCGGCCCATCCGTGCGACAGCAAAAGCTGCCGCGTGGCTCTACCACTGTTAACTTCCTGACTCCGGACTGCTTCTGAGAATTTCTTGGCAGAAAAACTCGTTTAATTTTTTTTGGATCGTCTGGGATTCTGGTTGTGTCCGCAGGTATAGAATATGTAGATCGAATAGAGAGAACACAAATAGGCGAGTCTATTACTAGAAACTAACATTAAGGTAAGTTCACAAAGAATGCCACGGGCATTTAAGTCCGAACTTAAAATAAATAGTAAAGTAAAAAATTGTCTATAAACGTCCCACTCCTGGAGACAGGCATCCTTTCATTTCTGAGAGTTAAATGAGTCCTAAAGTTAAAAAAATAAAGTAATAAAATAATCATTTTTAGACACATAACCTAAAGTGAAATAACTGCCGATATATTTTTGTATAGAATTAAGGTAACAAACAAGCACAAAGTCCACCTGATGGCAAGTGGATGCTGTGACCCATAGACATCTACATCTTTCCTCGATTAAGAATCAAAACGCAGATGCGTTGATTCCACTGAGGACCAAGATGGATTGCCTTGATTCCAGTAAACGGTTCCAGTAATTTTGTCCCAATCGAGCACAGGCGACCGAAGTGAGATTCTAGAAGGGTTTTAAGGCGAGAAACCTTAAAAGTTGGTAGTGACTACGGACTTCCATTTGGCACGATGCCCACACACAAAGACGTACATGCTCGTCGGTTAAAGGTACACTCTTAATCTGGCCCATCTTCAATATATTAGACTGACATGATTTAATTAAACATTTAATCGACAGAGCTAATGTAAATTAGACATAGACATAGACATGCATTTATTCAGCAACATATACTCGTACAGTTTTGATACAGAAAATAAAATAATACATCAAAACATCAAAGATAAAAGTAAATAACAAAAAACAGTCATAAAATGATCCGATTGCATGAGTGATGTGATGCTGAAAAGGGCACTGACTCAACGTAACATTTACTCAATGAACAGGGTAAATATACATTTTATAACAGGGGAAATAATAATAATCTTTATATATAAAAATTACGTGTCGCATTGTTTGTCCGCAATGAACGCCCTAAACTACTGAACTGATTTCAATGAAATTTGCACTCTGTGCAGTTTGGTCCAACTTGAGATATAGTTATAGATAGATAGGATAATTTTTATCCTGATAAGTGACACTCAATATTTTTTTATTACGAATTTAAGGATTTTTATATAAAGGGTCATCAAAAATGGCAAAATAACGTCTGCCTGACTAGCTAGTGTTTATATATAAAATAAAACTCTAGTATGCATGTGTTCGTAATTATTTTCTTCCTAAACGACTTGACCGATTTGATGAAATTTTTATGGGGTATTTATGGGGTCACTCTGCTTGTTTTTAGCTATAGTTGGACCGGGTTGGTGCGGTGCGTAGCTGGGGCGCAACACTAGTTATAATGTAAAAATAAACTGTAGATATTAAAGCAGCCATTTTGTACTTAAACTAAGGAGACTATATAGTAATGTGTATATGCACCAAAAAGACAATAGACTTTAGGCGATAGATCTGTGACCATAAACGAAAGGAGGAAGGGTCAGAGAGACAAATAACATTCCTTAATCTGTTTCTTGAACAAAAGTAAATATTGAGAATGTTTAGTCGACAGAGGTAAAGAATTCATAAAATGTAAGAGTGCATAGAACATTGAAGGAAAAGGACTTTCTTCCAGAGTAAGAAAAAATATACAAACATAATTACTCACTTTTAATAATAATGTGCTTGGCTGGTTGTTCAACGCTCCATATAATGATACTGGTGTCTAAAGAGCCAGAAGCGATCCTCTTCGAGTCTGGAGACCAAGCGACGCAGTTCACACGAGCAGAGTGGAAGCCCCACTCTTTATTATGGGCAAGCTGTGAGGGGCAAGCAATTATGGATTAATTCTATTAATATAATCATCACATCGTCTATCAAAGTCCACGGCTGAACATAGGCCTCCTTCCACAGAATAAATAATTGTACTACGTACAGAAGTTGCACTCCTTTGATGTTGACTGCTTGCCGACGTTATAATAGCCTACATAGTTATTATTAATCAGATAAATCGCGCACACAAGCTAAATAAAACTTTATCGCTGCGCGCGAGTGTCCGTATTACTTTGCATCTTTTCTCTTTCCTACATCACAATGAACTTTCCGTGGGGATTGTATTCTACTTAGTTAAAAATCTTGTAAACAAAGTTTTAATTTCAGTATTTTGTGTTATTATAACCTAAAATATTTTAATTATAAAAGACAAGTGTAGGTATGTAAGTAGGTACTTGGATAGTGAAGTTAATTTCAACTAAGTTTTGTAATAAAGTACTTAGGTATTACTTATGTAGTTAAATTATTACTTAATTCTTTTTTCTCTATAGGTACCTACCTAACAAAAAAATGAAATAAATTCACCTTTCAATATGCTTCGGTAACTTAAAAAATAATATATCTGAATCCTTTTGTTTGCTCATTAATCATTCATTCCATCCCCGCAACAATTATATTAGGAACGACGTTTTGCTATTATAATTTATGAAATAAATAGGTAATATGTACATATATATTATTATTAAATTACATTAAAACTCTTTCAACTATTTTTAACCCACAATTAAATATACACATTTACAAAAGCCATTTACGTAAACAGCGTTAAAAAACTTTGACATTCAATCGCCTAGAACGCGCTAGCATCTACTGCGTCCTGCCCCGGGGGCGCCTCGCGATTGTAGGTAATTATTTCACGCAGGTATCGATAGGTAGTGATAGAGGCCTGCCCCTTCATAGATTGCCACATAGTAGGGATGTTTCATAGTTTTGCCATAGTTGCCACGCTTGGTAGGCGAGATCGGCAACCACAGATTTTTTTTACATTCTAGTCGTTGTTTGTTTCTCTCTGTTCTCGGTCTCTCGTATACGACACCCACGGGACGATATGGAGTGAGGATATTCTTACATCGTTACTACACAGTATAATATTATAAAACAAATCTCCATATATAAACATCAATTGCTGTGCGTTAGTCACGCTAAAACTTGAAACTGGCTCGGCCGATTCTCATGAAATTTTTTGTTTCATGAATGTTTAAATTCAAAATTGGATACGGTAGGTGGAGTTGTTATCGAGATCCAGAAACGACCCGTGCGAAGCCGGGCGTTTCGCTAGTATTATATAAAACAAGGATAACTGCAGTAGAACCAGGGTAACGAACACAGCGCAACGGATTAGTAAGCCGAATTGGCAACGGACCGGTCATATCTCAAAGAATTGGCAACAGGTCGGTCATATCTCAAAGAATTGACAACGATGGGAAAGAAAGGTTGTCAAGTGGCCTCGTATCAGTAAACGAAGTGAAGGCGGCCCCCCCACTAGATGGAGTGACGGCCTGTTAAGAGATGCAGGACGTCGATGGATGCATGTGGCTCAGGACCGTGTTTTGTGGCATTTCGTGGAGAAGACCCTATGTTCATCAGTAGATTTATGATAGGCTGTAATGATGATAATGATGATATGAATAGAAACAGATGTTAACTGCAATTCAATGTGCAAATTTATTATAAAAAAGAACAGGATTTGTACTGGTAACAAGGCATTTCATCTCAGTCCTCAGTGGTGACGTATTTTTTATAGAATAAGGGTGACAAACAAGCACATGGTCCACGTGATAATAAGTGGATGCTGTGGTCCATACCCATCTACATTTATCTTCGATTGAAAATCAAAATACAGATGCGTTTGCACCCCTGAGGACTAATATGGGATGCCTTGTTACCAGTAAAAGCCGGTTATCTTCAATCACCATATGAAACACAGCATTAAGCTGCTATTTTACGCTGGTATTCTGTGAAATGGTCCTTCCCCGGTGGAGACGATCCATTCATATAACTATAATATAGCTGCAGTAAAAATCATATCTTTATGACATGTTGGTCCATAGTCGCCTTTTACGATATCCATGAGATGAAATGGTGTGATATACAGCCTTATAACTTCACCATATTATGGCAAAATAGACAAAAAATTATATGGGTGAACCTACCTTATATTCATCAACTTTGTACAGGATAAGTTTTCGGTTGGCATCACTGGCAACTAAATACATAGAATCTGGACTGTAGCGAACATCCGTCACAGGTCCCAGATGGGTCAGCTCAGTCTTTGGCGACAGCGAGCCGGATGCCAGAGAGTAAATATGCACTTTGCTATCCGCACCTAAAAAATAAAATGCATCGTGTAATACACGTCAAATACAAAAATATTTTTATCTGCATGTAGCAAATATTTTAATGGCCTACAATTCATTGTTCCAAGTGGATACAGGTGAAAACTTTGTGTGGAGATTACCCCCTAAAAATCTATTAAAAATGTTTTTCAACATCGAGATTTTCTTCTGTGTCGTGAAGGCAGTTTACAAGCATAAATTGCACAAGGATAAACATCCAGACACGGAACAATTATTTCTAGGCCATAAAAATACTTGCTTCGTGCTGGATTTAAGCCCGCGAGCCTCAACGCTGCAGCTCAATGCTAAGCCACTGCACCACAGAGAGATCAGAAGCCGCTCGTTCACATGAAGACAGATTCGTCACAAGAAGACACCTCTAACGTGACACTGTTACTGTTACAGCCTATTAAAGTCCACTGTTGAACATAGGATCCCCCATAGATTGCTTCATAGAGAGGATATTTGCCATAGTTGCCACGCTGAATAAGCAGGTTGGCAACCGCAGTTTTTTTTTATTTCAGTCGTTATTAAGATACTGGTCATCTCCTGATTTTTTTCCCTCTGTCACCTCCTACAACACCCACGGGATGACATGGATATTCCTACACCGCCACTACACGGCACACGTACCACGTCAAAAGAGATAAAGAGTTACGATTGAAAGAAAAGTATCTTGCATGGTGAGAGGAGCCGCCATTTGCGAAGTTTTTGCTTCTGTACCTTGTCCCCTTAAATAAAATGTAACAATGGGGAAGACAGGAAAAATATCATTGCCTGGTGATTACGACAAATCTTGCCTCAAATGGAAGTGGCTGTTCATGTTTATAACAGCCTCTTAACAGATTGCTTTTGCTGATAGAGAAAACCATCTCAAGGCACTCTACTTATAAGTGTGGCAAACTAGTATATGCAGTCTACTTACCACCAACAGCAACGTGCTTGGACTTAGGTTCGATAGCAACACAGCTCGGTTCGTAGCTCACAGGCAAGTTTGACTGTTTGCTGCTGCCCGCTAGGACCAGTAGCTGTAAAACAAAATGTTATACATTGTATATGTATGTTTAAGCAATTCTGTCTGCAAACACTATTAAAGCTGGCGTCGCTTACAGACGAAATTACCAGCATTGAATCGATGCGAGTCGAGTATTTTTTTTCATTTGTTCTAATGCTCGACACTATACATAATTATATTGGCTCTCCATAATAATGCTTCCTGAATGAATTTCGGTCACGGTGGCCGGTCTCAACGGAGACTAGCCATCAGCGCAGTACAGGATTATAGTGCACGAGTGTGTGCGCAAACACAGGTGTACTCTCCATTCCCTCACTTTCATAATCCGATGGGACTATAATCCGACACGAGCGAAGAGAGATCAGTCGCAGGACCAACGGCTTTACGTGCCTTCCGAGCCATGGAGGTGCAACTCGCCAACTACCACTGCCTGACTCCGGTCTGCTACTGAGAATTTCTTAACAGACACACACAATAACTCTGGACCTAATGATGAACAACTGCGTTTACGAACACTAGACGAACAAGGCAATCTATACCTTTCAGATTGGGCCACAGCAATGCACTCACTGCCGCTTGACCACAGAAATAGGTAAGGGGGTGGTACCCAGAGTTATTCCTAGACATAAAACGTGTTCTAACCACCTAGTACCTAGAAAATGAGCATTCCACATGCAATATTAGCAAGCAACGGCACAACGGTACACATGTGTCGGTATGTGTGTTTAATATATACGTACTACGTACTAGAGGAGACGTTGAAACTTGGCCGTTTGTAACACACTTTAGAGCCCATGGGCTGAAACTTAGTCTGTGTTATAGAGTGTTATTTTTCAAAGAGTATCCCAATGTTATGTTTAAGTTCAATTATATAAATATTGATATACCATTATTGCAATTGTTGAAAATACGAGTAAATAACGCTTCTACTTTTATTTGAAATCATCACAAATTGAATGTGATTTATAGGCAACTCGTAAGCGCGCTTCTGTGTATGCGATTCAATTCACATTGCACTGAGCACTGAATAAAAAGGTTAATTCGCCGGCACAATTCCACGGTAAAATAAAATGCCAAAATTAACTCTCATGTTGCTGTATCAAAAGCAATGCTGTCAATTAGATATTGTATTTTCATCCAAATAATGGCATATCTTGAAAAACGTTACGTTTTCCGTGTTAATCGTAATTTTGTACCAGTACATCCCTGATGGCAAAGTTAACTTTCATTGGTAAAGTTGACGGACTTGGCTGTACTGTTTACTTTCTTAGGGGCACACTTACTACTAATGCTTAATTAATAACTACACGATGCGTATTACGATTCCAATTTCTCTTTACACTTTTAAGTTAATGGACTAAGGATCCTCATAATAAATAAAATAAAATAAAAATTTTTGGTTATCAACGGCGTATTTAAAAAATTTGGAATAAAATGTTAACAACTAAATTACGCATGTAATCCCAATAACTAATTTTTTGGTACCTCAATATGGAATCCGTTTCTCTCTATGCATGATGAGCACGTTTTCTTAAATTATTTTTTAACTGTGCTTGAGCACTTTTAACTTCCGTGAATGTAGCAATAATTTTGCTGCGGCTGCGTCGTCATAACTTTGGACCTCTATGACGTAAACACGATTCTATCCACACCCCACAAATGAAAGTCTAACGATTAAAGGTCTGGCGAGTTTGTGGGCAACAGTATAGGGCCTCCACGCGCAATCAACTTATCTTCATTTTCACTATTTAAATTGCACTTGAATAGTTTGATTAGCTGTCAATTCTTCTTCGAATAGTAGGTACACGTACGTTAGTTTCTTGCAGCGGTAAAGACTAACTTTCGTATAATCTTTGCGCACCACGTAAACTTTCATTACTTAAAATGTAACAACGCACTTTTTCATAGTTTCATTGTATTCGCGGTTCAAGTATTTTCATTCAGTCATTGGTTACGAAGCGACGCTACCTACAAAAATTAAAAAAATAGCAAACGCGTACGTAATGAGGTCACGGTCAACACTGTCAGCTGTCGGTCGGCCGAACGGACGTAGTTACCTAGCAATGTAACGGCGGTTAACGGAAGGGAAGGGCGCGGTAAGACGGTGTTACGGCCTGCAACTACCTATCCCAGGAGTAGGATCCTCCGCGGCCCATTAACGGAAGAACCTACAAGCAGGTGCAGGTCGGGCCTCCTACAGGCCAAAGTGAGAAGTTTCTAATTACAATAAACAATCAGGGGGGAGCGTTCTATTCTATTAAACCGACCTTACTTACCTCTATGCAAGGCAACTGGTCCCTCAGGATTCGGTCAGGTCGCATGTGGTTGTATAGTGCTAGGAAAGTAAGGGTCAGTGATGTGTATCTGGGTGTGGCTGGTAGTGTTATTGACCTTATTAGACCGTTACCCTCTGCAGCAGTTCAGACCTCATCCCCTCTCCAAACTGCGACATCCCTCCGAGGCGCCGTCCGGTCACTTTCTTCGTTAGTCACGATGACAGTCCATTAACTCTGTCGTACGATTAACTACCTTACAGAAGCCACTAACTCTCGTTTGTTATAACGCATAACCCGCGAAACGAACACAGAACGTACGGATCAATGGTCACTACCGTTTCGCGTGGCCACAGTTATTTCTAGAATATCAAATACCGCACTAGTAGTTAATACAGTCGAATCCACTTATACGGACTCAGCGTTAAACCCAATTAAGTCCCGGGTGAAGCTCTCAGCAAGGAATACGCGCTACAATTCCTAGACAGTATATTTACTAGACGCGCCTACTATTCCGAGTTCCCGACAAAATGACAGCGTGCCATCTAAAGCATTGCTGAATTTGGACTGATATTAGCCCTCGCGCGTCCTCGACACGACGGGACGTCAAACCGGTATCGCCGGGGCGCGCGCGCCCTCTGATGTCCATTCTTGACATTAGCGCTTGGCGCGAACAGACGGCGGATAAAGTACTTAAATTTGTAACCAAGCGACCCTTACGAGTGTGTGCGTGTGTAGTAAAATAATAGGCATTAGATATTTATGAATAACAATCAGTTAAAATGAGGCATTAAAAGATAAAAAGAATGAAGTGTATATTATATTCGCGGTGGCTGTTCTATTACGTAGTACATATTACTTCAATGGTTTAATTTTTATAATGTGTATTAACGAATGTACTCACTTCTTTAACAGTGGCAACAATTGTCATATCTTCATCCATTATATGGTCCAAGGCTCGAGGCTGGGACCCCAAAGGCACACATTTGTCAGTGTATGAAGGCACTTCACCTAATTAACAAAAGAAACAAATACTAAGGAAAATTAGATTTAAAACAGTATCCATCCATTCATAATAGCCTATAAAAGTCCACTGCTGAACACACACCTTCCCATAGATTGCCTCATAGGAGGGATTTTGCCATAGTTGCCACACTTGGCAACTGCGATATTTTTCGAAAAGATGCTGTTGTCACCTCTTACGACACTTATCGGATATATACACTGTAATGTAATGGCAGTCAGCATTCACTATCCAATATCATCTGCGCTATTAATTAATCTCTTACTGTATGGGCTATCAAACTTTTTTAGTTGATTAAAAAAAAAACGGGAAACTACAATTCTACTGTATTCACGACTGTACTGACAATATTTTATACACGCCTTTATAGTTTGACACACACTTAGTTTATATGATTAGTTTTTGCAAATGCTATAAATGTGTATAACGTAACATATTTATTCATAGCTGAAAAAATTGAAAAAACTTAACAAAATATTTCATTAAAAGATTGCAACAACAAAAAGACCACTGATTCAACATAATTCGAGCTAAAACTACTCTGCCCAGTAGTGGGACGTAGCCTTTATTCGTCCACTGCTATGACACCCATTAGGGGATAGTCATAAATTCTCTTATGATTTATGAGATCCACAAAATACCAGCGTAAAATAACAGCTTCATACCGCTTTTGGTACGATGAGTGTAGAAAATCGGAGATCCTTTTTACGGGAAACGAGGCATTCCATCTTAGTTCTCAGGGGTGACAACACATCTGCATTTTGATTCTTAATCGAGGATAAATGTCTCTTACTCTATAAAAAAAAAACGAAAAAATGTTGATAGCTACCTTCAGCGCTGGGAACAGCAAATCGCAGCGAGTCGTCGATGCCACAAGTTATCAAGGAGCCATTTTTGCCCGCGCACATTCCATTCACCTGATTCCCGTGGCCTGCACCTCCGATGTGGCGACCTTCACCTGAGAACAAAAATACACAGACTTATATTAAAATTCAGTTTCATCATCATCAATCGTCATCACAGTCTATCAACAGTTAAAAGTATAAAGACCGCTGCTGAACATAGACCTCGCTATAGATTGGTGGACTTGGCAGACGGGTGGGGAACGCCATTTTTTTATGTTACTATTAGGAAGACGCTGCTTTCCCATCTCCTGATTTGTGCCCCTCTATTGCGTCTTACGGCGCCCACGGGACGATGTGGAGCAGTGGATGTTACACCGTCACTACAACGTTTAATACAGTTTAAGCTCATTTAAAACTAATAATTATAGAAATTTATTACTCTTTCCATAAGTGGAATCTCTACAAAAAAAGACTTAAAGAAGGAATTATTGCCGAAGTTGTCGCGCTTGGCAGACGGGTTGGTAACCACAGATTTATATTATTTTTGGACTTGTTATCGGCAGGATGCTGCTGGCCATCTCCTGTTTCTCTAACTACGCCACTACACGGTAAGTTGTTGTTCACTGGCTTATAAGTCACAATAAATTCAAATCATGAATAGTATATTTTTATTAAAATTTCAATAGAATATTTTTTATCAAATATTGATTACATGTATTTCTTATTGAGTAATTTTTAGGGTTCCGTGCCCACAGGGTAACTAACGGGACCCTATCACTAAGCCCCCGCTGTCCGTCTGTCTGTCAGCAGGCTGTATATCATGATCCGTAATAGGTAGAGAGTTAAAACTTTCACTTTTTTGTGCTTAATATATTTTTATTTATTTTAGATGATGATATAACCTAAACCAACCTAAATAAACACCAATGTGTTCTGTAATAAACACACAGGAATCAAAATAACACGTCCGATTGCTGCATTTTTATCGATCATAAATCAAATGGACAAAAACATGGAATTACTTCTCCTCAAACTTGACGAGAAATTAGAGAAACAAGCTGAAAAAATAACTCATTCGGTAACTAAAGATGTCATGGAAGCGCTAGATGAGAAGATGAAAACAATTATTGAGGAAAACAATTTCCTTAAAAATAAGGTATCAGAACTGGAACAAAAACTGAAAGCAGTATATAAAGAAAAACGTAAAAACAACCTCGTGTTCTTCGGAATCGAAGAGAAGGTAAAATCTGAAGGTGAACTAGTTGACTACATTAAGGATCTCATAGTAGACATGGGAGTTCACATGGATAGTCACGAAATTAGCAATGTGTATAGAATCGGAAAACAAAGCGAAAACAAAAATCGTCCAGTCATAGCATCTATCACGACCCAATGGAAAAAACACCTTATACTCAAAAATAAGGCAAACCACCCTTCAGGTATTAATGTAAAAGAAGATTACTCTAAGGAAATCCTGGAAAAACGAAAACAGCTACAACCGCAACTTGAAGAAGAGAAAAAGAAGGGACACATCGCATACATAAAATATGACAAACTGATAGTGTTAAAACCGAAGGACAACAATAGAGAGAAGAGGAAAAGAGAAACTTCAGATTCTCCTAAGTCATCAGCTCAGAAGAAAGTAAATATAAACCAAACCTTGAGAAATCCTTCACAATCGCTATCCAAAACTAGCAATAAAGAGGTCACGAGAACTAGCACACTTAACTATGTCAACCGAACAAGTTCTGATCCACAAATAAACGCTTCAAAAAACTAATAACCGCCTCAGACAATCGGAAACAAACAATAGCAATAAGAACAAAAATTAACAACCAAAACAAAATAACAAATAATCTCCCACAACGGCTGGTCCCCGCGGGAGTTATAGACGACCACCCTCTAACAATAATTTAAAATTAAAAATTTTGTACAGCCGACTTCAATATAAGCGACTTCAATATAGGTTATTTAAGAGTAACTCAATAACCATTGGTCTGACTTTGATCAAATTCATATAGGACCACACGAGAACTATCAGCTTTCATATAAAAAAAGAATCATCCAAAATGGGTTCGCCCAGTACAAAGTTATGAGGTAACACACATAAAAAAAACATACACTCGAATTGAGTACCGTCTCCTTTTTGGAAGTCGGCAGAAAAGAAGAAACAATATACTCAACATTGCAACCTTAAATACCAGAACCCTTAGAACTGAAGAAAGCCTAAATTAACTAGAAAAAGCCCTTGAAGACATAAGATGGGACATCCTGGGAATTGGCTGGGCACTATCCCAATAAAAAATTTGTATTTTTGATGAAAAAATCAGACTCGCCCAATTGCGATATTTGTCATATTATAGAAGATGTCCAACATATGCTAGCAGAATTTGTTAAATATCAAAGAGAAAGGGAGAATCTGGTGCAAAAGTTTAATATCAAGAGCAACAATACCAAGACGACCCCTGCCACGCTATCCGTGAATTTCTGCAACATCAAGGTACTTCACTCTAACCTAAACGCCGTCCACTACCATCTCGAGACGGCGAAGCCGGCCTTGTTCTTCCTGACCGAGACGCAGGTTTTCTCTCCGGCTGATATTTCGTATCTCTCCTACTCTACACTCACCATACGAAACACGGCAGTGTGAAGCTACCACTTTACGCTGGTATTCTGTGAGAACGTGGCCCTTCCCCGGTCGAGCCGACCCATTCGTAGCGAGATGCGAAGATTAGGAGAAAAGATTGAGAAACGCACTGGCTACATACTATTCCATAAAGGTGAAGTAGCTGGTCAGAGAGGAGTAGGATTCTTAATCAAACAGTCAATGAAACAACACATACAAGAGCTAATTCGAATTTCTTATTGAATAGCCATTCTTAACATTGGCATACCAGGTTATAAAAAATATGGTCAATCATACAAATTTATGCTCCAACAGAGCAAGCAACAAAAGCAGAAATTAAACTTTTCTATAAAGAATTATCACAAACGCTAACAAGATATTCAAATAACCATCTTATTATAATGGGCGACTTCAATGCTCAAGTCGGAGCGAAACAATGCAAGGAGGAATACGTCCTGGGGAACTTTGGTCAAGGAAGAAGAAGTCAACATGGTGAATTCCTAGTCGAATTCTCGCTGCAACACAACCTAATGCTCTTGAACAGTTTTTACAAGAAAAACCAAAAGAACAAGTGGACATTTTTTTTTTATATAGAATAGGGGGCAAACGAGCATGCGGCTCACCTGATGGTAAGTGACTACCGCCGCCCATGAACAACCGCAACACCAGGGGAATTGCAGATGCGTTGCCGACCTTTTAGAAAGGTGTAAGCTCGTTTCTTGAAGGTTCCTAAGTCGTATCGGTCCGGAAAATTCGCTGGTGGTAATTGATTCCACAATGAAGTCGTGCGAGGGAGAAAACTTCTTCTAAATCGCAGAGTCGTGGACCGCCAATCATCCAGATGGTATGGATGGTAACGCGAGTTATATGATATCCCCTGGATATCCCCCGATGGCAACACCAGAAACGAAATTGACTACATAACAACAAACTATACAAAGGCTTTCACAGATACGTCGGTCTTAACTAAATTCAACTTCAATACCAATCAGCCTATGGTAAGAAGCAACATAAGAATAGATACATCAAAGAAATCTAGAAAGTATTTTGCCTCACACTTTATAAGACACCACAGTGATGAAACCTTAAAGAAAATAAAACAATCGTTAATTGAATCAGCAGAAGAATTGACTATGA
This sequence comes from Parnassius glacialis, assembly GCA_033319125.1. Taxonomy (NCBI): domain Eukaryota; kingdom Metazoa; phylum Arthropoda; class Insecta; order Lepidoptera; family Papilionidae; genus Parnassius; species Parnassius glacialis. The sequence continues at coordinate 7,147,003 of JAVANC010000025.1, forward strand.
GGAACATTGATGCCCACACGAAATATGAAAAGCTGGAAAATCTACTAACTCAAGTAAAACATGATACTAACAGGGGAAACAAGTACAAACTTAGTGATACAACGCTACAACTTATAGAAAAAAGAAAAAATCTACTTTCAAAACACCCTAAAAAAGATCACATAAAAACAATATCGAAATTAAGTAAAGAGATCAGAGAAAACATAAGAAAAGACAGGAAGACCAAGAGACTGCAAACATTAGAAAAGCATATAGCGAAAACAGGAGGAGTGAAAAAAGCGCTTAAAGAACTTAGAGAATCAAATAAAGAATGGATACCAAAACTAAACAAAAAGAAGAATTCCTCATCCAATAGAAAAAACATAAACGAAATAGCCACAAAGTTTTACCAGGACCTTTACTCAAATCCAGACAGAAAACAAAACCACGATTCGAACACAGACGCCAGTAATAACCAGGAAAAAGTGATAACTGAACCAAAAATACTTCCCAGGGAAGTAGAAAAGGCTATATATAGTCAGAAGATGGAAAAAGCTCCAGGTCCAGACAAAGTGACAAACGAACTTATTAAAGGCACCCTTGAAGAACTACTACCAATACTCACTTCACTATTCAATGAAATACTATCAACGGGTCTAATCCCTACAAAATGGAAAACATCAAACATTATACTTATATTCAAGAAAGGACAAAAGGAAGATATAGGAAACTACAGACCTATAAGTCTGATGTCAAATATCTACAAGGTATTTTCTAAAGTTATCCTGGAAAGAATAAGCAAAAAGTTAGACGAAAACCAACCACGGGAGCAAGCAGGCTTTTGACATAATTACTCCACTCTGGACCACATACACACAGTGAAACAAATTGTAGAAAAATATAATGAGTTTAATAAAAAACTCTATATGGCATTCATCGATTACTCTAAAGCTTTTGACAGCATAAGGCAGACAGCCATTTGGGAAAGTCTAGAACAGCAGGGGATACCTTTAAATTATATCAATATTATAAAGAACATACACTTGAACGGCGAAGCGAGGATCCAACTAGAACCTTGGGAAAAAAGTTCAAGATCGAGAGGGGAGTAAGACAGGCAGATCCTCTTTCGCCAAAACTGTTCTCGGCTGCTCTGGAAAGTATCTTCCGCAAACTAGACTGGGAAGAATACGGTCTCAATGTTCAGGGTGTAAAACTGAACCACTTAAGATTTGCAGATGATATAGTCTTATTTGAGGAAAATTCGACGCATCTTGTTAAAATGATAGAATCACTAAATGAAGAAAGCCTGAAAGTGGCCCTAAGCATGAACAAAGACAAAACAAAACTGCTTACAAACTCTAAACCAGTAATTATAAAAATTGACAACCAACCACTCGAATATGTGTCAGACTAAATCTACTTAGGACAGATAATATCTCACAAAGATCAAACCATTAAGGAAATTGAGCGAAGAATAGGAAATGGATGGAAGAAATACTGATCTTTGAAAGAAGTTTTAAAATCTAAGGAGCTAAGTATGCAAATAAAACGGAAAGTTTTCAACACATGTATACTTCCAGTCATTACTTACGGATGCGAAACCTGGGTACTCACCAAACACCACAGAGAAAAGTTGGAACGCTGTCAGAGAGCCATGGAGAGAAGTTTGACCGGAATAAGGAAACAGGACAGAGTAAGATGTAGCATAATAAGGGATAAAACTAAAGTTGTCGATATAATAACCCGAATAGACCAACAAAAGTGGAGATGGACAGGTCACATGATGCGTAATCCACAAGAGAAGTGGTGCAAAACTGTTACTGACTGGTATCCCAGAGATGGCAAAAGAAGTAGAGGACGTCAACAAACAAGATGGGAAGACGACTTAAAACTCACGGCTGGACATCATTGGAGAAGGGTAGCGCGGGACAGGTCCCAGTGGAAAATGTTAGAGGAGGCTTATGCCAAAAGGCAAACTGAGCTTCGGGACATATTATAACAAACAAGAACATGTATTCATATTTAACCAAGAAGTTCAGAATAAAAAAGGCTTATTATTATTATTATTATAAAATTTTCACAAAATGTTTATTTCTGTTACCGCCATAATAAGAAATATATAAAATAAATTAAAAATTAAAAGGGTCCCCCCACTAGGATCGTGTATTACGATAGTAACCCTTCATGCGCGAGTCAGACTCGCACTTGGCCGGTTATTTACTTTTACCACTGGTTTGGGAAAAACCTCTCTCATGGGAAGAAAATTATACAATAAGACAGATTGTACAAACTATCTACAAAACTTATTTAAGAAAGAGCTTGAAAGTGACAAACTCATTCCCAGTGGTTATTATCAACCATGTATTCATTTATATTATAATAACCCTTTTTATAGTCTTTGTTTAACAAAATATTTAAACTTGGTATTAGAGAGACTTTGTTGCATTGTCCCATGAATGAGTTACCCTGTGGAGTAGAGAAACTGGTATCACTAAATTGTGTTTGTTCTTAGTGTTTACCGAGTGTATATCACTTTTTTAACTAAAACTGCTTTTTTGTTCATTTTACCGGTTGTAGTGTTCCAGGAAGTGACGCATCCATCGTGGCTGGCGGTGAAGACTGTTTTCGTGGTCGGCTGCAGAGCAAGGCAGGTGATGGGCTTGTTGTGTCCCATCAATACACGAAGTGGCTTATCCGGGTTATCCACGTCAAGGTAGTTGATCACCCCGGACAACGAAACCGAGAGCAAATGCTTGCCTTGCCATAAGCATGATACCTGGGAATATTATGATAATAATAAGTCCAATGATAAAAGTACTAAGCCGCAGCATAGGTTCGAATCCCAGCAAGCAAATTAAAAAAAAAATAAAGAATGAGTAACCAGCGGTTAATAAAAAAAATTAACTCTGAGTCACAGATATTAATAACAAATTCTACAGACCTGTTGATTTTCAACAGCATTGCCCATATTAAAAGTGGTGGTCCGCTGCATGGTCTCAATGTCCCAAATCGCGCAGGTCTTGTCTCCAGAGCAGGACAACAGTTTCTTGCCATCCGGAGACCAAGAGATACCGTACACACCACCCTTATGAGCTGGAGAACCAATCTGTGAAAGAATTGAGCGATTGTTAAGGTGATTAATTTTGAGAGAGAATCACAAATAACTCAAGACCGAAAAGAACGTGATATACAGAAACAATGAGATTTAGTACGTAAGCGTAAAAGAATGCAAAAATCTTTGAAAAAAAAGTGCCACTGGGTTTTTTTTATAGGATAGTGTGACAAACGAGCACACAGTCTACCTGGTGGTAAATCGTTGCTGTGGCCCATAGACATCTACATTTATCCTCGTTTGCGAATCAAAATGCAGATGCGTTGTCACCCGTGAGGACTAAGATGGAATGCCTCTTTTCCAGTAAAAAAAGGTCTCCGGTTCTCTGCACTCACCATACGAAACACAGCAGTGTTAAGCTGCTATTTTACGCTCGTATTCTTCTGTGAGAGCGTGGTCCTTCCCCGGTCGAGCCGACCCATTCGTGCCATACTACTAATATAGCTGCAGCATGGCTCTGTCATAATAAAATTATAAAAGCCTTCCTGAAATAATAATTACAATATGAAATCTCAATTGAATAAAAATTATTGTCTTCTATTCATATCATACGTAAGTGTCGTCAATAGCTACAGACGGAAACTGAAATGGGATATAGGTAGCATATTCTTAATCGAGGATAGAAATAATCTGTATTAGCCACAGCACCCACTGGTGCACAAGTGGACTGTGTGCTCGTTCGTCACTCTTATTCTATAAAAAAGCATCTTCCTGATTAATAGTTGCTTAATTAGTAGTTGCCAACCTGCTTGCCAAGTGTGGCAACGCTGCGAATATTATCTGAGCTATAAAGTAACCTATAAAGTTACAGACTATATACGTCCCACTGCTAGGCACAGGCCTCCTCACATTTCTGAGAGGGTTTTAGGGCAAGGAAATGTCCGCCGCGCTGCCATAATGCGTGTTTCCGAACTTCACGTCTTCGAAATATTTTTTTTATTTCTCAGACATGCAGGTTTCTTCACGATATTTTCGTTCACCGCTGAGCACGTGGTAAATCAGTACTTAAAACTGCAATATAGCGGGCGCTAACCATCTGAGCTACCACGGCTCTCTATCATCTAAGCAACCTATACGGGAGGTCTATTTTAAGCAGTGGACATGTAATGGGCTATAACGAATAAATAATAAAAATGAATAAAATTGGTTTTGAATTTACCAGCTTGTCTTGACACCTGTCATTCTTATTTAAAAAAGGGAACCAATATATGCTTTAATTACTAACTATACTTTAATGACTAAACAATAACAAATAATACATTACCTCGCCTTTGAGCTCGGAAGTGGCACCGTCGAATAGGTATATTTTGCCGTCGAACCCAGCGGAAGCGAAAAGACTTCCATCGGGACTGTAGCGGACTGCTTGCACGAAACGAGTGTGCTCCTAAAAGAGAATATTATATTATTTGAATATTATATATATTTAATTTTTAATGCAAAAACTTATACTTTATGTGTTATTGTTCAAAACTATGAGTATTAGGCATAGGGCATAATCCATTCATTTACACAATCTCTCCCTCTCTCTCTCTCTCCCTCTCTCACTCTCACACGCTCTCACACACACGCTCTCACACACACGCTCTCACACACTCGCACTCACATACAAGCGCTCACACACTCGCGCTCACACACACGCTTACACACTCAAGCTCACTCACTCACGCTTACACACTCACACTCACGCTATTATTAACGGCGGGTTATCCCATTGTTTCCGAAAATGTATTTCTATGACGATTTTGTAACAGTACAGTACGACCATCATTGTAGCCGAAGACGTGTCTAAATTATTTTAGTACTTATTACTTTAGTAGTTTACTCTCATCCGGACGGATATCAGATCTCCGTCGATGCCTCTCTGGGCTCTTCGGACCATTGTCTGATCCGGAGTACGGTGCCACTCACGCTCCAATCGCAGTAACGATCTGCAGCTTGCCGCCGTGTTTGGCAGTATAGGTCAGCCGATTGGAACGGGATGTGGTCTTTTTTTGCATCCTGCCCTTGGGGGCGGGTTTGCTTATCGCCGGAAGATCCCAGTGTTGTTGCCGATTCTGTTGCTGATGTGGTACTTCAGGGTGTGGAACTTTTTATTCCATCCTCTGTGGTGCCCATTGGAGGCAGATCCCAGTCATGGTTTGGTCGCTCCTGTAAAATAGCATCACGCTATAAGCAGGAGTGCTACCGGGCCTGGGCTGACGCATCAACGTCTCGGGATGTAAACACCAGCGCACTTAAAAAGAAGTATAATTCCGCCTCCAGGTCCTTCAAAAGCGTCATTGTCAAGGCAAGGTCGGCAGAATTGGCGAGAAGCTAGTTCACATTCCTTCGGGAACCCGTGCATTCTAGTCTCTCACCAAGGCTGTCCAAGGGAACTTCTGTCAGCCATCTCTTCCATCTCTGCACAGAGAGGACGACTCACTGGCCCATGCCGCAAAGGAGAAAGCCGATCTGTTGAGCTCTCTCTTTGCGTCCAACTCGACTCTAGATGACGGGGAGAACACACCGCCGACCATCCCGCGATGTGAGTGCTCCATGCCGGATGTGCGGTTTACACAGCGCTCGGTTCGCAAAGCACTCTTCTCCCTGGACGACAGCAAGTCGAGTGGGTCCGATGGAGTCTTTCCCATTGTGCTGAAGACGTGTGCTCCGGAGTTGGCACCAGTTTTAACGCGTCTTTTCAGGTACTCCTACTCCCAAGGCGTAGTCCCGAATTCATGGAAGACAGCTTTGGTCCACCCGATCCCTAAAAAAAGCGACCGCTCAGACCCGTCCAACTACAGGCCTAACGCCATCACCTCCTTGTTCTCCAAAATAATGGAATCCATTATAAACTGCCAGCTCATGAGGTACCTTGAGGATCACCAGCTGTTTAGTGAACGCCAGTACGGTTTTCGTCGGGGTCGATCAGTTGGTGATCTTCTGGTCTATCTGACTCATAGATGGGCGGAGACAGTAGAGTCCAAGGGGTAGGCATTGGCCGTTAGTTTGGACATAGCGAAGGCCTTCGATCGGGTCTGGCACAAAGCGCTTCTTTCGAAGCTTCCTGAATGAATGATGAATAATAAATTAAGAACAAAAGAATCTAACCTAAGAGCAACAAAACAACAAAAATACAACAAAACAAATAATATATTTAAGATTCAAAAATTTTTACAGTTTTATATAACAAAAATGGAGTATGAATATGAGGATGGATGATGCGATTTACAGATTATTTTAAAAAAGTAATAAAAAAAGAGATTAGTGCCGAAGCTGAGTCGGAAGATCCAAGGTGTGCTCTCAGCGCCTGGAACGAGCACGCACGGCGTAGGTGAGAAGGCGTGGGCGTCTCTAGGCGGCGACCTCCGGTGAATGTGGTAATTGCGGGATCCGGCGATTTCAGGCCAGACAGGGGCTTGCAGGATCCTCCGCGGCTTCAGACATCACAGAAGCCTGCAGGATCCGGTGACTGCAGGCGGGACAGAGGTTTGCAGGTTCCGGTGACTTCAGGCGGAACCGAGGTTTGCAGGTTCCGGCGACTCCAGGTAGAACAGAGACTTGTAGGAACCCGGCGACTTCAGGCAGAGCAACGGTTTGTAGAGTCCAGCGACTTCAGATAGAGCAGAGGTTCGTAGAGTCCAGTGGCTTCAGGTAGGACAGAGGCTTGCAGGATCCCGGGGCAGAGCGGCCCCGGGATAAGGCCTTTAGAAGATGCTTCCAATTCGAGAACTGAAACAAGACTGCCTTTCTTCACCGATTGTTCGGCTTTTATATCTTTCTAGAGAGAACGGAAAAATTATTTAAATTAAACGCAATTTTTTTGTAAATGGTCAAGAGGAAAGAGTATTTATGTGGAATTATCGAAATAGAAACAACAGACCGGTAGCAAATTTGAATATAATTTCCATGGAGACCAAATAAACAACAATAACAAAACATGTCAAATTTTAGTTTTAGGCTTGTAATAAGAAAACGGCAAGATTTAAGTGGAAAAGGAGATATTATTGAAATAGGAAAAAAGGTAGCGCAACTACCCACACAAAGCCCGAAATTGTAGAGTTAAGGAAAACTAACTAAAAGATCGAAAAAAGGTAGACTTCATTGACACCAATTTAAAAGTGCTGATAATGTGAAAATACGAAGTAGAAATGATTTGTGATTGTGTTCTTATGGTTTAAAATTGTTACAGGATCCTATGGAAAAGGTGATGTAAAATATCCAGTTTTGAAGTGAATGCAGAAAATCGAAACAGAATGGAAAAATGGATTTAAATTAATGTAAAATGATAAGTAAGTAGCATAACACTACATTTTCCCCCCGACCCTGGAAAATTTTTGACTCAGCAAAAATTTTGATATATACATTCTAAAATAAACCATAAAAACACAGCTTTGCAGAAACAGACATCACCAGTCAAAATCAGATATACTATCTCTTACATTCATCATCTGCATTCAGGTAAGGGTGGAGTTCACATTCAATGACTACCACTCTAAAAGTGTGTTTTCAGAATGACATTAAGGCTTATTTAAGGAGTAGTCATCCGCTCCTGCGTGGGAAAAAAAAACAAATTAGTCGAAGAGACACCACTCTAAATGTGTGTTTTTCGAAAGGACATTCAGGCTTATTTAGGGAGTTGTCATCCGCTCCTAAGTGAAGATAAAAAATGAAGGGAGTAGTCAGCTGCTCCCAGGTGAAGAAAATTAAGGGAGTAGTGAGCCGCTCCCAAGTGAAGATAAAGATAAAGAAATACCTCAAGTAAGCTTTAGTCGCTATGACTTAAGTAAAGATTAAGAACGGCCAGAGCGGTAGCAAATTTGAATATAATTTCCATGGAGACCAAATAAACAACAATAACAAAACATGTCAAATTTTAGTTTTAGGCTTGTAATAAGAAAACGGCAAGATTTAAGTGGAAAAGGAGATATTATTGAAATAGGAAAAAAGGTAGCGCAACTACCCACACAAAGCCCGAAATTGTAGAGTTAAGGAAAACTAACTAAAAGATCGAAAAAAGGTAGACTTCATTGACACCAATTTAAAAGTGCTGATAATGTGAAAATACGAAGTAGAAATGATTTGTGATTGTGTTCTTATGGTTTAAAATTGTTACAGGATCCTATGGAAAAGGTGATGTAAAATATCCAGTTTTGAAGTGAATGCAGAAAATCGAAACAGAATGGAAAAATGGATTTAAATTAATGTAAAATGATAAGTAAGTAGCATAACACTACATTTTCCCCCCGACCCTGGAAAATTTTTGACTCAGCAAAAATTTTGATATATACATTCTAAAATAAACCATAAAAACACAGCTTTGCAGAAACAGACATCACCAGTCAAAATCAGATATACTATCTCTTACATTCATCATCTGCATTCAGGTAAGGGTGGAGTTCACATTCAATGACTACCACTCTAAAAGTGTGTTTTCAGAATGACATTAAGGCTTATTTAAGGAGTAGTCATCCGCTCCTGCGTGGGAAAAAAAAACAAATTAGTCGAAGAGACACCACTCTAAATGTGTGTTTTTCGAAAGGACATTCAGGCTTATTTAGGGAGTTGTCATCCGCTCCTAAGTGAAGATAAAAAATGAAGGGAGTAGTCAGCTGCTCCCAGGTGAAGAAAATTAAGGGAGTAGTGAGCCGCTCCCAAGTGAAGATAAAGATAAAGAAATACCTCAAGTAAGCTTTAGTCGCTATGACTTAAGTAAAGATTAAGAACGGCCAGAGCGGTAGCAAATTTGAATATAATTTCCATGGAGACCAAATAAACAACAATAACAAAACATGTCAAATTTTAGTTTTAGGCTTGTAATAAGAAAACGGCAAGATTTAAGTGGAAAAGGAGATATTATTGAAATAGGAAAAAAGGTAGCGCAACTACCCACACAAAGCCCGAAATTGTAGAGTTAAGGAAAACTAACTAAAAGATCGAAAAAAGGTAGACTTCATTGACACCAATTTAAAAGTGCTGATAATGTGAAAATACGAAGTAGAAATGATTTGTGATTGTGTTCTTATGGTTTAAAATCGTTACAGGATCCTATGGAAATAAAGGTGATGTAAAATATCCAGTTTTGAAGTGAATGCAGAAAATCGAAACAGAATGGAAAAATGGATTTAAATTAATGTAAAATGATAAGTAAGTAGCATAACACTACATTTTCCCCCCGACCCTGGAAAATTTTTGACTCAGCAAAAATTTTGATATATACATTCTAAAATAAACCATAAAAACACAGCTTTGCAGAAACAGACATCACCAGTCAAAATCAGATATACTATCTCTTACATTCATCATCTGCATTCAGGTAAGGGTGGAGTTCACATTCAATGACTACCACTCTAAAAGTGTGTTTTCAAAATGACATTAAGGCTTATTTAAGGAGTAGTCATCCGCTCCTGCGTGGGAAAAAAAAACAAATTAGTCGAAGAGACACCACTCTAAATGTGTGTTTTTCGAAAGGACATTCAGGCTTATTTAGGGAGTTGTCATCCGCTCCTAAGTGAAGATAAAAAATGAAGGGAGTAGTCAGCTGCTCCCAGGTGAAGATAAAGGTGAAGAAAATTAAGGGAGTAGTGAGCCGCTCCCAAGTGAAGATAAAGATAAAGAAATACCTCAAGTAAGCTTTAGTCGCTATGACTTAAGTAAAGATTAAGAACGGCCAGAGAGAAATAAAGGTGATGTAAAATATCCAGTTTTGAAGTAAATGCAGAAAATCGAAACAGAATGGAAAAATGGATTTAAATTAATGTAAAATGATAAGTAAGTAGCATAACACTACATTTTCCCCCCGACCCTGGAAAATTTTTGACTCAGCAAAAATTTTGATATATACATTCTAAAATAAACCATAAAAACACAGCTTTGCTGAAACAGACATCACCAGTCAAAATCAGATATACTATCTCTTACAATCATCATCTGCATTCAGGTAAGGGTGGAGTTCACATTCAATGACTACCACTCTAAAAGTGTGTTTTCAAAATGACATTAAGGCTTATTTAAGGAGTAGTCATCCGCTCCTGCGTGGGAAAAAAAAACAAATTAGTCGAAGAGACACCACTCTAAATGTGTGTTTTTCGAAAGGACATTCAGGCTTATTTAGGGAGTTGTCATCCGCTCCTAAGTGAAGATAAAAAATGAAGGGAGTAGTCAGCTGCTCCCAGGTGAAGATAAAGGTGAAGAAAATTAAGGGAGTAGTGAGCCGCTCCCAAGTGAAGATAAAGATAAAGAAATACCTCAAGTAAGCTTTAGTCGCTATGACTTAAGTAAAGATTAAGAACGGCCAGAGCGGTAGCAAATTTGAATATAATTTCCATGGAGACCAAATAAACAACAATAACAAAACATGTCAAATTTTAGTTTTAGGCTTGTAATAAGAAAACGGCAAGATTTAAGTGGAAAAGGAGATATTATTGAAATAGGAAAAAAGGTAGCGCAACTACCCACACAAAGCCCGAAATTGTAGAGTTAAGGAAAACTAACTAAAAGATCGAAAAAAGGTAGACTTCATTGACACCAATTTAAAAGTGCTGATAATGTGAAAATACGAAGTAGAAATGATTTGTGATTGTGTTCTTATGGTTTAAAATCGTTACAGGATCCTATGGAAATAAAGGTGATGTAAAATATCCAGTTTTGAAGTGAATGCAGAAAATCGAAACAGAATGGAAAAATGGATTTAAATTAATGTAAAATGATAAGTAAGTAGCATAACACTACATTTTCTTTAATTAAATGAGTTTGATTATTGAAATGAATAGGTAAGTCAAAATAACCTAAGGAATTAACTTTTTGATTAGTAATAAGATCTGACTTGAAAAGTTTGCAGCCCAGTTTAAGAATTTCCAAATGAGAATTATTACCCAGAATAGTTACTGAACTGCCAGAATCTAGTAAGCCAGATAAAGTTAAGTTATAAATTTTGACATTAACGAATAGACGATTAAGATCTTGTTCCTTGGAGTAGAGTGTAGAAGAGATTTTGTAACAAGAAAAGAAGTTTTGAATTGTTTTAATCCAATTAGTCCAATCGTCGTTATCAAAGTTTAAGTTACTTTTCAAGTCAGTAGTTAGTTTTTTGAACTAGTATTAGGTTTGGGAGAACAAGTAGGGCAATCTGCAGTTTTAAAACCCTTAAGACCACATTTGAAACAAATCACGAATCGTGGTTGAGTACAGGTGTTCAAAGAATGACCTTGTTTACGACAGCGAACACAAAAGGAGCTTTCTTGAGGAGCTTTAGTTTGAGAGAGACTATTAACTTGCCTAGAAGGGTATTTGTAGGATGAAGTGAATTTATTCATGAGGGGAGGAGAAGGTCGTGAGTTATTAGAAGAATTTGAAGAGTCAACTGAACTTGAAGTGGAATGCTTGTAGTTGAATTCAGAAATAAGAGGACTTTGTTGTACATTTGGTTCTTTAAATTGTTTGTCTCTGTCTAGGAATTTTTCATAGTTTTGGCAAGTAGCCAAAAGAGAGTCGATAGAGTCAATGTCTTTTAGAGCTACGAAGACAGAATAACATGGGCGAATATTCCTCAAAATAATCTCCAATTGTTCTGTTTCAGAAAGTTTCTTCGAAAGACGAGAAAACATTCCAGACATGATGGAAATATAGATGACAATAGGTTCATCTCGACCTTGAGTTCGATTCCTAATCGCTTCTAAAAGTTTGTGATCATAATCAAAACCACCAAAGTCTTTGATTAATAATGAAGAAAGTTCGTTCCACGTTAAGTTTGGATTCTGATTATATTTAAATCTGAACCAATGAAGAGCATTGTCAGTGAAAATTTCAAACGCTTGTGAAATCAACAAGTCTTTGGACAAGCCACGAGCTATACAGTATTCTTCCAGTTTTTGAAGAAAGGATCTTGGACAGCTTTTACCATTGAAGGTGTGTCTTTTCAGATCTTTGAAGACGTTGGTTGGAGAAAAAGATTGAGGTGGTGGTGGAGGATACGGGGTATGGACCTGAATAGAAGTTTGAGAAACAAGAGGGAGTTCCGTGACAGTCGGGTCAACCGTAACAGTCGGGTCAACAGGAGGGTCAAGTGATGGAACGTCATTTTCAGTTGAAGGTGGAGTCAAGGATTCGAATTGTTTAGCCATAGCGTCATATTTCATCTTCAAAGTCTCGAAATTAGCTTTAAAGTCTGGATATAAGTCAATATCTTTTCGCTCTAATCTGTAAAAAACATGGTTAATAAAAGTTTCTATTAGTCGTAAATATTTGGTTTCACCTTGTAAAATTTTTTTAATTTTACAGTCCAGATAGGTCAATGTAGAATCAATTTGAGACAAGTCATCCTCGATCGGAATTGGAGAAGTCAGAATATCTTCAGGGTGAGAATTCGCAACTAAACGTAAAACTTGTTTTTTTAGAAGCAAAACAGTATTAGCTGGTTCCTCACATCTAATCTTCACTTCGTATTCAAGTTCGGCCTTGTTAAGGAATTCGTACTTAATAACCCTTTTCATTGTTATAATTACGTGTAAAGTTAAGTTTAAGAAATAAAAATATTATTAAAAATCGTACCTCTAAGTTATCTAGAATAAAAAATATTATAGTGATGAATGTAACTTAGAGTGATGAATGTAAATGAAGTGTTATTTGTAGGCCTAAATATAATCCAGATAAGTTAAAAAAAAACTAGAAGAAGTTTTGTTTTAGAATTTTGAAGATATGAAAAGGATGTGTAAATGAATGATGAATAATAAGTTAAGAACGAAAGGGAAAGCAATTAAATCAAAAGGGACTAGATAAGGCGCAGTAAAGGTGAAGAATTAAGAGAGAAAGAGGACTTTTACGTTGGGCGCCAAACTGTCGTGTAGAGACAATTAAGAACAAAAGAATCTAACCTAAGAGCAACAAAACAACAAAAATACAACAAAACAAATAATATATTTAAGATTCAAAATTTTTTACAATTTTATATAACAAAAATGGAGTATGAATATGAGGATGGATGATGCGATTTACAGATTATTATAAAAAAGTAATAAAAAAAGAGATTAGTGCCGAAGCTGAGTCGGAAGATCCAAGGTGTGCTCTCAGCGCCTGGAACGAGCACGCACGGCGTAGGTGAGAAGGCGTGGGCGTCTCTAGGCGGCGACCTCCGGTAAATGTGGTGATTGCGGGATCCGGCGATTTCAGGCCAGACAGGGGCTTGCAGGATCCGGTGACTGCAGGCGGGACAGAGGTTTGCAGGTTCCGGTGACTTCAGGCGGAACCGAGGTTTGCAGGTTCCGGCGACTCCAGGTAGAACAGAGACTTGTAGGAACCCGGCGACTTCAGGCAGAGCAACGGTTTGTAGAGTCCAGCGACTTCAGATAGAGCAGAGGTTCGTAGAGTCCAGTGGCTTCAGGTAGGACAGAGGCTTGCAGGATCCCGGGGCAGAGCGGCCCCGGGATAAGGCCTTTAGAAGATGCTTCTAATTCGAGAACTGAAGCAAGACTGCCTTTCTTCACCGATTGTTCGGCTTTTATATCTTTCTAGAGAGAACGGAAAAATTATTTAAATTAAACGCAAATTTTTTGTAAATGGTCAAGAGGAAAGAGTATTTATGTGGAATTATCGAAATAGAAACAACAGACCGGTAGCAAATTTGAATATAATTTCCATGGAGACCAAATAAACAACAATAACAAAACATGTCAAATTTTAGTTTTAGGCTTGTAATAAGAAAACGGCAAGATTTAAGTGGAAAAGGAGATATTATTGAAATAGGAAAAAAGGTAGCGCAACTACCCACACAAAGCCCGAAATTGTAGAGTTAAGGAAAACTAACTAAAAGATCGAAAAAAGAGAGACTTCATTGACACCAATTTAAAAGTGCTGATAATGTGAAAATACGAAGTAGAAATGATTTGTGATTGTGTTCTTATGGTTTAAAATCGTTACAGGATCCTATGGAAATAAAGGCGATGTAAAATATCCAGTTTTGAAGTGAATGCAGAAAATCGAAACAGAATGGAAAAATGGATTTAAATTAATGTAAAATGATAAGTAAGTAGCATAACACTACAGGCTTCCCGAGAAATTGTGCAAATGGATCGCCAGTTTCCTTGCTGATCGTAGCATCAAGGTCGTAGTAGACGGTGCATGCTCTGATTTGAAGCCTATCAAAGCTGGTGTTCCACAAGGCTGCGTGCTATCACCAACGCTGTTTCTCCTGCATATCAATGATATGTTGCAAACTGGTAGCATTCATTGTTACGCAGACGACAGCACTGGTGATGCCTTATATACCGGCCGTTCCAATATTTCTTGGGAAAACGTCGCCGAGTACCGGGACAAACTTGGGTCTGAAGTCGAGTCTTTGCTTCACAAAGTCTCGGATTGGAGGCGACTAAATCTAGTCCAGTTCAATCCCCAGAAGACACAAGTTTGCGCGTTTACCGCTAAAAAGAACCCCTTTGTCGTATCTCCTCAGTTTCAAGGCACTTCCCTTGCTGCCTCAGCTAGCATCGGAATCCTGGGCGTCAACATATCGAAAAGTGTGCAGTTTCGTGGTCACTTGGAAGGGAAGGCCAAATTGGCCTCTAAAAAGCTTGGCGTGCTCAGCAGAGCGAGACATTATTTCATGCCGGCACATCGCTTGCAACTTTACAAAGCGCAAGTTCGGCCTCACATGTAATACTGTTCCCATTTCTGGGCAGGGGCTTCCCAGTGCCAGCTCCTTCCACTTGACCGCATCCAGCGCAAAGCAGTTCGAATTGTCGACGACCGAGTTCTTTCTGATCGGCTCGATACACTGGCACTGCGTAGAGATGTTGCATCTCTTTGCGTATTTTATCGCATCTATCACGGGGAGTTCTCTGAGGAATTGTCCGGACTAATTCCAACCGCTCAATTTCACCATCGCACATCGCGACAAAACTCGCGTTACCATCCATACCATCTGGATGATTGGCGGTCCACCACTGTGCGATTTAGAAGAAGTTTTCTCCCTCGCACAACTTCCTTGTGGAATCGATTACCACCAGCGATTTTTCCGGACCGATACAACTTAGGGACCTTCAAGAAAAGAGCTTACACCTTTCTAAAAGGCCGGCAACTCATCTGCAAATTTCCTGGTGTTGCGGTTGTTCATGGGCGGCGGTAGTCACTTACCATCAGGTGAGCCGCATGCTCGTTCGCCCCCTATTCTATAAAAAAAATTCGCAGTAAAACGAGAGTAGCCCAACGGATTAGTCAGCTGAAGTGGCAATGGGTCGGCCATATAGCTCGAAGAACCGACAACCCATGAGGAAAAAAGGTTCTCGAGTGGCAGTCTCGTATCTATAGGCGAAGTGTAGGGCGACCCCCACTAGATGGAGTGACGATCTAATAAGACATGCAGGAAGTCGATGGATGCAGGTGGCTCAGGAACTTGCTTTGTGGCATTACTTGGGGAAGGCTTATGTTCAGCAGCGGACTTGTGAAGGGTTCTAATGATAATGATGATACCTGAAAACTCCATTTTTAACTCTAGATCTACCATTGCATTGAAATCCGACGTATCGATTATGGTTGATAGTAATTTTCAAGTCTCGATATGATGTGAGCTTCATGGTCGAGAACTATATTGTATAATTTACTAGGTTGATCAAAATGTTTTCGGAATGGGACACTTATCAATGAGTTATAGAAATGCGTTCTATTTTATTTTTCGAAACTTAAATTCGTTAGTAGCGGAGGCCAGAAATAACTAAATATTTTATCTTTGACATAAAAATTACCGGACTGAAAACGCTTGAACCAACTTTGTGCTCTACTCTTAATGACACTGTGTTGGGTCCAAAAACGCCACGAATTGTTTTCGCCGCTTGAGTCGCATTTTTCTCTTTTTTGTAATAAAACTCCAGAATGTATGGAATTCCTTCGTTAGATTCACTAATTTTGGCGCACAGAATACCAATTGAAAAATGGCGGGAGTATTTATTACTTTTTATTTTCTTTTTTTAATGTTCTATATATATTGACATTAAAACCAGCCAGATACAAACAGTACAACCAAAGAGATTCTTGTTCAATTTTATACAAACATTATACGAAGAAACTTTTTTCTCGACCTATTACTTTTAAAAATAGTAGAACGGACGCTAGGGACCTCATAATATGTCAAAATAAGGTTCTCGGTCCAGATATATAAGCAATTCTCACTTGTTTGGTGCATTTGAATTTGAACGGGGGTCCCTCGAACACGCCGATCGTGTTGTCCTCCGAAGCGGTCACGATCCTGAACGGGCGCGCCGGTCTGAAGTCGACCGAGTTGATAGGTTTCGACTGTCCGCTGATTTCACCCACAGAGGTCCCAGTTTCCGCCATGAAGACGTGCCCGAACCTATAAGTTATTATAAAAGTTAAAGTTGCAGCCTTAATATGTCCCACGGCCGGGCAAAGGCCTCCTATTACTTTGTGGGAGGGAGTCAAGTATAACATAGTATAACCAGATAGAAGTAAGTAAAACAAAACCATCTCTCATTATCTTAGATATACAAGTATATACCCAGCCCAGCAACAGCGTAGAACACCGTAAAAGTTTAAGCCTGACAAGCTGATTTTATACGTAGGAGAGCCAAGCTTCATCTCTGTTATAGCTGTAGCACGAATGGGTCAGCTCGACCGGGGTAAGACGCTCTCACAGAATACCACCGTAAAATAGCAGCTTAATGTAGCTGTGTCTCGTATGGTGAGTGTAGAGAACCGGAGACTCTTTTTAAGGACACAAGACATTCCATTTTAGTTCTCTGGACTGACAAAGCATCTGTATTTTGATTCTTAATAGAGGATAGATGTAGATGTCTATGGGGCACAGCACCCACTTATCAACACGTCGATCGTGTGTTCGTTTGTAACCCTTATTATATAAAAAGAAAATATTGATGTATGATTTACTTTTCTCGGCCTTCGCCAACGACGACCATACGCTGGCTGTCGGCACTCCACGCGATGTCCTTAATCGGTCCACCAATTGGTTGGAACTCATTTTTGAGGATGTGCTCCTTGTTTACAGTGTCCCAAATTCGAACCTTTCCGGACGCATCTGAAAGAAAAAACCTTCATAAAACAGCTGTTTTTTATAACAAGTAAAATACAGGAAAAATAGGCTGGCTATATACCGAACCAACAACCAATGGAAGTTTTTACGTGGTAGAGCCATGTTGCAGCTATATTAGTAGTATAGTTGTACCTTCCACCGGCCACACTGTAATAACACCTACAAGTGGTAAAAATAAAAATGTTGTACAACCGATTTCACTATAAATAAAATGAGAACATCAGCAATGTAGTAAAAGTCAAGTAAATACGCATTAGTAAGGATAACTCAAAAACTACTAGTCAGATCTTAATAAAATAAAATAAAAATATATGGGACCACATGAGAAGCACTAGCTTTCAGAAAAAAAAGAATCATCAAAATCGGTTCGTCAAGAAAAATGTTCTGAGGTAACACACATAAAAAACGTTTTTTTACGTGGTAGAACCATGCTATATTAATAGTATAGTTGTAGCACGAATGGGTCGGCTCGACCGGGGAAGGACCACGCTCTCACAGAATACCAGCGTAAAATAGCAGCTTAATGCTGCTGTGTTTCGTATGGTGAGTGTAGAGAACCAGAGACCTATTTTACTGGAAAAGAGGCATTCTATCTTAGTCCTAACATCTGACAACGCATCTGCATTTTAATTCGCAAACGAAGATAGATGTAGATATCTATTGGCCACAGCAAACACGTAACATCAGGTGGACAGTGTACTCGTTTTTCACACTTATTCTATAAAAAAATACAGTCGAATTGGGAACCTCCTCTTTTTTTGAAGTAGGTTGAAAAAGAACTTTGAAGAGCATCCTAAATCCGTCACTTTGTTAAAAAACAATATTAACAGTTTGTTTTTTTTTGTGTTTTAGTTTTACTATAGTGCAATAATATAACATTATATGAAATCTTTCCAGATTTACAATAAAAGCCATATTATGTAGATCCCTAGGATGTAACTTTAAACATAGTGGACGTAGGCCTCTCTAATTGTGTAGTTAAGTCGTAATCGCCACGCAAATACTCTTTAGTTACAGCTTCCAATAACTAGTTAGATATTTTAGGTTTGGCATAGATTTACATTTTACTAGCTATCCACCACGGATTCGCACATGCGATTTCTGGATTACGGCAACAGCGCTAAATACCGAATCTAATTGTAAAATTAAAGCATCGCTGGATCCACGCAAACAAACACAAAAAATTTTCATCAACTTCGGTCCAGCCGTTTACGAGGAGTTCAGTGACAAACACACGTACATAACAGTTATATATGTGAAGATATTTTCAAATACATATTTGGTAAATAAAGGATATATGTATCTAGTCTTCTGGTATATAAAAATGAATATTGTATATTCGTCTTTAATGCATAGAGCAACACGGGCCACCGGCGGACCGGAGAGGAGTAGCCATAGCGTTTTTTCCCGATACAGAACTAGCTGTCACTTTTTGCGGGGGAAAATCTACTCACACCACAACAATCATCTGTCACTACGAAACTCACACATAACAATTAAAACAATATACTAACAATTCCACACACACACACACACAGATATAATTATAACAGTACCTATCGCTCGGTGATAACGACAACTCAGATACAGACGTGGGATGAGTCGCTCGACCAACCTTGCCGGATTTGATCAATACGCCGGCCTGTGTTGGTCACATCCGAAACAACACGGCGGTTATTATTGTATTTTTTAAGTTTAAAAAGAAGTAAATAGCAATGATGTGATTAAAAATTACTTATATCATATAGTATATACTAGAGCCCAATGACTTCGTCAATCTTACTTAGCGGTACCATGTACCGACATCTATGGAAATGTATTAAATAAAGAACGATGTATTTAGCGCGTCAAATTTTCATATCGATATACATCGCAACCGCTTCCGTAGATAGATAATAGATGGCGCTAGAGTAGTCAAGTGAGCTCGGCCACGGTCCTTATTGCTTTGTAAGAGAGATAAGTTAACACCATCTTTTTGTAAATTTGACGTGGCAGATCTATTTTGCAGCAAAGAATTGAACAATTTGACATTTTTGTAGGACGTCGATTCAGCCGCGCAACTAGATATAGTTTAGTGAGCAGTGCGGCTGTAAATACTTTTATTGTACGCATAGGATCGCGTGGGCTCACACTTTGACAAAGGGAAACGCCTGTGTGTGGCTACTCTTGATGGCCCGTGTCGCTCTGTCTTTTATGCGTTCCTATTAATAAGAATATGGTGAAACTTCAGTGAGCGTACGCGCGCCAGCGAATGTTTCTCACAAAAAAATAATAGTTTAGTAAATCCAAAAGTGCACGCCTCATGAGCACTTTTATTTTTTTCATTAAAATTTCATTTAATTTTGATGAAAAAATAAATATCCTTTAAACGTCTATGTTGACGAACGTTGCGTATATTTTTCTTAAACGTGAAGACAAACAAGTGCACTGACCTTAGAGTATTTTTATAAGCAAGCTATACTTTTAAACATTCTAAGGCACTGACAGCCGTAGTAATAATTTTTTAACTACATTTTTTGTGAATATAACTAAACAAATGGATAAAAAAAATGCTTACTTTATAATTTAATATATTTAGTTTTCAAAATATCCCTTTTTTACCGATTTATTGTCTAAATTGAGACGTACTAACAATTTTATATTGCAGAATCGTCACATAGCGGCATGTCGAGAGTAGAGCACAACCACACGCTCGCGCGTTGTGAGGCGTGCAAAACGTACCGAGCACATCTAGTATAAAATAAACACTTGAGAAACAGAAGTCAGTGTAAAAAGTTCACATGAGAAATAGCAAAACTGATTGAGAGGGATGAATAGTAGCTCGCCCTTAAAAGACTGCGCTTGCACAAGAGCTGTGTGTCGTAGCTAAGCGGTGCGTGTGGAATTAAGTCAACCGTTGGGATTAATTCATTTTCCTAGCCTCGCCCAGCGCAACTCTGGTGTAAAAAGGGCGAGGTGTTTGTAGATACAAAACAAGCGAAAGATGTGTGCGAGTGACGCGAGCGCCAGCGAAAGCCCACTAAGCCTCCTCGGACCACACAGTTTCCTCGTACATCTCTAGTGGAAATGCAGCTTTAGACCGCGTGCGAAGGGAAAAGGTTTCCTCTAGGGTTGCCAACCACTGTCGGGAGAACTAAAGAATTTTACGAAAAGATGTCTAAAAATACAGTTGTATAAAATGAAATGAAATTAATTAATTTCTTGGACATAACAAAATAAAATTTTATTTGCAAATGGCATTATTTGTCTGAAATCTGCCTGTCTGTAAGAGAAATGAACCTAAATAATTTTCAAAATATTACATCAATATAAACACATAATCGTAATAAACATTATAAGTAAAAAATAATTAACAGTATATTAGTACACATAACGAAAATACAAAATATATTATAATACTAGACAATATATTACTTGACAACCCTAGTATCAGGTGAACACAAAAGTTTTAGTAGAATCGCGAACGGCAAGGTCCGAACCATTTGTTACGCTGAAATGATTTTGTATTTATATTATTAAAATTAAACTATTCTTTTTACTACTATCATTCATTTAGCTAAGACCAACCGCAAATTATTTTTTTGCAACCAACCCAAATTTGCCCTATGAATAAGCGGCCAAGTGCGAGTCGAACTCGCCCATGAAGGGTTCAGTAGCAGCAAGTAATATTATTTACGATTTATGACGTTTAAAAAAAACTACTTACTGGATCTCGTTCAAACCAATTTTCGGTGGAAGTTTACATGGTAGTGTACATCATATATTTTTTTAGTTTTATCATTCTCTTATTTTAGAAGTTACAGGGTTACACACACATTTTACCACTTTGGAAGTGTCTTTCGCGCAAACTATTCAGTTTAGAAAAAAATGATATAAGAAACCTCAATATCATTTTTAAAGACTTATCCATAGATACCCCACATCGATATATCATATATCCATAGATAACCCATACAGGTTTGATGGAAAAAAGTTTTTGAGTATCAGTTCTAAGTATGGGGAACCCCCAAAATTTATTGTTTATTTTGTATTTTTGTGCAAAAATCTTAATGCGGTTCACAGAATACATCTACTTACCAAGTTTCAATAGCATAGTTCTTATAGTTTCGGAAAAAAGTGGCTGTGACATACGGACGGACATACAGACAGACATGACGCTTCCATAAGAGTTCCGTTTATTGCCATTTGGCTACGGAACCCTAAAAATGAGAGCTCTAAAGCTATGAAAAGCTTTGACTACAGTTTTAGAAGTTATTTTACTTGAAATCGATAATATAATGTTGCATTTGTACGTGCTTGCGCTCTTACACCGCTTATGCTCACAATGAAAAAAAAAACACAACATTCAACGTTTTGTGTATCTTAATTTCGAGGTGAAGTCAACATGATTACATTCATCTACTTCTTTATCATTTTAACACAAATATTATCTAGCAAAAAACCCAGAAAACTTGCCACAGGCATAACGAAATTTTCACATCACATTTAAAAATAACCCATAAAGTAAAATTAATGTCTAACAATTTAAATGTGATCCCTTCTCCGCGCCACGCCGCCGCTCCCGTATGGAACGTCAGTTTGGCATCGCGCCAACTGGAGCGAGAACCTATACAAATTTAAACCGCTTAGATTCTATGATAGGCCGTCGTACTACTGTCCAAGCATCATGTACCCAGTTTTGTTTAAATGTATAATCAGATTTACGTTGTAAATACGCTGAATAGAACAAAAAAGTGTAATCAACAAAGCTTGAAATAACGACAATATGAAGCGAGGCGTGGAACTAAACAACACATAATTTAAAATTAAAAATTTTGTGCAGCCGACTTCAATATAAGTGACTTCAATATAGGTTATTTAAGAATAACTCAATAACCATTGGTCTGACCTTGATCAAATTCATATGGGACCAGACGAGAACTATCAGCTTTCATATAAAAAAAGAATCATCGAAATAGGTTCGCCCAGTACAAAGTTATGAGGTAACACACATAAAAAAAAATAAAAAAAAACATACACCCGAATTGAGTACCGTCTCCTTTTTGGAAGTCGGCAGAAAATGATGGTACAAGCATTTTCAACGTGCAGAAAAACTTAAACAAAAAGATCCGTTTAGACGCTAAAGTTACCGTTAAACTGCAAATTCCTCAATCACAATTTTTTAGATTGTGCATATTTTTTTTAATTTCTCTTAACATCGTTGTTATAAACATTTTTAATAGCAATAGGTGAATAAACCTCACGATAAAAAACTTTCAAAATCTAGAGAATAGACTAGAAAACCATTTGGGGACATATGCCACAAAAACAAATGGTAGACACAGGAATGTGAAAAAAAAATGATACAATAAAGCATTACTGAAAAAGCTCAACAGATATTCTTTCCAAAGATAATGTTTGTAGTTTTAGTCTAGCTCGGGTTTAAAGAAATACTAATTGGCAACATTGTTACACATAAGAATACTAACGACTGGACGAAAATGGAGAAAGTATTTCAAATAACTATATTTCACGCCTCATAATGCGAAGCGTTATTAGTTAGTGCTATAATACAATTTTGTGTTCTTAAAATGCCTCTATCATAACCATATTGCACTTATACGATAATATGAGTAGCCGTATATCAAGAAAACACTAATTAATCCATCTTATATTTTCTAAAAATTTATTCAATCATACTACTTTGAAAAAAAAACGGTTTGAAAAAAATTTTACGTGGACACCCGGATGTTGATTTTGTATGTGGCCACGATAACTCTCGAAAAACTTAAAGTAATCGAGAACAGGTTTTTAACAGCTTCAGGATTACATCAAATGGTTCCCTAGTTCATAAGTTTCATTGCTATTAACGATTTAAAGTCGCTTTCATATTTTTTAGCCCTTGATAGACAAAGGACAAATGTACCATACAGCCTATATCGACTTTATACTTTGTGTAATCGATTTTCTTTTAGTCAACATTATTTAATAATGTTTGTAATAGGGCGCTAAATTTAAAACATGTAAATAATATATTTTAAAATTCAGAAATACATGTTTTTAGCAAAATTAAATGAAACGCTCATGACATTTTTTTTTAATTTTTATATTATTTATTTGTTTTACTTTCTAAATGTCCATTAATAAAAACTGTCGCTAAATGGCCTACCCATTAGGCATTGATTCGCGAGTCACGGGAGACATGCTCACGGTTCTTTTTAATAAAAATAAACCTAGCAAGCTAACAGCATAGCAAAGTGGCGAAGCAATCAGCTTTGTAGCGGTTTCTAACTGTTGCCGTTGAGCAATCAGTTTCAAAATAAGAGGTTCAGATGCCTGGGTGATCAGTAATCGATTGCTAAAAACAAAATTTGAAAATTCGAAACCGTCCTCGAGATAATCGTGGGACAGACGGACAGACATCGTGAAATCAATAAGTGTCTTCGCAAGCTTCGCCACTTAATAAAATTGAAGTCCCATTTAAAAAATATGTCATTAATAATCACTTTCTAACCCGTTTGCGTGACAAGTAGATCTCTAGTGACCCAGGTCATTATTTACGCTCTTACTGCAAGACCAATGACCTACGAGTATGTGTGAGACCTAAGAACCTACGAGTATGTGTTACGTGTAAAATGTTTTGATTTGATGGTCAACAGTTGGACCGGAGTAATACTCGAGTGCGGAAGCTTCATTTTAGTGTCTTGGGACACACATAAACAAGCGGAATTCACCTACAGTACCTGTATAATACATAGAGAAAATAACACGATATTTAATACTGTCACATAAGTAAAGAAACTGTACAGATGCAAAGCTTCTAAGAAATGTCATTTTTTTTACATATTTTGGTAGGGTTCGCACAGGAGGATAAAACTAAATAAAACGTTTATCAGCATTCTAATAGATACTTAAGATATAACATTTTTTTATAAACTACGTTTTCTAAATGTTTTACTTTTATAATTATTGTTCTTCAACAATTAGTTGTGGATTTTAATTAAATGGTATTTTTTTTAAAATAATTTATTGAAAAGCTCTCGCATTTCATAACAAAAATAAAATCTTGCACACGTTTTAATATTTCACTACCAATATTTACAATGTTTCTTTCAACGTTTGTCAGGTTGCTGTGATGGTGTATTAAAATAATGTGTATATCGTGTATCGTTTCATGTAAATCGTATCCACAATTAGTATTTTGAGGTTTCCGTAAGATATTGGTTATAAACATCTTATTGAAGCCAATACTAACTAGACATGTTGTTCCTGGCAGTTACCACCCGCCTGTCTGACTTTTCCAAAGAAATGTTCGAGACAATCTTTATTGAGACGTCTCGTAAATATAAATTAATTCAATTTATTCTAATTTTAATTCTTCATGCAGTTTTATTAAAGATTTTATATTTTACACTTGAAATCCGTGAATGAAATTCATGCTATTTGTAACGTCTTTCTGCCAATCACTTCTTATTGATTTAATGTTAAATGTTAGCATTTCCTCTAAAAACCCAATTTCATAACTATCGCATCGAAAAGCCCTTTTATATTTATAAACATATTCTTCATAAAAAATTTAGCAATCTGTTCATAGGACGCAAAACGAACGGCGTAACAAGACGACCTCACATTAGCAAAACGGATTAGCCTGGCTACGATCCAACTCGCTGGTCACAGGCAATAGCGGGTCTGACTCGAAACCCGAGGTAACAGAGTTCATTACCCCAACTCGTTCTTTTTTATAACATTAGTGTAGCAAACGTATTCCATCCTGACTGACTCTCCTAACTGCGAAGTGTAGGATTTTAATGATGTCCAACATTTGTTAATGCAGTATCAAATCTTGATCTATACAAATAAATAAAATTGAAGCGTCAGTTTGTAATTTCAACATTACAGCTTTTTACTAAATGCATATGAAGGTATATACGTTACTTATAACAAAAACACAATTTTTTAAATTTTTGTCTGTCTGTCTGTTTGTTCGGGCAAATCTCCGAAATAGCTGGACCGATTTTGAAGGAACTTTCACTGGCAGATAACTGATGTTATAAGGAGTAACTTAGGCTACTTTAATTTTTTAAAAACAATAAGGATTCCGCGCAAAAAAAAATATTAAAACCCTAAATTACAGGCGGGCGACGTCGCGGGAAACAGTTACGTCTTTATATATAAATATTACGAGTCACATTGTTTGTCCGGGATGAACTCCCTAAACTTCTGAACTAATTTCAATGACATTTTGCACGCTGTGTGCAGTTTGGTCCAACTTGAGAGATAGGATAGTTTTTATTCAGATATAAATGACCTTCAATATTTTTTTATTGCAAATATAAGGCTTTTATAGGTTCGTTCGAAAGAGCAGAACAACGTCTGCCTAGCTAACCAGTCTATACATCTATCTATACAAGTAAATAAAAAAAGTGTCTGTTTGTAATGTCGAAATAACAGCTTTTTACTATATGCATATGAAAGTATATGATATGGTACTTATAACATAAACACGATTTTTAAATTTTTTGTCTGTCTGTCTTTCTGTCTGTCTGTCTGTTTGTTCCGGCTAATCTCTGAAACGGCTGGACCGATTTTGACCGGACTTTCATTGGCAGATAGCTGATATTATAAGAAGTTACTTAGGCTACTTTTATTTTAGAAAAAGAATTAGGGTTCCGCGCATAAAATTAAAACCCATGAAAACCAATCGTAATAAATTACGCGCGGGCGAAGTCGCGGGTAACAGCTAGTATTATATATCGTGTGTATGTGACTGAACTCCTCCTAAACGGCTGGACCGATTTTGATGAAATTTTGTGTGTGTGTGATTAAGTTGATTCGAGATTGGTTTAGATTCACATTGTACCCGGCAGGTGGCGCTGTTGTTAAGGATATAGAAAACACTCATGCGAAGCCGGGACGCATAGCTAGTATAAATGTAAAAAAATCGCGGATGAGAAAACTAAAATTACCCAGAAAATACTGTCGAAACCGGCATGAGTTGTCCCTAGGATGTTATACGAGCTTTTAGTCACAAATCCTG
Organism: Parnassius glacialis; assembly: GCA_033319125.1. Classification (NCBI taxonomy): domain Eukaryota; kingdom Metazoa; phylum Arthropoda; class Insecta; order Lepidoptera; family Papilionidae; genus Parnassius; species Parnassius glacialis. Next base: position 7,173,145 of record JAVANC010000025.1, read on the forward strand.
GGGTGCGAGCCTCTTAGATAGGGAACAATGGAACTGGCATATCTCTAAAGATAAAATCCGAAAATAAATAGAAAAAAACGAATGCCATCCGATGCTAAGCGGCCAATGCAGTACATAGACATCTGCATTAAGCTCTAAGTAATTATAAGGTACGGGTGTCACCAATGTGAATTAAGATGGAGTACTTTAACATTCTCCTAGGAGCCATCCATAAATTACATCACACTTAATCCACAAAATGTGACATTGTGTGACAAGACTGGGGGGTCGTCACATAGGTAAAAGCTATGTGACGTCACATTTTGTATTTTTTTTATTAACATTATTAATTGTTTATAGTTCTTTAATTGGTCTTTTGTTGCTTTATTTTTATTTGATTAAAGATTAATTTAAATAAAAAATTGGTATAACCTAATTTGAAATAACTTAAATTGGAATAATTTAATTCTGAAATATAAAATTGAAAAATATATAACGTCACACCAGGGGGTAGGGGGTTCCACAAGTGTGACCACCAATGACAAGGACTGAGGGGTGGGGCATAAAAATTGTGTAGCGTAATTTATGGATGGCGGCCTACTAATTTGTATGAAACTTAGAAGGTATCATATTATTATTTGTGTTTTTTGTTAAAGATATCGTAAGACTAAAGAGTTCACTACATACGAATTACCAAAGTACATACACACGCACACATGGACGTTATTTAAAAACCGTAAATTCGAACTCTATGGACCTTAATACGAGGTTATAAGTCGAAAAGATTTTAAATATCAAACCCGTTACAAAACTTCCATATAGAAACAGAATGATTTTCAATAAAAATTTTGTGTTTCCGTGTCAGTAACTGTAGTCGATACGATATGAGCCACTTTCTATATATCGATTTTTGTACAATCATTTCATTTCCGCCAGTTAAATTAGTATTATGGGATCGCTCTCACGAGCGCAATTTTTACAAAATCACAAATTATTGTAGGTTTACGAGTCGTATTGTCATTCTGCCCGCATCTTTTTTTTTCTTTTTTATAGGATAAGGGTGTGAAACGAGCACACAGTCCATCTGATGGTAAGTGGTTGCTGTGGCCCATAGACATCTTCATCTATCTTCGATAACGAATCAAAATGCAGATGCGTCGTCGCCCGTGAAGACTAAAATGGAATGCCTCGTCCAGTAAAAAGGGTCTCCGGTTCTCTACACTCACCATACGAAACAGCAGCGATAAGCTGCAATTTTACGCTGGTATTATGTGAGAGCGTGGTCCTTCCCCGGTCGAGCCGACCCATTCGTGCTACAACCATAATATAGCTGCAGCATGGCTCTACCACGTATAAAAACTGCATTCTGACACTGCATTCTAGTTTGCCTGCAATCTTATAGAAAATAATCTTTCTTTCTTGCTTTATTATCGGCCCTTCGAAGTATGACAAGTCGTTGCGCCGGTAAGCCGACCGGGTCTAGTTTTCGGTCTTTGGCACGAGGTGATGCAGTAAATTTGATTTAATAACGACTTTAATAAATATTATCGTCCAAAATTAAGTTTAATGCATTTGTAAATAGTTGCATTATATATTGCAACATTACTTCATCGGGTAAACGCAACACGAGATTTATAATAAATAGTTCAGTTTGACGCCGGCACAGGAGCTGTCAAAGAGTGTAAGATCGTGCAAAAAAATAGTGGCGCGCGTTTCACTCAAAAGTAAATTTTGCGCTGTATTTAAAATGATTATTTAATATTGTGCTTATATTTCACTGTATAAATAACTTAATTTTAAATTTTCACATAGATTACTATAATATTTTATTGTAAAATTTAATAAATTAGGTGGCCGGAAAGTGACACACAAAATTTTCCTATTATTTGGTTATCGGCCATGTGGCCGGAAAGTAGCCCGTGTTTAGCCTAAATACTTTGTCTCTTTCATTTATTTGGTTACCTACTATTAGTCTTCTTTCTTTTTTATTATGAATTGTATCCTTGCGAAGACACTAGCTTTCAGTTTTCGGCCACCAAATATTGCAATTTGAATGAATATTGATGAAACTAAAATACCCATTTTAGTTGTGGCCGAAAACTAGATTTTAGAGAAATTATTATTTAGTTTTCGGCCAACTTAAAATTATACGGAAGAATAGGGAAGCCGAAAATTTAATACTGCTTTGGTTGACGGACATTACATGAAATATTTCATTCACGTTGCGTTTTAGGAAGAAGATTCAATAAGACATTATTTTCTTCAGATGGCTCCTCCAAAGAAATATAATTAGTAAATGGTTTCAGAAAATGTGGACTTAATGAATTTGATCGCCATGTAGTGGATTACTCAAAATGTGTCCGGAATACCCCGGAAAGACTAATTAGTGAAAATTCAGACACTAGAAAAAATATATTTCTAATGAAATAACTAACGCAGACCTAGTTTCCACCAAGAAAAGTTTTGAAACATTTAAAATCAAATCTGGCAGAAAAAACATGGTTGGCGATGTTCTAGTAACTATGAATTCATCTACCGCGATGCATTAGAATCGTTTATCGATAACGACATTTCAACATTGCATTTGTCAGGAAGTTATTTGGATATCGGTTCCTTAGTATCGTTATATGATATTCTTGTAATCCCAACTCAAATAAGCTTACCAATGACAACAGTACTGGCAATGCCGGAAATGGTAATAGATTCCAGTAATGCAATAATAACGACTCAAAGTAGTACATTAGCCACGATGATACCACCACCACTAACAACGATGATAACGAACAACCCCTTTGAAACTTTAGAAAATGTGCGGGTTGATATTCCAATAAAACAGACTAGTACACCTCTAGAAACTAGTGAAACATCGGCTTGAGTACTATTAAATAAAGAATACAGAGATGCAATAGAAAAAACATCGTAAAAAAATCAACCATTAACAGTACACGTACACCGTCTTCTATAGCAATTTGATATGCAGAGTGGCGAAAACTTTAAAAAGATAAAGAGAAAGTTAAAATAGAGAAGTTAGAATTTAGTTAAAAAAAGATAAGATATTTTGAAAAAGAAAATAATATAAAAAGAAAAGTTAAAAAATGCTAAAGTACAAAAACGAAAAATCGCAATATCCAAGAATTCCATGAAGGAAAATGAAAGAGTAAAAGTAAATTGTACCTGGTGTTGTTATGACATTTGAATAAGCGATACAAAAGAAGATATCGAAAAAATTGGATGTGACTTTTGCACCAAATTGATTTGAGATGTATAGATTTTGTTGGACTAAAATATAACAGTAAGTAAGTAGCAGTGGTAGAGCCACGCGGCAGCTTTTGCTGTCTCACGGATGGGCCGGCTCGAATCGGGGTGGTACCACGACCTCACAGAAAACCAGCGTGAAGTAGAGGTTTACCTCTGCATTCCATCTTAGGCCTCACGGGTGACAACGCATTTACATTTTGATTTGTAATAGAGGATAGATGTAGATGTCTATGGGCCGCAGCAACCACTTACCATCAGGTGGACTGTGTGCTCGTTTGTCACCCTTATCCTATAAAAAAAAATGAGGCAGCGTTCGGGAAATTACAGCGCATGTTCTTGTTAGGTATACCTCAAAACGAGACTGTACAACCAGTGCGTGTTGCCAGTGATGACCTATGGAACTGATACGTGGTCCTTCACTGCTGGCCGGATTCGGAAGCTCAAGGCTGCTCAGCGAGCTATGGAGAGAGAAGGCTATCCTCGGAGTTTCTCTGCGTGATAAACTTAGAAATGAGGATATCCGTAGTAGATCCAGAGTGATCGACATAGCCCAACGGGTTAGGAAGCTGAAGTGGCAATGGGCCGGCTATATAGCTCGAAGAACCGACAACCAATGTGGAAAAAGGTTCTCGAATGGCGGCCTCGTAACGGCAGACGAAGTGTAGGGCATCCCACTAGATGGAGTGACAACCTGGTAAGACACGCAGGAAGTCGATGGATGCAGGTGGCTCAGGACCGTGTTTTGTGGCATTCCTTTGGGGGAGGCCTACGTTCAGCAGTGGATTTGTGAAGGGATGTAATGGAAAGGCTGATGATGATGAAATTATGAGGAAGTACAAAAAAAATGATAAGATTTGATTGCCATATTTAACGACACGAAATTTTATTATAATTTTACAAAAATTATATTAAGTTAAGGTTAGGGCACCTTTTAATAATTGTGTCTAATGCAGTGGCCGAAAACTAAATTCTAGTGGGCCGAAATATAAAATTTGGGGCTGAAAACTAGCATTTTACATATTTTTCACATCAAAAATTATTATAAAAAAGAGATTTTTCTTGTAGCATCAATGAGTTACAAAAATGAAAACTACATTATGTAAACTACAAATTAACATTAACAGCACTAGGCCAGCATAATGGCAATTATTTTTTCTAGTACCTTAAAGTTAACAACTCCACTAAAAGGCCGAAAACCAGCGCAACAACCATACTATATTTCCAAGTCAATCTATGTATCAACGACGCCCTACACTTCGTCCGCCGGTACGAGGCTGCCACTCGAGAACCTTTTTTCCCCAACGATTGTCGGTTCTTCGAGCTATATGGCCGGCCTATTGTCACTTCAGCTTACTAATCCGTTGGGCTATGTCGGTCACTCTGGTTCTACTGCGGATATCCTCATTTTGTAAGTTTATGATGGTAAGTGGTTGCTGCGGCCCATAGACATCTACATCTATCCTCGTTTGCGAATCAAAATGCAGATGCGTTGTCACCCGTGAGGACTAAGATGGAAAGCCTCATTTGCAGTAAAAAGGGCCTCTGGCCACCTGCACTCACCGAGCGAAACGCAGAGGTAAACCTCTACTTCACGCTGGTATTCTGTGAGGTCATGATACTACCCCGGTTCGAGCCGGCCCATCCGTGCGACAGCAAAAGCTGCCACATGGCTCTACCACTGTTGAAAAACCATCATTATAATATCTGAATATTATGCATTTCTATCAAGATTAACATATTTTGATTTAACTATATCAGCAGTGGAATGAATTGAATTTTATTACACAAAGAACTCAAAGAATTTTTAAAGAATTTTCTGTTTCATGGCGATCTATGATAGGGATTTCTAGTTCAAAACTTTCTAACAAACTTTCTTCACATCATTTAAAAAAACATATAACATGAACATGATACAAAAATAAATAGCACTGGCCCAATTCTCAATCTAATTAACACTTTCACTGTCCGGTTTTTAGACACAATAGTAAGACAATAGCAGTGACCTATATATAGTGCACGGGACAGCGAAAGGGTTAATATACATGAATCTATTAAATGGTCTTTTATGAATTTTACAAATTTGAAATACTTTTATAGCAAAGCTATTATAGAAATAATATTATATCTATTATAGAAATAATTATATAAATAATTTTTACTGTACTGTACTGTACGCGGTGGCATTTTTTCAGCAATGTACATTGAGGTTGAACTTGCTCGTGAGTATAGTTTGTATGCTATATTTGTATGTTCGAGCAAGATGTTACCAAAATAATTAAATAACAGAATACAAAAGGATCGGAACTTTATCCTCCCCTAAAGTTAAATCACAAGTGGTAAATTTAAAAATGTTGTACAACAGACTTCAATTTAAATCAATTAAATATGCATTATTAAGGATAACTCAAAAACTACTGGTCAGATCTTGATATAATTTATATGGGACTACATGAGAAGCACCAGCTTTCAAATAAAAAATAAGAATCATCTAAATCGGTTCTCCTAGAAAAAAGTTGTGAGGTAACACACACAAAAAAGTACAGTAGAATTGAGAACCTCCTCCCTTTTTTAAGTCGGTTAATAACATATTATTTAATTTTACCTTAAAAAAACTGATACTAAAGTAGGTGGATGCAAGTTGTTCTAGCATTTAGTTTTCACTTTTACCTTAAAAAGACTGATGCTAAAGTAAGTGGATGCAAGTTGTTCTAGCATTTAGTAGCTACATACTGTTGAATTTGTTATTATTGAAACTCCTAAAATTAGTGAAATTGCACATAAATAAAGCACCACTTTCAATTTTGCTTTTGTAGTTAATTTACGATGAGCTGTTTTCCAAAACTCCAAACTCCAATTACAAACTCCGTCTATGTGCATATTTTGTGTGACAATATATTTGCGTGCTTTTGTATTCAAGTCTTCATTGAAGACAAAGAAATAATATAAACATTGGGACATCATACACCTCAGTCCCGTCCCCCCCCCCCGTGACCATGGAAGCTATAAAGTGCTTGAAACGTCAGGAATGTAAAATAAGTTAATATACGCAATAAAATACGTAAAATTAGTTTTATTTAAAACAATATAACGTTTACACCAATGTGGCACCACTCTTGTGCTTAATCTACTTTATATGATCTAAGAGTGTACATAACTTTGCATCATTTTATGAAATTTTTGAATACAAGCCAGGCTACATACCCCATACTAATCCTGTATAAACCGACTACAGTGAATATTTATTTGTAAAATTTTTCACGAGTAAGAAAGGTGTGAGAATATGCATTTGTAAAACCCAATATAAAGCCAAGGAGTGTAAGTGTTGTTATTGTTCAATTTGTTGTGTTTTAGTCACTGGCATGTTATGGACATAATGAATTAAAACAAAACTAAACTTTAAGTTTCTAATGTTGGCAATCAAAATAAATATAGAAAAATAAATATAGGGATCCAATTTCTTACCAAGAATTTTAAACAAAAATACTTGAAACCCATATCATTGGTTTATGTTATCTTTTTAAACATTATTACTTGACCTTTGGAGCATAACTACAGCTTGTAGATAAATTTTAGGTAAGGGATGAAACTTATAGAGGAAAATTTGTTTTTAATTTTAAAAGAAATAAGATTAACATAATCATTAATATTCATTAGGTGTATAATATGCAAAACTGAAATAAATTCGTCACAAATTTTCCGTAAGATATATAAATAAAATAGTAATAGTAAGTTTTTTCTGTGAAGTTGTAGGTGTTGGAAACTAGACCAGCTGCTAGTTTTTTCATTTAGGATCACATCTACTAAAATGAGAATAATCATACCTCCAGAAGCGATGTAAAAACCACTGGGTGAATATTTGGCGACGTTCACTTGGCACGAATGCTCTGTATATACATCAGAGATGGCCGGATTCTCGATGTCTCGTATTATAACAGAATTTCCGTTTGTATATAGAAATTTTTTTCCTTTCGGGTCACTTCCTAAGACAAGAGGCGTACCACGCTGTGTCCTCGGCAGGGCCGCAAAAGTGTATTCTGCAAACACAGAAACGAAAATTAGATTAACAAACAATTAAAGGAAACTCACTACAATATGAGCACCATGCTTGTGTCAAGCAAAAAAACACAAATTGTTACTCACTGTTAGAATAAGACATTATGAGTTTATAGTTAAATAATTATTCACTACACTTCCTAAGCTAAACTTAGATTAAATCAGTACTTTTGTATTTAAATAGAAAAACAAAATCAGCCGCTAACACTCCATTGCCTCCCAAAAATGACGTGACGTGACGTTATTGCTTAATGACGTTAAGGTAAAAGATAACGAGTTATCGAATAATAACTATCGATTTTAAAATGGTGGTGTCGGTCGTAGAATTAAAATCAATTTTTAAAATGTAATGATAAAGTATATGACAGAAAAATCGAATATATTAACTTTTGATTTTATACAAAGCCAAAGTTTTCAATTCACGCATATTCATATATTAGAAATTTGAAAAAAGGCCAGGTCAAGAGTACCCTAAACCGTAGAGCATGTATGAAGGGAATAATGAAAGTGGACGAAGCGTAACAAGTATGTAAGGATCGTAGCAGGTGGAAAGAAGTGGTCTCTGCCTACCCCTACGGGAAAGAGGCGTGATTAGATGTATGTATGTATGTAAATTTGAATGACTTTGTATACGAAGCCATTCCAATAATTGGACAATTATTGTAGAAAGTTTAGAAATGTTTATTATGTTAAAGCTAACTGTTCTCTTAGCGTTTTTCATGTAGCGACAATGAATAAACTATAATGATAATAAATATTTAAAAATTTAAATAAAATAAAGTAAATCTTCTACGTTTTGGATTCATTAGTTAACTTGTCAAAGCTCGAAGAATTCAATTGGATTCATTACTTGTCACTTGTCTACAGTCCGTTTTACTACGTCTATGTCTGTGATTGTATACAAAAAAAGCTTTTGTTTAGTTTTAATCGAAAGCTCTTAAAACATCGATTACAGTAATTGACAACACTACGTCATTAAATAATACAATTTATTGTAATGTTGGTACAACTTCATGATAACCTAGATAGGTCCATATATGGTATTCTCGTATTCTGTGAGATCCAAGTAGTATTCTCTTATTTGAATAGGTGTACTTCCTTTCGAATATATTAAGTCCATATACGTAACGTACTTGTAAGGTCAAAGCTCACCACATCCACTCAATTCAAACATCGTATTCAATTTCAACTTTCATTTCAGTGATTCAGCCTCATCGAGCTGTCAACTCAGCATTCACTAGCTAATATAATATATTCAATAATCTATGAGAAAGTCGTAAAAAAGATGCGATTTTGTGTATTAAACGTCTATGCGTAGTAATGATAAGATGCGTAGGAAATGATGTAACAAGAACTTCCATTGCCGTATAAATCACACTTTTTTACCCGCCTAAGGGATAAAAAGCCTGTCATAACCTGTACGCTGAGTTAATCTGTCATCAAACCTCCCAAGTATTTCGCAATACATTAACAAATTATGAAGAGTTTTGTGTACAAAATACAAATCAGACAAGGCTGCATAGTCTAAAACTATTGCATGCCTCAAGTTACGAATGGTAAAGTAACAACAACAACTCTTTGGCATTCTCTATTTACTCCAAGGTTTACGTTTACTCAGAACTATGGAGTGTAGAAAGAATGAAGACCATCTTATATAAGGTGCGAAAGTTGAAAAAGTGTCCCACTATATACTGAAAATAGAGGTTCCAAAACGTACCACAACAGCGCTGGCGTCTGAAAAACTGCGATATGAATATAGCTGTTGCAGACGGAGTGAAGTCAGCTGAATTCAAATATTTGAAAAATTTCATGACTAGAGTAGTTAGTAAAATGTCAGTATACAAAATCTCAACTATTTACTTAGTACAAAACCAAGCGGATTGGTCGGTCCTTGTTTATTTCTCCATCTGATTCTAATTAATTTTGGCGCTTTTTTTAATTTATCCTATGCTACTGCAGCGCTACCATTATTGAACGCGTTTTAGGGACACTTCATATAAGGAGATGGTCCTCCTTCTCTCTATACTCCATACTCAGAACTATGGAGTATAGAGTACAAGGAGAACCATCTTATAAGGGGCGAAAGTTGAAAAAGTGTCCTACAATTTACTGAAAATAGAGATTCCAAAACTTACCACAATAACGCTGGCGTCTGAAAAACTACGATATGAAGATTGCTGTTGTGAACGGAGTTAAGTCAGCTGAATTCAAATATTTTAAAAAATTCATGGCCAGAGTAGTTAGTAAAATGCCAGTATACAAAACCTCAACTATTTACGAAGTACAAAGCCAAGCGGATTGGTCGGTACTTGTTTATTTCTCCATCTTAATCTAATTAATGTTGCCACTTTTCTAAATTTATCCTATGCTACTTCAGCGCTACCCTTATTGGACACGTTTTTAGGGACACTTTTCATATATAGAGATGGTACTCCTATTCTTTAAAATCCATACTCAGATCATGGAGTATAGAGTAGAAGGAGGACCATTTCTGTATTTGAATAAGTGTCCGTAAAAACGCATTCAATAAGGGTGGCACTGCGGCAGCATAGGATAAATTAAAAAAAAAACGCCAAAAGTAATTAGAGTAAGATGGAGAAATAAACAAGGACCGATAAATCCGCTTGGTTTGGTACTACGTAAATAGTTGAGGTTTTGTATACTGGCACTCTAGTCATGAAAGTTTTTAAATATTTGAATTCAGCTGACTTCACTCCGTCTACAACAGCTATATTCAAATCATAGTTTATCAAACGCCAACGCTATTGTGGTAAGCTTTGGAACCTCTATTTTCAGTACACACTTGGACACTTTTTTAACTCTCCCCCCATATGAGATGTTTCTCCTTCTATTCTATACTCCATTAATCAGAACAATAACCTTTATACCACTTTATACCTAGTTATTGTTCTGAGTCTGTCTATGGTCCAAAGCATATACTTAGTAACTCAAAATAGCGTGAAAAGATTTAGTAGATTTCTACTTTTTAGTACATTTGGGCTCCCACAAAAAACATCTTGGTAATGGAAAATGTTGGGTAAATTGATATTTTATTATTAGAAATTTTAGTTTATTTATGTTACTCAATTCATCATAGTGGTTATATCAACACATTTAGGGAATGGCCCTTCATAATAATATTACAACAAATGTACATTTTTTTTTTCATGGTAAATTAAACCTTTTTTAACTTAATATTAGGGCAAGCACCTTATTCACAGTTCATTTTGTTGTACGTCCTAAAGAGAATATAATCACTAAAATTAAGAGGCGGGACTTCCATAGTAAAAGTAAATGTATAAAGCTGAGAACAAATTATAGGACGCGTCCGTCAGCCGCGGCTGACAGTCCCGGCTTAGCGGTGTGCACGGTAGTTAAGACGGCGTCTTCGGACGCCTCACTTCAGTCATTCTATAAAGGTGTTTCAATCGAGAAACATGACAAGCAGCGACAGCGAGGACGAATTTATAGAGTTAGCGGCAGCTGCCTTATGTTGTCCTCCAAAAAAAGTGAAAAGGAGTGTTTGGGTCCATGATATTAATGTAAAACGACTCGAGTATGGTGAATTTCATACATTGTATCCAGACTTACAAAAAGATGATAATAATAATAATAGCCATTTATTTCCCAATTTTCATACACAGTCCATATTAGAAAAATAATTTACAATTTACAATATTATTATGATTCATGCAATATTGTTTCCTTTACTAAATGTCATGTTATCAGTGTTAATTTCAAATAAAGAAAGTTCAAATTCAATTTACAAAATTAACTTTTGATTATAAAGAATGTTTGAGTAAATAAACCATTTTATGATAAAAATTAATATTTAACATAATTTTGTCATAAAAATAAATTTTTATGACAAAAAGATGATAAACGTTAACAGTCCACCTAATGGTAAGTGGTTGCTGCGGCCCATAGACATCTACATCTATCCTCTATTACAAATCAAAATGCAGATGCGTTGTCACCCGCGAGGACTAAGATGGAATGTCTCATTTCCAGTAAAAAGGGCCTCCGGCCACCTGCACTCACCAAGCGAAACGCAGAGGTAAACCTCTACTTCACGCTGGTATTCTGTGAGGTCGTGGTACCACCCCGGTTCGAGCCGGCCCATCCGTGCGACAACAAAAGATGCCGCGTAGCTCTACCACTGTTGAAAGTTTTAAAGTTGCATTTTTATAGTGCTGTAGTTTGTAGTTATATAGGCATTCGTGGCCACGAACACATTCAATTAAATTTTCTTTGTCTGACATGTCGCGAGCGCGGTCGGTTCGTTTATGACACTCGAAACGTCCGCGGACGCGTCCGATAATTTGTTCTCAGCTTAAAAGTATGCCAAGCTACTCTACCAACAAAAAGATATGACATTTAGTTTTGACAAACAGTGCTGACAACATTAACGAATTACAGTAGTGCTGCAAAAGTCTTTACTCGAATAAATCTGGTCTAGATGAACATCTCAGACTTATGACAGAGTGGACAGGAATGTGTTATCACAAATACTGAACTCAATCATTTGGGTTTAGCGCTGGTTTGATACAGGTATTAAGGTCCCTTTATAAGAACTCTAGTGCATGTGTCAGTATCAACAGTATCTACTCGGACTGTTTTGACATCCAAAAAGGTGTGAGATATGGCTGTGTAACTTTTCCGTGGCTCTTTAACCTATTTATGGACAGTTGTTTGGAAATATTGAAAGTTGAAGAATGTGGGTTAAGAATGGATGAGTTAACCAACAAATGCCTATTGTAAGCTGATGATCAAGTCTTATTTGTGTTGGTGGCGGCCAAGGTGCAAATGATGGTTTCGTTAATGAACAGGTGTTTAAAAGAAAGGGGAATGAAAATGAACGCAAGTAAGACGAAAGTGATGGTTTTTGAAAGAGAAGATAGTAAAACAAAATATGAAATAAGAATAGAAGGGGAGTTGATTGAGCAAGTGGATGCGTTTGTGTATTTGGGATGTTTATTTAGTAGGGATGGTAGATATGAAAATAATATAGAACGATGATTGAACGCAGAAAATAGAGTGAATTGGCCTCTAAATTCTATTGTCGAAAGTTAGAATGTGTCAAAGAAGACACGTATCGCAATTCATAATGCTGTGTTAGTCCCTACTTTAATGTATGGTAGTGAAATTTGAGTGTGGCAGAAGAAGCACGAGAGTAGAATAAATGCTGTAGAAATGCGGTCTGAATCGGAATAACAGGATGAGAAATCGTACGATAAGAGAGAAATGTGGTTTGCAAGATGATGTTGTGACCAGGACTAAGAATGGAATGCTTCGGTGGTTTGGTCATGTAAAAAGAATGAACGACGAAAGAGTGACAAAGCAAATCTATATTGCAGATGTGAACAGCAGAGTCGGAATGGGACGCTCTAGACAAAGGTTTATCGACTAAATTGGCAATATATTGAAAATTAACCAGATTAGCAGTACCCTTAACGGACGAACACGTATGCATAGATAAATGGATGTAAAGGAGGCGAGAGAAGTGTCAGGATCGTTCCCAATAAAAATCCGTAGTCTCTGCCTACCCTTCTGGGTGACAGGCGTGATTACTTATGTATTATTTGTATGTTTGTATCAAATAAAAATGTTATATTAACGTTTTCGAAATGTGCCTGATGTTTTAGTAGGTACTGTATGGAAAACGGTTTCAATTAGTATTATATTAGCAGATATTTTGATGCTGTGTTTAATAGTTTTGTCAAATAAATCTGGTCATGCTGTTCAAAGAAGAAATAACCACTACGTCTTTGTCCACGAACTAATAAGAATAAGAAGTAGGTACTTAGAAGGAAGGAAGTTCGACCCCGCTATTCCTGGCTACGGTGACGACCATGCTAACGGCGGGGCAGGGGGTGCTAAGAATCTCTAGTGAAGGTTCGGTTGCCACCTATGACGACTCGACCTGGCAACTTATAACGCACGCACCCTGAGGACTGACGAGAAGATCCTTGAACTGGAAGAAGAGATAGACAAGTTACGCTGATCCGTGGTCTTCGGACCACGCTGAAGGTCGCTGAAGGTCATACAGGTTTACGCACCAACCTCGGCACATCCGGATGAGGAGGTGGAGGAAATGTATGAGGATATCTCTAGAGCCATGGATTCCTCCAAAATCCACTATACGGTGTTAATGGGAGACTTCAATGCAAAACTAGGCACAAGAGAGAATTGTGAGCTGAAAGTAGGGAAATTTGAAATAGGGCAACGGAACTCAAGGGGCCAGCAGCTGGCCGACTTCATGGAGAAAGAGGGACTCTTTATGATGAACTCTTTCTTCCAGAAGCGGCCCCACAGGAAGTGGAGCTGGTCGAGCCACGACGGTTCGACAAAAAATGAGATTGACTTCATTATGACGACCAGACGACAACTGTTCAGTGATTTCTCAGTGATCGTGAGATACACTGAACCTAAACGTTAAGTTGGAGAGGTCTCGTCTAATGAAGTAAACACTCCGTCCTCCTCGTGCGCTAGTCCGAAGTCCCTAAACCTTTCAGCTCGAGTTACACAACCGTTTTCAGTGCCGAGAATACTGCAATGAAGTGGACGATATGAATGCCAACCGCGTGGAAACTGTCCATGCGGTCGGAGCTAAGTTCTGCAAGACCCGCCGCAAAAGAACACAAAAACTCTCCGATCATACTCTTAATCTCATGGCTGTTAGACGGGAGATGAAGCTACAGTCTTCAACAGATTTGACAGCATATAGGCAACTGAACAGACAGATCTCCAAATGCATGCGGCGGGACTGACGCAACTTCAATACAGTTTGTATTGAAGAAGCGATCGAGCGGAACCAAGGCTCCAAAGTCTTTGCCAGAGATCTGTCTGCGAGAAAGAGCCAACTGCCAAAGCTGAAGACCAAATGTGGCAGCATCGTTTCCGGGACACCTCAGATTTAACAGTGGTAGAGCCAGGCAGCAACTTTTGCTGTCGCACGGATGGGCCGGCTCGATCCGGGGTGGTACCACGACCTCACAGAAAACCAGCGTGAAGTAGAGGTTTACCTCTGCGTTTCGCTTGGTGAGTGCAGGTGGCCGGAGGCCCTTTTTACTGGAAATGAGGCATTCCATTTTAGTCCTCACGGGTGACAACGCATCTACATTTTGATTTCTAATAGAGGATAGATGTAGATGTCTATGGGCCGCAGCAAGCACTTACCATCAGGTGGACTGTGTGCTCGTTTGTCACCCTTATCCTATAAAAAAAAAAAAAGATTTTGAGTAAAATTGAGAGGTTCTATGGGCAGCTGTACACGTCATTGTTGGAGCCACACGCAAGTGTGTGTAACGATCCAAGAGCGAGTCTTATCCGACACTATTCCGAAGATATCCCGGACGTCAGTCTGAGCGAGATTAGAATGGCTCTCCAGCACCTTAAAAACGGCAAGGCCCCAGGCGAGGATGGAATTACAGCGGAGCTTCTGAAAGCGGGTGGAAAACCGGTACTTGAAGTCCTTCGGAAGCTCTTTAATTCCGTCCTCTATGGTGGCACTACTCCGAAGGCGTGGAGCAGAAGTGCGGTGATCTTGTTTTTCAAGAAAGGTGACAACGCTCTCTTGAAGAAATACAGATTTAACAGTGGTAGAGCCAAGCGGCAGCTTTTGCTGTCGCACGGATGGGCCGGCTCGAACCGGGTGGTACCACGACCTCACAGAAAACCAGCGTGAAGTAGAGATTCACCTCTGCGTTTCGCTTGGTGAGTGCAGGTGGCCGGAGGCCTTTTTTACTGGAAATGAGGCATTCCATCTTAGTCCTCAAGGGTGACAACGCCTCTACATTTTGATTTGTAATAGAGGATAGATGTAGATGTCTATGGGCCGCAGCTACCACTTACCATCAGGTGGACTGTGTGCTCGTTTGTCACCCTTATCCTATAAAAAAAAATAAAAAAGATACGATTTCCCTTCTGAGCTGCGTCTACGTGCTGTTTTCAAGAGTCATTACGAATCGTCTCGCACGCAGACTTGACGACTTCCAGCCTCCCAAACAAGTCGGTTTCCAAAAAGGCTTTAGTCATAGACCACATACACACCCTTCGGCAAATTGTACAGAAGACAGAGGAGTTTAATCTGTCACTTTGCCTTGCGTATGTGGACTATGAGAAAGGCTTTGATTCCGTTGAAATTTGGGCGGTGCTGCAATCCCTTCAGCGATGCCAAGTTGACTGTCGGTATATCAAAGTGCTGAAGTGTTTGTACAGTAGAACTACGATGGCTGTCCGAGTACACAATCAGAGTATGAAACCTATCTAACTGCAGAGAGGTGTAAGACAGGGTGACGTTATATCCCCAAAACTCTTCACTGCTGCATTGGAAGACGTTTTCAAGCTACTGGACTGGAAAGGATGTGGTATTAACATCAATGGCGAGTACATCACTCACCTTCGATTTGCCGACGATATAGTCCTTATGGCAGAATCGCTGGAGGACCTAAGCACTATATTTAATGACCTCAATAGTTTCTCCCAACGGATATGTCTTAAGATGAACATGGACAAAACAAAAATCATGTTTAACGTCCATGTCACACCTATGCCGGTAGTTGTTGGGAGCACTAAGCTCGAACTTGTTGACGAGTATTTTAGTAGTAGTTTACCTGGGACAAATAGTCCGACTAGGTAAGTCCAACTTCGACCGAGAGGTCAACCGACGGATTCAACTCGGCTGGGCAGCGTTTGGGAAACTACTACACATCTTCTCGTTAGACATACCTCAAAACCTGAAAAAGAAATTATACAACCAGTGCGTGTTGCCAGTGATGACTTACGGTCCTTTACTGCTGGCCGTATGAGGAAGCTCAAAGTCGCTCAGCGATCTATGGAGAGGGCTATGCTCAGAATTTCTCTGCGTGATAAACTTAGAAATGAGGATATCCGCAGTAGAAACAGAGTAACCGACATAGCCCAACGGATTAGTAAGCTGAAGTGGCAGTGGGCCGGCCATATAGCTCGAAGAACCGACAACCGATAGGGAAGAAAGGTTCTCGAGTGGCAGCCTCGTATTGGTAGGGGAAGTGTAGGGCGACCCACCACTAGATGGAGTGACGACCTGGTAAGACATGCAGGAAGTCGATGGATGCAGGTGGCTCAGGACCGTGCTTTGTGGCGTTCCTTGAAGGAGGCCTATGTTCAGCAGTGGACTTATGTAAGGCTGTAATGATGATGACTTAGAAGGACTTAGAATATATTGGCGTAGACGAACCAACAGCCCGAAAACGCGGGACTAATTTCGGTTAGTCATTGTGTGCGTTGGCTAGTGATGTACACTTTACTTACAAGAACTATCGAAAAAATATTGTTAAGGAAGCGGTAAAAAGGTTAAAAATAATAGTTTAGTGCATGAAATTAATAACTTCAAAAATTAAGTGAATTTTTACGATGATAGTTCTAAAATAATTAAAAAAAATATTCATATAACATGTTCCTGGGAATAAGACGAACTTACCTGCAACATTAACACCTGCGTTTTGTTGGATTCTAATACAAATGTATACAATCCCAGGTAACTCTACCGATAAACATTAAAAAAAACTCCCCAAGAATCAGATCAGAAAGTTGTATTTTCGAGCTATGATCTTTGGAGAAAAATATTTACTGCCATAGAAAATTTCCCCGGAATTTCTTTTTTAACATATTGAGAATATAAATAGGTAGATACTTAACTAAGTAATTGCCCATTCATATTTTATATATTTCATAAAATGTTTTGATAGGAAATAAAAAACGGGGACACCGAGTACAAATATTTAATAATAAATAATAAAATACATTATAGAAGTTTATTTTAACATTCGACTATAATTTAAGTAAGGAAACTTGTAGGAACCAGTTAAATAAGATTGCTCTGTTTAAAGGCCAATATGTCTATGAGGCTTCATCATGCTTCATGTTTACTTTCTTTCATCTGTCCATGAAAAGTATAAAGTAATAATAAACTTATCATCATTTTAGCTATATGCACTTTAACATAATGGTCTTAACAGAGTAAAGTGCACCAAGTGTCTGATGATACAAATACACTTTCTATTCTCTCAATCTCGGTATGTTAAGAAAATGGTCACTCATTCATGGAGTGACCGCGACAAGCGCAACTTAATCTCGCAGATCTATTGATTCACGCAGCTATTACTAAACCACGAGTTCCTCTTCTTTACGACTAACGCTGTAGGTGATGAACCGCGCTATTTAAGCCCTCGGCACAATGTCGTCGGCCATCAAGCATGATTCGGGTATCAAGCGTTGTGAGTATCAAATATTACGGAATTTATACTATCCTGGCACATGTAACCGTGCGTCTCATGGGCGGGCGTCTAGTGGCGTTTCAAGAGCATTACCAAATATATTATATCTAACTACGCTAAAAGATTTATCATTGTGACTTGGGAATATAATCCGAAGCTCCGCGCAAACCCTTGGGGAAAATAGCGTGATGCTATGAATATTGCACTAGTGTGACCGTGAGGTGAGAGTGGTAAAGTAAGGTTATACATTTTTTTTGGTTGATAAATAGATACTTAGTTGGCTTAGATACTTTGTGCATAATGGCTTAAATAGGATAATCTCAAGATTTTTTATCTTTAATGTACTACAGTTTTATAATTTTTATGTAAAGTTTTGAAAGTTAAATTTTTGAAGTGTTATTAATATCATAACAATATTATACTCATTGGTAGAAATAATGTAGAAATGGCTCTATTTTTTGCTTATGTTACATAGCATGCAAATATTTTTAAACAATGTCAAATTTTCCTTAACTATTAGAAAACTTTTACTTACCTTAACTTAACTATTAGCAAAGAGAGAAATAAAATTATAATAATTAGTTACATGTCAATTTCAATACCTAGTAATAGTCGCATAGCTTAATCAAAGATATATTGTAACAATACTATATTTTATTATTTTATATTTATTACAATAATTAAATGATTTTTTTTTTAATACAGTGGAAACTCGATTAACCGGACTAATTGTTGTCGTTAGGGATTCGGATAATCGGAAGTCCGGATAATCGAATGTATGAAGAAAAGCGGATTTTGTGTATATAGTACATACAATGTTATGTGTTTATTAAAAACAAAAAATACATATCAACGAAAATCAATGTTTATTAAAACAATATTAAGGGATAAATTTGCCAACATACGACGTATGCACTTATTTATACATACATATTTTCTTAGATTACACAAACATATTAAAATACTGCAGCCTCAATCATGAATGTTTTTGGTAATTTGCATTTGGTAATCATGAAATAAAATAATAAGTTTAAATTGGTTTAAAACATTTGGTAATTGTCATTTGACGTAAGCCATTTTTTCTTTTCATTGCTGCTATATCACGAATCCGTTTTAGCTATAGTACACTCACAGTATCACTCTCTGTTTTTATTTAAACCACTTAAGATGTTTCTAGGGCCTGAAGTGCTTAATCATGAGATGGTCCTGCATCATTTTCCACGTCTAGATTTTGTTCTGTTTCATCTTCTTGCGTTTCTTGCTGTTCATTTATCTGCAATAATATGTTTTATACGATTTCGTCATCCGACATACTCTGAAAGCCTTGATAATTAATGTCACAAGTGACCCAGTCTTTCATATCATCATCATCACAATCCTGGCATATTTTATCTTTAACATTAGCTCATTTATATCATTCAAAATAGAATCATCAATTTTCATTCTCCCGATTAAGTACTCTGTTCCAAGCCTTGTTTAAAGTTTTCCTTTTAATCAAATCCCACGCATCTACAACCATGAAACAACACTCCTTTAAATTCATTTCCTTAAAAAATAATAAAACGACTTCTATATTAATTTCCTTCTTTGCCAATTTCTTTTGTCTTTTTTTGCTTTAGGGATAAAAGTGTTGTCATGCCAGTCAACGAATATTTCAGAGTTCCTCCATGCGCTTTTTTGATTTTTATAAATTATGGGCATCCTGATATTTTTAAAACATCTGGTTTTTTTTTATTTTCGGATGAGAAGCAAAGGTATTTTATGGGTCCCGATAGCGTTAGCTCAAAGTAATATTGTTACTCGCTGTTTGCTAGTTTTATATCCTGGAAATCCAGTTTCATCATCATTATAAACAAAATCCAAGTTGTAGTTATTTTCATCCAATTTATTCTTAAAATCATCTTTGAGAGTGTTTGCTGCGTCTACATTAGCTGACCTTTTTTCACCTTGTATTTCCAATTCACGAATTCCATGACGAGATTTAAATCTGTATAACCATCCGTTACTTGCGACAAACGATTCATCGCCACATATTTTTTTTATTTAACTGTAATGCTTTTTCACAGAGCAAGGGCCAGGCCAGATATCGGTCGCACAGTTGATCATTTTTATAAAAACCAACAATACAAAGTGTCTTCTAAAAGTTCCGCCAATTCTAACACGTTCATGCTTGCATAAATTCGACTTGTAGTACATATTATGTTAAACATTTCGTAACTTGGCTCAATATGACTTAATTATTTAATTGGCCGCGGTTGATAGTCCGGATAATCGCGAATCCGTATAACTGAGGGCCGGATAATCGAGTTTCTACTGTAAATATTATCCAATACATAACCTATTTTTGTCCAAGAATTGTTTTATACTATAGAAATTATTTTCATTGAGCCATGTGTACAATTTCTTTTTGAACAATGTAATATTTAGGGTTTTAAGTTCGTCAAGGAGTTTGTTATATATTCGGATACATATGGTAAGGCAACTTTTGCCATATTTTTGTGATTTAGGTATAAGTCCTAGCTTGTGTGGGTCCCTACGTGAGCGAGTAGTCTGTACCTCACAAGCTTTTTCAAATAATTGTTTGTGTCTCTGCACAAAAACACAAACTTCTGAAATATATATCGTTGGTAGTGGCAGTATTCCAAGACCTTTAAATAGATGCTGACACGATTCATCGGGTCGTTCTCCGCAGATTGCCCTAATGCACTTTTTCTGCGCAATAAATGCCTGATTCCAATCCGAACTATTTTCCCACATCACCAGTCCATAACGGAGTATAGACTCGGCATAATATTCTCGGTAAGTCATAACAGACATTTTATATCACTTTTTTATTTAGTTGAGCGCGTAAGAACATTTGTTTATTTTATTACAAACTTCATCGCTATGTGCTTTCCAGTTCATATTCTGGTCTATGACAATACCTAAAAATTTAGTTTTTTCTATTTCATTGATTTTTGTAATATTTAGCTTGTAATTGTTTTGGTTATGTTTTGACTTATTAAAATGAATAAAATTTGATTTTGCTAAGTTAATTTTTAAATTGTGAGCTTGTAGCCATTCAATTATATTATCAATTGTATTATTTATGTCCAGTTCGTGATTATACACTGAATTCTGATTTTTTTAGTCCTAACTATAACCGAAATGTCATCAGCGTATGTGATACATTCATGATTTGTCGCATCAGATATGTCATTAATATATAATATAAACAATATGGGCCCTAATATACTGCCTTGTGGAACCCCATTAATATTTTCAAGGTAGTTGGATTTATATGTCCTTAGTTCTTTATTGATCAATTTTGTTATCGTGACGGATTGAGTACGATTTGTTAAATACAAAGCAATCCAATGCAACGTTATACCCATTATTCCTATTTTTTCCAATTTATTTAATAATATATCGTGTGATACTAAGTCAAATGCCTTAGTTAAGTCAAAAAACAGTCCCGTTGTCAAATAATTATCATTAGTATAGGTCAACAAAGTTAGTTGATTTATGTTTTTGAAAGCCATATTGATTTTTATTTATAATGTTAAACTTATTGCAAAATTCTAGGAGCCTTTTATACATACACTTTTCAAATACTTTTGAAAGTATAGGTACCAGGGTAATTGGGCGATAATTGCTAACGACGTTTCTGTTGCCACGTTTGTGTATAGGCTTTACAATGGAGGACTTTAATGTTTCTGGAAAGCTTCCTGATGAGAATGACAAATTGACAAGGTGAGTCAATATGTCAATTATTTTATCAATGCATGACTGCAATATGTGTGTATTTCCTCTAATTTTACTTCATTTATTGACATGGGTTTAAGGAACATTGTGTTTTCGTTAAAATTGTTCATAATATAAGAGCCTTCGCCATTTTTTACATTACTTTTTCTGATGTTTGTAAAGTAGTTGTTAAATATTTAGGATATTTCTTCCGGATTTGCTATGTCGGAGTCGTCAATTTTTAGACAGTCAACAGAAGCTTCGCTTTGAGTTATACCTATTTCATTTTTTATTATTGACCACGTTGCTTTACATTTATTATTACTATTTTGAATAAATTTAATGTTTGCAAGTCTCTTAGATTTATTTATACATTTTTTAGGATATATGAATATGTAAAATAATGCTGTCTATTGCTTGCTGATTTATGTGTATAATAGTTATATCGGAGTTTTCTCTTTGTGTTACAACTTTTTAATAAACCTTTACTACACCACATGCGATTGTTTTTGTTTGAGTTATTAACCTTTACTTTTTTAGTTGGGAAACACAAATCGTCGAACAACCTGAAGTTCGAATGAAAGTTATTGAAGGCTATATTCAAGTTAGGTACACTATATACTTCAGATCAAGAGAGGCTATTCAAGCATTCCTTAAACTTTTTAATATTTTCTAAAGAATAGTCTTTTTTGAATGAGTAGTAGGATTTTTCTGTTTTAGGAATATTTTTTTGGATCGGAATACTCAGTAGTTGCGCTGTTTCATGATCCGACAGACAGAGAGGCAGTACATGAGCAGTAGCCTTCTACACATTACTAAGGATGTAATCTATACACGATTCTTTCCGAGTTGGAACATTGATATGGAGTTTCAAATTATAGGTATTGCATAGATATTTTAAGTGGCATGTCAGGCTGCCAGTTTTCAAGGTATTTATATTAAAATCACCTACTATAACAAAGTTGTAATTTGGTTTTACTTTTTTTGATAAATCATGTAGTAAATATCTCAATTTATTTAGAAACATGTTAGGGTCAGAGGAAGGGGTTCTGTAAATACAAATAACAATTAGCTTGTGGAAAGGTATTTCTATGCCACATACCTCAAAAACTTTTTGCATAGCATATGTTTGTAAGTGTGTGAGTTCGGTGAAATTAATATTGTCTTTTGTCATGATACACGTACCACCTCTATTCTTATCCCTATCAAAAAGCAGCGGCCAAGGCATAGCCATTTATTTTTAAATATTTTTTGTAACAAGCTTTAAAAAGTTTGTGAAAGGCATATTATTTCTGGGATTTTATCTTTTCCAGATAGTTCACACAACGTTAATTCCAACAGCGATTGTGTGATAATAAACTAGCTATGTTCTGATGTATGATATTAAAATATTGCAACTTATCCTCGAAATAAATAATTTTTATTAATTACAGGAAAGTAGTGTTGGATAGTGCCCTTTTTCTTAGATGGTATTGAAGGAAGGTATTGTTCCCTTTTAGATAATATTCAGATTTTTAACGTCAGGTTTGGATTACTGCCTATAACCAAGTTTTTCAAGTTTCTTATATTTAAAAATTTCTTATTATAATCAATACAGTTAATAGTATAGTCTATAGATTTACATAATGAAAATAAATTGTTATTATTACATTTAACAAAATGGCAATTTTTAAATCAATTACATAATATTTGAATTGTATAATTTACGTCAGTGAAATTGAAATAGTCATTAGCACTATAATATTTTCATTTACATACTTTTTAAATAAACTCTGTAACTGCTTATATAGTATTTCTAAGTCATAATCATTCTCTCCAACTCATATGACCAGTTTATCATTTCGCTTAAGAAGAAGATTTTGGCAATTTCGTAGTACTTCGGTACTCGGTGCAGAGAGTTTCGTGAACACCTTTACTCTATAATTCCCATACTTCGAGTTTTGTCTAGAACGTCTTAATACTGCCGCCATGTTAGTGCATTGTTGAGTGCCAAAAATTAATATCTCATCAATGTCTGCTTGCTTAATATCTCTATTTTTACAGGTCGAAGTAGCAGTATTAGGCACGAATGCGTCTTGTTTCAGAAGGCAGAATTTTTTGTTCGACTCCGTAATTTCCTTTTCAGCCTGATACAACTGTTCTTCTAAATGTGTTATTCTTAGCTGTAGAGAAGTTATAATGTCTACCTTAGTACTGTTACCATCGGTTGTTTTTTCAACAGTCGATTGGGAATTGGGCGTCTTGAAAAGTGAAATTGGAGAGTGCAGTGAAGTTCTTCTTCCTTTATTGGTGCTACGACTTACATTTTTTTTGCGGTAGCGATTGACACAAAGAATTGAATGTATCGTTTTCTTTAGTAATTTTGTTTATCTGCCTGTTGAGAGAGTTATTTTCCAACATCATATCATCTAGTTCATTTTGCGTACTTGCTAGCTCCAATAATAATTTATTTATTGTTTCTTTCATTTCTTGTGTATTTGATGTATCTTTTAATGTGTAATCAACGCTTCTTAATAGTTGATCCGGCCATGTTATGATTGATTCCTCTGATGTGTCCATTGTAGTGAGGATGTAAGAATCGATTATTTGGGACGTTAAATTCGTAGGAGTAGACACCACATTTCAGCTATATTTAGGGGACAATGGTTTTTTCGTACTGTTATATTACTGCTTATAAAATCTGAGTTTTGTTTAACGTTTGTCTTTGATTTTGAGTGGCATATTTTACACTTCTATTTCTTTTTAGAGTCTCATGTATGACGCTATATGGCGATGAAACAATGAAGTCACTATTGTCACGACATACAGTTGATAATGTTATAATATTGCATTTGATTCAAATAAAGTTAACCGTCATATTTGTGTATTAATTCAAATTTTTACTTTTTTACTATTCTTTTTTAACCATTCACAAATTGTATTTTAATTGCTAGGTAGAATAGTCACTTTAAAAGTTTATTTGTGATACTTGCGAATATTTGTTGTTTGTTAAATTGTTTTTCACATACACTGTTTATAGGATATTTCTATCAACTTTCCACTCAATTCGTTAATTTTTTTTAGAAATAACACTTCCACACAATATTTGGCTAACACTTTACACATTACTTATGCTAGATACTTTTAACAATCGCTTTTACTAATTTAATTAATCAAAAATACGGGAGCTAATGTTTAGTGTGTGTCTAGCGCCACAGTTCGTTAAATTATATACTTCTGAAGTAAATGTTTGCTGCAAATTGTTGAGTTTGTCTTTGGATTCCAACCAACCCATCCAATTAACCGTAACTATTTTTTCTAATTATAGAATCCGAAGGGAATCTGTTTGACAAACGGCAAAATAAAATTATATTTATAGAACGCAATCCGACGATTTATTTTCTTGTTGTGAGTACAAGACTATCGATTCAATATAAAAATTCAAGATAAATATCGCCTTTAATTTTAATAAAGTTAAGTCAATCTCTAGCGTACATGTAAAATATTTTGTATAAAAATGTAATTACCAAAATCATGCAAATCATCAACAACGTGACTCTTATCTTTGGAAAATATCAAAATTAACAAAATAAATGAAAACACTATATATTTTAAATAGTATATAACATAAATTTTAACCAAAAACATACGCGTCATAACATTAATGAAGTCTTGAGAATTTACTTTAGATTATTTCTATTATTAATCATAATCACTTTCATTTGATGAAAGTGGACGAAGTCAATGAAAGTGGACGAAGCGAAACAAGTATGTAAGGATCGTAGCAAGTGGAAAGAAATGGTCTCTGCCTACCCCTACGGGAAAGAGGCGTGATTGTATGTATGTATGTATGTGTATTAATCATAACCACAGTCACTCACAGAACAAATACTATTTTGGAAAAGTTATTTACTAAAATTAATCACTGTTATACCCTCAAAAATTACAAATTATCTAGGAGCTTATTTCTTGCGTGCCGACTTGTGCCGACATGTCATTAAAAATCGGTTACGGAGTCATGAAACTTTGTATCCTTTTCTATCTTGCATTTTTACCATAAGGAATTTTTTTGTCCCTTTCACACTTGTTGGTCTATACGCCAGTATATTCAAAATCTATGAAGAAAATATATGGCTTAAAGAACAAGCATCTAAGCTTAAAATCTTAATAAAAAAATACAGAATCTTCAACACAAATATGGAGTGTAGAGTAGAAGGAGGACCATCTCTGCATATGAAAAGTGTCCCTAAAAACGCGTCCAATAAGGGTGGCGCTGCAGTAGCATAGGATAAATAAAAAAAAAGCGCCAAAATTAATTAGAATAAGACGGAGAAATAAACAATGACCGACCAATCCGCTTAGTTTTGTACTACGTAAATAGTTGAGGTTTTGTATACTGGCATTTTACTAACTACTCTAGTCATGAAATTTTTTATTTATTTGAATTCAGCTGACTTCACTCCGTCTACAACAGCTATATTCATATCGTAGTTTTTCAGACGCCAACGCTATTGTGGTAGGTTTTGGAACCTCTATTTTCAGTATATAGTGGGACACTTTTTCTACTTTCGCACCTTATAATAGAATAGAATAGAATAATTTTTATTCAATATACATTACATGTGTAGTTCTTATTGAAAGTCATTTTTTACTTTACCACTGGTTCGAAAAAATACCCTCTGTCCTGGGAAGAATCAGCAAGAAACCCAGCGGGACATTTTTTTAAAAATAAATTTTACAATATAAATGATTACGAACTATTTACAACATTTATTTTAGAAACTGCTTGGAAGCGACCACCTCATTCCCAGGGGTTATTATCAACCATGTATTCATTTATACTATAATAACCCTTTTCATACAGTTTCAGCTTAATAAAACATTTAAACTTGGTAATAGAGAGAACCTGTACACTTTCCGGGACCTTGTTGTAATAACGTATACATTGCCCCAAGAATGAATTACTGACTCTGTGGAGTCGAGAAACTGGCATCACTAGCTTGTGTTTGTTCCTAGTGTATGTATATCACTTTTTTTACTAAAACTATCTTTGTTTTTGTGAACATACATTAAATTTTCGTAAATATACTGAGAGGCCAAAGTTAATATATGAATTTCTATAAATTTATCTCTAAGAGACTCTCTCGGTTTTAGATTGTAAATAGCTCTAATGGCCCTCTTCTGTAAAACAAAAATAGTTTCTGAATCAGCCGCATTTCCCCATAGCAAAATCCCATAAGACATTATGCTATGGAAATAACTAAAATAAACTAATCTAGCTGTCTCGACACTAGTGAGACCTCTAATCTTTTTTACAGCATAGGCTGCAGAACTTAGTCTGCTTGCTAATTTGGATATATGGGGGCCCCACTGAAGCTTTGCGTCAAGAGTGATGCCAAGAAAAACAGTGGATACAATAGGGCTCAATTCCTCCCCATTTAAAAACACATTGGTATTCAGATTTTTAACATTCGTTGTTGTAAATTTAACACAATTAGTTTTATTTCCGTTAAAATGCAGATTATTAACGTTAAACCAATGCACTAATTTTGATATAGCATTATTCACTTCGTCACATTTAAATGAGTTTAAGTTTAAAAATCAAGGAAGTATCATCAGCAAATAATACTATATCATGACTATCCCCTACAAGATGAGGTAAGTCATTAATATACACCAGAAACAGGAATGGGCCGAGAATCGAGCCCTGAGGAACACCCATTAGTACAGGTGACCCGGAAGAACTTTTACCATTGATAATAACCTTCTGCTTTCTATTACTTAAATATGAAATAATAAGTTTAAGCGCTGTGTTCTTGACACCATAAGATGGTTCTCCTTCTACTCTACACTCCATAAACACAAATATGGAGTGTAGAGTAGAAGGAGGACCATCTCTATGTATGAAAAGTGTCCCTAAAAATGTGTCCAATAAGGGTGGCGCTGCAGTACCATAGGATAAATTAAAAAAAAGCGCCAAAAGTAATTAGAATAAGATGGAGAAATAAACAAGGACCGACCAATCCGCTTGGTTTTGTACTACGTAAATAGTTGAGATTTTGTATACTGGCGTTTTACTAACTACTCTAGTCATGAAATTTTTAAATATTTGAATTCAGCTGACTTCACTCCGTTCACAACAGCTATCTTCATAACGTAGATTTTCAGACGCCAGCGCTATTGTGGTAGGTTTTGGAACCTCTATTTTCAGTAAATAGTAGGACACTTTTTCAACTTTCGCCCCTAATAAGATGGTTCTCCTTGTACTCTACACTCCATAATTTCCTTGAACACCAATATGTGACGGAGTCCATAAAATTTTTACTTCCAAATTATTTTCTTTCAATTTCCACCCTAAGATGTTTTTAAAAGTATAGATACGTCATACTCGCTCTAAAATGGCAATACGAAAGTCAGGTATTGCCCGACTCGCATTCAGTCAGGCACAGTCGGGCACGCTCTCGCGTCGCGGCTATACCTTCGCTACAGCGCGTAAATCTTGTAGTTATTCGTGGCAAAAATGCCTTCCAGTGTTTTTAAGTGGTGCACAAATTACACGTTAACTGTTAGAGACAAGAAAAACGTCTCATTAATAGTTTGAATATAAATATTTTATTCATAATTGGTTTTATTATTTCAACAGTAACCGCTAGTGTAAACTTTGACGCTAGCTAGTGTGTTCATTTTCCATATCGGTATGTCACGCGCTCGCGCCAATGAGCGCTCGGCAGTAATCAATACGCAACTAATGATGTATATGTATGTGTATGTACCTTTTTCTATCGATAGGTATGCCCTATCGTTTGTCTCTTTTTGTTAGCGCAACGTTTCATAATAAATAACTATACGCAGATATAGTAATACCTGCGCCATGTGGGTGTTCTTCTAGATATTCAAGAGCGATTAAGACAGCATAACATTCTGCAGTGTATATGCTTACTAATGCAGGAATGGAAAGGCCACGTCCAGTTTTCAGATGAGGTATGTAAAATGCACAGGCTACTTTATTTTCAACTTTTGAACCATCTGTGTAAAATTGTCGATATTCATCATTAGTAGATATAAGTTCACAAACCTCTTCTTTTCTTTTCAATTTTTCATCAATATTTATGTGTATATCACTGAATTTACTTTCATAATTCCCCTTATAACAAGGCCAAGTATGTGTGCTTTTGTAAATATTATATTGTTCATCATATTGTATCACTTCATGAAAGTCATGGAGTATATATGCGGCTGAGTTAGATGTAGGAGACATACTATTATAGTAAAATAATACTTTTTGAAAAAGAGGATGATGAGACAAAGAATTAATATTTAATAAAAACCTAAATTTCAGATACTTAAACCTAAGTAAGATAGGAGGAGTAAGACATTCAGCCTGTAAAGAAACAATAGGAGTTGTTCTCATAGAGCCGGTAATAAGTCTTAAATTCTTATTTTGTATAATATCTAATTTATTTACTAGTTTTTTTATTTGATGCAAAACAAAGGAAGCCATACTCAAAATGGCTTCTCACCAAAGACTTAGGTATATAACATTAATAATATTTCTGAATCAGCTCCCCAGTTAGTACTAGCCAAAGCTTAGGCCTTAGAAGCTCTGTCTGAAATAGAATTCACGTATTTGGTCCAAGATAAATTATTTGTAAAAATTACACCTAAGAAATTTGCACAACTTTCTATTGGTAAAAATGTATTATTATAAATTATTCTAGTGTTATATGGACGAATTTTATTAAATATTAAAACTTTACTTTTCTCAGTACCATTATCTAAATTTAAGTGTGAAAAGTAAATGTGCAATTTCTTTAAAGCCTCATTTAAAATTGTTACCAAGTTTTTGACATTTGTTTCTGAGGCATATATGACCAAGTAATCTGCATATTGTAAATTAGTAACATTTGATCCTAAAATATTATTTAATTTAAATATGTATAAAATAAAGACAAGAGGGCTTAATATTCCTTTGATTGACAAACACCTTTATAACTGAGCCTAGGACCAATAATTGTATTATTATTATTAACTTTAGCAAAAACTCTTCTTTCATGTGAAAAGTTAAATATCCATTTTATAATTTGTTCAGGAATGTCCAAAGACCTCAACTCTGCGGTGATTACATGAAGATTAATGTTATTAAATGCACCAACAATGTCAAAGAATATACTAATTAATATTTCATTATTTTCCATAGCTTTAAAGATGTCTAAATGAAGAAATGCAATACTTTCTCTAGATGATTTACGGCGTCTGAATCCAAACTGATTTGATGGTAAAAGACAATTTTTTTCTAGATAAAATTCTAATCTAGATTTTATAAGTTGCTCAAATATTTTACCCATAAAAGATGTAAGTGCTATAGGTCAGTAAGATTCTGCAATGTGAGGTTTTTTCCAGGCTTTAAAATGGGTATCAAACAATCTTCTTTCCAATCGTTAGGAATAAGTGAATGAAACCATAACATATTATATATTTTCAAAACTACATAGTTCTCTATACGCAGTATTCATATTTTTTAAAGCTTTATATGGAACAGAATCTAAACCACAAGTAGTGTCCTTTCGAGAGTTAACATCTGAATTGAATTCGGTCAAGGTAAAAGGTTTGGTAAGATAATCACAATGATTATCATTTGAGAAGTGAGGAGTTAGAGGTGATTCATCTGTTTCTGGAGTATATTTTTTCAAAAAATCATTAGCCCAATTAGAATCTATGACTGATGTGTTATTATGAACAAAAGTTTTGTTAAACTTTTTAATGTAATTCCATACTCTAGTCAATGGAGTAGATCTATTAAAAGTTTCACATAGTATTTTCCAGCTAAGCTGTCTTTCAGTCTTCAAAGTGATTTTTTTAACAGCTTGTAGTCTTTTAAAATTAATATAATTTCGTTCTGTGGGTTCATTCTTAAATAATAAATATGCATTTTTACAATTTTATACTGCCTCTGCATTTTAAATTCCACCAAGGTAGAGAATTTTTTTAATTTCTTTTAAGAGATTGCAAGTTGATGTTAACATTTCGATTAGAAGACTGATTGGATGATGTGGATTCATGCATGGCTTGTTTAACTAGTTCTATTAAATCTGTATAACTTTGTAAAGGATTATTATAATCAAAACTATAATTTTTAATTAAATTATCTATTACATTTGGATATTTGGACCAATCTACCAATTTTAAGTTTATGTTATTTGATACAGCTGTTTCTTGAATATTTTGATTATTGACAGTAGTTTTTGTCTTTACAGGAAAATGACAGCTGCCTAGAGAATCATCATCACATACTTGCCACTCACAAGACAGAGCCAGTGAAGATGAAACAAGTGTCAAGTCTAATGCATTCTGCCTCCATCTATTAGATTGTTGTTATCTATACTTGCAAGAACATCCCTACCTCGTGAATCCAATTCAGTACATCCCCATAACGTGTGATGGGCGTTGAAATCACCAGCTATAAAGACTGGCTGTGGCAAACTTTAGATTTAATTATCTAATTTAGATTTATTATAATTAATTGGTGAATTAGAGGGACAGTAAACACTAACTAAAGTTAATAATTTATCATTATATTGTATTTGTACAGCTATATTTTGTAATGAGTCATCAGAGATTGTATTGATAACACGAAATCCAATTTTGCTATGTCGTATATATATTATAATCGTATTATATTATAACCTTTTACTCTAAAATTGTGCCTAGGTTTAAGCCAAGTTTCACATATGAGAGCAACATCTATAGTGTTCTTACATAAAAATTGTGTATATTGAAAGCGATTTTTAATTAAACTCTGTTCATTCCATTGTAAATGTTAAACTGATCCATAACATATTAAATGTTAAATAATGAAATATATATTTTGGTTTCATTGTATCTATGAGAATATCTTTAACAAGCTGAGAAGATATGGTGGTTTGTTCATTAGATTTATTAAGAGTTAATACTTTAATGACTGTATTTAAAAATATATTAATAATGTGTGTGTGTGTGTGTGTGTGTGTGTGTGTGTGTGTGTGTGTGTAATCATTCTTTAGCAGATACATAAGAGCATCTTTAGGATTTTTTTTGTTTAATTCGGGGAATTCGTTTTTATTAAAAAGCTCTACAAACGGGGTTTTGTGTAATTTAGCCTGATTTTATTTTATCTTTTGTTTCTTAACAGGACACTGTCCAGACATGCTTAGATGGTATCCTTTGCAATGTATGCATATCACTTTATCTGAAGAGGCTTGGCAATCTTTGTATCTGTGATTTTCAGTACAAATTGAGCATTTCGCAGAATTTTCACAGTACTTTGCTAAGTGACCATACCTCAGACAGTTGTAGCATTGCTTCACTGGTGGAATATACAGATTTACCACGAACCGCCAACCATGAAGATCGACGTGGTCCGGCAAAATATTAGAAGCGAACGTGATGGCCACGGTGCCCGTAGGCTGCAGCAAACTGCGTCCTGCGTCATTCTTGTGTTTCCTCATTATCCTTTTAACACGTATTATCTTCCTGTTAGTCGTTAACATACCAAAAATTCTTGAATTAGAAAGATTAGTGGGAACGTTAGTTATGACTCCTGTTATTTCTGTCCCTACAGCTGGGATTGATGCCTTCCTTTTTTATTCATTAAGAAATGTAACATTATTTAAAATGCATTCGCTAGTGAGGATTTTTCAAAATGAACGCCTATTTTGTATTTATTCATAGATTGCATATATTTAATGCCTTTATTGTACCTCTTCATATGTGTGGACAGAGACATCATGTCCCGCGTGCCAAATGGCCTTCTTTCATCATTTGATTCGACAAAGACAACAAAATCAAGGAGGACAGAGTCCTCAGGGTACCTCCTGTTGTAGTCAGATACAAAGTACGGCTTATACTTGCGCTGCTCTTTCTCAGGATCTTCCTCAGTAATGGTATCAACTTCTTCCTCAGTCGTTTCTTCAAAGACTTCTTCTTCTCCCGGCAAAATTAAAATTTTAGTTTAAAAAAAGGCGCCTATCACGTTTCAAGGTTCCCGCGCTTCACTGAAATCCGGTATATATTACTCTACTCTATGCCTGAAATAGAATGAAATTAACATTGCAGATTGCGCTAGCACCTTTGAGCATCTTATAAGGGGCGAAAGTTGAAAAAGTGTCCTACTATTTACTGAAAAAAGAGGTTCCAAAACGTACCACAACAGCGCTGGCGTCTGAAAAACTACGATATGAATCTTCATATCGTAGTTTTTCAGTTTTCGTAGCTGTTGTGAACGGAGTGAAGTCAGCTGAATTCAAATATTTAAAAAAATTCAGTAGTTAGTAAAATGTCAGTATACAAAATCTCAACTATTTTCGTAGTACAAAACCAAGCGGATTGGTCGGTCCTTGTTTATTTCTTCATCTTATTCTAATTACTTTTGGCGCTTTTTTTTTAATTTATCCTATGCTACTGCAGCGCCACCCTTATTGGACACGTTTTTAGGGACACTTTTCATATATAGACATGGTCCTTCTACTCTACACTCTATAAAGGAAATGAAATGAAAGCGCAGACCATTTAGCTATTTTTTTTAAAGTATAGTTACAGATTACAGCTGATATTGACAGGATAACTGGTGTTGCAATATCACATACAGATTTATATTCAATTTTAAAGCAACAGTTAAAAGAAGAATGGAAAATGCAATGGAATGCTGTTTTAGAGGCAGGAAAAGGTCGTTGGTATGCATCAATTAATTCAAAATTAAGTATTCCTTGGTTTTCTCGCAACGAGAGATATCAAAGCAGAAAATTTTACACAATAATGTGCAGACTTAGATTTGGCCACTATCGACTGAACGCTCATCTTTCCAGGATGAGAATAGTAGCATCTGCAACTTCTGCGATACAGAAGCAGATCAGACTGCAGAACATATAATATTTAACTGCCCAGCGTACGCCATAGAAAGATTGCTACTCATTGGAAAACTTATACAAGTTTATGAAAACTCAGAAAGCGTCCCGCGTGCCCTGCAAGTTGTTCCTAGGAATACTAAGACATATTCAGCACTTTGCAATTTTATACATAATACTGTAAAAGAAATATGAAATATGGTGCCCATGGTTTTGAAAATATTGGATTGACAAATCTACATGGATTGAAACTTACAAAGATTATAATATAAAGAAGACTTGGCTTTAGCCTTTACGGTTTTTGAAAATATGAAGAATTAAAGAAAACACGACTTGACTTCGGCCTTTATGGATTTTTAAGGGATGGAAAGAAGAAAAATAAGACTTGGTTCCGGCCTTTACACTTTAGAATTCTATATATTTAAAATTAAAAAGACAAGGCTGTATGGCTTAGTTCCTTTGCCTGCTCTCTTGAGCGAATAATAAAAACAACAACATTCAATTTCATTCTGTCATAATCAGTTAGTCTGTGTCAAAATGTAATGGAGTTGCATTGCGCGACAGAACTGTTCCATGTTGTGTTAATTTTTGTCCAATTTTATGACTGATTACATAGAATGTAACTAGTGAAGAAAGCGTATAAAATAACTTATTTGAGTTTATTTACACGAATTG
Organism: Parnassius glacialis; assembly: GCA_033319125.1. NCBI lineage: Eukaryota > Metazoa > Arthropoda > Insecta > Lepidoptera > Papilionidae > Parnassius > Parnassius glacialis. The sequence continues at coordinate 7,206,950 of JAVANC010000025.1, forward strand.
AGAAGCTACTTTCCGATTTCTTTTGACATTTGTTTCCACGTGGTGACTGTCATTTTAAAAAGTCTACGTGTTCTGGCATAGTTTGTTGCAATTCTAACTTCGTAATTCGTAACGCTAGATTTTATTAAACAATGGAGTCCTTGAATATGTCGAAGCTTAATTTGTCGAGTGTCAGGAGCCACGCTTCTAACGAAACTGTGATAAAACCTGAGATTTCCGAGGTGAAATTGGAAACTAATGTAAGTGTCGGTATATATTATGTCCTGTACCACCTTAGTAATGGAGGTAATTTTTAATATTTGCTGTAATAACACCCGTTGACTTCAGTAGTTTTTTGAGATATATTAGGTTTATTTACATTTAGATTAAATAATAAACCTAACCTTACCCTAACCTCTTTGATCATCATCATAGTAATTATTTTTGTAACACTATCAGAACAACTAAACAGGGAGTTATAATTTTGATTCAATGTATGTATGTATGTTTACTTAAATACTTGTTATTCCCATGTCTACATGTGGACTTTTACAGGCTGATAAAAAAGATGATGAAATGTTCAGCATTTTATGAAATTTTTATTTTTGCACTTGTTACAGATGCTTACAGATCCTGATGATGAGTACCATTGTGAATATAGAGAAGATATCTGGAAAAATCTGTTGGAACAAGAGGCACAAAAGCCAATTATACATCTTCAGTCACCGCAAGTATGTAAAACATGTAGCTCAGTGTTTATAAAGTATTATAAATTATAGTTTTTTAATAAAATTTGAATGACAAGCAAATTAACAGTCAACCTGATGGTGAATAATTATTGCAGTACTTGGACACCTGTAGCTAATCTTAAGCCAAGGAGGTGACAGTTGTATTGGGTTAAAATTTCCAATATGGACCATCGATTTAAATGCCCATATTTTTTTTGTAGATAGTACTCACTAAAAGAAAGTGTTTTGCAAAGTTTCAATGTGCGGAAATGTGTACTTTTTGAGAAAAAAATTATTGAAAATCAGTTATTTTTGCAAATTTATGTCAATGGTACGACTTTCAATTGCTGCAATTCCGTCGAGTTGGCGGTTTATACGTACTTTTACAGAAAAGTTACACTATTATAAGCACACACACAAAGTTACAACATGCGGAAGCGCGTAATTTTTGAGAAAAAAGTTATTGAAAATCAATTATTCTTGCATTGTTTATGTCTAATCCTACAATAAAATTGACGCCATTTTTATTGTTATTGTCAGTAGGGATGTCGATTCTTTCCGAAAAAGATCGATTTTTTAAATAGATTCGAATTGTAAGCTGATGTATCGATTCTCAAAAAATCGATTTCTAAAATATCTATATTTTTTTCATGTTTGCATTTATAATGTAAATATATATCCATTTTATGAGAAAAAAAATCCCCTTCATCATAAAATATAGGGGGACTGATTCAGAAGGATTTCTGTATCTATTTTGAGTCTGCTACGTCTCCGGCGCTGCGGGAAAAGCAGCCTCTACGCCTTAGCGTAACAAATCGCAGGTATCCCTCCTCGCCTCCGCAGCTTCGGCTCGTCCGATGCCTACGATTTGTTACAGCAGGCGGAGGCTGCTCCCCCTACGCGCCTCCGGCTCTTTATAACCACTCTAGGGGTAGGACAGACTCGTACCAGGTGGAGTCGGGGTCAATCAATTCGATTCTTTGACATAAGGTGAATCTAACCTATTTTATTTGTTATCTGCCCTAGTAAAAATAAATAAATTAAAATAAAACAAATTTCAATAAGAGATTATTTACTATGGTATCTTTCTGGTTTTTCATAAAATGTATTTATATTTACATTATAAATGCAAACATGAAAAAATATTGATATTTTAGAAATAGATTTTTTTGTGAATCGATACATCAGCTTACGATTCGAATCGATCTTTTTCGGAAAGAATCGACATCCCTACCGACGATGACAAAGACAATACAAAATAGTGTCAGTTTTACCGTAGTAATTGACATAAATATTGCAAAAATAATTGATTTACAATAATTTTTTTCTCAAAAAGTACACGTTTCCGCACATTGAAACTTTGCAAAACGCTTTCTTTTAGTGAGTACTATCTATTTTATCCGTTGTATTGTCACCCCTATATATATATATGGTAAGTGGGTGGAGGACACTACAGTCCACATGGAGGAGGGTAGACTTCTAGGTAGATATGCAGTCCTTGGAAATTTAATTGTATAAGTGTTACATCAAGAAAAGAAGGTATATATTATTACATATGTGTTACATCAACACAAGTAGGTAGGTAGGTACTCGAAAGTGGTCATGTGTCTGCATGTAACACATGTGGTACTGTAATTATATCTTCTATGCCTTAGCTTTAAAGTATTGGGAACTTGTTTATAGTGTTTTAAATTGGTCAGAACACCAGACTAATAATTTATAGAATATGTTTTCCTGAACCTATGAGCATGTGATTAATGAGCACTTAGATTGTAACAAGTACTTAACTTCTGACTGTGTACTTCACTTTTTCTAACATTACAGTACTAAGTGACACATTATGAAATAATTACAAAACTTGTTTAATCCATAGGACATCTGTAATGGATTCTTTTGTGTTGGAAACACTATACTTTTATATTTATAGTATTGTTTAAGTTTGTGATACTACCTTAGGTAATTTAGAATGCAAATTGTGCAATATGAAAACACCTATTAAAAATTGTATCATATTTTTAAACTTTTGTTCAAGAATAATTATGAACAATTGCTAAGGAACTGATTAAATTAGATAGATTACAATAAATAGTATATTTATTAATATGTAAATATACACATGTATAATATGATATTGGATATAAATTTATATAGAAACAGAAAAATGGTTGGGTTTCTTGAAACATTGTAAACACTATAACACAAATGTGGTTATTGGAAGCTCTGAAATGATTTGTGAAGTAGATATTTTATTGCATAATCTGTTTTAACAATATACAAAAGGAAAACTACTTAGGTCCAAATCATATACATACTTTTATACAACTGTTTCTAAACTGAGATACATATTAAGAGAATAGATTTCAAAATTTTTGTTTACTTTATTCTTAAAACCGTTGAGGTTTGCTATTGTGACACATTTATGTGTAATTTTTGTTATGATTTTTATTTACCACATTAATATGCAATATAATAATAATATAATAATACAGTAGGCACTCGGTAATCCGGCACCTATTGTTTTTCGGCAATACAGGATTATAGAAAACGCTGGGTTATTGGATTTCTATAGGAAATGTCAGGTAGCCAGTAATAAATAATTTAAATGTAGATTTACAAAGTATAAAATCTTTATTAGCTTACGTAATAATACCTACTAGTGGAAATTGCTAAATAACATCAATTTTTGGTATGTCTGGATTGGTTGTCTCAACATTCAAAATTTCTTCAAAAAACTTGTCAATTTTGGCTTGCTTTTTGCAACTGAGCTGGACTGCAGAACGACAACTAACAATGTGCACGCTCTGTAATCCGGCACTTGTATCAAAATTGCTAGGTTACAGAGTAGGAGAGCTAAGTTAGGAAAGGTCAGACTATTAGATGTGTCGGATTAGTATCCGACACGTCTAATAGTCCGACCTTTCCTAACTTAGTCACTAGAACACAGGCTTACCGAATGCCTACTGTAGTTGGAGCTTAATTATCTGAAATAGTATTAAGACACATTTTTAGATCAACAATAATAAAAAAGGGTTAAATTTTAGGCAAAGAATTTAGATTAAAATTTAATATATACATCTTGAGCATCATCTTAGCTTTTCATCAGTCGGGATTGTGGTCAAAATTTTAGCCTAGTATGCAAGAGTATGAGATTACTTGCGGTCAGTATACAGATGATAGACTTCAGTGATTAATTGTGCGAAGACTTGCTCACAATGAGTCCATGCTTTAGTGCCTCCACATATATATTCTATTTCATTTGCAATATAACTTTCCATTTACAATGTATTTGACTGTTTTTGTGTTGCAACCCCTTCAAAGCTGTTCTAGAAACTAACCGATTTTTCAAGTGTTATTTTATTAAATTATATTTTTCTTGAAAGGTAAAGAATTTCACATGTCTGTTCCATCCATCATAAATAATTTTCACAACTTCTAAAATAATTTTGTGTCTCACTCTATACTGCCTGAAAAACTAACATAGTTTTGGACCTTAAACCAAGCATTTGCTTTTAATTTAATTTATGGAGTTTGATGACTTACTACATCATCAATTTGCACCTTCATAATCTCTCCATCAAATATTAAGTAGGTTGTTGGACTCTTTTTCTATCTAGGAGTCTGTCTGGGTAGTCACCACTCTCTTAACTATTTCTCCTGCCAAATATCAATGTTTCACCACCGTTGAGTGTTTGAAGGCCTTAGAGAGCCCAGTAATGGCTGCGAGGCATTCCATCTTAAGCCCGTATTAATTAACGTTACTCAACGACGAACTCAAGTGCGTAATCATTTGATACGCCCTCATTACTATATCAGCATCTCAAGATCGTTGCTAATTAATAACACATAAAATCAGTATCTCAAAACACTGTTCTTAGGAATACTGTTCTGTGACTTACACTAAGTACACACAATTGAGAGTCGAGTTTCGTTTATTAATTAGTGTGGTACTCAGCTGATATCGTAAACTTAAGCCGCATCTTCAGATATGTTCTTAATAAGATCATAACGTCAAAATTGTACTCAAGTGCGTGTACTTGAGCTGAGTAACGTTTATTAATACGAGCCTGAGACCTCAGACACCTCTGTTTCAACGCATCTTTGTTTGAAATGTCCGTAGACAGATATAATCACTTACCATCAGGTGTACTGCAAATTCGAAACATCAGTTTTATATTAAAAAATAAATATATAATGAGAAAAAAAACAAGAAACTTTATTTTTGTTTTGCTTCAGCTGGAATTCCGTGGCGCTTTAGTGCAGCAACTCCGTGACGTCACCAAGAAGCTTGGGCTTACTTTGGCCACTCTACACTCGGCTGTGGCACAACTGGACCTGTTCATGGACGCTCATCGGCTAAGGGCCGATCGTCTTACACATGTGGCACTAGCTTGTCTCAGTTTAGCGGGTAAGGAGAAAGAAAAGTTATTTATCCATTAATTGCCCCACTTTTGCCTAAAGTTCGGCTTAGCTTTCCATTGACGTCAGTGGAGTTTGGTGTTGATACGTATTTTTACAGAAAGATTACACTATTATAAGCACACACACAATGTCTCAATATACGGAAACGCGTAATTTTTGAGAAAAGAATAATTGAAAATCAATTATTCTTGCAATGTTTACGTCTAATTTGCTAATAAACTGGCGCCATTTTGTAATGTCATTGTCGACGTCAATAGGGATGTCGATTCTTTCCGAAAAAGGTCGATTTTTAAATCGATTCAAATCGTAAGCTGATGTATCGGTTCACAAAAAATCGATTTCTAAAATGTCTATATTTTTTTAATGTTTCTATTTATAATGTAAATATAAACCCATTTTATGAAAAACAAGAAAGATACCATGATAAATGATCTCTTATTGAAATTTGTTTTATTTAACAGTACCTATTAGGGCAGATAAATAAAATAGGTTAGGTTCAACTTATGTCAAAGAACCGAATTGATTGACCCCGACTCCACCTGGTACGAGTCTGTCCTACCCCTAGAGTGGTTTTATAGAGCCGGAGGCGCGTAGGGGGAGCAGCCTCCGCCTGCCGTAACAAATCGTAGGCATCGGACGAGCCGGAGCGGCTGAGGCTGGTCGCCGAAGGCGACCAACAAGCCGAAGCTGCGGAGGCGAGGAGGGATGCCTGCGATTTGTTACGCTAAGGCGTAGAGGCTGCTCTTCCCGCAGCGCCGGAGAGGTAGCAGTCTCAAAATAGATACAGAAATCCTTCTGAATCAGTCCCCCTATATTTTATGATGAAGGGGATTTTTTTCTCATAAAATGGATATATATTTACATTATAAATGCAAACATGAAAAAAATATAGATATTTTAGAAATCGATTTTTTAGGAATCGATACATCAGCTTACGATTTGAATCGATTTAAAAAACGACCTTTTTCGGAAAGAATCGACATCCCTATTGACGTCGACAATGACATTACAAAATGGCGCCAGTTTATTAGCAAATTAGACGTAAACATTGCAAGAATAATTGATTTTCAATTATTCTTTTCTCAAAAATTACGCGTTTCCGTATATTGAGACATTGTGTGTGTGCTTATAATAGTGTAATCTTTCTGTAAAAATACGTATCAACACCAAACTCCACTGACGTCAATGGAAAGTCGTACCTAAAGTTCCTAAAGTTCATGCATTGTATATGTATACATAACCTCATATAGCCTGAATAGCTTTAAGTATTTTTAGGTGCAGTGTTAAGTTATCTTCTTTTCCAAGTGTGAGAAAATCATCATTCTTCCGCCCTGTGGGTGTCGTAAAAGGCGACCATAGGAGATGCTAGTAAGAGCTTATGATCAGATAGATTGCTGTATTACCATCTCTTTATGCCAACCGTAAAGTAACCATAAAAGCGATGAACAGCAGCTTCATAAGTTCCTATCCTCCTCTATGCAGAGGGCGAAGCCCATGAATGACTGCTAATACGACATTTACAAGCAACAATATTGTGCTTGCTTTAAGCACTTTAACAAGTCTGTCATATTTTTAATAATAGATCAGTAATGACAGTGTAATAATATTCCTCACCACTCACCACCTTATATCATCCCGTGGGTGTCGTAAGAAGTGATGGAGGGAAACTGATACAGGAGATGGGCAGCAACATCTCTCTGATTACAACTCAAAGTACCAAAATACTGCAGTTTTTTACACAGTGTTTTGTTATTTTGAGTTACAGTACAAGCGTAGGAAATATATCTCTATATATATATATCTCTGCAATGAGAGAGTCCCATGTTTAAACAGATTTTCTATCAACTTCAAAAAGGAGCCGGTACTCAATTCTACTGTATGTTTTTTTATGTGTGTTACCTTATAACTTTTTACTTGGTGAACCGATTTCGATGATTCTTTTTTTATTTGAAAGCTGGTGCTTCACATGCGGTTCCATATAAATTTGATCAAGGTCTGACCAATAATTTTTGAGTTATTCTTAATAATTTATATTGAAGTCGGTTGTACAACATTTTTAATTTTAAATTATTGATAGTGTGTAATTAATGAACCTTATATCTTATTTATTAAGCAAAAATGTTTAGTAAGGGTTATTATACTACTAAAGAGTAGATGATTGACAATTAACCCTGGGAATAAGTGATCACTACCATGCTGTTTCTAAATGTGTTCTTAACAATTGTATAAAGTATTATATCGTAAATTGTGCTTTTAAAAAAAATCCCACTGGGTTTCTTGCTGGCTCTTCACAGCATAGAGGTTTTTCCGAACCAGTGGTAAAGATAAAAAATTACTTTCAACAAGTATTACAAGTAATCTATATTGAATAAAAATTATTCTATTCTGTTCTATTCATAGAAATATATTTTTTAAGGATACGATTTTCTCTTACAAAAACAGTTTAATCAGAAATTTAAAACTTCCACAGCAAAAAGTGAAGAGAAATTCAGCCGGGCGCCAACACTGAAAACATTGTCGAAGATCAGCGGTGTACAGCTTTGTGGAAAGACATTCAGACAGCTGGAATGGATGGTGGGTCAGCATGTGAGATGGAGGCTTCTGGCGCCAACTCCAGTTACGTTTGCAGCGCTTTTAGCGCAGTACGTAGTCACCGACGGCGATCTAACGACTAGACATCCGAAGTTTGTGAGGCGCTTCAAGCGCGACGGTGCTAAGTTATTAGAGGCGTATTTGGACCTAACTCTGTCTGGTAAGTTTTTGGATGTTTGTTACCATCAATTATTGAATAAATGTAAGAAAAACAAGCTCGCGTATATACATACCCTGATAGGAGGTACAGGATACAATTATGTTCTCAGACCGTTATAGTGTAGTTAATATGATTTACTATATGGTGGTTTAGTATATGGTGGTGAACTTCACATGTTCTTGTTTCAATGAATCTAACGACTTGAGACCGTTAATATTGACAATTTATCATATAGTGTTTGTGGTTGAGTCAGTCAGAATCGCCCAACACAAAAGTTTATCGAAAGTTGTTAAAAATTAATAAGCTAACATCCACTTAAGAGCCCTCTTACATTTCGGCGTTTCGCAAATTTAGGTATTTTACGCACCGAGCGGGCGGCGAACTACGCGACCGATACTTTCTTTCATATCTATTCACTCGCTCGCACTATAATACTGTGAGTATGGCGATTAAACGATCTTGATCTTCCATAATACAAAGTTTTCTTAGGATGGACTTCAGTGGATGGAATATTTTTTGGTGTGTCATTTTAATGTTATCTTATTAATTTATTATTATATTATTATATAATTTATTATTTATTATTATATACCATTTTGATATATTACTCATTATTTATGAAATTTAGTGTCAAAATAAGTACACATAAATATTTTAATTGTTACGCTGTAATCGAATGTTAATAATCGATTATGTCTACTACCGGTAGAATAGTGGTATAAATAAATAAACGGTTGCAACCTGTTTTAATAAATATAACAACCAAATGTAACTAATATTTTTTTAATCGGTACTTACAGTCAATTACTATATTTTTTATAAGAAAAATATTTGCTGCGACGGTATTGACCGAACTTTTCTCGATTCGATAATTTCAGGCAGTACACACTTTTCATAAAAAGCTTGTAACTTGGGTAACATATTGAAAATCTAAAATTGGTCGTATTTGTAAATTTTTAGTACTTTTACTGCATTAATCTGGGCCAATACATATTATGGCAAGTATTCAGACATTTTTATTTGCTAAATGAAGCTGGCCTTGGATTTGGTAAAACCAGTCATTATTTTGATTTAATGTTACACTTGAATCACTGAATTTATAACCTTTAACTTTTTTTTGTCGAAAGGCCGTATCAAAATCTATTCCGAAAGCTGAAATAGGACATTTAACTTCAATAAGACCGTTGCTGTATAAACCATTAGGTGAAGCCCTCAAATAACAATGATCTAGGTCAATGAATAGACCACATTTTTCTATAATAATATTTTTTTTGTTTGCTCAATTGTGCACATGCTGCAGACTCGTTGTCCCTACCATGTTTAACGGAAGAGACGTGATCTAAATTATAACTATATAAAATAGTTTTAAACCGATCGATCAAAAATTGCGGTCGTAATTGACAATGTTCTAGTATGCAGGCAATCGACGCACACTACGATAGCAATCGACGCACACTACAGTAGTATCGAAACCATGCAGCGCCCGAAATAAACTGACGCAGGTCCACCCTCGGCAAGCGCTCGCGCGTTAATGATCTCAGATGACCGGCGCAGTTAAATATATAGTACTTTTATTTAATTAATTATAATATAATAGTAACGATTTTAAAAATAAAAATAATAGCATAGTTTAAGCAAATGTTGATGATTATTTTGGTATAAATTTTACGTCTAAGTGATGTAGAACTTCGGAAATATAGAGGCTTGCATCGAAGCTTTTTTGGTCGTTTTTTGAAATATGTCGAATTTTTTTTCCTAGTGTGAAAAGCATATAACGAAAATGTAGTCCATTATTATTAAAGTGTAGGATATTTGGGAGATAAAAATATTTTTTTTGATGGTCGATATTCAATAGAATCTACAAATTAGAGCTCCCAAATCATGTCTTCGAGAGTTTTTGCCTAAACATGCATCGGGAGAATGATTATTACTGATTAAATAAATAAGTTATCTAAAATCCATTCCGAGCTTATTTGAGGAGAGAAAACGCACTATTTTTACCAAGTAATTGTTATTTCAAGAAATGAACGATAAACATAAAATTTCAACGAGGAAACCTTGTAATTTCGCGTTTTTTTGTAATACGCCTCTTAATAAAATAAAACAATGTGTCTTACATAGTTTGAAGAGAACCGCCCGCCCTACCTCAATTGTGCGCACTGATCCCATCACCACTACTCCGAACACCATTTTACTAGGAAAGGACATACCACCGTCGATAATATGACACGTATTTCGCCTCTATATGAGTCATCCTCAGGTGAAGTAGACTCTGTGGTGACTGACCACTAAGTGGAAGTTTATCGACCAAATTGGTGATAGAGTCCGCATTGCTTATGTATTGTGAAATTTGCAGTGAGCACTTATACCCTGGGTCACTGCAGCTCCCAGTTTAGCAACTTAAAAAGTTATTGTTTCTTTCAGATGTCCGTTTAAAAGTGGTTGAGTCTGTAGATGTTGGTTGCGCCTGTGTGGCTTGCGCCAGAGCTGATTTGGGATTGTGTGCTTGGCCTGGATGGTTGGCAGCTGTTTCTGGAAGGAAACCGACAAGCGTTGCTCCTATAGCACGTCTACTGCAAAGGTAAGCTGATAGAATCTCTATGAATATCTATGCACTTTTTTATAATGTTAGCGTCATAAATGGCAGAAATTCCAATTAATCGCGAGTTGCTACTGCATTCCATAAATATCTGCTACTAACGTAAAGGAATGCCTCACGACATTGTTACACAAGGCTATTTTTCAAAGAGTAGCCAAACTTTAAACTTAAGATATACCATTATTGCAGTTTTGAAAAATATGAGTAAATAAGGCTTCTACTATTATTTTAAATTATCATTATGTTATTTTATGGGTAACAACTACACGTCGCGTACGTGTAGCTGACCGATCGATCCTAACGAATGTGTGCGTGCGTAGTAAAAAAGTAGGCTTTAGATATTTATGAACGATAATCATTGAATAAAACTACTTTTACGGATTTTTTCGCCTTTAATTTACTTATTTTTTATTAAATTCCAGACGTTAAAAGTAGTTTATTCAATGTGTAGCATTCAGTTAAAAGTTGATAATCAGTTAAAAGTTGATAATCAGTTAAAAGTTGATAATCAGTTAAAATAATGCATTACCACGCATTTTAAATTTAAAAGATAAAAGAGACAAAATTTTTGAGATTTCTTTTAAATTAATTTTTCTTCACCATTTGCCTATATTACTTCTTCTGAAGCTTCTTTGCAAATTTGGCCGGTTATTGCAAAATAACCCTGTATAATGGCACTGCTGTTTCGGCAGAAATATGTAAACTATGAGACCTATCCACAGAAACTTTCAGACAGAGTAGAAACTCCACCATCCAATTAATATATTTTTTTTATGATAAGGGTGACAAACGAGCACACAGTCCACCTGATGGTAAGTGGTTGCTGCGGCCCATAGACATCTACATCTATCCTCTATTACAAATCAAAATGCAGATGCATTGTCACCCGTGAGGACTAAGATGGAATGCCTCATTTCCAGTAAAAAGGGCCTCCGGCCACCTGCACTCACCAAGCGAAACGCAGAGGTAAACCTCTACTTCACGCTGGTTTTCTGTGAGGTCGTGGTATCACCCCGGTTCGAGCCGGCCCATCCGTGCGACAGCAAAAGCTGCCGCGTGGCTCTACCACTGTTTAATATATATCGAGAAACTAGTTTTAATATAATATCATTAACTATAATACTATAATATAATCTACATTCAACCCACATACATTCCAATGCTGAACATGTACCTTTCCCGTAGTAAGAAGGATTTCTCCAATCGCCATGCATAACAAAGCTGGAGGATTGCTAATTGTGATACCATATGTCTTGTACCATCGACATTTATTCACCTATCTTGTCTTGGTATTTCATATCTGGCTTATATAATGGTTGAGACTCCATCTTCCACAACCTTGAGATCTTATTTACTTTTTTAAGGTTCCGTACCTGAAGGGTTACCAACGGGACCCAATTACTAAGCCTCCGCTGTCCGTCCGTCTGTTCGTCAACGGGCTGTATCTTATGATCCGTAATAGGTAGACAGTTGCAATTTTCACAGAATGTGTATTTCTGTTGCCACTATAACAATAAATAATAAAAATAAAATTAAGGGGGCTCACCTACTAGAAACGTGTTCTTTACTTACATAGTATTAAATCTGGTATGATGGTACAGAACCCTTCATGCGCGAGTCCGACTCTCACTTGGCCGGTTTTTTTTTAATGAAACTGAAGTGTAAATTGAAGTGTAAACTGAAGTGAAAAGAAGTGTAAACTGAAGTGAAAAGAAGTGTAAACGTACTTACGACCTATATGATAGTAAGTAGCTATTACAGTCAGAGGAAACTGGGAACCAACTTTAAATAAAATATGATGTAGATACATTGTCACATCTGAGGATTAAGATGGAATGCCTGAAAGCCTTTTTTTATTAGATAGGGTGACAAACGAGCACACGGTCCACCTGATGGTAAGTGGTTGCTGTGGCCCATAGTCATCTACATCTATCCTCTAAGAACTAAGATGGAATGCCTCTTTTCCAGTAAAAAAGGTCTCCGGTTCTCTACACTCACCATACAAAACACAGCAGTGTTAAGCTGCTGTTTTATGCTGGTATTCTGTGAGAGCGTGGTCCTTCCCTGGTCGAGCCAACCCATTCGTGCTACAACTATACTACTAATATAGCTGCAGCATGGCTCTACCACGTATGAAATAATACTGGCTTTTGAAGGCGGATTCGCATAGATCTCGACAAGATACGCCTAATCAAAATAAAATGTGTCGATATCTCGCTTAGTTTCCGAGATATACTTCAAATCATGGCGCCGTAAGAACGGTAGTCGAACCACTTTCATTGTCCTTCAGACAAAATCACAACAGTGCAAGTACTATTATTTGACGGCAGAAACAGGTAGAGGTGATACCTAGCCAGACAGACTCCTTGGCAGACAGGAAGTTCTAGTAATAAATATTTTCTATAGCATACAATATTCACGGTATGTTACGGCCACTATGTTTTTTATGAGCACTTTTTTCTTTGTATATTTTTATTTCTTACAAATTAATTTTCATACTTTCGAAAATTTAAATGATGAATAAAAGGCCGAAAAGACGCTCACAAAGAGTATAGAAAGTTGATATCCTGTTATGGTTGATGTCCTTTCTTATGGTTTTAGCAAAGAAGCGAATATCTGACCCTTAACACAATAGAATTTTATCAGTGTTACAAAGGCACCGAATAAAATATAGCTTACTTTCAGAATGATGCAAATCCTGAAGTCTCGCGATGGCAACGTGGACTCCGAAGTTGATCAAGGATACAGCAGCGCTAGGACATCACCGAATCTGACCCCTAGCAATTCACCAAGGTACCAAGTCTCCCCGGCTTCAAGCACATGTAGCACATCAAGCTGCATCAATGTGGATTATAGACAGCGTCCCATCACAGAGAGGAGGTTAGATAACGCTTATTCTGTTCTAGACTTGTCAGATTCAAATGCTGCCCCGACAGTGAATGTCCAGGATTATTATCGTCTGCCCACAGCAATTGATATGACATGCCAGAGAGTTAACAACCCAGCGGATTACAGATATTGCAGGTCTTCAAGGTTAATTGAGGCTAGCTTAGGTACGGTACAACCGTCTAATATGGCTGTGAAACGTGGCTTAGACACGAATATAGAGTTAGAAAGGAAGAGATATCGGTTAGCATCGCAAATGTCTCAGGTGGTTCTTTGATTTTTTTGTTATGTCTAGTCTTAAGTCCACATTCATGAATTCAAATTAGTGTTCCTATATAGTTGGATAATTTAAATAATATTACAAACTCAATGAAACAAATTCGTACTGTAATTACAAATATTAAAGCTCAATAATACATACATATTATAATAAATATATTTAAATTAACAGAATGGTGTACCAGCATTTTTTTATTAAATATTACCTACTAAATTGTTAATACTGTGGATACAGTGCCCATCTCCTGAATTATGATACTAATAGAATTTTGTTTCTACTACTGTTAATTCCTTGCAATGCCTGATATGAAACTCCTAATCAAATGACTACAGGAAATTTGTTTCATTGGTATTATATTATTGCGAAAAGACTTGGCAATATTTATTAACATATTGTCTATTGTCATATTAAGCCATTTTAGTAGTATATTGCTCAAAATATATTCATGAATATGGACATAAAGTTAATACTTCTTAATTAAACAATTTAAAAAAAACTTATATAAAAAGTTAAAGTCAAGTGTATAATGATGGGAGTATTAACACTAGCACTGTGTTAGGGTAAATTGCCTTATTCCAAAATATGCCGTATTAGTAATATTTATGCATGATTAGAAATATGCTGTGTTAAAAAGTAAACGAGGGAATAGTGTTGCTAGAGAATTAAAGTTATTGTTAGTAAAGTATTACAGAAGCGTTATCGATTGTGAGCACGGCACTATTCCCTCAATTTAATTATATTACAATTGTTATAGCAATAAAAAACACCGTGTATAAAAAGGTGTTAATAAAAATAAAATATATCATAACGGCTTTGCCTTTATCAATTTGACTGATTCAAAATTCACTTATTGTAATATCACGTGTATACAATAATAATATTTGCATATAATGTATGTAGGTGTTAGATAGAAACAAATTATGACAAACAATTTCACCACATCCCTCAATACTAAACTAGAATTAAGAGTGTATTGAATTTAATAAGTCGCAAGTCCTCCCTACATTGGGACAGGCTCATGTTCAGCAGTGATATTTTGTGACTAATAAATAGTAATGATTTTAGAAAACTTATAAATATTAAATACACTCAAAATGAACTCAAGTTATTTCTTAACAACTGTCCACAAAAAGATAACAGTTAAACAATCGATACGTTCATATATGACTCGCGGAACAGTGAAATGGTTAAAGTTATTTTTCTGCTTAAATCTAGATTAAGTGGCCTAAAAACTAACAGAGTTGAAAACCTGATTATTATTGTAAATGTACCAAGTAAAGTACCTAAATATTTGTTAATATGTCTAAATAAGCAGATAACAAAATAGGAGGCTATTTGACTACATCTTTTTAATATACCGAACTGATTTCTTTGCAATTTTTATAATATGATATACAGCTATACATAAGGCACCTCACCAACCAAGAACAAACATTTTAGTTTTCGAAACCATTAACAATGCTCTTTGAATCATTATATAAATTAATTTTTTCGCTAGTGCACTGTATTCTGTAATTTAAAATTTCAGCTATCTGTAGTAAAATATCCATATTTTGGTTCATTTTGCCAGCATTATTACAGGCTGTAAAGCATTCCATCTTAGTCCCTAAAAGTGAAAACCAGAGGCGGATTAAATGTCGCAGCGCTCTAGACTAGCCTATCATCGGCGCCCTCTAGCGGACATATATTGTAAATTATAACCACTCGGTTCGCAAATTAACTATATTATCTATATAAATAAAATAAATTGAAGTGTCTGTTTGTAATGTCAAAATAACAGCTTTTTAATCCATATAAAAGTATTTACGGTACTTATAACAAAAAAAGAATTTTTTTTTATCTCTGTCTGTTTGTTTGTTCCGGCTAATCTCAGAAACGGCTGGATAGATTTTGACGGGATTTTCAATGGCAGATAGCTGATGTTATAAGGAGTAACTTGGGCAATTTTTGTTTTAGTAAAAGAATTAGGGTTCTGTGAAAAATTAAAACCCATGAAATTCAATCGTAACAAATTACACGCGGGCGAAGTCGCGGGGAACAGCTAGTGTATAATATAATTTAATATTTGCAAAATAATTATAACACGTGGTACCCTTAAAATGTGGGCGTAAATGAAAAATGTGATAAGAGGATGGTTTTTCATTTAAAAATTTCCACGCGCGCTCCTTTTTAACTTTGCGCCGCGCGTAGGCACGTGCCTAATTTGCCTTAAGGATAAACCGCCACTGGTGACAACGCATCTGCGGGCTTCTTTGTGGCTGCAGGTGCCCACGAACTGCAGTAGTAGCATCCATTTACCATCAGGTGGACTGATAAGTTCGTTTGTCACTTCAGTTTTATAAAAAAAATCCATAAGTAATATATCCATCCGTTACTATTACCGTCACAGCCTATTAAAGTCCACTGCTGAACATAGGCCTCCTCCGTAGATTTTCTCATAGCAGGGATATTTGCGTTAGTTGCCACGCTTGGCAAGTTGGTTGGCAACCGAAAGTTTTATTTTTATTTTTAGTCGTTATTAGGACGACGCTGCTGCCCGTCTCCTGATTTGTTTCCCTCTGTCGCCTCTTACGACACCCACGGGATGATATGGGGTAGTGGATATTCTTACACTGTCACTACACTGTAATTTATCTATCAGTAAGTAATAATGTTCTTCCTCAAAATAGAAACGGAAAAATGTTAGTTTTGTTTACTTAATGATTTTTTTATATTGTGAAGGTGTATATTGGTGATTTTGTTTTAATGAAATGTTATAAAACAATATTTATAAACGACTATACAACATGGTTGTGTAAATACGTTGTTTATCCAGTGTGTTTATAATTTAATTGAATAGACAATTTTCTTTAGTAATGTTGATAGCGGCCAAATATCAGCATTGAATAGTTGCCAAAGCGATACTTATTAGATAACATTTGGTGATTCTAGTAATCAATGAATTCCTAGTTTGTTTGTGCAACATAATATATTAAGGTGATGCATGTTGAAACTTCTTGGGTATTTATATTTCTTTCATTCCATTTCGAATTTATTGTTTATGGGTACTGCTTGTACATTTAATATAATAAATGAATGCATAAACACATGATCGTTGTAGTAACATATCCAGGGGTTGAAAATCCGCTTCCATTTGAAAAAAAGCTCCACATTTCTTGCTACAATTTCCATTGTGACTTCGGTTAACATTGATTAAAATTTATTATGAGATACCATTTTCAAATTACGAGTTTTATACGATCTAAGACGAGAGGGAAATCACATCATAGTAGTTTAGCTTTATTTTTATATTAATATTTTGATAATACATAGGACAAAGAAATGTATATAACCTCATAATGTCTTCACAGCAGCGTTTTCTGCCGACTTCCAAAAAGGAGACGGTACTCAATTCGAGTGTATGTTTTTTTTTTATGTGTGTTACCTCATAACTTTGTACTGGGCGAACCGATTTCGATGATTCTTTTTTTTATATGAAAGTTGATAGTTCTCGTGTGGTCCCATATGAATTTGATCAAGGTCAGGCCAATGGTTATTGAGTTATTCTTAAATAACCTATATTGAAGTCAGCTGTACAAAATTTTTATTTTAAATTATGTGACTATCACACCATGAAAACAAGTAACAACTTTTCAATCCCTGACATAATGTTTCTTTTGTTTTAAAGTAGGAGGTAATCCTACATACTTTTTTCTAATTAAATCTATTGCTTTACTACTTTAACCTATTTGTAAAGATATAAATGTATTTTTTTGTATATTTTGGTGCTAAAATTGTTTTATATTTTCCCTTTTTGTGTGGTAGTTATTTCCTGAATTTTAATAATATCATTAAAATATATTTTTTTGTACTGTTGGATACTTTATTTAGACCTTTTAAATAAAGTGTAAATTTAAACTTTACTGCATACTGTAATTTCGTTTTTTTATCTATGGTATATTTGTTTGGCCTGTTACATTGCTCCTTTTTAAGTTTTTTTGTTTTTATTTTGTTTAGTGTAGGTATTTTTATATGGCATTTTCCGTAAAATACCAAACATCACCTTAATATTAAACAATGTTTATAGTAAATAACTATCCAAAATAGCTACTTAATTAGAACAAACTTATTACTGTATGTGTGATAGATAGGTACATTAAGTTCGTCGCTATCTATTTGTCCAAGTATGCTGTTTTGGATGGGGCGTGGTTGTGATTAAAGATGTTTGTGTTAATTTATTTTTTTAACCTAGTTTGTATTCCTAGCGGAAATGTAAAATGGAATAGAATCTTTATTTTTGGTAATTTTCATGGATTTTTAGTTATTTTTATACTTAAAGATTCCATTCCATTAATTTGTATGCAAAACCCTGTAATGTTACTTTGAAACGGGTTTTAATGGGTCCTGTATTCGTATTTTTATTGGACTGTCTTTTGTGTTTTTTTTTTAAATTTTATCTTGCAGAGGTTTGTCAAGATTGTTTTGCAAGAACTTTTTGTCTCTCAGTTTACGTATATAGTTACCATTACGTTTATTGTAAAATGTCACTGATCTGATTATGTGAGATTGTTGACCGATGTTGAATAAGAGATTTAAGGCGCAGTTGTTAATAACATGTACGTTAAAATACGACTAAACAATTTCTTTAGAGACTTCAGTTTTAGGCGCATTTATAAAATTTTCTAATTAACAAGCATTTATAAGAAAAAGCTCAAGTATAATATTTAGCTAATATACATCTGTAAGGGGTTGTAGACTCGTGAGTATTAATAAAAATATATTTCGGCTCAGTAGATATCGTAAACTTTTCCTGGGTTCGAATCCAACAATTTTTTTTAGTTTTCAAGTCTGGGTATAAGATGTTTACCAAATTCTTTTTCATTTAGTTATCGCGCAGAATGAAATATGGGAGGTCATTTTACTTATTTTTATATTTATTATTATGTATTTTTACTTAATTAACTGACGGCGTGTATTATATACTGAATGTCTTTATTATTACGAAATTCTGCAGGCAGACACTAGGCAGCTAGATTTTTTTATTTGCTTGAAGTTGTGTGAAGTGAAGTGCATTAATAATACATGTCATTGTACCATAAACAAGACATGTCATATAACAGACAATGTATTTTTATTTTAGCAATATTGGCAAAGGCATCTATTATTTTTAAATGAAAGATATAAGATATAAAAATATCTACCATCATTTCGTAGAGAGTAAAACCACGGGTTTTACTACCTGTCTTATATATATTTAAAGAATGGTGTTTAATGATTTAATGAAAAAAAAATACGTCAAAATGCCATATTACGCTTTTTATATACAAGTCTACAACCTTATTATATAAAAATGGACATTGACACTGTGTCTTGAATGTTGCTAATGCTTACGAAAATTAAATTTTCGTACGTTATATATTTAAATTGATAGTAACCATAATATAATATGTTAAAAAGTATAAACTGCCACGAAAATGCGAACGAATATGATTCTATGAAATGTTTTTAGTAAAAGGATATAAAAATTGGAAGCATGTGTCACTGTTATAACTTTTTATAAATGATTGTATTGTTGACTTTTGCAAGGTGTAATAATAAAGAGAATATAATATTATGTCGCCTTTGAATTGACAATGTTGCTTCCAGTTTTTTTTTGGAGGACGGATGTGAGTAATTATAAAAAAAAGTTCGCTAGAAGACTGAAAGTTACGACTACGAATGGTATTGGAATGAAACGAAAACATAATTTTGTACTCTAAAAATATAAAGACGCATTATAAACCTTGAAATAAAAAATATTTACTTTATTTTTGTGTTTTTCTTTACATTAAAGTGGCTAACATAAAATAGTCACTTAAGTCTCATACAGGTAACTAGTCGGTATAATTATTTTGGTAGTTTCATACACAAAAATGTCCCGCTGGGTTTCTTGCTGGTCTTAGGACAACTTATTCCTAACAGTGGTCAAAGGAAAAAATGACTCATCATCATCATCACAGCCCTTCACAAGTCCACTGCTGAACATAGGCCTCCCCAAGTAATGCCACAAAGTATGGTCCTGAACCACCTGCATTAACAGTGGTAGAGCCACGCGGCTGCTTGTGCTGTGTGATGGGCCGGCTCGAACCGGGGTGGTACCACGACTTCACAGAAAACCAGCGTGAAGTAGAGGTTTACCTCTGCGTTTCGCTTGGTGAGTGCAGGTGGCCAGAGGCCCTTTTTGCTGGAAAGGAGGCATTCTATCTTAGTCCTCACGGGTGACAATGCATCTATATTTTGATTTGTAATAGAGGATAGATGTAGATGTCTATGGGCCGCAGCAACCACTTACCATCAGGTGGACTGTGTGCTCGTTTGTCACCGTGTGTTTGTGATAATAATAGAAAGGCAGCACAATAGCTATAGTACTCGCATGCGCGTTGAAAAATATTTTTTTAAAACTATTTAAAATCTATTTATTTCGAATTATAAAGTTGAGAGAAGTCGATGTCAAAACGAAGTGGCTGCACCCACGAGCTCTGCCTCATATCTCATCTCATGCTACCAAAAGCGCCGACTCTACAGTTACTGGATACTGCCCAATGCTTATGCAGCCTCCTGTAGATACAAACCCTAACAAACATAATATAGTCTTGTGGTTGCATAACTAGGTCTTCATTTGTTTTAACAGTATTTAAATAATGTTTACCTTTCGGATTCCACAAATACGGGCAACTTTCACATAAAAGAATAAACTCTTAAATAATTTTTTGCTCATTACTATCAACGACGTAATTCGTCATCGTCACTACTCGGACGTCGTTCGACCATGACTGCTGGTGAATACTGACAAATAAATATCGCAAAGCGCTTACATTTCAATATTATTGAAGCCAGTATCGCGGATTTCAAAATTTCCGGATAACTTGTGATATTATCACGATACTACGATACAGCCTATTATACTATCAATATTATCACGATATCGTGATAATATTGACAATGTAACATGCCCCAATGGGGCACCGCCAACCGAGATCTTTCGCTCCTAACCTGATGAGGAAATTCAATTGCTCGCCAAGCCATGGCAAGAGTTATGCTACCAAGTTATATAGGTTAAGGAATCCGTAACAATGATATCCACTGTAGAACCAGATTCGAACTGATTTGTAAGCTGAAGTGACAATAGCCCGGTCATATAGATCGAGGAACTGACACACGATTGCAGTCTTGGGTAATTTCTAATTTGGGTTTTAACTACAAAAACATACAAAACATATTTTTTTCTGGCTAAGTAAATTTATGTTTTTAAGTTAGTTTAAAAAAAAAATTGTTTTATTTTAATGTTACTTTACACGGACAATTGTGAAAGATCGTTTTTGAAAGCCTAATGCTATTAAATGAGCGTACAGAAAATTCTAGAAAAAATATAGTATCTTAGACATTGATATATGTGGCGACGGTGGAAAACATTTGCTCATAGCTCAGTATTTAAGGCCGTTGGTTTATTAAAGCAATCTGCTAATTATAAAGACCGTAAAGAAATTCTAGAAAAGTCCGTGGTTCACGTGAAAAGGCTGAAAGAGCCGATATAACCTTGTATAAAATACTTTGTGTAAAGTTGAAGTGATCGTTTGCTTTTCCAAGGTCAATAATCAATATGCACTTTAACATCGATCCACGTCACTTTCTTTATACAAGTTTGGCCGTGAATGGAAATGGGGAAATCACCCGCTGGGCGAGGTGCTCAGCCCGGGGAGTGGCCTACTCCATGTGTAATTTTTTTTTCTGAAAGTGTATGCTGGTAACCCTGCGGCCTTTACAGCTGACTCGCAAGCGAAGAGGTACAACCTATTGAGTGCAACGATTCTGATTTCTGCCGGCGGCAGATCGACGTGAAGCGCCGCTTCGCTGACTGCAGTCTCGAGGCACCCGGCCCCTGATCTCGGAGTGAAACTTATCTATTTAGGGGGGGGGGGGGGGGTTGATGTGATTCAAGGGGCCATCAGAAGGGTGTACGAACCTCTGCTTGAACCACTATCACAATGTCAGACGTGTTATTTCCGAGCTGTTCTATATAAGTATAGCGCGATAACTTCGGAACTTTGCTAGCGCGATTTAGGCTTCGGCGTTTCGCTTGTGGCACGACGACAGTTCCACCACTCAGTAAAGTGGAAAAAGTCCAGCCATCTTGTAGTAAGAAGATGCTCAGCCCATAGACACCTAGGATCTTCGATTAAAAATCAATATGCAGAGGCATTGTCCGCCTTAAGAATTAAGATGAAATCAATCCCACATTATCAGTAAAAGGGATTCCTGATTCTCGTCACTTACTTTTTTTATATAGGATAGGGTGACAGACGAGCACACAGTCCACCTGATGTTAAGTGGTTGCTGTGGCCCATAGACATCTACATTTATCCTCGTTTGCGAATCAAAATGCAGATGCGTTGTCACCCGTGAGGACTAAGATGGAATGCCTCTTTTCCAGTAAAAAAGGGTCTCCGGTTCTCTACACTCACCATACGAAACAGCAGCATTAACCTCCTATTTTACACTGGTATTCTGTGAAAGCGTGGTCCTTCCCAGGTCGAGCCGACACATTCGTGCTACAACTATACTACTACTATAGTTGCAGCATGGCTCTACCACGTTGAAACCAATTACAACACTATTACAATGTAAGATTACATTGGTATTCAGTTAGGAATTGGTTCCTCCCTTCCTGTCCTTCGGTTTGGCTCTAACCGTGTAAAAATATTGCAGCCTTGCTTTTTTTATATATTAAAAATATAAATGGTATTATAAAAAAGTAAAGCTACATAAATCCTATATACGACCCATAACAGCACATGCACATCTCACTTATTAGACGGTTATGGAGGAATTTGATGGGCCGTGGTAGTTCAAGGGATAATCCCTAACTACTTCGTAATTCCTAAGCGCCTGGACAAAAATCCGATGAACCATTTAGAATATTGAATCTAAATTTGAGATAGTTGGATTTATGGAAAATCCTTTTATGGAGCAATTAGTTGGCTGCACTAGTACGTGTTGGCGGACTACACCATGTAGGTGGGTACTCTAAATATTCCATTCCTCATACATGCACGTTTCCTCGCCATTATGGCATAACACATAGTGGCGGATTATCCTTAAGGTACACTAGGCGTACCTATGGGTGCAATATCAAAAAGGGGCGCGCCCTCAAATATTTTAAACGAAAAAAAATCGTGTTCTGGATTACATCTACGCTGCCCTCACTCTCTCATAACATTTTTCATTCACACACACACACACTTGTTGAGGGTACATAAAACAGAAACTTTTTTTATTCAATATAGATTATAAATAATACTTATTGAAAGTCACTTTTTTGTTTCATTACCACTGGTTCGAAAAAAAAGCTCGGTCCTGGGAAGAACCAGCAAGAAACCCAGGGGGACTGTATCGTAGTTATTTTACAACTAAACTGTATTCTAAATTATAATATAGTTTTTTTACAAAATAAGTTGTTAGAATTAATTTATAATATATAGCCACCAGAGGGACGCCGATAAGGTGTTAGCCTAGGTCACTGTCGACATTTAATTCGCCTCTGATCACGATATCACACTAGTTGCCTCCATGATACAGGATAAAATGGGATAAAATCCTAACTGTGCTACGTTGCTTTATATAATAAAGTTTCACGACGTATGTTTAAAAATTCATTTTTTATAGTATTATATATTTATAGTGACAAACTCGCACACAGTACACCTGATGGTAAGTGGTTGCTGTGACCCATAGATCTACATTTATTCTTAATAAAGATGCGTCGTCACCCGTTAGGACTAAGATGGAATGCCTCTTTTCCAATAAAATGGGTCTCCGGTTCTCTACACTCACCATACGAAATTACAAAACACAGCAGTGCCAAACGCAGCGTCATGGTAAGATTCCGATAACATTAACCTAGCATCCAAGCCGAGTTGGATCCGTCGATTAACCTCTCTGTCGAAGTTGGACTTACCTAGTCTGACAATTTATCGTGGCTAAACATACTCGTTAACAACTTTGGGCGTAATGCTTCCAACAACTGCCGACATAGGTGTGGTATTATGTACCTACGTTACACATCGTAACCTCTGTCTTGTTCATGTTTATTTAAGACGTCCCTTGGGAGAACCTTTTGAGATCATTGAGCATAGTAGGTAGTGAGGTTACCTGGACTTGACTTAGAAGAAAATAAATATTATTACTGTTTAAATTACAAAAATGTATGATCTGTGAATGTAATTACTATTAATCACGACGTTATACCTAAAGTTCTTAGGCTTTTTGTTTCTTTTAGAAAAGAAAAAAGTTCTAAATGCTAAATAAAACACTATTGCATATATTTACACACGTTTACTTACAATAAATGTACAATTGAATATCTAGTAGTTATGCTTGTGCCATCATAAAAGAAGGAACACACTCGAAATTGGAAGATTGGTAGCAAAACTAACCTAGTCTATATACCGATGTTTCGTCTGGGGATAGTGTTGGCAAGCGGGGCGGGCGGCGCGGTGGACGACGGCGTCGTCTCGGTCTACACTCACAATGCAAAGCGCAGAGGCCAATCCCAGCACATCCCGAAAGAAACAGCGGTAACGCCAGTGTTCTTGTGACGACGGCAACTTGTTCTGCCCTGGACCAACGTGGTACTACTACAGACGTGTCCGCCCTCGACCAATAACAGGGATACCGTGCTCCGACATATCCGTGACTAATTGTAAAATTGTCGCAGTCGACAGCGGGAGGATAACCGCATCCTTTAATGTTGACGTATAAAACAGCTGGCCGCCATTCTTCGCCGTAGGCTTTGTATTTCACGTGCAGTTGCGTACATTTATAAGCATCACTCGTGCAACCTTCTCTGCAAGAGGCCCATGTGCAATTATCCAGTCCGAGTCGATCGTCGCGTCTTTCTGTCACACATTCAGCAGGAACTGGGTCAAAGTCGGCGGCTAGAGCACTCAAGGCTGGGTCAGCGTACAATGGAACAAGGAAGAGAAGAGCTGAACCACCGCCGCTGAGCAGGGCTGCTAGCATAACGGTTATGTATTTCGTTAGCTTCGCACGTGTTTCCCCTCGGCGACGAGAAGGACGCACAACCAGTCTTTCTGAGCTTCCACCTCTCATTTTTATCACTGCGTCAACCCATTGTGAATAAATATCGCGTCCCACATACACTGTTAGTTAATATAATATTGAGCATGCGCTACTTTCACACATGCGCAATGAAATCCTTTTAATCTAAATGGAAATTATAATTAAATTTTTATATAAAGACTTTATATAAAAAGTTAATTATAATTTCCATTCTAATTTCCGTTTTTTATAAGTATATTATAATAAGGTACTTATAAAAAACCTTAAAAATAAAAAAAAATCACACAATAGCGTTTGGAGTCGCATATTAGCCGTGATGTGCGAAGACATAATAATGTATCAACTAAAGAAGCCAGACACTTACTTCTGAAGCTGTTGTTGGGGATATATATATACTAGCTGACCAGGCAGACGTTGTTCTGCCCTTTCCAACGACCGTTCCTATAAAAATCCTTAAATTCGCAATAAAAAATTTTGAGGGTCATTTAGCGGGATAAAAACTATCCTATCTCTCAAGTTGGATCAAAATGCAGTGTGCAAAATTTCATTGAAAAAAGTTCAGTATTTTAGGAGTCCATTGCGGACAAACAACGTGACACGTACTTTTTATATATAAAGACTAGCTGACCATGCAGACGTTGTTCTGCCCTCCGACGACCCTGTGTCCTATAAAAATTCTTAAATTCGTAATAAAAAATCGGGGGTCACTTATCGGGATAAAAACTATCCTATCTCTCAAGTTGGACCAAACTGCACACAGTGTGCACAATTTCATTGAAATCAGTTCAATAGTTTAGGAGTCCATCGCGGACAAACAACGTGACACGTAATTTTTATACATAAAGAAAATATTTTAATTTTTGAAGTAGGTTCTACTTTTTATTAAAAGTTAAATTATTTTACCCTTTTGAGTGGCCTAAGGATATCACAAGTTCAAGGTTACAACTAGAATGTCGTTTAAATAGGTCATTCATAGTTAAATTATTCATTCCTTATTTTCCTTCGCTTAGACATGGATTTTTGCTTTAAATTTATTTGGGATCACCCCTGATACCTTACTTATACCTATAGTATATCTTATTTATTAAAAAAAAGTAAACATTAAAATCGCTCCAGGCGTTTCCAAGAAAGCGATGGACATACATAAAAAATGAAGCGTCGAATATAAAACCTCGTTTTTTTAATCAGTTAAAAATTAAGATAATTTACTGTATTAAACTATCCGAGAGAACAATAAAGAAATAAGACAAATTAAATAATGTACTATATGCATATATTATAAACAGTATAATGCGGATCACTCTGTTTATTGCTCGTTAGTGTGGGTGGAACTATGGAGCCATTTTTCTTTTAAATTAAGAATAAAAAGACTTAACGTGACCTCGAAATATTTTATTGCTCAGACCTTCCGGTTTCTTTATGATGTTTTCCTTCGCAGTCGAGCACGTAGTTAATCAGCTCTCAAAATTATGTATGTGTTATTAACAATTTCATGCAGGCGGCAATCGAACCCATGTTGCTAGGGCATTGTAAAATTGTGGTAGAGCTATGCTGCAGCTATATTAGTAGTATAGTTGTAGCACGAATGGGTCGGCTCGACCGGGGAAGGACCACGCGCTCATATAGATACCAGTAAGATAGAATACCAGCGTAAAATAGCAGCTTAACACTGCTGTGTTTCGTATGGTGAGTGTAGAGAACCGGAGACCCTTTTTACTGGTAAAGAGGCATTCCATCTTAGTCCTAGTCTACAACGCATCTGCATTTTGATACGTAAACGAGGATAGATGTAGATGTCTATGGGCCACAGCACCACTTAACATCAGGTGAACTTTGTGCTCATTTGTCACCCTATCCTATGAAAAAATATCGGTCTGAAGAGTAGAGAGCCAGTATAATCACAGGCTGTGAGGTATTCCATCTTAATCCTTACTGGTTACAACGCATCTGTAGTTTTCTTTCATTAAAGTCGATTGCAGGTGTCCATGGATAGCCGGTGCCGTTTTATTTATAAAATACAGAAGCCAAACAAAATTTTAAAGGTTGTTAATTGGAAGTAAAGACTAGAAATGAGTTGGGGAGTGGCTCGAACTTTAGACCTAGTCAATTTAAATAGCCTATCATGTAGAGGATGTCATGGGGGTCATGGTTGAATAGGGGCAAAAAGTTCTCATTACACTCCTAGGGGGTCAAAATGGCCAAAAACCAAAAAATTAAAAATTATTATTTTGGCTATAACTCCGCCTTCTTCGGAGGTTCTTACACAGTCGTTACTTACCGTATCCCACTTGTTAATGATGATAAGTGATTATTTGGCGGCCGGTTAGGTGGTTTTGCTTTTTGCGCCGAATTTGTGGCGGAAGTTCATGTAATAAGCAGATGGCCTTGACCGTAAAGGAATTGGATTGGAAAAGGAAAGGAAGGAAGTAGGTATTTAGTTCGATATTAATGCAGCACGAATAAGTTCTCCAGCTGACCGTAGAACTCTATTCAATCCATTACGACTAGTCGCGCCGAACATGCGCTCGAATTAATCTATTCGTATTTATCATAGATGGCGGTGGTGTGAGTAAAAATTGTCACTCCACTTCACCGTCAAAAGGAAAAGGGTCATTAGTTCAATATAGTCTTCGCTAATCCGCGCCCGCCGCCCGCTGTTGCACCTTGTAGTGCTCTTACCGCAGTATCAATTTTAATAGTTTTAAATTTTATAATCGCTAGTGTTTTCGGCTATACACTATCATACATACAGTAACACATACAACATTACACACCACAATATTTAGAACGAACGCCGATTAGTGCTTGTGAGTACGAGCTTCTCGGTAAGTAAATTTAATTCCTCTAATTTAAGATACATACATATATTCTCCCGCGCAATCACGTAATTAACGGCCACGAGGTGATAGCTAGTGCCCGGCGTAATTACTCGTATTTTTCTGGTGCCTCCTGTGAGGACTTCGATTTCTTACCGAAATTTAAATTTTCTCACATAGCGTCGGTTAATTTCTTCGCTTACCGCCCGCCATTTTTATTTCCCGCAATTATTATTCATGTGTTCTGGATGACGTTGATCATTTTATAGTGTGTGTGACTTGTTAAAATATTGCATTTATTATTATTTGAACCGTTATTTGTGCGGATACTGGTATAAATGCTGTGTATGTTTTGTAATTTTACATCATTAATTTGCACTCCGTTTTCATTACTTCGAAAATATGGCAGCCACTCGCAAAACTCTGACTAAGGAATTACTTATTAAGGAAACATGCCGTGATGGTTATTTTACTCGCATGCAACGTATTTTCGATCTTTCAAAAACAATAAACGATGCCGCTATTCAGGATATGTTTATATCACAGTGCGAAACCATCGATGATATCAGGAGTCAATATCACAAGTGCATTCGTGACATTAATTCTATAAATATGGAACTAGATCCCAAATTTACTCCTGATTTCAACGCCTGGTGTAGCTTTGAAGACATGTACTGCCATGTTAGACGTATTAAGAACAAAATATGCAAGCCGCAAACGATGAATGCTTCCAAGCCTAAGATCGCGTTACCTTAGTTGCCTCCCATAGAAATTCCAGAGTTCCACGGAGACCCTTCCCAATGGAGCCTCTTTTATGAAACATTTAATTCGACGATTAATTCTAATACTGAGTTAACGAACTCGGAAAAAATCTATTATCTAGTTAGCTAACTTAAAGGCAAAGCGCAACATGTTTTTTCGGGTATTAACCCCACCGCTGATAATTACGATTCTATATGGGATGCTTTAATAAAAAAATATCAGGAAAAGCGTTAACTCGCGAGTACCTTTCTCGACTCAATATTAGAGATGAAAGCTTTACCTAATCCCGCAACTTCAACTCAATTGGAAGCATTGATTGATAAATATCGTCGCTAGATTATCTTAAATGCCTACCGCAGGCTGATGAAGAATTCTCTAAGCCGTCAGAAGTCGAGATACTTCTCGGGGCAAAATTATTTATTGAACTGTTGCTGCCCGTTAAAGTAACTGGACCCCCGCAACAACTCTCTGCGTTTTTTACGGCATTAGGCTACGTAGTCATGGGAGACGTGCTGGTTGAAGTCAACGACTCCGTTAACGTATCTCACTCTTATCTGTCCAGCGTTTCCTCCCCGCATTCAATTCATGACCAGTTAAGCAAGTTTTTTTTTGAAATAGAGGACCTCGGCGATGCCCCGATTCTCTCCGAACAAGACAGATATTGCGAGGAGTTTTATTCTGTCACTACACGACGTGAGGAGACCGGGCGCTTTGTTGTAGGTTTACCTTTCAGGTACAAAACTATCCTCTTAGGAGATTCGTTACAAACGGCTCGTAAACGTTTCCTTCATTTAGAACGCAAATTTCATAAAAATCTAGCATTTAAATCGCAATATGATGAAGTCATCCGTGAGTACCTATCTAAGGGCTATCTTAAACAAATTCTGGAACCGCAAAATTATAGCAAGGGTTACGTTATACCGCACCATGGGGTGATCCGCGATAATAAGCTCACTTCCAAACTGTGCATCGTCCTTGACGCAAGCACTCACACCGACTCTGGAGTATCGTTAAATGATACGTATTTTACACGTCGGACCGCCGCTATAGTGTAATTTATTTCAAATCTTATTAAACTTTCGCATTTTCGAAATCACCGCAACTGCTGATATACGTCAAATGTACTACTCTGTGTAAAAAGTATCGGGAATATGTCAATAAAAAGACCCGCGTAAAAGAGGTCGTTCTAATTTTTTACTGCATGTTGGTAGCACTGTACTGATTTAGCGCGCAAAGTTTGAGCGGGATCTGTCATTTAATTTGTTTTAAACTACACTTTTTGTTGGTCATAGTTTTGAGTTTTCGGCGATTTTTACAATGGAAAATATTGTTGAACAAAGAGTGTGCCTTAAATTTTGTGTGTTCGAATGATATTTCATGTGGTGACTACGTACGGCGAATCGTGTATATCGAAAACAAGGGCTTATGAATGGTATAAGGCTTAGAGTAATTACACATAGAGTGATAGTGTCATTCAAAATTCCGTTCAAAGTTGAAGGCACAACACAATGAATGTGTGCATAAGCGGCCTGTTATTACGTTTGCCCACACGCACACAAGCAAATTAGTAATGTATGCAAGTTAATGACATTTTCCTCAAAAAGTGGGGAAAATGTAATAGTAGACATAGTCATAGAATTAATATTTAGGTTGCGTTTATAATTATTTATTAACTATTTGCAAAGAGAAAAATGTAACATTATTTATTTTTGTTAACTTTTGTAATATTTAAATTATTAATATACGTAATATCTTGTGTTATATTCACAAATCTTATTATATTATTATGCTAGAAGTGGTGTATTTATATAAATATCTGTTATTGATCTTCCATAAAATCTTATATTATTTGTAAATTTTCATTTTTGTATAATACTCAATGGCCTTATTCTGTGTTATATAGAGAAGTGAAAGAAATGGAGGAGGCAAATGCCTACGTCCATTTTTTCCAGTATTTCCAATCCAGCCCCACTTACACGTAACAAGTGAATAGTTGTCAGATAATCATTTTAGCTGTCAGATATTTTTTCATTAGTTATTCATTACTAGCTGTGGCTGTGGCCCGCGCCTTCACCCGCATATTAAATCATACACTGATCTCGATTCTTGTCATTCTAAGAATATACATGATATATTTAATTTAAATCGGTCTTAACGTAAAGGGTACAACATACAACTTTCACAGAATGGATATAATATTAGAAGGAATCACGAGACTTAATAGTGCCGTCAGCTTCACGTGATTATTATTATTACTTTATTGGATATTATGTTTTGCATTAAAACAAAATAAGATTCAGAAGGAAATAAACTATTCAAATTAAACATGAAATTAAAAATGTTTATTAAATAATATAAAACAAAATATACTCTAGTACTTAAAAACAGTATCTCTTAATGACCATGAAACTACAACTGCTTTCTAAACAACTGCCGCTTTGATGACGCTATCCTCGAAGTGTTATCTTTTTTAGATTCATAAAAGAATCGAACTAAACATGTTAAATATATGTAAATTAGAATAAAAAAACAATCATAGGCTATGTTATTTATCCTAAAATACATACCATAAAAAGGTAAAAACAACTGCACATAATCAAAACAAAATAAAATTAACATATTTTTTTTCGTGGCAAATTGGAACCCTAATAATATTTGGCAAATAAAAATACATATTTATATGTGAATGAGACTATTGGCAGTATGTATGTATTTTTTTCAATATGCATTTTTTAAATTATAATAATAAGAAAAAATGGGATAAAATATTTTACTACGCCTAGCAACATTTTCATTATATTGGCGGCCGTCAAAATTATTATTTATTATTTTGTTTCGATGAATGTTTTTTTACGTAAATTAATATGCTCAGCAGTAATTACTCGTGAAATGAGATTTTTAATTTTTTTTTAGTGATTATGTGATGAGTTGTGGCACCCTTTCACAGTAAAATGCGTAATTTTTTTGAATAATTGTGCGAGCTGTTTACACGACTACGTGGACTCGAGTACTAACGCGCCAAAAGTCGTACTTAGCCTTTAAAGGCTAACTTGAAATGGCTTCACTTTGCGTGCGCCTACTGCGGTTCTAAGCCTAATACTTCTATGGTATAAGGCTTTTAAAGAAGGCCGAGAAGTAGTAGTAGACTTGCTTCGTTCTGGTAGACCTTCAACCGCTACGACCAAAGAAAACATCGACAAAATCAAGAAGCTAGTGCTCGAAAATCGACGTATGAGTCTGAGAGAGTTGGCTATTATAGTGAGGTGAACATATCTTTTAAGTCCGTCCACAACATTCACATTGAAATTTTAGGCATGAAACGCGTCGCCGCTCGACTAGTTCCAAAAGAGCTCAATTTTGTTCAAAGAGCGCAGCGAAAGCATGTCGCTGAACATGGTTTCCCGAGCTTCTACGGATCCGACCTTTATGAAACGTATAATAACTGGCGACGAGACATGGGTTTATGAGTACGACATGCAAACAAGCCAACAGTCTTCAGAATGGCGTCTCGAAAACGAGCCAAAACCCAAAAAACCGCGGCAAAGTCGCTCCAAAATCAAGGTGATGCTGACAGTTTTTTTTGACTACCGTGGTGTGGTTCACTCCGAATTCCTTCCAAAGGGAGAAACAGTGAATAAAGAATATTATTTAGGCGCCATGAAGCGTTTGCGTGAGAGTATCCGCCGAAAACGTCCAGATTTGTGGCAACACAACTCATGGATGCTGCACCATGATAATGCACCATCACACACAGCCATTATGGTGAAAGAGTTTTTAGCGAAAAATTCAACAAAAGTTCTCGACCAAGCACCGTATTCACCTGATATGGCTCCGTCTGACTTTTTTTATTTCCTAAGTTAAAATTACCACTTCGAAGAAAACGTTTTGAGTCGATAGAAGCCATAACAAAAAATTCGCTGAATGAGCTAAAGGCCATACCGCAAATAGCCTATGAAAAATGTATGGAAGACTGGGTGAAGCGTTGGAGATGTTGTATTGCAAGCGATGGGGCCTACTTTGAAGGCGATAAAATAAATTTAGATGAATAATTTGTATTTTTTGTTTTATTGACAAATTCCCGATATTTAGTACACAGAAGGTATTTACAGGTTGTAGTTCGTGAGGAAGATCGACTTTATCAGCACATAATATACCGCTTTAATAATAGAGAACCGCTAAGATATTTCGCTTTCCGACGCGTATGCTTTGGTTTACGATCTAGTCCCTTCATAGCCGACTTCTTCATAACGCGAGGAAACTAATTTTCCCCTCGCTGCGCAACTCGCCACTACCCAACTGTACGTTGACGATGTAGCCTGCTCCTTTCCCAATAAAGATGTTGCGCTTGACGGATTACAACAGCTCATCAAAATGTTCGCATCGGGTGGTTTCGAATTGGTAAAGTAGTCCAGTAACTCCCATCAGTTACTAGAAAATGCTCCCAAATTGCATCGGTTAGCTAAACCAATTGACCTTACAAAAGATGAGTCTCTTAAAACTCTTGGCATGGAATGGTTGCCGACTTGCGATTAATTTTCGTTTACTATTTTACCATCCGACCGCACTTGCACGAAACGCAATATGTTATCAACAGTGGCTCGCTTGTGGGATATACTTGGGCTGGTAGGTCCGGTTATTACATACGCCAAACTCCTTATCAAGGAAGTTTGCTTAATGAAGTTAGCTTGGGATGATACCCCTCCCGACTATCTTGTTAGTGCATGGACTCAGTTTCAGTCAGAGTTAACGCTTATCGCAAATTTAAAAATACGGCGGCATGTGAAGGTGTTCGAGAATACCAATATCACTCTTTTAGTTTTTTTGTGACGCAAGCAAATGTGCATATGGAGCCGCTGTGTATTTACATGTGAACAACCACGGCAAGCGAACGACTACCTTAGTGTACGCAAAGTCTAAAGTCTCGCCTAGTAATCGGGTTATTACGACGCCGCGACTCGATCTTATGGCCGCCTTTCTACTTGCAAAGCTACTACGCGCTGTGTCAGATAGCTATTCATCGCGTTGTAACATTAACCGCATTTATGCATTCTCTGACTCCACCGTAGCACTACACTGGATTAACACATCTCCACATCGCCTGCACGTTTTTGTCGCTAACAGGGTTTCCAAAATTCAATATCTCTTACCCGCGAAATATTTTTATCACATTCCTGGGCGTGACAACCCCAGCGACTGTTTATCCCGCGGTTTATTACCTTCGCAACTCTTAGTTCATCCACTATGGATGGGCGGTCCTAGCTGGACACAAAGAGAAGAGACTGATTGGCCCATATCATGTTTTAATCTGGAACTTTCTTACGACGTTCCAGTACTGAAATCGGTTTCTCTCACCACAACCACCGAAGATATCCCATTATTGTGTCATATCGCTTCTCGACATTCTAAATGGACCAAACTTTTGAACACTATTGTGTATATTTATAGATTTCTTGAATATTTACCGCGCAGTAATTTTATTTCCGTTTCCGATTTAGAGTTTGCTGAAAGTAAACTTCTTACCGCTGTGCAAATAACCCATTTCCGCGAAGAATTTAAGCAATTAAAATCGGGCAATAAATGCCAGAAACACGTACAGAAATTAAATCCGTTTCTTCACAACGGACCTATCCGTGTTGGAGGAAGCTTAAGTAACGCTAACTTAACCTTCGACCATCGGCATCCTATTTTGTTACCTAGGAAAGATCATGTAGTGAACCTCATTGTAGATCATTATCATCGCATGCATTGCCATACTGGTCCTAATTTATTACGATAGTTTATTACGACAGAGGTATTGGATTATTACCGCTAGATAAACGATCCGTTCGGTAATAGATAAATGCAATCATTGTTTTCGCACATCACCCAAATCTATTTGTCCACTTATGGGAGATTTGCCCCCGGTACGAACTCAAGTTGTAGCTAAAGCGTTTGTTCAAACGGGTTGCGATTACGGCGACCCGCTGTTCATTACTCCGAAACGTGGCCGTGGCGTTCGTGGCCATAAGGCGTATATATGCCTATTTGTGTGTTTGACAACTCGCGCGATTCACATTGAGCTCACCACCGACTTGAGTACTCCTACGTTCATGTCTGCCTTCAAACGATTTATATCGCATCGAGGACCTGTGTCGGTGATGCATTCTGATAACGCCAGTAATTTCCGGGGTGCAAAATCATACCTTGACGAGCTTTTTAAATTCATAACGTCAACGCAATATCGCTCTGCTTTAGTGCATCAGCTTAATGAGTATAAAATAGAATGGAAAAACACACCGCCTAGTGCACCTCACTTTGGATCATGGGAATCATTAATTAAATCAGTAAAATCGCATCTTTACAGATCTATTGGCTCGCAAATATTAACTTACGAAGAAATGAACACAGTTTTATGTAAAATTGAAAATGTAGTCAACTCGCGTCCGCTTTGTACAACGTTAAGCCAAGATCCAAATGAGCCGCAAGCTATAACTCCCTCTCATTGTTTGACCTTAACATCGCTTAAGTATTTACCCGCCGCCCCGGTGGAAGATCGAGCGAAACATTTGTTAGATCGCTATCAGCTGTTAGACAACCTAGTGCAGTCGTTCTGGGACCGATGGTCGCTCGAATATCTAAGCACACTACAGGCGCGCGTGAAATGGAACGTCCCATCTGCAAATATTAAACCAGGTACAGTAGTGCTAGTAATACAGGATACCAAGGTTCCGCCATTACAGTGGGAGATGGGAGTTATAACTGACGTTCATCCAGGTCCAGATGGGATTGCAAGAGTAGCTACTATCAAAACTAGCCGCGGTATCTATAAGAGACCTGTGGTACGCTTGTGTCCACTGCCTACACAATAGTGATTATTAAAAATAGATATTAATATATAAGTTTAAGTATTGTTTGTCAATCTCGCAATTTCGTAATACTATTTATATCTTGTTTGCAAATTTTAATTAGTCATCACACAGTGTCCGTAATTCGCATCATATCTCTCTATTTCAGATATATTTTGTCACTTATGTAATTAATAATAAGTTACTCTTAAAATATTTTGAAAGGGAACCTTTCAAAGGCCGGTAGTATAGTCGCGCCGAACATGCGCTCGAATTAATCTATTCGTATTTATCATAGATGGCGGTGGTGTGAGTAAAAATTGTCACTCCACTTCACCGTCAAAAGGAAAAGGGTCATTAGTTCAATATAGTCTTCGCTAATCCGCGCCCGCCGCCCGCTGTTGCACCTTGTTGTGCTCTTACCGCAGTATCAATTTTAATAGTTTTAAATTTTATAATCGCTAGTGTTTTCGGCTATACACTATCATACATACAGTAACACATACAACATTACACACCACAATATTTAGAACGAACGCCGATTAGTGATTGTGAGTACGAGCTTCTCGGTAAGTAAATTTGCCCAGCGTGATTAACGACCAAGAAACTAAGTTTTCTTACAAATAGCTCGGAGCCATTGGATTGAACAATACTCAGTACAGAAGTATAGCAGTTTGCAAATTCCGGCGAAAGTGAAGAATGGGTAGCTACTTGAGATTTTCATCGGATTTGTTGGCTTTCAGCGTGCTTTTTCTGAAGTCTTTCTTGATGATATAGTCATTAAGACCATTTGTTAGCTATGGCGTCGTAAGTGTTTCGTTTTTATTGGTTTCACTCTAGCATGAATGTCGTAAAATTGAATGAGAGGGGAGTAAAACAACTCAACAATTTGTAACAGTAGGCAAAAAGAACGAGATTTTCAATTAGACGTTCTTTGCCCATTCCAATAAAATTACGTTGCAGAAGAATTCTCGATTTTGCTTTAGGAGGACGAACTTTGTATATAAGAAATAAGAGATCGTGGTAAGAGAAAACACCAGCCTTGTGTTGGCCGTGCGTCAGGACAAAATCAGATAAGGCCACAATAATTAGGTCAAGTAAAAATGAGGTACAATCAGGCAGGATAAGTAGCAAACAGCGGTAATATATGTGGGTTCTTTTGAGTAAACATGTTGAAAACACCTACGATTTGGTATGGCGTGACCGTATAATGGGGTCAAATTTTCTAATTAATGTCAAATAGAAGAGAAGTGATAAATTAGAGACGGACTGCAATAAATGCCAATAAGAATTTTCGTATGGGACAGTGTAACTTCAACAAATAGATGATCGACTGCATAAGAACGAGAAGGCTGAGGGAAAAAGTAACAACAGTATCTAAATGTAAGAAATCAAGGTAAATCCCCACGCCTTACTTACTTATCAATACGGTGGTTGCGAATGGAATGAAATCCCAGTAATGAGTAAGAAGTAGATGGTACCTAAGCATGTTAAACAAAGTAACGCACGTAAGGTCAAGATTTTCGAAAACACGTCGACAAGTGCTGGTACAAAAGTGCACCTGAAGTCGAGTCGAGTCTTTGTAAGGAAAATCGTCGTTTGTGGGCCACTAAATGTATTCTGGACTCTGGGTTAATCCGCGGAAGACTGACTTCTGCGTTTACCACCAGAACTAAACCTTTTGCTTTATGTCCTATTTTTAGACCGTTCGCTTTTTAGGAGCTCTTTGCCACATCTACTGTCAGAATCCTCGGCGTAGACGTATTAAGTAACATTAGCGCAGCCATTTGGAACGGAAAACTATAATGGCTTCTAAGAAGCTTGGTGTGCTCAGTATGGCGAGACCCTAATTTTAAAAACTAAGTTACCAAACAAACACAACGTAAATAAGGGTCCTAAATATAACGAGATCACGCCATAAATATGAGAAACGGCATATTACTAAACCTTAAGAAAGATCCTTGGGAGAGGTCTGTATTTTGATTATTTGGTCATGTAACTTTTAATATTTTAACAAACGGCCAATTTATAAAATATAGGGGAGGGGGGGGGGCGTTACAATATGTATGTAACGTCCTCTGGAGGGCGGGGCTTAGTCTACTCCTAATTCTCACATTTTTACATTATCAGTAGGACTAGATTAACACTTATTCTGCTATCCTGTCCGGCGGGCAGTTTGGCAAATGGCTTTGGGGTAGAGCGCAGGTCGTGTTGATTCCCAGGGCAAGTCTGAGGACTTCTTCCTTCACGTGGTTGCCGCCTGTTATTTGGTCTGGTAACAGACAGAATGGAAACACTCAGACGATCCTTATTTTCTTTTCTCTATATCCCACCCCTTTTTTCTTATCTTAACCCAATCCAAGGTGTTAAGCGTACCGTGCCGATGGATTCGTCGCGCGGGGGGGGGGGGGGGAGTCCAGTCGCAAACGGTGCCTACCCGAGACCAAGGCGATTCGGTTAGTATTTCAGCCCTTCCCTCAGCATGCAGGGCTCTGCCGGGGGTCCTCTCTTTCTGCCAGAAGCCCTGGAACGAAATTCCTCTGCCCAAACCTCCACCAGTTCCGAAGGCGAAAACACGCAGTCGGTCAGAAGAAGAGTCCTCCAAAGACCAGCCCAGGAAATCTGTGAAGCTAGCTGGCTCCACGCGTGTAGGAATTCGCCGTGATGGAGGTTTGCTTCGCAGAGGACAATATCGACCTCGCCCTCATACAAGAGCCTTGGGTGGCCAACGGTCAAGTTCTGGGATTGTCTGCTGCCGGTAAGATCTTAGTCAATACTAAAGACAGTAGACCCAGAGCTTGTATAATCTACAATAAATATATTGAACTTTTAAGCTGTTCCAGAGTATTGCATTTGCATGGACGACCTGGTTACAGCCTATATAAATCTTAAGGGATGAGAGAACCCAGATCGTGCCATCGAGATAGAGTGAGTGGCGGAGTTCGCCCGTAAGCACAACGCCGAACTTGTGGTGGGATGTGATACTAATGCTCACCGCACAGCATGGGGAAGCACTAACATCAACGAAAGAGGTGAGTTACTTTTTGATTTTCTCATATCCAATCGCCTGGTAAGCCTAAACTTAGGGTGTACACCAACCTTTGTAACGCATGCTAGGCAGGAAGTTTTAGATATAACCTTTGTTACCAATAACATATCCAGGATTAATGACTGGCATGTTAGTAGTGAAAACTCGATGTCTGATCACAGAAACATTAAGTTTGTGATTAGAGCATCATCAAATCATGAAACTGTTGCTTTTAGGGATCCAAAAGCGACCTCGTGGGATGTCTACAGAGATAGCCTAAGGAGGAATTTGGAAACATTTCCTAAATGCATAAAAACGATTGAAAGTCCGGAGTTAACGGCGGACACGGTAACCGTAGGTATCAGTGAAGCCTTCGAGGACAGTTGTCCCGTCAAAACCAAGACCTCAATACGAAAAGTTCCTTGGTGGAACACTAAACTAAAGGAGCTCAAGGAAAAGACCAGGAAACTATTCAATAGAGCTAATGAAATAAAGAATAGGATATTTATAGTGCAGCCCTAACCGATTATAATAAAAAATTAGGAAAGTTAAGAGAGCATCGTCGAAGAAGCTATGCTAGGAAGTTGACTCTGCCTCGCAGTGCACGACTACACAAAATGCTATCGAAAGTTAAACCTTATCAAATCGGGCTTCTTACAAAGCCTGATTGTAACTTCACTAATAGTGAAACAGAAACACTGGAGCTACTAGCGTCAACCCATTTCCCAGGGTCACATAAGACTAGCCTCGAACTTTTTCAGAGCCCTACTAAGGCCTTGTAATGAGGACTGGTGTAGGGCTGCAAAGATAATAAGGCCAAACCTGGTGCAGTGGGCTGTTGATTCCTTTAAACTATATAAGACAAGCGGGGAGGATGGAATAATGCCCATCAATCTACAGAGGGGTATCGATATCATTCTTCCTTATCTGGTGAAAATCTTCAGAGCAAGTTTTTCATTTCATTTTCGACGATGGACAATTATTAAAGTTTTATTTATACCTAAGGCTGGTAGATAGGACTGCGCTTTACCAAAGTCCGTTATAGCTATAAGCCTTTCTTCTTTTCTTCTTAAGACATTGGAAAAGGTTACAAATAGATATATTAGGGATGTAGCTCCAGCTAAGAGACCTATACACTACAACCAGCATGCTTACCGCAGAGGCAAATCTACGGAAATAGCCCTGATCAGTGTTATTGAGAGGGTCGAATAAGCGCTGGAGGATAAAGAAATAACTCTTTGTGCCTTTCTAGACATTGAGGGCGCCTTCGACAGTAGCCCTACATCACTGCTAGTTGGGGGCCTGACATTTAAAAATGTTGACCCCACAACCATCATAGGTGAAGTCGATGCTCTCAAGCAGAAAGGCAAAAATAGCGCTGTCACCCCTGTTAATGAAAAAACCACATTTGTAATTAAAAAAGTTTTAGTTCTACTTCGATAGATGGCGTTGACATAGAAATAGATTGCACTATGGTTGCGTTACTCAGTGTGTAATTAGGTCATTGAAATTATTGTACATAAAAAAAAACCAGCTCAGATCATACATTGTTGTAGTTTGTTATAAATTATACTCTTCTAGTGTATCAAAAGGACAAACAGTACAACTAGTTTAACCACTAAACATTGGTCCATCGACCCCGGATATCAGACCCGGAAAAGTCTGAACTTTTTGTTAGTTTGCGGTGCCAGCTTTGGGCCGCACCCCGTTGTACTCGCAGTGGATCGCTGCGGCAAGAGTACCGGGCACCTCGCAGAGGCAGCAACAGCTTGGCCCAGCAAGAGGGCCATACTAAGCTGCATTGGGAGTGTTAGTTCAACGTGACGCCACAGAGGGCGCCATCAGCAGTACATCGTCAATTCAATCTTCGAGTTCGTCGATAGCAGCCGGGAGTTGAAGTTCAAAGTGACGCCGAAGGAGGGCGCCACGAGTACACTACTAGTTCAACCTGGGTTTGTGTGAGTGAAGTGCAAACGTGAGTACAATTTAAGTAAATACCATAGTAGCAGAGACATTTAATATAACTTGATTGGTGACAAGTACTGTAGACATTATTTGCCAAGCAATTTTAAACTTTATTTCTTAGAAGATTTTAACTTTAAAATTGTGCATGTTAGATTAAGGACTTAGAATAAGTTTATAAAAACGAAGGAACGGGGAACCTATGTCCGATTTCTACCAGAGTGTATTTATTTATAAACACTTGTAAAATTTTTCGTTGTTTTTGAGACTTAGAAAAATTCGCTAACTTTTGTCTAGTAAAGAAACTTGTAAAGTTTTACATTTCAATTGAGGTTGTTCTGTTACCAAGTTAATATTGTGTTAACATTCAGATTGATAAATTTATCTTCACATAAATAATTAAATTATTCGGTTTTTTTGATAGTAATTAATCAATTCTATAACTATCTTTTACCATTATTTTGTTTGTTGTTTACGATGGAAGGACAAATTAATATATTAAAAGACCTTCAACAAGTAATTCAAAAGGCCTTTACTAATTTTAAAAAGTGTCCAAAGGATAGACTTACACTAGAATATATACAAACGAGGCTTGAATTATTAGAAAATGATTGGTCTTCGTTTAAAAATACTAAATCTCAACTTTATGGTCGGTTTAAGTTAGAAGACATAGGTCAAAAGGTTGTCGATATATATGACACAACCGAAGATACTTACATATCATGTAAATGTTTAATGAAAACAACGTTAAATAGTGTTAAAGAACCGCTACCACAAGACAGTGGATGTAGTAATAATTCTTCTAAGCAATCTAATTCATTTGTAAAGTTGCCCAAGATAACAATTCCTACCTTTTCTGGCAAGTACAGTGAATGGACATCTTTTCACGATCTTTTTATTTCACTTGTACACAATAATGCATCTTTAGATAATGTGCAAAAACTGCACTATCTTAAAAGCCACCTCACTGGTGAAGCCGAACAGTTGATTAGGCACACACCAATCACAGATGCCAATTACAGCGAATGTTGGTCTCAGTTAGAAAAGCGTTATGCAAATAAAAAGTATCTAACTAGTTGTATTTTAAAAAGATTGTTCGGCCAGAAACGCTTACATGTGGAATCGGCTAACTCGTTAAAGGAGCTGCTAGATACCACGAGCGACTGTTTAAATGCATTGAAAAATTTGAAAATCGATGTGAGTACATGGGACGTTATTGTTATCCATATAGTGACGTTCAAATTAGATAATGAAACACGAAAGCAGTGGGAGTTAAGTGTTTCTAATGACTCCAGCAACGAGTTGCCCACGTTTGAGCAGTTTCGGATATTTATTGAAAGTCGTTTTCGCGCTTTAGAATGTATAGAGCCGAGGAAGGCTGTGGCTCACCAGATCAATAATAGTTCTCACGTTCTTAGTTCGAAAGCAATGCTGGCCACAAAGTCGTCGAATATTCGTTGCGAATTTTGCTCAGAACTTCACAAGCTCTGTTTTTGTAGGCAATTTGCAAAACAGTCCATAGAAAACAGACGAGAGTTCGTAGCAAAA
Source organism: Parnassius glacialis (assembly GCA_033319125.1). Taxonomy (NCBI): domain Eukaryota; kingdom Metazoa; phylum Arthropoda; class Insecta; order Lepidoptera; family Papilionidae; genus Parnassius; species Parnassius glacialis. The sequence continues at coordinate 7,248,630 of JAVANC010000025.1, forward strand.
AATAAAATATGTTTTAATTGTTTAGGCGGAAATCATACAGTTTATGACTGTAAAAAGCAGACTGTCTGTAGAGTTTGCAAAAAGCGCCACCATTCCTTGCTGCACCCTAATAGAGAAACTAATGCTGAGAATAAAGGCCAAGATTCTACAGTAAAGTCCACTATCGATAACGCCAGTTCTTCAAATAGTGACAATCAGATAGTTACATGCTTATCTACGGGCAAAGTCTTAAAACCCAGACAGGTTTTATTAGCCACTGCATTAATAAAGGCAGAGTCCAAGATGGGTGAATTTCAAACAATTCGAGCCCTACTTGATCAAGGATCACAAGCATGTTTTATAACAGAGGCCACTGTCCAATTTCTTAGGCTTAAGAAAATTCCAGTCCGAGGTCACGTTTCAGGTTTAGGAGATAATAAGTCAACCATTGCTAATTATATGGTAAATTTAATTATTAAATCCACTGTTGATTTTGATTTTCAACTTCAAATAACTGCTTACGTCTTGAGTAAGATTACATCATACTTACCTGAGAGAAGTGTGAATACCAGTTCATTGGATTGGATTGATATCAACGGTTTTGTTTTAGCAGATCCTTATTTCAAAACACCCAATAAAATAGACATTCTTTTGGGTGCAGATGCTTACTGTTGCATTATGAAGGAAGGTGTAGTAAAGAGTCCGTCTGGTACTCTAATAGCGCAAAACACCACCTTAGGGTGGATCCTTTCCGGTGTAGTTAGTTCAAGCAATGAGAGTTCAAAACACCACACAAGAAATTTAAGTGTGCACTGTACACAGTTCAATGAAGACAATATTCTAAAGAAATTCTGGGAGATAGAAGAACAAGTTAGTACAAAGAAAATAATTAACCCAGAAGAGCAAAAATGTGAAGAATTTTATATGAAAACTACTAAGAGGGATGATACAGGCAGATACATTGTACGTTTACCATTTCGAGACGAAGATCCCGCATGCAAGGCCGGAAGTTCCCGTGACATAGCTGAAACAAGATTCAAATCGTTAGAAAAAAGATTAAATAAGGACACAGATTTAAAGGAAAAATATACAGAGGTAATTAATGAATACTTACAATTAGGACACATGAGACCTGTAAAGGAAGAGGATAATAAGAAAGATGAAGCAGTTTACTTACCACACCACGCGGTGATTAGAAACGATAAGACCACCACGAAGGTACGTGTAGTTTTCAACGCCTCTGAGAAAAATAAAAAAGGAGTTTCACTCAATGACACTTTAATGGTTGGACCAACGCTGCAAGCAGACTTAAGACACACCATTCTTAGATGGAGAGTACACGCTATTGGAATTGTGGCGGATGTAATCAAAATGTACCGCCAAGTCAGAATAGCGGATGAAGATGCTGTCTTCCAGAGGATACTTTGGCGAGAAAGCCCTGAAAAACCACTTAGGGATTATGAGTTGGTAACGGTGACCTTTGGAACAGCTTCTGCACCATATCAGGCAGTTAGGTCACTCCATCAGGTTGCGTACGACGAAGGAGATAAGTACCCGCTTGCAGCAGATAGAGCTTTAAACTCTTTTTATATGGACGATTTAATGATGGGAAGTAATAGCGTCGAAGAGGGCGTTGAAATCTGTAAACAGATGGTAGCATTATTAGGAAAGGGAGGATTCGCATTGCAAAAGTGGAACAGTAACAATCGGCAACTATTAGATAGAATAAGTTTAATATATACAAATGAAGTAGTACAGCAAACAGGTCAAATAAAAATTAAAAATGAGAACACTGAAAATAAGGACAAAGAGGACATAGGAGTTAAGGAAAAGGAAATAGATAATAAGGAAATAGAAATTAAGCTAGATAGTACAATAAAAATTTTGGGACTTACCTGGAATCGCCACGAAGATTGCTTTCAGTACTCGGTAAATCTTCCACCGCTGACGACAGCACCTGTAACAAAAAGACTAATAATATCAGATATAGCTCGTTTGTTCGACCCATTGGGATGGTTAGCTCCTAGTGTCGTATTAGCAAAGATGTTCATACAAAAATTATGGCTCTTAGGTGTATGTTGGGATGAGGAATTAACTACCGAATTAATAACAGAGTGGAGTACTTACCGCGAAGAGTTGTCATTACTAACCAAAGTTCAGGTACCTCGTTGGCTTGGTACTAGTTCATCTGATGACCTTGAATTGCACGGTTTTAGTGACGCCTCTAAAGCAGCGTACTCAGCCGTCGTTTACTTAAGAACAATTGATGTCTCAGGCAAAATTCATCTGTCGTTGTTAGTGGCTAAAACGAGAGTAGCTCCCATCAAACAAATTAGTATTCCTCGATTGGAGCTATGTGGTGCTGTACTTGTATCAAATTTATTGATAGAGACAGCAGAGATTTTAAATATTTCAAAGGAAAAGATCTTTGCATGGACTGATTCTACAGTAGTACTATCGTGGCTTAATAGTCATCCTAGCAGGTGGAAAACGTTTGTTGCCAACAGGACTTCAGAAATTTTGGGCGCTTTGAATTCATCGCAATGGTATCATGTGCCGACCAAAGAAAACCCAGCTGACTGCGCATCAAGAGGAATACTACCCAGTTCATTATTCGGTAATGAGTTATGGTATTCAGGACCATCATTTCTGAAAAATAAATTAATTGAGTACAAGAGGCCAAAGAATCTAAAGACAGATTTAGAACAAACTATAAAGGCGCACACAGCTGTAGTTCCAGAGCACGTAGTTTTCGAAAATTATTCCAGTCTAAGAAAATTAATTAAAGTTATTGCGTATTGTCGAAGAGTTTTAAAAAAGGAAAAACACGATAGTAAATATTTGAAAGATCACGAAATAGAAGCAGCATTACAAACTTGTATCAGGAAATCACAAATAGATTCATTCACAACAGAATATGAACAATTAAAGGAAAAAGGGTATTTGAATATAAAATCAAGTAAATTGAAATCACTTTGTCCTTTTCTCGACAAGAATGGTATCATGCGAATTGGTGGACGACTTGAAAAGTCAGAACTAGATGAGCAAGTAAAACATCCGATAGTCCTACCACATTCATGCCATTTGACTCTTCTTATAGTTGCAGACGCGCATGAGAAGACACTGCATGGTGGTCCTCAGTTAATGGCAAACTATTTAAGGTCAGCCTATTGGGTAATAGGTGCTAGATCTCTAGTTCAACAATATGTTCGCAAGTGTGTAACTTGTGCGAAACAGAGAGCTAGTGTGAGAAACCAACTGATGGGTGCGCTCCCATCGGTTCGATGTACACCAGCAAGACCATTTTTATATAGCGGAGTGGATTATGCTGGACCCATAAGTATAAGAACCACTAAAGGACGTGGGCATCGTTCTTATAAGGGCTAAATATGCCTTTTCGTTTGCATGTCCACTCGTGCTATTCACCTAGAGGTCGTCAGCGACATGAGCACACAGGCATTTTTAGCCGCTTTTCGACGCTTTGTGTCGCGACGAGGTCACTGTGCTAAATTGTGGAGCGACAACGGCTCCAACTTTGTAGGCGCCTCCAGAGAACTGCAACAGTTGGCATCTATTCAGCCAGCCATAGCAGAATATCTGGAAGCAAACAACACCGAGTGGCATTTTATTCCGCCTCATGCTCCGAATTTCGGTGGTCTTTGGGAAGCGGGTGTAAAATCCACCAAATTTCACCTTAAAAGGGTTATTGGCGACTCTACCCTAACGTACGAGGAAATGACTACATTCCTCAATCAAGTGGAAGCCTGTCTGAATTCGCGGCCGATAAGCGTTATTAACTTTACTGATCCTGGTGAGCCCCTCCCTTTAACTCCTGGACATTTTTTAATAGGAGAACCGATAATTAATGTACCAGATAAAAATTACAAAAGTTCAAACGTAAGCTATTTAACTAGGTGGCAATTTGTGCAAAGGATGCTGCAGTCTTTTTGGAAACGATGGTCACAGGAATATCTGTCAAAGCTCATGAATAGGTACAAATGGGCGTCACAAGTTCCGGAACCTAATGTTGGTGACGTTGTTTTAATTAAAGAAGATGAATTGCCTCCAAGTCGTTGGTTATTGGGTCGAGTTATAGAGAAACACCCCGGTGATGATAACGTTACCCGTGTAGTCACATTGCGTACGAAAACATCCGTAATTAAGAGGCCAACATCAAAATTATGTATTCTGCCTATCTCAGATCCATGAATTGTTCAATTTTTATGTCAAATTTATGTAAAAATATTATTGTATCAAATGTTCTTTTACTTTTACGATCAAATTTAGCTATATGTACAACATTAATTACATTTATAGGTTTAATTTTACAATGTTACTTTTCAAAATTTTATTTTAGGTTATTTTGAGCTGTTGAAGTCTTTATTTTTATTTGTAAGTTTTTAGGTCATATTTTATGAGATTAAATTATAGAAGTTTGTTATAAAGTATTAAGTGCAAATTTTAGATTTAAGTTCAAATTTTAAATTTAAGTGCAAATTTTAGATTTAAGTACAATTTAAAAGGCCATTCCGTCACTAAATGTCCTTGGTGGGCGGTATGTTAATGAAAAAACCACATTTGTAATTAAAAAAGTTTTAGTTCTACTTCGATAGATGGCGTTGACATAGAAATAGATTGCACTATGGTTGCGTTACTCAGTGTGTAATTAGGTCATTGAAATTATTGTACATAAAAAAAAACCAGCTCAGATCATACATTGTTGTAGTTTGATTTATAAATTATACTCTTCTAGTGTATCAAAAGGACAAACAGTACAACTAGTTTAACCACTAAACAACCCCTCTTTTGGACTCTTATGGTTGACCAATTATTGTACAAGATGGAAGACCTTCGCATTGACACACTGGGTTATGCTGATGACCTTGTGGTAAGCATGGGCGTTTTCAGATTTTGGCTGCAACGGTTACATAACTGATATTTAGTTTTCATATCGTTATTGAAAACCGTTTTCAAATATCGATATCAGTAGTGGTTTACAATACAAACATAACCTAAAATCAGGGTTATGAAAGTCCTCAGCAGCTTGATTATATTGATACTAGTGCCATCTCACAGTAAAAGTACTATTTTTCCCGATATGTTTACATAATCCATTAAAAGATGGCGCCACTGTGGGTATTTATTTATACCGAAGCCTAAATCATGCTAGCAAAGTTTTGAAATAGCAATTCACAACATGATTTACTAAAACAAACGTAATAAATATTTGCTTAAAATAAATTTGTTAACATTTTAATTAAATTGATTTCCTTTTAATTTTATTGAAATATGTACGAAATAATACTGAACCTAGGTGATAGCGCCCTCTAGTGTAATTTTCAGTAGTTTATAATCCCTACGCCATCTATAAAAGCGCAGAAGAAACTTTCTTCGTTTCGTCACCTAATTATTTTTCAGAGTGGCTCATCTATGCCTGAAAACTGTAAAACGAGTGCAACATTTATTTTACGAATTACTTCGATTAGTTTAGCTTCGAAGTCAGAGGTTCTAATATAATCTTAGATGTAATATTTAGACATGTATGTTAATATATAATTTATGATTGTTATGCAGTAATATAGTATTATAAATGTCTAAAATTACATTCTTTCTATTCTCATTTATGTCTATAATTTTTATACCCATATTTTTTAAAGTGAGACGTAGGATCAGAGTTTGATTTCGAAGTCTATAGTTAAACTGTATTCATAAGTAGTAAACATAATATAAATATAGAAAATTATTATAGGTACATAGTTTATTTATTATTATTATATTAATAATCATTATTTTTTATAATGATTATTTAAGTTGGCGATTTATCTTCATATACTTAACTATGCTTAGGACTGACAGGAAAGTTTTAAAACAAATGTACAAAATGCAAACAAATATTACAAATAAATGTACAAACGCAACGTCAAAAATTAATAATTTTACAGATCACGCCACCAATGTCAAGTGCGTAATTGTTACGTTTGAAAAAAAAATCAAATTCTAACTTTCACATAAACAAAAGTTGCCTAAACGAAATATAATGTGATGAAACAAATCTAAGTCTAGTGCCTAATGTCCTAAAGATCATTTAAATCTGACAAGTCTCACAACTACACAAACTTAACAAATTAGGCAATTTTAACCATTTAAAATTCGACCTTATTGTTAAGACTCATAATTATATTTCACTACGTGCACCGTTTTATGATAACAACCAGCATCGCAACGAAATCCATATTCGCTTCATCTCTTTCATACGTATTTATGATACTGTCGTTAGAACGAGAAACAACGAATATCAAAGGACCTCGGTTAGTTTTGGTTTTGCGCAGTTTTCGGTTTTTGGCATATCGTTACAGTTTGCGTTTTACGTTTCGTACGATGGTTAGTTGATTTTGGGTTTTGGTTGGATATGTGATAACGGTTATGTTCTTAGGTTTATCGATATGATATGATATTTGATAACATAACGTTATTAGTTACGTTTTGATATATCGGTCTCATGCCTACCTTGTGGTCATTGCGAGGGGCTTTTGCAAAAGTACTTTATCATTAATCATACAAAGGAGCCCTTAACACCATAAACAACTGGTGCAGGGATAACAGTTTATCAGTTAATGCTGAAAAAACTGTTTGTATAGGATTAACGCTTGGAGCGATTTGAGCTTGCTTTCCTGTAGATTGAGATCCATGCTCGATTCAATTAAGGAAACACCGGTCTTATGCATGATCTTGGATATCATGCGTCCACTATATACTTTTAGTTACCATTTTTTGTTGTATTACCCTTCAGAGAAGACTGATTGAATGGACAGGCCATCTGTGAGGTCGGTAGCTTTATATGGTATACCGATGGGTCAAAAATGAGCTTCGACGTAGGCTTTGGAATTTATGGGGATTTATCTACTTCTTCTTATCTCTTTTTTAAACTTCGTATGAATTTGGTTAGATTCACCCTATCTTGCAGGCAAAAATTTTCGCCATACTTCAGTGAGCAGAAATCAATTTGCAAAAACACTACGTTAACCATATAATCTATATTAACTTTGATAGTCAAGCAGCACTACTTGCGTTGAGATCAAACTTAGTGAACTCGAAGCTAATTGGAGACTGCGTGAATCGTTTAAACGTCCTGGTAGGTAACAACAGGGTCGTTTTAAAATGAGTTCCGGGCGGCGGGGGTATTGTAGGCAACGGAATTGCCGACAACCTCGCACGGGAGGGCTCAAAGAGTACACAATTTGGACCCGAGAAATTTTGTGGAATCTCAAAAAACCACGCTCGATTGACTTAAGATCTGGTCTGATACACAGTATTTAAAACATTCTAAAACTTTAATCCGGGGTTTCGTTCGTAAATTCGCTTCGGAAGCCCTGGGATTAGGTAAAAATAAATTTCGCATTCTGGTAAGAGCCCTGATTGGACACTGTTGTCTTAAAAATCATATGTTCATCCTGGCTCTAAGCAACTCAAGGATATACCGGTTTTGCTCTCTAGAGGAGGAAACGCCTTTACACATCCTGACAAATTGCGGACCCTTAATGCGCAAACGTAGCACTAATTTAGGAAACCATGTACTTCATCTAGAAGAAGTGAAATTACTCACAGCTAAGCAACTCCTTCTATTCATTGAGGACGTAAGGCTTAGCAGTGAACTCAGTGGAGTAGCGTGCCTTAGGTGGGCCTTGTATCAAAATTTGTCAGGGGGCCCAAATGAAGGATAAAGATTTTTCAACAACAAAAACTCTCGCATTGAATTAAAATAATTATATATTGATTATAAGTTATTACTTACAATTAATACTCCTACAAACTAAGCTAACCAAACAATTCAAACCAACATCCTGTTCCATAGAAGTCCTTAGAATTTTTGCTTACATACGTTCGGGGCCTCTGTAGCCCGGGGGCCCCGTATCATTGATTGATTGATATGATTAGGTCGCATTGATAATGGTCTCTTTAGACGTGCATAGCTGCTCGTACACGTAGAGGGAGTATGTACAATGTAGGTAGTTTATTCTCTCTCTACGCTCTTACATAATAAATTAAAAAAAAAACGTTCTCTGGAGGACGTAGATAGAGGATTGACATAATAATAATATACAAAGTCTATGCTGGAGGAGCTAGTACTTTTTATTACTTTGTGGTTAGGAGAAAGAGTAATCTATGGGAGTAAGTCTTTGAGCCTTAGAGTATTCAACTAACAGGAGACGCCATGCGCATAAAGTTCCAAACAAAAAAGTCTGTCACTTCTAGCGGGAGGCGAGGTAACGCACACTAAGCAAATCGTAAACATTGGGCCACGTCGTTATGCACGCACACAGCATAATATGAGCACACGATTAAGCAAAACGCACACAACCTTGAAAATCTCTCATAAATGTCTCATCGTTACAGTGCATTAGCCATAAACAACTAGTGCGAGGGCCTTGTCGATATGGATATGTCGATGAAATTTTATGCAAGTTACATTAGCAAATTAAATAAAATAAAAATGAACAAATGTTTAATGTGTAATATTACATTCAAAGTAAATTTAAAAAATTACATAAGTAACAAAATAATAATACAAAATTACCAAAATTAAAACAAATTGAAAAAGTATTATATTATATTTTAACTGGTTTTTAAAGTGAAAAGTTTGGTATATATGTGACGAATACACTTTTTGGGATCACTCTTTTTTTGCGAGGTAGCTAATTTTAGTGCTTGCATATTTTTCCATCACCAAGTTTGCCAGTTCAATGTTATGTGGAACGTAATCATTATCGAAATAATGTTCCTGTATGCTTCAAAATATATAATATGCCTAGTCTATGAAATATTTTTACCATTTTTTATTGTCATGATCAACCGAAAAGGTTATCTGTATAGGGGTTTTAAACGGTCTAATTTTACAGATTTTACCCAACCTATAGAGTTAAACCGTTTTAAGGCTTAGGGTTGAACTACATCTGGCAGCACGGAAACGCACTTTCCTGTGATTCTATCCTTTTTGGTCACTCAGAAACGTTATTTACTAGAGCAAGAAAGAGAGCGGGAGTGTATAGTTCCACCCTCAAAAAGCCGATTGTAAACCGGTTTCAAAAGTTTATCTATCATTCTTGACAATCCATACTAATATAATATTATAAATTTGAAAGTGTGATTTTTTGTTTATTTGTTTTTGTCCTTCCTTTACGCAGTAACGGAATGGAGCAATTAAAAAAAATAAACATTTGCTTTCTCTTGACCGAAGTTTACGCTTAACCAAACATACTTTTTTTCGTCATTTTACTTAGGATTGAAAAATAATTAATTTCGTCGGAAAAAGTGATAATATTTTGTGTTCTACAGTACAAAAGTGTAGTACTCTGTATATATTTAATAATAATAGAATATAAATATGACACTGAAATTATTTGTTTGTCCTTATTTATTTATTTAAGTGCTAATAATTCGTTTCTCATCTGAAAACAACAGTTTGGTTGACACCATCTAAGACGATATACTTGTAAATAACATTTTAAAATGAATAAATATCATTCACTAAACCTTCCATTTCGATTTGTTACATGTTTTAAATTTTATCCTTCATAATGTAAAATAAACCTGTAGCAAAATAATAAACTTCCAATAATTTCAAAGTCGGTACAGCAGTTTCATTTAGTTTCCTTTTATTATTTGATTGGATTACGAAAACCGATTGGTCAAAATGCTAGGAACAAATAGTGCTTGTTCGTTTAGGTACCCAGGTTATATAACTGCCACATGCTTTTATCCAAACTTGGCGCCTGTAAAGATCTTTTGGAAAACTGTAAAACCAAAGATCTTATTTAAACATTGTACAAAAAAGAATTTTAAAGAACACCTTGGTATTATATATCAAGGTATTAATTATAGTCAAATAAAAACATCGACACTAAAGATTACAGTGAACATCACTATTATTGCCTTGATGATACCATTTTATATACTCGAAATTACCCTTCTTTTCGTTTCATAACGTAACAAAATGAAATGAAAATATCTATTTAAAATGTTTTATATACAATAAAACAATTTAAATTGATGTTTTCATTTCGTTAAAAACAATGAAAGATTATTAATGTTGTTTGAAATAATATAGTTTTGCAAATAGATCACAATAATATTAGTGAATTTAAGACTATTCAATAACACGATTTTGTCTTGTGTAATAAGAACAAAGAGAAACGACATTTGTCTACAATTAAGCAAAATTTAATTATGTCCTAGTGGTGCAAAAGTCCTTACTATAGTATTAATACTTTAAGTTGGCAACACACCCTGCTCAGCTATATTAATGAGAATTTTCGTGATTTAATGCTTATATTAATTATTGAAATCAAAATAAATACTTAAAGATGAAAGGTAACGCAGTCTTTTTGTAAATTTGAGGTCTGTGATCTTTTTTTACAAAAAAACACACTGCAACTCGGCATTTTTCTAGAGGTAAACTCACGCTTACGACTACTTGTTAACTGATACCAACGCGGCGCAACTAGTTTTATATAACGGGAATGATCCGCGCTCTCGTACTTTTGACAGCGGGGAACGCTCTCCAATGTCGTCTCCTGTTAGTTTAATACTCTAAGTGTGAAGTTAATCCACTTTTAAAATTTAGTAACACCTATATGTGTTTTTATTTATTTTTAAATATGCAAAATTATATTTTCTCTAACGATTAGGGAGGCTAGGGGAATTTCGCGTGAATTTAACCGTCAGATGATTGCCGCTCCAGTTTTATCGTTTAAATAATAGTTTGAAGACGATTTTGATACTTAATGCACGGATAGCAACTCGTGCTTGTAAGTTGTAAGTTAGCAAGTTAGTTGCTCTGACTTCATATTATACAGAATAATCTTTACTTCTGGGCTAATAAGTTACTATCTAAAGCCAGGATGGTTAAACAGGATGGAGTTCTCTTTTTGAGCTAGTAGCACCCCCCACCATTCTTTTTCTACTATTCTGGCTTGTGCACCAGTTTCGTGTGGCTAGTTAAGCTAGTATATTTTGAAGTAAAAACTACTTTAGAATCGCTGTGATTTGAATATTATTATAATTTACGATGCACTTGTGGTTACAAATTATCATATCAAATAAATTATTTGCCGTGAAATATTTTTTATTTTATATCCAACCCAGCTTAGCATGGGTGATTTCTGGATTTTGGCAACAAAATCAAGAAAGACCAAGTGAAGTAGACACAAAATAATAAAAATCTGCGGATGCTTAACCGCCTGCCAAGCGTGGTACCTGTGGCAAAATATATTAGAGATGAAAGAATTTATTGTTAGCAATGTAACATCACTATTTACTAACAACAAAATTTTAAAGATACGCAAAGAATGATAAGAAGTAATTAAATAATATGAATTAAAGGTTTAAGGTAAAGAATTAAATAAGAAAAAAAAACCGTCATCTTAAAAATGTTTACCAGAATACGAAACAATTTCTATTATCTGTTTCATTTATGAATGACACTTAGACTTACACTTCCCTGAGTGAAAAAGATAGGCAGCATATTGACAGTTCAATGTCGAATATAACCATATTTGTATAACCAATACAACATATAGACGCTCTGAGCAGCTCCTCCATTTTCTATGCTCAAAGCTTAGAGTATTAAACTAACAGGAGACGACATTGGAGAGCGTTCCCCGCTGTCAAAAGTACGAGAGCGCGGATCATTCCCGTTATATAAAACTAGTTGCGCCGCGTTGGTATCAGTTAACAAGTAGTCGTAAGCGTGAGTTTACCTCTAGAAAAATGCCGAGTTGCAGTGTGTTTTTTTGTAAAAAAAGATCACAGACCTCAAATTTACAAAAAGACTGCGTTACCTTTCATCTTTAAGTATTTATTTTGATTTCAATAATTAATATAAGCATTAAATCACGAAAATTCTGATTAATATAGCTGAGCAGGGTGTGTTGCCAACTTAAAGTATTAATACTATAGTAAGGACTTTTGCACCACTAGGACATAATTAAATTTTGCTTAATTGTAGACAAATGTCGTTTCTCTTTGTTCTTATTACACAAGACAAAATCGTGTTATTGAATAGTCTTAAATTCACTAATATTATTGTGATCTATTTGCAAAACTATATTATTTCAAACAACATTAATAATCTTTCATTGTTTTTAACGAAATGAAAACATCAATTTAAATTGTTTTATTGTATATAAAACATTTTAAATAGATATTTTCATTTCATTTTGTTACGTTATGAAACGAAAAGAAGGGTAATTTCGAGTATATAAAATGGTATCATCAAGGCAATAATAGTGATGTTCACTGTAATCTTTAGTGTCGATGTTTTTATTTGACTATAATTAATACCTTGATATATAATACCAAGGTGTTCTTTAAAATTCTTTTTTGTACAATGTTTAAATAAGATCTTTGGTTTTACAGTTTTCCAAAAGATCTTTACAGGCGCCAAATTTGGATAAAAGCATGTGGCAATTATATAACCTGGGTACCTAAACGAACAAGCACTATTTGTTCCTAGCATTTTGACCAATCGGTTTTCGTAATCCAATCAAATAATAAAAGGAAACTAAATGAAACTGCTGTACCGACTTTGAAATTATTGGAAGTTTATTATTTTGCTACAGGTTTATTTTACATTATGAAGGATAAAATTTAAAACATGTAACAAATCGAAATGGAAGGTTTAGTGAATGATATTTATTCATTTTAAAATGTTATTTACAAGTATATCGTCTTAGATGGTGTCAACCAAACTGTTGTTTTCAGATGAGAAACGAATTATTAGCACTTAAATAAATAAATAAGGACAAACAAATAATTTCAGTGTCATATTTATATTCTATTATTATTAAATATATACAGAGTACTACACTTTTGTACTGTAGAACACAAAATATTATCACTTTTTCCGACGAAATTAATTATTTTTCAATCCTAAGTAAAATGACGAAAAAAAGTATGTTTGGTTAAGCGTAAACTTCGGTCAAGAGAAAGCAAATGTTTATTTTTTTTAATTGCTCCATTCCGTTACTGCGTAAAGGAAGGACAAAAACAAATAAACAAAAAATCACACTTTCAAATTTATAATATTATATTAGTATGGATTGTCAAGAATGATAGATAAACTTTTGAAACCGGTTTACAATCGGCTTTTTGAGGGTGAAACTATACACTCCCGCTCTCTTTCTTGCTCTAGTAAATAACGTTTCTGAGTGACCAAAAAGGATAGAATCACAGGAAAGTGCGTTTCCGTGCTGCCAGATGTAGTTCAACCCTAAGCCTTAAAACGGTTTAATTCTATAGGTTGGGTAAAATCTGTAAAATTAGACCGTTTAAAACCCCTATACAGATAACCTTTTCGGTTGATCATGACAATAAAAAATGGTAAAAATATTTCATAGACTAGGCATATTATATATTTTGAAGCATACAGGAACATTATTTCGATAATGATTACGTTCCACATAACATTGAACTGGCAAACTTGGTGATGGAAAAATATGCAAGCACTAAAATTAGCTACCTCGCAAAAAAAGAGTGATCCCAAAAAGTGTATTCGTCACATATATACCAAACTTTTCACTTTAAAAACCAGTTAAAATATAATATAATACTTTTTCAATTTGTTTTAATTTTGGTAATTTTGTATTATTATTTTGTTACTTATGTAATTTTTTTAAATTTACTTTGAATGTAATATTACACATTAAACATTTGTTCATTTTTATTTTATTTAATTTGCTAATGTAACTTGCATAAAATTTCATCGACATATCCATATCGACAAGGCCCTCGCACTAGTTGTTTATGGCTAATGCACTGTAACGATGAGACATTTATGAGAGATTTTCAAGGTTGTGTGCGTTTTGCTTAATCGTGTGCTCATATTATGCTGTGTGCGTGCATAACGACGTGGCCCAATGTTTACGATTTGCTTAGTGTGCGTTACCTCGCCTCCCGCTAGAAGTGACAGACTTTTTTGTTTGGAACTTTATGCGCATGGCGTCTCCTGTTAGTTGAATACTCTAAGACTTCACAACATTAATTAAAAATGGGCGGAGCTTCCAGCGTCCGCCATTTATTGTTTCAATTTGACTTGATTTTTTTATAGTCTTGCCATCTCCTCTATTTTCTATGCTCAAAGGTGTTCTGTGGCAGCAGTGTTGCCATATATACAGATTTCTCCGTATTTATACAGATTTTCGGTGTGTAATACAGATTAGCACTGGATACAGATTTTTATACAGAGTTTTCTAACTCTACTGATTAAATTACCGTGATATTCAACTTTAAACAGAACGAAGCAAAATATATGACTAGATACCGCGTAACACATCATTGCATGATTCTATTCTTTATGGTTTTTTTTTCACAGCTTATAATAATGTAACCTTTTTGTAAAAAAAAATATCAACCCCAAACTCGACGGACGTCAATGGAAAGCTAAGCCTCACTTTTGTTTACAAAAATACAATCAATATTAATATTCAATCAAAGTTTCTATCTATGTTTTTAAATATTTACGTATTACCTACGCACATACGACTTTAAAGTACTTTGGATAGCACAGCACGAAAAAAATATTTGGGGATTTCTTGAGCAAAGCGAGTGACACTTGTAATGCTGCCATACTATCTAACTAATTCAAACTAATTACGTTGACGCAATGTTTCAACATTTGAAGACGTACTTTTTGAGAAAAAAAAAATATTGAAAATCAACTATTTTTGCAATATTTATGTCAATTCCTACCGTAAAACTAACGCTATTTTTTGTTGTCATTGCAGTAGGGATGTCGATTCTTACCGGAAAAGATCGATTTTTTTTGGATTTTTGAAATTTTATTGGCTATTTCCAGAAAAACTCATTCAAAGGAGTTATATGAACTTGGAGGGTTGTATTGGTGATTTCAATTATAATAATTCTGTAAATACATACTCGTTACGGTCGCGAATCATATTTTGTTAAACATTCAACGTGACCCTGTGCAAAGTCCAAAATACGTGAGAAATTTTGAATTTCGCGGGCCACCCTGGAGCTTTCACCTTAATACAGATACTATTGAAGGTCTTTAGCCTAGTCTTTAGCTCTTTAGTTTACAGCCTAGAGGTTGATAATAAATAACTGCTGAAATTTAACAAAAATATGTAATAATAAAATAGTTATTATTAGTTCGTTTGTTGCATATGTTTGAGTTTTAATATGTTGTTTCTTTAAACTAATATTGATGTTATGAATGATGATGTTATGAATTATGAAAATTTTAGTGTATATTTTTATTCAATAACGACAATCAAACCTTATCACGTTTGTATTTATCCCTTGTTTTCCAAAAGACACAATGATGATGATTATCAATAATTCTATTTTAGTTTATTTGATTATACAGATTTTATACAGATTTTAAGTTAAAATAGTATACAGATTTAATACAGATTTTAGCAGTTTCTACTACAGATAAAAGGTTCGAGGGATCTGGCAACACTGTGTGGCAGTGACACTGACAGTGACAGTAACAGTGACAGACGCAAGTAGTCATCCGTCATGGCTACCTTGGCTAGTTTGTGAAATTGTGAAAGATTTTGAACAATTTTTATAGACTTAATGATTTAATTGCGCTTTTAAGCGTTTAAACTACTATTGTTTATTGTATTTTATAGGTATGTCAGTCAGATTAATAAAATCATTTGTTTGTACCTTGAGACAAAATCTGCCGCGACATCCTATGCTTAGAGCAGGTAGATAAATCCTAAAATAATTACACGTGTTGTTTATCTTACGTTTGTTTGTTTTTCAAAGTTGTTTTGTTTTCAAAGAAGATAAATAAATAATGACGTTAAGTATTTATAAGAGACGGCGAATATATTATTATTTCAGATTTTTTTAGGTTTTATGCAAAATAACCTAACCGATGTTTATTCGGCCAGTGGTATTAATAAATTATTTAATAATTATTTCATATAACTTGCGTAGTGTTCATGAAACATCGATTGTTGAAGTATTTGATAGTAATCGATAGTTTCTTATAAGACAATCGATATATCGATAGACTATCGATTGTTTTTGAGCATGTATCACAAATAATAATAACAATAAGTAAATTGCACTTTTTTGTTTGCTCGTCTTTGAGAAATACGCAATTTGTCACTGGTTAGTGTAGAATTGTGAAGGAAAGTTACAATAGGCTTTGTCTTTATCAACTGATTTCTATTAAAATAATTTAAAAAAAACTTCCAAATTTTTTGGTTGCATTTCATTGTGAACTTGATGTTCAGACGATGATCCCTCTACCGATTCTAACCTATCTATTTTATCGGCATGTTTTCTTTTCAAGTGATCTCTTACTTAGTGACTGGTCTTATTTCCTAAATGCTTATATTCTTGATTATAAAAGTTATACTTTACAAACGGACTATTGTCCACTATCTAGAAATAACTTCACATTAATGATTGGTTTTTAGGATAAATTTTCGTTTCATTATGAAGCCAAATACAAAACAAATCAGTAAACTATAAAACGCAAGATCAACCGCTCGTTCTAGCACTCGGACAAGTAGTGACTTACGTTAGCGTTACACATATTAATTAGCTATTCACACACAGTTTATTTACAAGGATTTCTCTGGCCTTAGACTAAAGGGAGACATCTACTATAGACAAAAATTACGATAAAGATGGCAATCGATAGTTTAACCAGACTATCGATGGAATCGATAGTGCAAATACTATCGATTAATCGATAGTCTACTGATGTTTAAGGAACACTAAACTTGCGTATAAGGGATTGTTGATCTGGCCTTTGGGTACTTCTTAACAAATTCAAAAATCAAACTTATTAGAAATTGTATTTACACAGTGATTTTAGTTTAATATTTTAAGCTTATCGCAATATTTAAAAAGTAAAAACAAATGTTTTTTAAACGCGCCATGCCGAAGACATGTAATAGTTATAGTATGTTGTGTTTAAAATAAAAACATTAAAGACAGTGTGGCTCAAAGTTAGAATACTCCTTGCTCTAAGTTCAACATGACTCCTGGGTTTTCAAACTGTGCACAAATGTTATTCAATGGTGAAATTAAGGCCTTATGCCAAATGATTATTATAAATTAATAGCAGTAGTCTTCTACTAAATAATTTAAAATTAAAAATTTTGTACAGCCGACTTCAATATAAGTTTTTAAGAATAACTCAAAAACTATTGATCTGACCTTGATCAAATTCATATGGGACCACATGAGAAGTACCAGCTTTTAAATAAAAAAAAAATCATCGAAATCGGTTCATCCAGTAAAAAGTTATGAGGTAACACACATAAAAAAAACATATAGTCGAATTGAGTACCGACTCCTTTTTGGAAGTCTGCAGATAAAACATTTCAAAAAACAATTGTTTTCCAGTTAAGTTGTTTATTGACTGTCTGCATAATAATATATAAGTTTTATGTTTAGTTGTCTTAACAAGGACGTAGATGAGTGTGTTTTATTTTTGGACTTATATTCTCTATAATTCTTTTGTTACAACTTAACCTTATTTTTTAAGTTAACTTTTCTTCTACCATTATGTTTCAAGGTCAACAAGTAAGGACAATCACAGTTATGGAGACAGCTGCTGAAACAGTGAAGGATGAAAGTATTGTTCAAGATAAAAACTCTACACGTTATAAAAAACGTTTCATGAAACGCCAGTGGGAAGATAGCAATCAGGGTAAAAAGGAGAATGGAGAGACTGAGGAGAAGAAACTTTGTGAGAAACCTACAGAACGGATAAAGAGGAAAAAAATGGCTATGCTGCTAGGATACTGTGGTGTAGATTATTATGGCATGCAACGGTAAGATTTGTTATATTATAAGCTCATTTTGTATAATTAATCTTGCAAATCTTGGATTAGTTTGGTATAATAATCGTTTTTTTAAACTTTTTGTGTTTTGTCGAGTTTTTTCTATGCATGATTCTTTCCCATAAGTAGTAATTAAGATCAGTAAAGTGGTTTCTACATCTAAGAGTTAATTTAAGAACTTAATTTAGGATATTAGGTAAAATTGTGTGATTTTAATAAAATACTTGAAGATGCCAGAATCCATTGCTAGTTGCCTAACTAGGAACAAAGATGATACATTAAAAAGAATTATAAGTCTAAAGTGACAAACTAACTCACAGTCCATTTGATGGCAAGTGGCCACTGTTTATTGGCTTTTGGCTTTTTGTTAAAAAAACGTTACCCCTACACTAGGATTTTCTCCTTTATTGTGGAGGCAGTTTACAAACATAAATTGCACAAAGACACTTCCAGACCTGGAGCAATAATTTGCAGGCCATACAAATACTTGTTCCGTGTGGGATTCGAACCCGCGGCACCCAGCGCAGGAACTCTTTGCTAAGTCACTGCGCCACAGAGCCGTCGAATGCTGCAGTCCATGTACTTCTGCAGCTTTGTCACCGCCAAGAACTAAGATGGAATACGTTACAGCCTGTAATTATATTGGTTTCCTGTACCCTACAGGCCATAACAAAGCAATGCAAGCAATGCTATTTGGCACCAGAAACAGGTAAGAGGTAAGAGGATGGTACCTACTCAGACAGCCTTACCACCTGTTAAAGTAACAAAATAATTTCTCAAAATGAGGTGTCTTCCATAGGAATCCAGGTGTAAGAACAATAGAAGAGGACCTGCTAAAAGCACTATGGGAAGCAAAGTATATAACAGAGGAAGATTTTAATAATCAACAAAATGCACAGTTCCAGAGAAGTTCGAGAACTGACAAAGGAGTTTCCGCGGCACGGCAAGTTGTATCCCTTAAATTACGTAAGTATAAAGTTTGTTTTTGTATGATTTATAGTTGATACAGAAACATGAAATTAAATTAATGTACAAAGACAAGTCGTAGGCAACATTCCACATTGGGCAGTGGAAACACATACCCTTAATTGAAATAATATAAGCTAGGCTGTGGGCTCATTTATCAATATAATTTATTTTACTTCTGACCGTGACACTCTGTGTAGTGGCATTGTAAGAATATTCACTACCCCTATCACCTTGTGGGTGTTGTAAAAGAAGACAGAGGAAAAATAAAACAGAAGATGGGATCTTTCTGTTTTTGGCTTGCAAAATTTGTTGTATAATTTCCTTAGTTTCAAGTTATCAAATAAAGTTTCTACTAATAAAGACTATGTGATAATTGATAACTTACTGATAATATGTTTTGCGCAGATGCGTATTATCCTTAAATATATGTTAAATACATGTTTAGTAAATTCCACTGTACTGTACGGGGTCACTGTAGAAGCGTGCTCGTCGCGACCCCTGCCAGCCCTTTTCAGGGCTGCAATTCTACTTAGCTGCGCACCCATGCCAACAAGGGTTAGGGCGTCCCCCCAAGGCGACGCACACCAGCTCGTCCCCGTTGGTGTGGAACGCAGCGCGCAAAGCGGCGATGGGGACCGTCACCCGTCACGCACAGCCCGACACGGCGGAAGGTGGAGGACAGAGTGCAGAGTTGGCACGTGGAATGTTAGAGGAGGCATGAGAGATAAGACGAATGAGTTGATCGAAATAATGAAAGAAAGAGAATTAGATGTCGTGTGTATGTCGGAGACCAAACGGAAGGGCAGCGGTACTGAAGAGCTCCCTGGCGGGGCGTTAGCTCTATGGTCCGGAGTCCCGGAGAGCGAGAGCGCCCGCCAGGGAGTGGGGGTGCTGCTGTCGTCTCGGTTGGTCGATGTTATGACTGAATATAAAGTTGTGAAGTCAAGACTTCTCTGGGTTCGCTTTAAATTGGGACTGACGAAGTTATTCCTTTTGGCTGTTTATGCGCCGGTAGCTTCGTCGTCCAGGGCTGAGCTGAAGGAGTTTTGGGAGAATGTAAGAGAAGTTCTAGATTTGGCTAGGGGAAACGAAAGAATTGTTGTATGTGGTGATTTGAATGGATGGGTTGGTACCGCTCGACCAGGGTACGAGTCGGTGCTTGGAAAGTTTGGGGATAAAAGGGTTAATGATGCTGGCAAGCTTATATTGGCGGTGTGCAAGGAAAAGGGTCTTCTTGTAACAAACACTATGTTTAATCACAAGAAAATCCATATGTATACTAGAGAAAGAAAGAATGAGAGAAGTATGATCGATTTGTTCCTGGTGGATGACCGACTGCGAAAACAGGTGATGGATACGCGAGTGTTCAGGGGTGCTGACCTGGGAACGGATCACTATCTAGTGATTACTAGATTTAGGGGTCTGTTCGCGGGTTGGCGCTACCGGACGGCAGTAACAGAACCACAGTCGGTCTGTCGCATCCGAAGCTGGAAGCTTCAGGAAGCGGATACCAGGGACAAATATCATGCGAGGGTAGCCGAAAAGCTTGACACCATCGATGGCAGAAATGAATGTGTGGAAAGAACATGGCAGAACCTTAGGGATGGAATGGTAAGTGCGGAAGAAGTGTGTGGAACGATTAAAAGAGGTAGTAGTAAAAGAAGAGATGCATGGTGGAATGATGAAGTGAAAGAAGCTGTAAAGAAGAAGAAGAAAGCATGGTTAGACTACTTGGCCTCTAGTAATGATAAGGATATGAGAGAGAAGATGAAAGAAAGATATAAGCTGCAAAAAGTTCACACGAAAGCATTGATCGAGGAAGTGCGTGAAAGGTGTAGAATGGAAGCGGACGAAAGGTTGTCGCATAACTTTAAGGAGAACTCCAAACTCTTCTGGAAAGAGGCTGGAAGGACCCGAAGTGGTGCGACGGCCTTAAGAATGAACAAAGTGCTTTCGAGAACTAATGACGTCCTCTCAGACAAATCGGACGTCATGCAGCGATAGAGCGAATTTTATAGAGAAATGTATGCGTGTGATGATCTTAGTGAGGGATCCGGGGATGACGCCGAGACTGGTACGCCAGACCCGGACCTCGATGACACTGAGGTCATCAGTATGAAAGCGATTGAACGTGCGATTCGAAGTTTGAAATGTGGTAAGGCTGCGGGACTAGACAGAGTTACTGCTGAAATGGTCAAGTATGGTGGGCCTCGCGTCTGGGACAGCTTTCATATGCTGTGCAATTTGTGCTGGCGGACGGGGGATGTCCCAGATGATTGGCGATCCGCAGTCATTGTGCCTTTAAATAAAGGTAAAGGTTTACATTTTGACTGCGGGTGCTATCGGGCGATCAGCTTGACCAGTTTAGCAAGTAAAGTTTACTCGAAGGTTTTGACACGTAGGATGCAAGAGAAATCGGAAAGATTTCTATGGGAGGCACAATGCGGATTTAGACCTGAAAAAGGATGCACGGATCAAATGTTTTCTCTCCGCATGATCATGGAAAAGCTTCTGGCTGCTAACCAGAGGATTTTCTGTGCTTTTGTGGATCTTGAGAAAGCATTTGATAAGGTTGTAAGGAAGAAAATGTGGGAACTGTTGCCGGGGTATGGTGTGGATGGTCGATTGCTAAGGGCTGTGCAGTCACTTTACTGTGACTGTAAAGCCTGTGTGCGGGTAGGGCATGACCTGTCACCCATGTTTAGCGTCCAAACGGGCGTAAAACAGGGTTGTGTCATGTCTTCCTGGCTGTTCATACTGTATCTCGACAGCTGTTTACAGAAGCTGAAAGATAGCTGTTTGGGTGTGAAATTGGGTGACATTAAAGTAAATTGTCTGCTGTATGCTGATGATGCAGTGCTTATTGCACCATCAGAGGCAGAACTGCAGGCATTAGTCACGTGTATGAAAGAGGAATGTGAAATTAAAGGTCTCCGCTTGAATGCTAATAAAACTAAGGTTTTGGTATTTGAAAGGGACGAAGAGAGAACGAAGTGTGAAATATGGGTAAATCAGGAATGTCTAGAACAGGTAAATGAAATTGTATACTTGGGGAGTGCTTTTAGCGGGGATGGAAGATGTGATTTAGATGTGGACAGGCGTGTCGCTGCCGGGAACAAAGTCAATGGTGCCCTGACTGCGTTAGTCAAAAGGCAAGGCGTAGTGAAGAGTGCACGCATTGCAATACATAACGCAGTGTTGGTACCGACTTTGTTATATGGCAGCGAAACCTGGGTATGCCAGAAGAAGCATAAAAGCAAGTTGAATGCAGTGGAGATGCGATCTCTTCGTAAAATGTGCGGCGTTGGCGTGTGGCCGACCGGAAGCGAAACGAAGAGATTCGCAATATGGCAGGTTTGAAAGATGACCTTATCACAAAAATTGATAAGGGCGTGCTTCGATGGTTTGGGCACGTTGAGAGAATGAGTGAAGACCGAATGGTGAAGAAAATATATAGCGCGAAAGTTAATATTAAAAGGTGTCGAGGTAGACCGAGACTAACTTTCGAAGACCATGTGAGCAAACTGCTTGAAGAGGGGAGGGTCAAGAGTACTCGGATACCTAGACGTGCATGTATGAAGAAGATAATGAATCTGAAAGAAGCGAAAGAGGTATGTAAGGATCGTGACACTTGGCGATCTGTTCTCTCTGGCTACCCCGTCAGGGATTGTGCGTGACGATAAGTAAGTAAGTAAATTCCATACCAGTTGCACTTACTGGTGCTTACTTAACGGTAAGTTATACTTACCGTTTACATGAATTTAGTTTATTTTTATTTTATCAATATGGCCCTTGGTATTGTGGTTATGTCACAATAATTCTGCCAATGACCGGTCTTTGGTCTGTCACACCTTGTCTTGAGGCTTTTCGGTGGGAAAGGAGTTAGCAGTTATTAGGTGAAAATGTGAAATAAATGAAATGTGAATATCCACTACCCCATATTATCCTGTGGGTGTCGTAAGAGGCGACAGAGAGAAACAAATTGGGAGATGTGCAGCAGCGTCTTATACTCTACTATACTAGTATACTAAGAACAACTAAAACTTTAAACTGCATATTATCCTCCCTATGATGCAATCTATGTGGGAGGGCTAAGTTCAGCGGTGGACTTCAATAGGCTGTAATGGTAACAGTATGTAAATTTAATAGGGTATTTTTATTGATAATTGTTCTTGTTTTAGCTTTGGAAATAGACATAGAAGAAATCAATAAAAGATTACCCGAGTGCATAAAAGTGTTTGGTGTGAAAAGAGTGACTAATAAGTTTAATTCCAAGATTAAATGCAATGCTAGGACATATAGTTACACTCTTCCTACATATGTTTTTGAGCCTAGCCTATCTACAGAGGAAGAAAGAAAGTTGTATAGGATAACAGAAGAAAAATTGAAAAAAGTCACAGATGTGTTAGCTGTATATAAGGGAACTAAAAGTTATCATAATTTTACAGAGAAAAAGTGAGTATTGCTCTTTATCTAACTTTTGTAATGATTAATAATTGAATGTGCTCCTGCTGATTTTTTTTTAAAAAACGTTACCCCCACCCTAGGATTTTCTCCTGTATCGTGGAGGCGGTTTACAAACCCAACACATCTGGAAAGCAACGGCCTTACGCGCTTTTGGAGGAGCTAGGGTAAAACACTGCCTCGAGACATCTGCTGAAAATTTATTGTCAGAAAACCAACTAACTGATTTTGATAAAACACGGGATATGAACATGAGACCACATTACCAGCAGTCGCGCTTATAGCCGCTAGACCAAGAGGCAGTCAAGTTCCTTATGATTCATAGCTTTAGTGAAACTAAAAAAAAACAATCGTGGATCTGAACTCTAAATTCGACTACCGTTGTGAACCACACTGCAAGCACAACCATTTTTATTTTAAGTGGTTCACAGAAACTGACTGACTCATTCGTCTAGTAAACGTGAGGTCCCAAGTTGGGCCAAAAATCAAATACAGTGGATTTCGTGTATAACGACGATGAAGAGACCACACTATTTTCGTCGTTATATCCGGAACTCGTTACAGGCAAAGGTAACGAATTTAATACATTACAGTTGATACTCAGAATATCACTTTGTAACTGAACCATAAATTTAACTGCGAAACGTACACGCTTCCCTACCTACTTAGCCGATATCTGTAAACAAAAGGTAAAGGTCTCTTGCTGACTATCTAAAGTAAACAAAAGATAAGAAACAGTGGTAGAGCCACGCGGAAGCTTTTGCTGTCGCACGGATGGGCCGGCTCGAACCGGGGTGGTACCACGACCTCACAGAAAACCAGCGTGAAGTAGAGGTTTACCTCTGCGTCTCGCTTGGTGAGTGCAGGTGGCCGGAGGCCCTTTTTACTGGAAATGAGGCATTCCATCTTAGTCCTCACAGGTGACAACGCATCTACATTTTGATTCGTAACAGAAGATAGATGTAGATGTCTATGGGCCGCAGCAAGCACTTACCATCAGGTGGACTCTGTGCTCGTTTGTCACCTTAATCCTATAAAAAAAAATGTTTGTGAAAAAAAGAAATCTTTGCGTCTTTGGCGGCCGACTCCGGTCGCAATATCTGCATGGGATTTCTAGGAATTAGTTACAAATGATTCATTAAAAACAGTCGCTATACCCGAACTCGGCGTTACATCCAAAGTCGCTATAGCCACATGAATTTTGTACTAAAATGTGCTTTAAATTCAAGGGACTTAGATTTAATGTCGCTATAGGTAAATAATCGCTACAACCAAGGTCGTAATAAATGAAATCACTGTATTGGGTTTTCTGTCAAAAAATTGGCGGTGTTTCGTGCCCTTGCCTCGGAAAGCATGTAAAGGCGGTCCTGCGCCTGATATCTCTCCGGTCGTGTCCGATTTCGTTTCATCTGAATATGATAGTGAGGGAATAGATTGTGCACCTGTTGCGCATACACATGGGACTATTCCTGATCTGGGCAGATGGCTAGTCTCCGTTGAGACTGTTTGTCATGACCGAAATTTGGTCTGGAGGACATTATTACTTAGTACTAATAATAGTATTACTAGTATCTATTTTTATCGAAAAGTAGAACATTTAGGTATGTAATTAGTGTTTGTTTGTGTTGTGTGTATAGCCTATTAAAAGTCCACAGCTGAATATGGGCCTCCTCCATAGATGACCACATAGGAGGGATATTTACCATAGTTGTCACGCTTGGCAACTGCAGGTTTTTATCTTTATTCAGCTATTATCAGTGTGCTGCTCACTTTCTGTTTCACGCTTTTGCCTCTTCGACACCCAGGGGATGAAATAGAGTAGTGGATATTCTTACACGTCCACTACACAGTGTATGTCAGTTCTTAGCTAGACCTAAAACATTAGCGTGTAAAATAAAGAAAGTTTTATTATAGGTCAGTCTGTGCTATCCTCTGAGATGATAACAATGGAATACTGATGATGTTATGGTCAAAATAGACTAGAAGAACAATTTCATCATTGTCGTTCATCCAACATTGAACATAGGAGGCTGGATACATGAATCTTAATTACTTTATAGCTTGTTAGATCTTAAAACAATATTACTGACACACTTTAGCTAATTATTCACTGGCTATATTCTATTACCCTTACTTTAATGCAGTTTCAGATAATTTACTGAATTAAATATTGAAAAATAATTGTTACAGACACTACCAAGATCCATCAGCATACAGGTATATGATGGGCTTCACTTTAGATAGAGTTTTTGTTGATTCAGAATGGGAGTTTGCAGAATTGTTAGTAAAGGTATGTAAATTAATGAAATGATATAATACTTAGGTTATGTTAGTTTAGATATTTGGTGGCCCCATTGAAACTTTGCGTCGAGAGTAATGCCAAGAAAAACAGTGGCAACAACAGGGTTCAGTTCTTTCCTATATAGAAACCCGTTGGTATTTAGATTTTTAACATTTGGTGTTGTAAATTTTGTACATTTAGTTTTATTGCCGTTTAAATGTAGATTATTTACGTTAAACCAATGCATTAAATTTTGATATAGATTATTTACATGCGGCTGAAACTACAAAATGGAATTACCAGCTGAAATAGAAAAAATAATTATTAGTCAGACAATTTTTCCTCCAGCTCTGCTTGTAATATTGTTGTCATGGAGGAGTACTTGAAGCAGAAACAGAAACTGAAACATTTTTATTTAATATAGATTATAAATAATACTTATTGAAAGTCACACTTGTGTTTAATTACCACTGGTTCAAAAAAAAACCTCTGTCGTGGGAAGAACCAGCAAGAAACCTAGTGGTACTTTCTTTTTATACATAGCAGCTTAGAATCATATACAGCTTTAAAAAACCTTGCTTTCTGAGAAAAAAGGAAAGGGACCTTACACAAGCCGGAAGTAGCGGTAGAAAGATCAGAATCGGAGCTTTTTGGCTAAGCAAATTTTCAGATATCAAAAAATACAATTATGGACCGGTTAATGGGGAAGACAATTTTTTCTCCAGCTCTGCGCGTAATATTGTTGTCATGGAGGAGAACCTGAAGAAATTGGGATCTTACACAAACTGGAAGTAGCTGTAGAATAATCAGAATCGGAGTTGTGTGGTTGAGCATATTCTTTGATATGAAGTCTTCCATGACAACAATATTGGCAGAGCTGGAGGAAAAATTGTCTTCCCAATTAGCCGGCCCATAATTGCATTTTTTGTTTTTTGATATTTTTGTTATCTAACATCTTCTTGTTATTTTGATATTTTTGTTATCGGTTTGACAATTTTTGATATTTAATATCTAAGAATTTGCTCTGCCAAAAAACTCCGATTCTGATCCTTCTACCGTTTCTGTAACATCTCAATTCCTTCAGGTACTCCCATGGCAGTGCTGGAGCAAAAAATTGTCTGACTAATAATTATTTTCTCTACTTCAGCTGATAATTCCAGTATAGTAGTTTCAGCCACAGCATTATTGACTTCGTTATATTTAAATAATTACCGACGAAGCACCGACGTTCAGGGAAGTATGCAGTGTGTGAACATGTTCTAGATCGTCCCCGCCATTACGTTAGTTTTGATAGACCACAAATCCTCGCAAAAAACACCGATTAGTAGGCTATTGAAATTAAAAAACATCCTAATTTCAATATAGAAGATGGATGAGTGCTGCCATTTGCTTGGGATCCTATAATTAATAAAATTAAATCCAAACCCGAGCATACCACTGCAAGACTTCAAGATACTGTAAGCTCATTCTGCGTAGATTGGACCAAAAATTAATATTCAAAAACTGAAGGTAGCCAGGCTAACTATGACATCGGGACGTCAAACATCTCAGTCCCCCCTGTGACCACTGTGCTGTAAAGCACCCGAAACGTCGGGAATTAAAAAGTTAAATTAAATGTGATAAAATCAATAAAAATTAGTTACATTTAATAAATAATTACCATTTCAATTTCATACAATAAAATATTATAATAATATATGAGCCGGACAATTATTTGTACAAATATTTGTTCTGAGCAGTGTTAGTAACATTTCAGCAGCAGATTAATTAAAATTTGGAACGCTGAGTTACTAGAGTAGGTACAGTTTTTGTCGAAACTGTATTTTTATTGATCGCCACATAAAATTTACAGGGTCAAAGTTTTATGCTACACCAAATCAGGAAGATGGTTGGTCTAATGATAGCAGTTGTTCGAGGGCATACGGATTTGTCCACATTAGAGAAGGCATTTGGTAAAGATAAGGTGATGATTCCTACTGCCCCTGGTCTCGGCTTGGTTTTGGATAAGGTGAGTGATTTTTAATTATTTTTAATGGCCAGTTCTGTTGTTGGTGATATTTTCTGTTCACTGACTTCAGAAGTCCTAGAATTAAGTAAAGTAACATATTATGTATACGTCCCATAACTAGGGGTAAACTCCAGTCATTTTTGAGATGGTTTTGTAGTAGGGAAAAGTACGCTGCGCTGTCTCAATGCATATTAACGAACCTTAGATGTCCTGGATATATTTTTAATTTCCCAGAAAAGCAAGGTTTCCTTAAAGTTAAGTTGATGCTTTCTTCACTACTGAGCATATAGTAAATTGGAACCACGAATCAGTGCTTAAAATTTTGATTAATAATGCTAGTTTTGCCGGCGGTAACCAGCTGGGACATGACTGGACAAATATTAGAAAGGATATAAAAAAGAAAGGGTATACCTCGGAATAGGCTTGGGCAAAAAATATCGATTCGATATACAATCGAAATTTTAAATCACGATATATCGACATATCGATATTTATTTTAGAGTATCGAATTCGTATCAATTTCGATATATTTTAAAAAGTTGTATCGTTTTCTTCGTCGTCCAATTGTCAGTAAATAAAATTTTGGACCTTATCTTTACATCATGCTAATGATGAAGATATATCGATATTTATCACGCGATATATATCGATACTGTTTAAAAATATAGATTCGATATATTTTTTCCCCTTGCTCATCCCTACCTCGGAATGAGACTATTAAGCTCGTATAAGTTTTTGTTTTAACATTGTATAAGTTATCTCAAGTCTCATTATTTTTTTGTAAATATCTTGTACATTTGTGTCAGATAACATTTCAATTTATTAGAAAAATTTTAGAGTATAAAGTACTCTACAAAATTGGTTGCAGTCAATATTTTTTACACTTAACCATTTTCGAGATTAAGCACAACTCGAACTACAGTCTACACTCACCGGCATGGAAACTTGGCCATTCGTGAATTTGCTGATTATTTGCACTGAAACGTTTTTTTAACGGCAAATTAAGGGTAGATGCATTCAATAAGTGTCTCTAATGGTTTTAGAACGTAGAAATTTAATGTTTACTTCACCGAAATTTTTCTTTTCAAGATAACATGCATACAAGATAACAAAGATGTTTTCACTAAAATTAACATCTTTCCATTGTCATTTTAAAAACACTACAAAGTTAAAAATTAAGTCTGTTTCTTTATTGTCTATCAGTTTTAATATCGGGTGTTTCCTCCTCTAGCCCTGATAACCGCTTGCATTCGATCTAGCATGCTTTGAATGATGTTTCTGACATCAACTTGCGGTATGCTGTCCCAAGCGGCCAGCGCTGCATTTCGGAGCTCATTTAGAGTTTGTGGCGATTTGGAGCTGGACTTTATCTTTCTTTTGAGCATACCCCATACATGCTCAATTGGATTTAAGTCCGGGCTACGAGCTGGCCACTGTAATTTTTGTATTCCAACCTCTTCCAGATATTCCTCTACACAATGTGCGACGTGCGGGCGTGCATTATCGTGCATGAGGAGGAATTGGTCGTGGCCAATGAATCCCGAATAAGGCATTACGTGCTCCTGAAGAACTTCCTCGATGTATCGAGTAGCTGTAAGCTGATTATCGACGATGACCAACTCTGTACGTGCGTCGGAACTTACACCTCCCCATACCATTATTGAGCCTCCATGGAAACTCACAGTTTGGGTGGTGGTAATGGGTAGAAACCTCTCTCCTCTTTTTCTCCACACTCGTTCTTGACCGTCTGGAGCACGTAAAGCTATTCGACACTCATCTGTGAACAACACTCTAGCCCATTGCTCGTGGGTCCAATTGACATGTTCTCTTGCGAACTGAAGTCGGGCTACTCAGTGCTGTCTGAGAAGTTCTGGACCTCGTGCTGGTCTACGAGCTTTTAAATTCACTTCCTCCATTCGTCTTCTCACCGTACGCTCACTAACATTAACGCCTCTTGCGATTTGGAGCCGCTGGCGTATCTCAACAGCGGTCAGGTAGCGGTTTCTCAAAATCTCCATAACAATAAAACGATCGTCCCGGGCCGATGTGCACCTTACGCCCCCACTGCCTAGCCTGCGGGTGTAGCGGTCTGTCTCCTGGTATCGTTTCAGTGAATACTGCATTGAGGACCGTGGTACGTTAAGCACAATTGCAACTTCACGCTGTGTCAGCCCTTGGTCAATTAATGCTACTGCTTGTGCAACTTGTGCTGGTGTTAATGGCATTTTTATTGGCTTTAAAGTACCTTTAGTTATTGAATTAAGACACAAGATCACAATAATTGAATAACCTTACAGTAAACTTTTCACAACACACAAATTTAAAATGTGAACTTAGTCGCTCAAATGACCCTATTCAACTAAAAATTAAAGAATTCGTCATGGTGCACTTAAACATAATGAATTACCCTCTTGAACTTGAGGGTAAACATTTTTTGACATACTTGCATAACAAACATTCATCAGAAACACTTAAAGCTTTTGCTATCGCGAGATAACCGCTTGGCCAAGATTCCGTGCCGCTGAGTGTATTTTGTCCAAAATACTTTTTGTATATTTTCATTTAAATACCGCTTACTTCGTAAAGTGACATGAGAAATAACAAACTGTGTAATTTTATCACACTTATTTAAAAAAAAAATTACTAGTGAATCACCCCGGTTTGGCACAGGTGCAATGTTAAACTTATTATATGTTATCTTTAGACAATAATTATTTCTTATACACACACGAATATAAGAAATCACTTTTGTCTTTGTCATGGGGAGGTCAGGACATCAGGATGTCAAACACCTGAGTTGGCCCCACCCACGCGGAAACTAAGGGTGTTGTAAACCACCCGAAACGTCAGGAATTAAAATAAATCAAACTAAACGTGATAAAATCCGTAAAAAAGTAAAGTTGCAGCCTATTTACGTCCCACTGCTGGGCACATGCCTCCTCTCATTTCTGAGAGGGTTTTAGGGCAAGGAAATGTCCGCCGCGCTGCCCCAATGCGTGTTGGCGAACTTCACACGTCTCCGAAAATATTTTTTTTTCATATTTCTCAGACGTGCAGGTTTCCTCACGATGTTTTCCTTCACCGCCGAGCACGTGGTAAATCAGCACTTAAAATTGCAATTAACAATTACATTGGTGCCGGCGGGGATCGAACCCGGGTTGCTCGAGTACTGTGAAGTTTATAGCGACCGCTAACCATCTGAGCTACCACGGCTCAGAATCCGTAAAATTAGTTTCATTTAATCACTGTACAATGGTTTGATCAATTCATGGACGTATAAATAAGGCGGACTGAACCTCGCTATACAACTCAGCGAGTCACCCATAATAAGTCAGCTCGCTTGTACGTACAAGGGGTCACGCACACATTCACACTAAGCAACAAACGTCTTCCGAGAGAAGTAGTTGGCGTAAGTAAAAACAAAAATGAATATGCCGTCTTGCGTCGTTAAATTTTGTAAAATCATAGTGGTTTTATCAAAAAACGTCAAGGAATCACCTTTCATAGGTGTCAGTACACAGTGGTAGAGCCACGCGGCAGCTTTTGTTGTCGCACGGATGGGCCGGCTCGAACCGGGGTGGTACCACGACCTCACAGAAAACCAGCGTGAAGTAGAGGTTTACCTCTGCGTTTCGCTTGGTGAGTGCAGGTGGCCGGAGGCCCTTTTTACTGGAAATGAGGCATTCCATCTTAGTCCTCACGGGTGACAACGCATCTGCATTTTGATTCGCAAACGAGGATAGATGTAGATGTCTATGGGCCGCAGCATCTACTTACCATCAGGTGGACTGTGTGCTCGTTTGTCACCCTTATCCTATAAAAAAAAAAAGTAATTATAATCACTTATTTTAGAATTTTATGTTTTAAATTAAAATGCTATTTTTGGAACACAAAACATGAGTCACGTGATCAGTTTTGTTAATTATATTTATAGGGAAAATTACCAGAAATTTGGGAAATTGCTATTTTTACCAACGTTGGCACGGATACGGTATATATGTTTGCCCAACAACCTCTTAAGGTTGTTTTATGTACACTTTTTTGTTACAATTTTCCTGAAAAATTACCCGATCGATTATAATGCGGTTTTATGCATTTTTTAGTAAGTTAATAAAAGGATATCTGGCGGGTAGCGTTGCTCATTATGTAACAAAAAAAATTAAATGCCAAAAATGCACCGCGCGTTTGTATACTGGAAAAAGGCATTTCCATTTCCATCTAACAATTCATTTAATATTTGTTGTACTTGCGAATTGGTTATACGAAAGATTATTAAGGAAAACATTACAATGTACAATGGAAGGCAACAAAAATATATACTTACAAAAATATTACAAAAGTTTATTGCCAATGACAGGGTTTTTGTAAGCTTGGAATTTGAGCAGGGATGGAACACAAGATAGTTATTAAATATGTAGCAGAAAAATATTTGGAGATTCGATTTCACCATGTTTCTAAATTAGAGGGGATTTCAAGAACCTTCGAAAGTAAAAAACATTTGTTCAGAAAAATTATTCAACAAAAAGGTTTTTAACGTTGTTATTTGTCATGAAAATGATAAATTATGGTAATTATTTATGACTTGTTATAAATAATAACAAAGTTGGTAAAAAATACCCCGCGTACATCCGCTCGAACAAAAAGGTTTTTAACGTTGTTATTTGTCATGAAAATGATAAATTATGGTAATTATTTATGACTTGTAATAATAAATAATAACAAAGTTGGTAAAAAATTACCCCGCGTACATCCGCTCCATAAAATAAAATGATGTGTCTTATCTAGTTTGAAGAGCACCTCCCGCCCTCCCTCAGTTACGTGCACTAACCCCGTCACCACTAATCCCTGCACCACTACTCCCAACACCGCTAAATTAGGAAAGACACACCACTGACGACACTACGACACGTGTTTCGTCTCTACACGAGGCATCTTCAGGTGATGTAGACTGCGGTGGCTAACCGCTTCGAAGTGATATGTCTTTCCTAGTGTGGTAGTGATGCTGGGATTAGTAGTGACGGGGATAGTGCACGCAATTGAGGGAGGGCGGGAGGTGCTCTTCAAACTAGGTAAGACACATCATTTTATTTTATCGAACGGATGTACGCAAGGTAATTTTTAACCAAATTTAATATGATGGATTTCCGCAAAGTAGCGCCTGATTCTATTAATTATCATAAATAATAACTATAATTTACACTTGCAGAAAATTTAAATAAATAAATATATTAACTTTGGTTTCTCAGTATATTTTTTAGAAATTTAATGTAAATATTTGTATTTAGTGATGTATATTCTGTAAATACTAGGAACAAGCACAAGTTAGTTATACCCGTTACTCGACTCCAAAGAATCAGTAATGCCTTCATGTATACGCTTTCACAACAAAGTCCCAGAAAATATGCAGGCCTTATCTATCAAAGTTTAAAATTTTTAGCAAGCAAAAATTGTTTAGTGAGGATTATTAGGGTATACTACCCTTGAGAATGAGGTGATCGCTACCAGTTTCTTTATTTTATTTTTTATTTTATTTAATTTTCATACTAATTCTAAAATAATATATTTTAAATTAATTATAAATTAAATTTTTTGGTTACATATAATATTATGTTTATTTATATATATATATATATATATATATATATATATATATATATATATATATATATATATATATATATATATATACAACGTGTCCCAAAATTCAACGATAAGCCAACACCGGAGGATAGACCTGCCCCGGACTAATCGGGGAAAAAAAGAAAAAAATATATCCCAATTATATTTTAAGTTATATAAAACCGTTTATGATATTTTTCACTACCATGACCACAATTTTTTAAATTTTTTTTTCTTTTTTTTATAGGCAACCTGAATAGTACTCCTATCTACCACAATTCTTAAAAACTCCAGAATAACTCTTGTTTTATCACGAAAATTAATGAAACTTATTTTATTCCCTAATTTTTTTGAAGACTTACTTTTAACCAAATTTAACTTATAGTGGTGTAAAAAAAAAAGTATGAACACTAGTATGGCAAGTTTTTTTATAAATTGACGCAACTAACCAACATTCCAAAATGGTATAATACTCTAGGAAAACAAGTTATAAAAAAATATGGGCCTATTATTTCTTAACAGGGGCCAAATGACGGTCGGGTGTAATAAAAGTATTAGTTCTTGAAAAATGTTTAATATTTCAAAACAAATGGTACAAACAGTTTCACGTGTAATTTATTAAGTTATTAACATTATAGCAAATGTTCGAACTGTTTGCCACCAGCATTAATACATGCACGACATCGCCTTAAAAATGATCGTTTTATTTGTCTTGCATATCTTCCGCTATTAATGTAATCAGCAGCCTGAGTGATATTTCGACGAAGCTCGTCCAATGTCACAATGGGTTTTGAGTAGACCCTGTTTTTAAGACAACCCCAATAGAAGAAGTCCAGGGGGTCCGAATCGGGTGAACGGGGTGGCCATAAGATAGGACCAAGTCGCCCGATCCAACGCCCTGGATACTCTTGATTTAAATATTCTCGCACAGGACGGGCATAATGTGCTGGGCAACCATCATTTTGGAACCACATGTTTTGAAGATCACTTAAGGGCACGTCGTTTAACAATTCTTGCAAGTCATTTTGTAAAAAGTTTAAATAACTATTGCCATCTAAGTTTCCGTAACTCAAAGGGCCCAATTACTTTTCCATTTAATATGCCGGTCCATAGGTTAACCTTGAATTGATATTGGGATTTGTCTTGTCTCATCAAGTGTGGATTTTCATTACTCCAACTATGTAGGTTGTGAAGATTTAAATACCCATCTTTCTTGCACGTTGTTTCATCCGACCATAGAATTTTGTCTAGGAAGTGGGGATCTTCACTGTGCCTTTGCAGCATTACACGGCAAAATGTGACCCGTAGCGGATAGTCCCGCGGTAATAACGTCTGCACACGCCTGTAGTGATATGGGTGAAGCTTGTGACGTTTTAATATTCGATGTGCAGAACTTTTCGGGATTCCTGTAGCTTCTTCTATGGCACGTACCGAAGTAGTCGAGTCATTTTCTATCTCATTGAGAACTTCTTCATCACGATCCAATCTAGGTCTTCCAGAGCTTCTCCTATTGGATGGCATACGACCCTCCGAAAACGCTTGATGCACATTAATAAACACTCGATAATCAGGATATTTTTGAACATTTGGGTATCTTTCTCGATACAGTCTGCTAGCAGCGTTAGCATTACATCGGCATTCTCCATAGATTAAATGCATATTAGCGTATTCCTGTGGTGTGTACGGTTGCGGCATGTTAAACGCCACACAGTCCAAAATGCGCCAGAACTCTAAATCACAAAACACACAATCGTAGTCCAAGACAATGACAGGTCAGTTCAGTTTGCAGATCACTTCCAGTCCAAATAATGCCAGGTCAGTTAAGTTTGCAGGTCGATTCCAGTCCAAAAAGCCAAGCCAAAAGTCGATAGTATGTACGAGGGCCACGTAAGTTGAATTGAAAGTGCGCAGTAAACAAAGGAGCAGAGCGCACTGAACCGACTTGCTGAGAATAATAACAGCTTCTCTACCTGCCCTGTTGTTGTCTCTTTTTAGCGTAAATATCTCTATCTATCTATATCTCTCTAACATCTAAGGTATTAATGCCCCATTCGAATTCCTAGAAATTGTAACAGGAACCCATTTTGGGCATGTAGTAAAAGTGATTACTGACAATTACAATTTAAGGAATTTGGCCCCTGTTTAGAAATAATAGGCCCATATTTTTTTATAACTTGTTTCCCTAGAGTATTATACCATTTTGGAATGTTGGTTAGTTGCGTCAATTTTTAAAAAACTTGCCATACTAGTGTTCATACTTTTTTTTTACACCACGATAAGTTAAATTTGGTTAAAAGTAAAAGTCTTCAAAAAATTTAGGGAATAAAATAAGTTTCATTAATTTTCGTGATAAAACAAGAGTTATTCTGGAGTTTTTAAGAATTGTGGTAGATAGCAGTACTATTCAGGTTGCTTATAAAAAAAATAAAAAAATATTTAAAAAATTGTGGTCATGGTAGTGAAAAATATCATAAACGGTCTCAATTTCTGAAGAATTTAATTTTTTTTATATAACTTAAAATATAATTGGGATATATTTTTTTTCTTTTTTTCCCCGATTAGTCCGGGGCAGGTCTATCCTCCGGTGTTGGCTTATCGTTGAATTTTTTAACGAATATATATATAAATATATATATATATATATATATATATATATATATATATATATATATATATATATATATTCGTTAAAAATATTTATAATATATTTCGTTCCAATAATATGCATGTTTGTAATAAAATTAACTTAAATGGAAATTGATTGAAATAGAATAATTCGATTTCAATCAAAATCTAAATCTGAAATTCTTAGATTTTTTTTAATAGTCAAATGTGTTATTTTTATTAGTTACGTAATAATAAATTAGTATTTCGTCAAAGTTGTGTTATATTTTGACAGATTGTCTTATTAAAAAGATGGGGAAATTTTGTTTCACACGACAACCCTATATAACACGCAAACATACTTGCACCGCCGCCATTACAGTGCATCAGTCCTTTCTTGAAAAAATTCTGTCCGCCTTATTTATACGTCCATGGATCAATTAGTATTATAAGTACAATGAAAACACATGGCAAACCGGGAGCGAGTCTCTAGCTAATAATACTTTGTTTATTTAAACATTTATACTTGGTGTAATTAAAATGTATTGGCAGTGTAAGAATATCCACTGCTCCATATCGTCACGTATGTGATTTAAGAGGCAACAAAAGGAAACTAAAACAGAAGCTGATAACTAAAAATAATAAAAGAAATGTGTTTGCTAACCGTCGCGCCAAGCGTGGCAACTGTGGCGAAATCCCTCTATAATGCGATCTACGGGGGAGGCCTATGTTCAACAGTGAACCTTTATAGGCTGTAGTTGATGGAAATTTGTTTTGTTTTTACAGGTACACTATGAGAGATACGATGCTCGATACAAAGACAGCCACGACAGTCTCACTTGGGAGGCGGAAGAAGAGTTGGTTCAAAAGTTCAAGAAGGAAAAAATCAATCCCAATATAGTGAAGGGAGAAATTGAAGGAAACTCAATGGGCTTATGGCTGGAAAAGCTCAGTATGCATAGCTATGAGCCTTCCGAAGATGTGCCCGTCGAAAAAGAGACAGAGAATGGGGAAAAAGAGACAGACGAGGGGGACGATGATGAAGATTGCAACAAGGATGATGATGATGATGATCTTGAAGTGAACGGTGATGATCGAAAGACAGTTGAAGAAAACAAACAGTGATTAGTGTTTATATATACATATGTATATGATGTAATTTTGTAATAATTAATGATGACTATACTGTTATAGTGTTACTTAAATGGCAAAAATGGGGCTGGCCCCCTGTTATTTAGTGAGGTCTCTGCCTTGCTCGGTTTAAACTGGGTAAAATACACCAATTGTTGGACTTCAAGTCAGGCTGTGTTTTGATTGTCTCTGGCACCTATCTGTCAAACCTTTGTTACATGTGGGTAGGCCTACGCATACCCTCTTCATGTAAAACATTCCCACAAGAACGGATTGTTCCTATATACCTTCGCCGCATATAGGCAGAGGATCAGGGAATGATTTTTCGTCTCTCCCTGGGAAAGGAGACTACCTATCCTATCTCCTTTTAGGTAATGGTGGATAGAATAAATGAGTGCCTTTGTTAGCGCATTTACCTTTTCACTTTATGACTTACAATTATTCGTATTATGAGTTGGTTTATAAATAAACAGTGGAAGATTATTTTCATTTACGTGGGTTTCTTTCACTAAACACAGTCTTTAGTGAAAGAATACAAAGAATCTTACCGAAATGTAATAGAGAAAAGACTTGATAAATCTATACATATAATAAAACTGTAAATAGCAGATGTCTGTACATTTTATATTTTTGTAATAAAAGTGATTGAGGGGTACTAAAAATAAGTAATTAAATACATTTATACCATTTTTAGAATTTTCTGTCTGTCTGTCTGTCTGTCTATCTGTCTGTTTGTTTGTTAACGTATCACGTTTAAAGTACTTATTTATATCATAAGAATTGTTAAGGAAATTATAAAGTGTACCTTCGGGTTACGTTTAGTCTTTATTTCATTAAAATCGGTTCATTCCATCAAAAGTTATGATAAATATTCTGAAGTATGGGTAGGGAATCTGCTCAACGGTGGCTTTGTTTGAGTCATCAAGTTGATGTTAGCAGCGCCATCTCTCTTTAAATATATACATATAATAAAAATGATGATAACATGTGTCTCTTTCTGTACATTGTATATATATTTTGGTGACTAAAATCATTATGAGGAACTAAAAATAATTAAATAAGTAATTTTTTATAATTTTTAGAACTGTCTGTCTGTCTGTTTGTCTGTTTTTATATGAACGCATCACGTCTAAAGTAAACATCTTTTTTTTTCAAAGAAATCGTTAAGAAAATCATAAAGCGTATCTTCGAGTTACATTTAAGCTTTGTTTTATTAAAATTGTTTAATTCTATCGAAAGTAATCATTAATATTTTGAAATGTAGATTCGAATTTGTTCAATGGCACCATAAAATCTCAGAAATAGTAATTGTGTGTAAAAAAAACGTTCCATAATAATTAATATAGGTATTTATACTTAAAACATAAAAAGAGATTTAAAAAAGGATGTTTTCTCACACAACACAAAGGACGTAATAGATGGAGCTGTACAAATTACAACCTTTTCTGATTTGCAATGTTGAGATTTTTCGCCGATGAATCGTATGAAGAAATTTGTAACTAGCGAAGCCATTTAGGGGAACCCGACCAAAAATAACAAACTTGCAACGAAATGTCGCTAAAAATATATACGCAAAATCAGTACTGCCATTTTAGCGCTTTTCAAGAATGTATAGCGCGCATTTCGAAATTTTAGCACCTAGCACTTCATCCAGCGCTTTTTGGTGTATTTAGCACACATTTCAAAATTGTAGCGACTAGCGGGTTATTAACTTTTTTATAGCAGCACTGTTAGTCCACATTACCGATGATAATAATAATGACCTTTATTATTTTTTTTCCACAAATAGTACATTGCAGTTTATCTTTTTCAAACATATTTTTTCCACAAAACAAAGAGCATGGGAGACTGAGTCCAAACTAGGATACCCTGTGCTATGGATCTCCCGGCTTCCCCTTTAGGATGATCAACTTGATTTTTTTACCGACGACTATAACCACTCACACGTCCATGGATACTACGGTATCCAAAATTCCAAAATAAAAGTAGCGTTGTAGTCCTGGATACTATAGTATCCATAGCGTCAAATTTTATAAAACTGACATCTAGGGGCCATATGCGGTTCTTTTTGTGAGTTTTGGTTATGGAATCGATAGCTGACGAACTATTTTACGTATTAAATAAGAGATGGCAGTGTAACAAACTTTGACGAATGAACAAATAATTATCTAACTTCAGTGCTTCAGTCGCCTTTACACTCGGTGTTTTGTGTTTTTGTAGTGTCGTAAGTCATTTAGTTTTATTTAATATTTCTTAGATTATGATACATCATAGTAAACTAGATAGATGATTTGGGCTTTATAATTACGTATACATATCACAGTTCCAAGTGTAAAATCGAATCATATTTTAAATAAAAACTATAACTGTTTAAAAAAAATGGCCATTGTGAAGTCGTCAGCCCAATTTTAATTTTGTTTACTTTGTTTTTCAGTATAATTATATTTAAGCAACGAGTGATAATTCGTAATAAATATAATAATGCACTTTAAGCGGGGAAATCCCCTTCATTAAAGTTTTCGTTCATGGTTTTGGCAACGCATTTATTTTGCTTTATTCAGTTTCAGTCAGTTGTTTAGAGCACAGCTAAGTTAAAAGTTACTTAGAATAGTATTAACTACTGTTGACAGCAATTGCCATAATTATAAGTCGATGTCCTGCGAAGTATTGATACATCAAAAAATATTGCCAGAAAAAAACTTAATGTTGTTTTCTTTATTATGATTATATTTTCTTGAATTATAAATTATAATAAAAAACACAAACTTTGTTTGTAGTTAATTTAGCGCGAAATCTAGGTCTTTTTTAAAGCGCTGTTTTCATGAAATCTAGCGCTTTTTGTGTTGTCCTAGCGCTGAATGAGTTTTTTTGATCTGGCAGCACTGCCAAACAACCCTCAATTAAGAAGTAACTTTCCTTTCAGTTTTAAGCGCGTTCAGTTCCCATTTACAGTCAGCGTGTTATGCGATGACCGTAAATAAAGCGCAAGGTCAAAATTTACGCGTTGTAGGAGTGGACCTCAGTACTGACTGTTTTGCACATGGCCAACTCTATGTTGCTTTTTCCCGCGTTAGTAGTCCCGGTAACCTTTTTGTGTACACCCCGGCTAAGTCTACTTCTAACGTCGATTACACCGAAGCTCTATCATAAACTACTTAGAACTTTGATGATAATGATTTATTTTCTTACCACTTATTGATATAGTAATAATATAAATCGTTTAATATTCTCTTACCTAAACGACAAATTCTTTATGTAAAATCTATATACGCGAGCTACGCCGCGGGCACAGCTAGTAGCAAATATAAACAGACATGGTTTTACACATAAATAATTATTCTTGATAGTGGTCGACACTGTTAAATTTTTAAGTTCGTATAAAAAGCAAGTTGTATGTCACATTCCACTGGACATTTATATATAAAACACAAATATGAAATATACCTACATATCATACGCATATGGCATATCTAGAGCAGAATTATCTCAGTGACCGACAGTACGGTTTTCGTGGAAATCGATCAACTGGGAACCTTCTAGCATATGCCACTCACATATGGGGCGAAGTCCTCGAGAACAGTGGTGAATCACTTGCTGTTTCCTTCGATGTTTCGAGGGCTTTTGACAGGGTTTGGCACGCTAGTCTATTGGGCAAGCTTTCAGCGTACGGCTTATTCCCTGGCCTGATTGACTGGGTGAAGGACTTTCTGAGTGAAAGATTTCTCCGAGTCGTCATCAATGGCTGCTCGTCCTGTCTTATCGCGACAAACGCCGGAGTTCCTCAGGGGTCCGTTCTCTCCGCAACTCTCTTCCTGCTGCATATAAATGATCTGCTTTGTTGTAGATATTCCACGCATTAGAGCCAAATGGTTTGCTTCGTCTTTTGTAATGCGTAGAGCAAAGGGGTGGAATAATTTGCCGGCGCTTATCTTTGCATCCGAATAGAATCTGGTCGTCTTCAAGGCAAGAGAGAATAGGCTTTTGTTACGCTAAGACAGTGCGGTTTACTATCTACGGCTGCATCACCACTTACCACCATCTGGGATCTTTGTGAAGCACTGGTTTATAAGTAAAAAAAAAAATAATTTTCAACTCGACTCATTCAACACAACCGCCTTTTGCCTTCGACACGAATTCCACAGACTATTGAAAAAGGAACATTACAAATCATACAAAATGTACAGCCCATTCAGTCGGTCTGCCAGTAAATATTTGTTGGCAACATTTTAAAATTATTTGGCGTCAATTTTACTCTTCGACTGTTTGACCACAGACTACTATACGTTTGACATTGGCAATTGCAATGTAAAACATTTTTCTTTCTTTCATTTACCTAATATATGTAAAACATTTTAAATAG
Organism: Parnassius glacialis; assembly: GCA_033319125.1. Classification (NCBI taxonomy): domain Eukaryota; kingdom Metazoa; phylum Arthropoda; class Insecta; order Lepidoptera; family Papilionidae; genus Parnassius; species Parnassius glacialis. The sequence continues at coordinate 7,289,876 of JAVANC010000025.1, forward strand.
ACATTTTATCTTTTTGCACTCCTACTCCATATAAAATTTAACAATACAGCACCTCACACTCCTCCGTGCCCACAAATTGCTAAAAAGAGGTTACAAAGTTGTCGCTAAATACTAATACCAGCCCGCTCTGGCTTCGCACGGTTGATTTCTGGATCTCGACAACAACGCAACCTATTGTGAATCCAAACCATTCTCTAATAAACTTAAAGAAAATTTTATCAAAATCGGTCCAGCCGTTTAGGAGTTCAATCACACACGGACAGAATAGTTATATAATATACATGTATTATACATATAAACCTTCACCTTGAATAATTTTGTCTATTGTTGAAAGCTGCATTAAAATCCGGTTGCGCAACAACAAACGACGGGAGCGACTTTGTTTTATACTATGTAAAGATGTAGACATTAATAAATAGTTTGCAGTACATAATTAACTGGAAATACGGAAGGCATATAATTTTATTTACTTCAATATCATGTATTTTCAGACAAAAACTAGCTAGAGTAATGTTAAATTATGATCACAAATTACAATCCTAAATGAGAGACGAAACAAGCGTGTCGAACAACAGCTAGTATACTGTCTAGTCCACTAGCATTATTCACATCTAGAGTCCGCAAGGTTTTTAGAACCTTGTTGGTGATAAGGGCCTCTAGACATAGAGGTACCGCAGTGAGGTAACGCTAGGACGCACGCTAAGAGTTAAACTGTTTTTTTTTACTGTAGACGCGAATTGCAATCAAAAAGAGATGTAAACAAGTCCGCGTTCTCCTTTACCTCATGCGCCAGTGAGCCATCTGGTTTTACCTGCGGAGGCATCGTAGACCGGCAGAAGTTTGTCTCGACCGCTTTGGCGAGAGACCAAAAGCTCTAATGCGAGGGGCATGGTGGTAACATTCTAGGATTTTTCGTAAGTAAACTTTAGACTTTAAACTTTTTCAAAGTACACTTTAGGAGTGGCTAGATCGTTAATTGGGCCTCCAACTGTCTGCGGTCAGCACCACAACAGGTTCTTATGCCCAAAGCAACTGTCCCGACTCATCCTCCCAAAAAATTGATTTCACCTAGTGTTATACCGGACCACGATTTACGTCTTACGGTAAGTCTGCCAGGCAGTTATTCATCCCCGGCCAGGCCTCTCACTGCTAGAGGTTGTCGTGAAGCGACAATTAATAAGAAAAAGAACCTAACCTAAGAACAACAAAACAACAAAAGTATAACAAGAAAATAATATATTTAAATTTTTAAAAAGGTATTAACAATTTTATAAAAAAAAAATGAAATATGATGATGGTGATGGATGACGTGATATTACAATTAGATAAAAAAAATAAAGATAGGAGAATATTGTATTGTAGTGGAGCCGAAAGGTCGAAGTGACAACCGCTGCGCTTGGAGTAGAAGTAGGCACACGCTGAGCTTGTAGTTTCTTGGCGGTGATGGCACGCAGCGCCTGGTCTGGGCACACGCAGCGACCGGAGCCGGCGCACGTAGCGCCTGGAGTAGGTGCACTCAGCGCCTGGAGCAAGCAGTCGCAGCGCCCAAAGGTAGCGCGGGCACTAGCAGGTGGAGGCGCAGGTGACGACTCCAGATGAAAGTATAGGCTTGTAAGATCTCGGAGTAGTGTGACCCCGCGCTTGAAGTAGACTACGCCGACGACTTCAGACGTAGGTGGAGGTCTGCAGGATCCCGGAGCAGTGAGGCCTCGCGCTTGAAGTAGACTACGCCGACGACTTCAGATGTAGATGGAGGCTTGCAGGATCCCGGGGCAATGCGGCCCCGGGATAAGGCCTTTAGTAGATGCTTCACGTTTGAAAACTGAAGCGAGACTCCCTGTATTCTCCGATTGTTCGGCTTTTATACCTTTTTAGAGAGAACGAGAAATTATTTAAATTAAAAGGAAATTTTTTGTAAATGACCTAAAGCAAAAGAGTATTTATGTGGGAATATCGAAATAAGAACATCAGACCAGTGACGAATTTGAATAAAAATTGCCATAACAACCAAATAAATAACGGTTGTCAAAAATATAAATTTTTGGTTTTAGACATATAATTGAAAAACAGGAACATTTAAGTAAGAAATGAGATATTATTGATATGAAAAAATATAGCGCGCAAGCGCGCACGAAACCCGAAATTGCAAAGTTACGGAGAACTCAATAAAAGATCGAAAAAGGTAAGACTCCATTGACAGCGATTTAGAAAGTGCTGATAGCGTGAAAATACGAAGTAAAAATGATTTGTTATTGTGTAAAAACGTTACAGGATCCTATGGAAATAAAGGTGATGCAAAATGTAAATGCAGAAAATCAAAAACAGAATGGAAAAATAGTGTAAAATGATATGTAAGTAGCATAACTGATAGCGTGAAAAGTAATGCAAAATATGAATGCAGAAAATCAAAAACAGAATGGAAAAATAGTGTAAAATGATATGTAAGTAGCATAACACTACATTTTCCCCCCGACCCTGGAAAATTTTTGACTCAGCAAAAATTTTGACATGTACATTCTAAAATAAACCATAAAAACACAGCTTTGCAGAAACAGATATTAACTTTTACGTTGGGCGCCAAAATGTCGTGAAGCGACAATTAATAAGAAAAAGAACCTAACCTAAGAACAACAAAACAAAAGTAGAACAAGAAAATAATATATTTAAATTTTTAAAAAGGTATTTACAATTTTATAAAAAAATGAAATATGATGATGGTGATGGATGACGTGATATTACAATTAGATAAAAAAAATAAAGATAGGAGAATATTGTATTGTAGTGGAGCCGAAAGGTCGAAGTGACAACCGCTGCGCTTGGAGTAGAAGTAGGCACACGCTGAGCTTGTAGTTTCTTGGCGGTGATGGCACGCAGCGCCTGGTCTGGGCACACGCAGCGACCGGAGCCGGCGCACGTAGCGCCTGGAGTAGGTGCACTCAGCGCCTAGAGCAAGCAGTCGCAGCGCCCAAAGGTAGCGCGGGCACTAGCAGGTGGAGGCGCAGGTGACGACTCCAGATGAAAGTATAGGCTTGTAGGATCTCGGAGTAGTGTGGCCCCGCGCTTGAAGTAGACTACGCCGACGACTTCAGACGTAGATGGAGGTCTGCAGGATCCCGGAGCAGTGTGGCCCCGCGCTTGAAGTAGACTACGCCGACGACTTCAGATGTAGATGGAGGCTTGCAGGATCCCGGGGCAATGCGGCCCCGGGATAAGGCCTTTAGTAGATGCTTCACGTTTGAAAACTGAAGCGAGACTCCCTGTATTCTCCGATTGTTCGGCTTTTATACCTTTTTAGAGAGAACGAGAAATTATTTAAATTAAAAGGAAATTTTTTGTAAATGACCTAGAGCAAAAGAGTATTTATGTGGAAATATCGAAAAACAGGAACATTTAAGTAAGAAATGAGATATTGATATAGAAAAAAATATAGCGCGGCAGAGCGCACGGAACCCGAAATTGCAAAGTTACGGAGAACTAAATAAAAGATCGAAAAAGGTAAGACTCCATTGACAGCGATTTAGAAAGTGCTGATAGCGTGAAAATACGAAGTAAAAATGATTTGTTATTGTGTAAAAACGTTACAGGATCCTATGGAAATAAAGGTGATGCAAAATATAAATGCAGAAAATCAAAAACAGAATGGAAAAATAGTGTAAAATGATATGTAAGTAGCATAACTGATAGCGTGAAAAGTGATGCATAATATGAATGCAGAAAATCAAAAACAGAATGGAAAAATAGTGTAAAATGATATGTAAGTAGCATAACACTACAAGGTATAATCTCCCACCAAAATACCGGATAATTGGATTTCACTGTACCTTCTACATTTCATGAAGTATATTTGCTACAAGTAAAATCATCGGATAGCACTGACAGTTAAAGTTACATATACTTGCGGAATTATGAGGAAAAGAAAAATAAAAATTTAGCTTTATTGATTTTTTTTTAATAAAACGCGATGTGATGAGTGAACATTTTCGATTTTGCCTTAAGGGCCGATTTACACTTCGACAAGTACAGTAGAGCGTTTAGTTACAGCAACGGTTAGTTGACACTTCTTCTTCTTAATAACTGGCTTTACGGCTCTGGGATCTAGCCCTACTGAGCCTGAAGTTACAATATATTATAATAATTATCCTTCATAGTATACTGCTTCACACTATGTTGATGCATCACATTGTGCAGCTCTTGGGAGATTTTGACGGCAACTTGAGCCAGCAGACGGCTGACGGTTGGCGATGGTATCTCAAGGCGCCTAAGAAGACAGACACCTTATTTTGAGAATCACATCGCCATCAGAGCACTTGTTTTACAGTTTCCACTAATTCACATGCGCAGACACTTAATACACAAAATCGCACCACTTTTAAATATCAAAGTTAACTTCAAACCATTATTTAAACAATAATACAGGAGCAGCAAACCGCCGCCGGTCAATTTGCCGCCAAAACTCCGGTTAGTTGACAGTAACGGTTAAGTGCACGGACTAATATGATGCTTTAAGTGGGCTGTAGCGTTCAAATGTATTCGTGGCGAGTTTAGTTAAAAAAGTACAATTTTATATTTTGAGGGTCGAACGCGAACACGTTGTGTCCTCTTGACTTACGCACTGAATAAAATTCACTCGTTAACAGCGAGCGGCGGGAGACGCGCAGGAGGGCAGCACTTCGAACTTGACTCGCCGAAAGATAGACCGGCCTGCTATCCCGTTTAACTTAATTGTTAATTTGCTACTTATCTCACTGATTGCCGTTCAAACGAAATTTTTACTTAACTCGCCAGTTTCGCAAGTTAACTCACTACTGTATGTACTTTTCGAAGTGTAAATCGGCCTTAAGTCTATATAATGAAGAGTAAGGTTGAGGTTTTTTTTTATAGAAATAAAGTGATAAACTTACAATCAACTTTAAACAAAGAAGCTACAAATGCGTTATCACCTCTGAGGACTAAGATCAAATACCTCGCAGCCTGTAGTTTACTGGTTCTCTAAAAATAAAATACTGAAGTATTCTCAAATGCCTTCTAACGACTGCTGCTCATAAAACCACATGAACGCTATTTGAAGAATGAATAAAAACATTTTATTTCAAAAAACCTATATAATATATATATATATATATGCTATGTGACATTACATTACACAATCACAGTATATATTAATGACTACTTTAAAAAATCACAAAGCGAAATTTTTGAAAATATTCAAAAATACAACAAAAGAGAAAAGTCATTTCTTGTTACGGAAATTGTGGTTGGATGGGCACAGATTTTAGACCATGTACATAGGCCTCCCCCATAGATTCAATCATAATAATAATAATATTTTATTTGCATTAAACATGGTATATAAAAGATTTTACAGAACGTTTCAGATAAACATGTTTTGCTACGGTTATACATACGACATAGCATGCAATTTTCTTTTACATTAATATTTTTGGCTACAAAAATCTTTAATACTATAGAAATTACAATAATTTAGCCACTGATTTTTTTTTATAGAATTAGGATGACAAACGAGCACACAGTCCACCTGATGGTAAGTGGTTGCTGTGGCCCATAGACATCTGCATCTATCTTAGTTTGCGAATTAAAATGCAGATGCGTTGTCAGCCGTGAGGACTAAGATAGAATGCCTCTTTTCCAGTAAAAAGGGTCTCCGGTTCTCTACACTCACCATACGAAACACAGCAGCATTAAGCTGCTATTTTATGCTGGTATTCTGTGAGAGCATGGTCCTTCCCCGGTCGAGACGACCCATTCGTGCTACAACTATACTTTTAATTTAGCTGCAGCATGGCTCTACCACGTAAAAATACAATTTTAATTTAGTCTGGTATTTAATATTTTTAAGTAATTAGGTATCTTATTAAGTGGCGAAGCTTGCGAAGTCACTTATTGATTTCACGATGTCTGTCTGTCTGTCTGTCCGTCTGTCCCACGATTATCTCGAGAAAGGTTTCGAATTTTCAAATTCTGTTTTCAGCAATCGATTACTGATCACCCAGGCATCTGAACCTCCTATTTTGAATTTTTTTTTCGTTAGAAACCGCTACAAAGCTGATTGCTTCGCCACTTTGCTATGCTGTTAGCTTGCTAGGTTTATTATATAAGTGAACACACATAAATAAACAACTTTTATTATATTTTCTTATTCTAGGATTATCGTTTAATACAGGCCTATATGGATCCCGGCGACTACGGGGATTTACATCATCTGTGCTTCTGTACAAACATGCATACTTCACAGGGGAAATAGTTGCTACGGTTGAGAAGCGGGTTGGAAATGGCAGTTTTTATTATCGGGAACATTCTGTTAGTTGACTTCTATCGTCTCTTACGATACTCGCGGAATTACTTCGAGTAGTGTATTCTCTTACGCCGCCCACGGTAAAATAAATCAATTATTCAATTGTTTTAGATTAAAATTTAAAAAACATGTTTATTTATTTATTTTACTAAAAAATATTATAAATGCCTGCGCGACGTAATCTACACTTCTCGAAAATTTCCCGCGACTTCGCCCGCGTGGAATTTATTACGATTAGATTTCATGGGTTTCAATTTTTATGCGCGGAACCGTAGTTCTTTTTCTAAAATAAAAGTAGCCTAAGTTACTTCTTATAGCATTAAGCTATCTGCCAGTGAAAGCCGTCAAAATCGGTCTAGCCATTTCGGAGATTACCCGAAACCAACAGACAGACAAAAATGTTAAAAATTGTTTTTTTTTCTTATTATTACCATATATATTTTCATATGCATTTAGAAAAAGCTGTTATTTTGATATTAGCTGTGCCCCGCGGTTTAACCCGCGTCATCACGTGTCCGAGGTGCGTGACATGACCTAGTTCAAGCATTTTATAACGGCTAGGGTTTAAGCGTCGTTCGCGCGCCCAGCCAAGTATTGAATTATTTTAATTTTACATTATCTCTTAAACTATGCGTCCAAATAACATGGTATAAGGAACAAAGTTTATCTTCATAAACTTGTCTTGATGATGAAGTAACTTTGGTTCGTAAGGATAAATAGACCATGCCTAATAATAACGCTCATAAATCACTTTTAAATTTTCAATATTTATTTGTCACTAAAATACCAAATTATGACTTATGTAAGAAATAGACATATGGTATCGCGGACTTTTTTTAGACGGAGTAAAATTCTATATTTTTCTAGAACATTGTATTTACGCATCCCTAACGATAACACCAGCGTACGCGGATAAATCATTTCAGGAGTGCTTTTTCTTCTGACTTACGTAACAAATATCCATATTTAAGGCTAGCTGAGTAATATAGCTTAATGCTAGATAGCCTATACTATTCCACATGAATCTGGCTATAATATACAAAAAGAATTTTACAAATCGGACTGGTAGTTCCAGAGATTAGCGCGTTTAAACAAACAAAAAACTCTTCCGCTTTATTATATTAGTATAGATTATAAACCGACACTTCAATTTTATTTATTTGTATAGATGAGTGAAAAACAAAAACACAGTCCACCTTCACCTTATACCATCAATGAGATGGAGACGAGAGAGGTGTTAGAGTTGTGTCAAATGGAAATCTGTAGTCTCTGCCTACCCATCTGGGTGACAAACATGAGTGTAAGTTATGTTATGCGTTAGAAGCCTTTTCCAACAGTGGCTATTTGAAACATAAGGAAAATTAAAGGATAGGGATTCAATGTATGACAGCAGAACTCTACGAAGTTTACCTCATGATAAAGAACAATGCTATTTTCTAACACTTTATTAGCGTCAAACATTAGCTTCTAAGCTTGCGATCGCCATCTTTAATGCACCTTCCCTTGATACATTGCCACCAATAAAGCCTGTGCTATGACAGAATATGCACCCCTCAATACCGGTAACGTCGCTCAACATCTCGTCTCTGACACCCCTCCAGTCTTTAAGTAATGGTTTCCTAAAAGAAAAAAAAAGACAATATTACTACATTCCGTTGATAAAACAAATTAAAAAAAAATAAGTGTGGCTAACGAGCACAGTCCACCTGTCAAATTAAATCGACCTGATAAAATTTAGTAATACTAATAATAATAACTATGTTTACTGATTATAAAACATTTACACAGTTTATTAAGGGTTTGTTCCGATATAAACTGCAAGCACCGCTCGGTGTTCTCACTAGTGAAAAATTATTTCCGTTATGAACTGCCAGCATACTGCCGCAGTACCCTAGGGAAATATATCACATTACATTTTTGTACTGTGATATCTTTCGAGGTAAGGTGCTCTCATTACTTTGATCACGTCATCAAGCAACATAACAGCGGCTAGAGATTTAACAGCTTCCACTAATGATTGTTATTATTATTAATTAGTATTGTTATTAAGATGAACTCGGATATTAAGTTTTAACTCTTAAATTCCCGTGATGTTTATCAAAAGAATAATACTTTCTTTTACTATATGATACATTTACTATTGACTAAAAAAAAATTATAAAAATAAGTCAACTACCCCCACTTATTTTTTATAGGTACGTCACCTATAAAAAATAAGTTTTTTTTGACTTTCGTTCTGTAGCAGTGAAACATCAGTTTTTATAAAAGAAATATTTATTGACATATAAGGAAGAAGCGATTTATTACCATTGAACATAAGTATACATACTAGAACTTTAGATGAAAACCGATATTGTACTTGGCGCACATTTTTCGCCGCTGCGAACAGACAACTTCTACTTGGTAATCGGCGATACCTGCAGACCTCACCTAACCAGGCACTCTTATCTGGACTAGAACTCCACATACATTTTTTTTAGGATAGGGGTGACAAACGAGCACACAGTCCTGATGGTAAGTGGTTGCTGTGGCCCATAGACATCTACATTTATCCTTGATTACGAATCAAAATGCAGAAGCGTTGTCACCCGTGAGGACTAAGATGGCATGCCTCGTTTCCAGTAAAAATGGTCTCTGGTTGTCTACACTCACCATACGAAACACAGCAGCATTAGGCTGCTATTTTACGCTGGTATTCTGTGAGAGCGTGGTCCTTCTCTGGGTGAACCGACCCATTTGTGTTACAACTATACCAGAAATATAGCTGCAGCACGGCTCTACCACGTTAAATATAATATATCACGGGTTGGTCACATAATCACGGGTTGGAGGCTTATATTTTTGCAAGTTATTATTTTTTTATTATTTGGGAGATAGTAGTAACGTTTCTGCGAAAGTCGCAGTCCAGTTATCTTAGCAAGCAGCGTCTATACCAAAAGCAAACAGGATACCACCACTTTTTTCCGCGAAGACCTACCCTCATGTAGTCAACATTTTCGTCAAATGTTTTACCCCACCCATATAATTGTTGTTCATCCTGATAATAGTTAGGCAATCTACTAACTATCGATTGCTTTTTATTTATAACTCCAATATGATCAAGTTTTGTGACAAAACTCAATCCGTGGCAGTTAGATGTAATGGTGATGATACTTTTGCCATGTCATTTAGCTACAATAATTTTTAACATTTTGCTCTTGCAAACACTTTAGTAATAGTAGGCCAGTAAAAAAGCTTTACGATCCCAATTCTTTTGCTAATTTGGAGTGGAGTTCCAGAATAACCACAGCTCCTGGGCACATATCTGACTGCATCTTGAGGGCTGTCATCTCCTACTGCAAGTGTATAAAAACATATTCGTTACAGTCTTCTTCACCACAAGTAATAAAAAGGCGTTGGTCTACCATCTTTTATAGTATTTCCTTTCTTATATTTCTTTTTTGGCGTAGAAACCTTGGCTTCTTTTTCTTCTACTTCCTGGTCATTTACACAATTTTTCTGAGCCAGAAAGTCTACTTTGTAGTTCTACTTGAGACCGATGCATACAACTAGGAAGAAAAAGAATGTTTGCCTCGTTTCCATCCCCACTGTCGTCGTCAGTTACCATACTATCATCATCAGGAGGAAATAAAATTATTTTCCCTGGGTCCTCTCCGGCTTGCAACTCCTCGGCAATCTTATCTAACGTCAACCCGTAAAACGTAAATATGTTCCAAAAACCATCCACCACTACAAAGCAATCCAAAAGAAACCAATAGTTGTGATAATAATTAATGCCCTGTGTTACCCACCCACAGGTGGCACGGCATATTTTGAGCGTTGTAAATTGAAATGAGTATAGCATATGTTAATTTATTTTAAATTATATTAATATTATAGCCAACATATTCATTTATCATGTGCAATAAGAAAAATAACAACACTTACAATGTGAACATTTTTATCTCAGTTTCACAGCAATCACACTTAGTAAACTCCAAATACGCACAAATGAACTGAATGAATTTGTCAAATGACGTTTAGTTAAGAGTTTAAATAAAACAATAATTAATTTAACGACTTCAAGAGAAGCCATAATTTAAAAGAAGAAGAAGAATTTAACGACTAATTATCTTTGTAGTAGTACGACTGCCTCGTTGGTCTAGTGGTTGTAGTAGTGCGATTGCTAATCATGAGGTCCCGGGTTCGAATCCCGGGTCGGGCCAAAAATCAGTTATTTTTTCCATCAAGAAATTCTCAATAGCTGCCCGGAGTCAGGAAGTTGGCGGTGTTTCATCCCCGTGCCTCGGAAAGCACGTAAAGCCGTTGGTCCTGCGCCTGATCTCTCTCCGGTCGTGTCGGTTTACCGTCCCATCGGGCTATGAGAGCGAGGGAATAGAGAGTGCACCTGTGCTTGCGCATACACTTGGGCACTATAATCCTGTCCTGCGCCGATGGCTGATCTCCGTTGAGACTGGCCGCCGTGGCCGAAATTCGGTCTGGAGGACATTATTATTATTATTATTATCTTTGTAGTAATAAAGGTAAGACACATAACATATTATCTTATGGTAGAAAAAATGTTAAACATCTGTCACATACAAAATGCAAACAACATTCAAATAATATTTTTTCTTGTTGAACAGAAAACAAGTACATGATAAATATTTCCATTTCACAACAGTGTGGAAAAATGGGGATGACAGTATACGGAACTGCATTCTGTTTCAAACAGTTACCAGTATAGAAAACTAAAAAAGAATGGCTTCACAGTATACTGAATTGACGTCACACCTTACGGTGGTCACAGTGTATATCGGAACACACCCTAAATATCAAAATGATCTGATTTTAAAAATAATACAAAGTGCTATGTCCCTTCAACCCTGGATAACAAGCTGGACCCTATCAAGCACAAAATACTTGAAATGTGGAGGACTTGTACAATATAACAAAAAAAATGAGATTGACTATTGATTGATTGACAAACTAAGATAATTTTGATTCCTTCCCTTGACTGTATCCAGTGCAGAGGCTCGGAACGTCGACGACATAGTTCTTTCGGGTCGACTTGACCCACTGGCGCTGAAAAGAGATATTGTATCGCTTTGCATATTCACATCTACCATGGGATGTTTAGAGGAATTGTTTGGGCTAATCCCAGTCGCCAACTGCTGAAATTCTTTGAGGAGATCTCATAGCTCGAAGAATTACGATATTCCTGCGCAAAGTGTACGCTTAGACATTGAGCTTTTTTTTTATTTGGATTGCCAACATAAGAAACTCCTTTTATAATTACAGGCAATCACAGCATACGTTGTGCTACAAAAAGTTAACAAATTTAATAAAAATATGTTAATTAAAAAAATAAAAGCTGATTTGTACAACCATAGTTTAACGTACGTCAACATGCTTAAGTTTGGGAATAAATTGAGTGAGAGTATCATGGTAAAGGTCAAGGTCGGGTATATTTTTGGTAAGCTCGTTGTACAGACGAGATATACGGATCACTGGGGAGTCGCGACCCAAGTTTCTAGAGTTTTTAGAACTTTTGTAGAGTTCCAAAAAATAGCCCGTTGTAAACTAAACCAAACTCCAATTAAAATAAATTTCACCATCACACATCGCCACATAATTCGCGACACAATTCATATCATCTGAATGATTGGCGGTCCATCAATGTGAGATTTACTAGATTTATTCCTCGCCCAACTTCAAAAGAAAAAAGGACCTACTTTTTTTTAAGGCCGGCAACACACTTGTTACTCTGGTGTTGCAGATGTTCATAGGCGGCGCAGGACATTATTATGAATACATGATTTGATGTTTTGTTATATAAATAAATTAAAATGCACTAAAGTTTTAATTTATTGACGAAAAAAGGCCCTGAGGTTTTAAGGGCAAAAAAACCGGTGTGCAACCCCATTGAGTGATGGGGAACTTGTTGTTGGGATGTCTTCAATTGTTTTTTTTAAATTATAATATTTCTTTATGCTATTAACAATTTCAAGCAGACAATGAAACAATTCGGGCTCTTCACTTACCAACATGGCTTGCCTTCATGATCATCATATATCAGTCCATAAAAGTTTACCGTTGGACATGAGCCTTTCCCATATTATAAGTATTTGCCTTAATCGTCACATTTGGCAAGCTTGGCAAGATTGACGAGCGGGCAGCATTGACGCTTGCCCATCCGAGTACTTTACGTCTTGCATAACTGAGATGGTTTTAGAACTTTAATAAACATTTATTTACCATAGATGTTACAGACAGTCCCCTGTGCAGGACATATATGGGGGAGGATGTAACGGCGCCCCACGTGTCGCTGACGTGTCCGGAAGTCGCTGTATACAGGGCTTAACATCTCGGCATACCGGGATCACTCCCCGAAGTTGCATGCAACATCAAAGGACTGTTGAACTTCTACAGGGAGATTTCATGGCTCGAATAAATACATTATTTCTGCCCACACGTAAAATACGCACTTAGACATGGAGTTGCGGAAAACAGCCCGTTTATTCAATTAGATTAAATTAGATTTTTTTTTACACCACCACCACAACTTACCTTAACACAAAGCTAATGGGATCAATAGGCACCGCATGTACTCTCCATGATTTCGGCTTGTCATTGTAGATTACATATTTGATTTCATGTCCAATGCCCATTTCCATCTCCAAATCAAACAAATGCTCCTTCCAGGGGAATCTTTCCGTAAACTCCAATATCTGTCCTGAACTGTGCACCTCGAATCTTCTTTCCAAAGCAGATTTAACGTAATCCCTTGCTGGCAACCAAACTGATATGGCATAATTGACCGTATAAAGAAATTCTTTTAAAACCAAGTCCATTGCTTGTTTAAAAATCTCGTCTATATCAATTGTTTGTTTACTATTCCATTCTGGATTTAATCTAGCAACTTGTGCACTTAAGTGTGTACGGATTTTGTACTGTGGCTCTTCTTTAGTCATTGGAACACCATTGTCTATGCCATCTATCTCCTCTATTAAGTTTTCATAAACCTTTTTATAAATTACTTTCAAATTCTCATCAGTTAATGGCGCATCCTTAGGTTCAACAGTGCGAATGACTCTTTCACCATAGTAGGCATACACAAGACCTGCAGAGCTGAGTCTGAAATAAAAATGAAGGAAAAATTAATATAACAGGAGCTTAATAAACCGATTTAAAATTGTATCTGACACAAACAGTCTTAATTAATATAAATAAGGTAATAACAGTGGTAGATCCACGCGGCAGCTTTTGCTGTCTCACGGATGGGCCGGCTCGAACCGGGGTGGTACCACGACCTCACAGAATACCAGCGTGAAGTAGAGGTTTACTTCTGCGTTTCGCTTGGTAAGTGCAGGTGGCCGGAGGCCCTTTTTACTGGAAATGAGGCATTCCATCCTAGTCCTCACGGGTGACAACGCATCTGAATTTTGATTCGCAAACGAGGATAGATGTAGATGTCTATGGGCCGCAGCAACCACTTACCATCAGGTTGGACTGTGTGCTTGTTTGTAACCCTTATCCTATAAAAAATAATAATAATAAAATTAAACTTGTGAAAACTAATTTCCAAAGCTTTAATTAACTTATTATATTATTAATTAACTTCTAAACTACTTTGATATGGTAACTTTAGTATGAGCTATTAGTAACTTTTCAATAAAATATAATTATGTAATTATTTATATTGCATATTATAGTAAAAGCAAGAAGTTATGTACCGCAGCGACAAAAGGGCGAGACGCCAGACGTCCAATACTGCGATTGTCAATGCTACTTGTCTAGAGTAGCGACTAAGAAAAGTCTTGCCAAAATAGAAGAGGCCCATGTCCAGCAGTGAACTTACAGGTTAATTAAGAAGACCAAGATGGAATAATAGATGATTTTATATAAATTACTCTTTAGTTATATAATGTATAGTTATTTACTGTTTAGTTATAATAATTATTATATTATTATTACATAATAACTTCTAAAGTCAAGCCTTTTATTTGCTTTATTCACTGCCTTAAAACCAACTTCAGAAGCTATTATGTGGAAGTTCAGCTTTTAATATTTTTTGAAGGTATTTTTTTACTTATCACTAAATTTTTATTATTATTAGGTCCTTACATATGAAATTAACGTTTTGTCGTACTGACCACTTTGATCTGAAATATCTCCTCTTTGGTTAAGAATTCCAAATCCAAATTTATAAATTCATTTAGCTGGTACATTTGAGTTTTGAAAACAGTCATTCATTTGTTTTTTCCTCATTATTTTTTTCTTTGGCGTCGCTATTACTGCACAGTGGAAAACATAAAATATCGGTATATTTACGAGTACGAGTTCTACCGGGGCACCAGTGCTGCAGAAACAGCTCGAAGGATTAATGATGTGTACGGCGCTGGTGTCGCAAAAGAAAGCACGATACGGTTTTGGTTTCAACGTTTTCGTTCTGGAAATTTAGACCTTCAGAACCAACCCCGTGGACGGCCAGAGACCAAAGTGGAAAATGAAGAATTAAAGGCTAGTTTAGTTTAGTTTACGACGGGCAGTTTAGTTTCCGCAACTCCACGTCTATGCGCGTATTTTGCGTGTGGGCAGGAATAATGTGATTATTCAAGCCATGAGATCTCCCCGAAGAAGCTCCATCACAAAGCACTTCAGAGATAGCTGCAGGCTTTGGGGTAAGTGATAAAACTATATTAATCCACTTGAAGCAAATCGGGAAAGTAAAAAAACTTGAACAATAGGTACCTCATGAATTGAGTGAATTGAACTTGCAAACACGCATCGACTGCTGTGTTACTTTGCTCAACTGACACAATAATGAAGGGATTTTAAATCGAATCATTACTTGTGATGAAAAGTGGATACTGTACGATAATCGGAAGCGCTCGTCAAGGTGGCTGAACCCTGGAGATCCAGCCAAATCCTGCCCTAAACGAAAATTGACTCAGAAAAAGTTACTTGTGAGTGTTTGGTGGACTAGCGCCGGTGTTGTTCACTACAGCTTTCTAAAATCTGGCCAAACAATTATGGCAGACCATACTCCCCGGACCTTGCTCCAACAAATTACCATTTTTTCCAGAATTTGGACAACTTCTTACAAGGAAAAAAATTCAACTCCAATGCGGCAGTCCAAACCGCCTTCAAAGAGTGTATTAATTCTCGCCCCCATGGTTTTTTTTAGTAAAGGGATCAATGAACTACCTATGAGATAGCAAAAGTGCATAGATAACAACAGTGCATACTTTGATTAATAAATATATTTTACAAAAAAAAATTGACTTTATATTCCTCCAGTACAAAACGCCATTTTCATATGTAAGGACCTATTATTATTTAACAGGCCAGCAGTTGAAACAACTGATATAAGATCGTATCCTAGTTTCAAATGTGTAATTATTCTGTTTTAGTTGTTTATCTAATCTGTTCTTTTTGAATCTGAGTTGGTTAATAGTTTGTGCAAATATCATATATTTTTGAAGCATTTAACTGTGAAGCATTATACTGTGAAAAAACATCTCCATGGGCTGCAATAGGCATATACCTATAAGACTGGTAGTTCATTTGTCATTAGAATATTATTTCTCTGCAGGATAAATCAACATTTAAAATACCAATAGAAAGAAAATAATATCGGTTCACTATTAGAGCACTTAAATATTTATAGTCATTTGTTTTAATAATTTCGTTACATTTACCAGAACCTACCATAGGAAAAATATAATATTATTTCAGGAAAAAAACCTATCTGAATAATATTGGAAAGGAAAACATTACCTTAATACTAAATTTCATCTAATTTGTTGGCATTGTTTCCAAAAATATTTTTTTTACATGGTAGAGCCACACCGTAGCTATATTATGGTTGTATTACGAAGTGGTCGGTTGGAACGAGGTAGGACGATGTTCTCACAGAATACCAGAGTAGCAGCTTAATGCTACTGTGTTTTGTATGGTGAGTGTAAAGAACCGGAGACCCTTTTTACTGGAAACGAGGCATTCCATCTTAGTCCGCATGGGCGGCATTTTGATTCTTAACTGAGAATAAATTTAGATGGCTGGACCACAGCATCCACTTACCATCAGGTGGATTACCATCCTATGTCATCTTCTACAACACTCACTCACTCACTCACACACACACACACACACACACACACACACACACACACACAAACACACACACACACACACACACACACACACACACACGCACGCACACACCCCCACGCACACACACACACCCCCACGCACACACACACCCCACGCACACACACACCCCCACGCACACACACACCCTCACGCACACGCACACACGCGCACACGCACACACGCGCACACGCACACACGCGTACACGCACACACGCGCACACGCGCACATGCACACACGCGCATACGCGCATACGCACACACGCACACACGCGCATACGCACACACGCACACACGCACACACGCGCATACGCACACACGCACACACGCGCATACGCACACACGCACACACACAGCATATATATATGCTGCTTGCTTGCAGTATAGGATAAAGAAACTTACTTGATTTTATACTTATCTCCCAATTCTGGTTTCAATGTGCTTAAAGTTTCATTGAACTCTCGTTGGTGATGATCATAACGCTTTTTGGTGTGATCAAAAACGGCGCCAACGTCAACAACTATGTCACAATCATTTAACCTCGTCATATCTCTGGTCCGAATAATGTCAGCATCTTTATACTCAGGAAGACGTTTAAGCATACAGCAAGCGAGAACTTCATCACAATGAAAAACACCATCATGAGTACCGATCTACAGAAAAGCAAAAAGTATATTATAATGAAAATAAACACCAAGATAGTATAATAAAAAATATTTTTTTTCCTAATTTAGACACTCAATAAATTCAGCCAGTGCCTAGTAATGAATGTAAGTCACACATTGTCAGAGTAACTTTTGCTATGAAGTTTCCATAGATAGGGTAATCAGTACTCTGTGTTACAAAGATATTTCAGAGGAGTTTTGGCGGGAACTTGACCGGCGGCGGTTTGCTGCTGCTGTATTATTGAATGAATGAATGAATTTATTTTCTCTTCACAATAGGTAAACTTAATGCTAAGTATTACAAAATTGCCAGACTGGTACCTAACTTGTGAGAGACTGGTGCCTGATGTATATATAAAAACCTGTATTACAGGTCACCAGGGCTCCCCCGCGGCTAGAGCAACAATCTGAGTAATACAAATAAAAAAAGGAGATTATAATTATGTAAATAAACAAAATTAACTACAGTAATTGCAGATTTTCAGACATCAATGGGTGTATGTACTATGTATAGTTTATTGAATACGTGCAATTCAGTGCGTGCGCGCGCGCGTTTGTGTGTGTGTGTGTGTGTGTGTGCGTGCGTGTGTGCGTGCGTGTGTGCGTGCGTGTGTGCGTGCGTGTGTGCGTGAGTATGTGCGTGCGTGTGTGCGTGCGTGTGCGCGTGTGTGTGCGGGTGCATCTGCACGTGCCTGAGTGTATGTGTGAGTGTAAGTGCGTGTGAGTGCTTGTGTGGGATTAACATATTATACAAAATTGCATTTTAAACCAAGATGATGAAAAGATGCGAGACAATAGGGAGTTCGTGGCTGAGCGAGATTACTATTTATTATATAGACGACTTTAATAGGTTTTCGGTCGATTCATAGTCTAAAGTTTTCAGATATTTTGTTAGAACTGATTTACAACTAGATTTAGGTAAAGGATAGAAATTTAGGATATTATTTAGTTTATTATACATGTACGGTCCTAGAAAACAGAAGAAATTGTGTGAGGTAACTTCTATCATAGTATAATATAAGAAATTTTTACTGACACTTATGAGAATTTCTAGTCATACCAAAGCCTAAAATAACTAATGATTAACCGATTCGTTGCGGCACCAATTTTCAACAACTTTTAGCTGTGGCGGCGAACAAATATTTCATGACACGCCGGGAGTGTCAAGCGCCACAGACAAAAAATGACACGCCTATTGTGCCATCCGCCATGTGTAAAAGTAATGTTCTTTTTTATGTTTTTTTTACTTGTTTAGACCTAATTAAGTTTATTTGACATCAAACATAAGTTACAAATGGAAGGATACTTGTTTTTAGTGGATAACTACGTGTTTTTTTACGCGTTTTCTTTGAAATTGAGAGAAAGAGACTTTTTTTATGAAGAGATTACAAACCTTTTGTACTATTTTTTGTTGTTATAAAAAAATCATTTATATAAGTAGGTACAGCTAAATCACCCTGGAAACCTTGGTTTTTATTAAATTAAATTTTCACCTAATAATAACTTTGTAAGTATCAAACAATGAAGAACCTTAATTTGAAAAAAAAAATAAGGTATATCATTCATTGATATTTACAAATGTTAAATATTATTTAATGTTATACAAATGTAAAAGTAAAGTCGATCTGAAAATGTCTAATTAGTAAGAATAGCAAAACAAGTGTTTTCAAAAGGAAAAAAACGCCGGCGCTATACGGCGGCGGATTGACAAAAGACTATTTCTTTTTTTATATGATAAGGGTGACAAACAAGCACACAGTCCACCTGATGGTAA
The DNA here is from genome assembly GCA_033319125.1 of Parnassius glacialis. Classification (NCBI taxonomy): domain Eukaryota; kingdom Metazoa; phylum Arthropoda; class Insecta; order Lepidoptera; family Papilionidae; genus Parnassius; species Parnassius glacialis. The sequence continues at coordinate 7,308,762 of JAVANC010000025.1, forward strand.
GTGTTTGCTGCGGCCCATAGACATCTACATCTATCCTCGTTTGCGAATCAAAATGCAGATGCGTTGTCACCCGTGAGGACTAAGATGGAATGCCTCATTTCCAGTAAAAAGGGCCTCCGGCCACCTGCACTCACCAAGCGAAACGCAGAGGTAAACCTCTACTTCACGCTGGTTTTCTGTGAAGTCGTGGTACCACCCTGGTTCGAGCCGGCCCATCCGTGCGATAGCAAAAGCTGCCGCGTGGCTCTACCACTGTTAAGTATTTATTAGGAAACTTTTTTTATGCATGAATAGTTTTGAACTGTTTCAAGCAAAAATAAACCTTATACCATATCACAAAAGCACACGGTAGGTACTTCATAGGTCTATTCGGCCATATGATAGTAATAAGACGGCAGTTCAACCATTTTAAGCAAAATTAAACAATAAGACAAATGCATTGTTTTTTTTTTTAACAGGAGACTTGTTTTCCATAAATTTATTTACAACTTGAGTTTGTGAGCGATCGCAATGAGTGCTATTATTTGTTACTTATTAGACAATTTTTCCATAACATGATTTCAAACCCACAAAGTAAAAATAGTACCATGTACATGTTAAAAAAAGGTTGTCAACCGCTAAAAATTTCAAATTTTCAAAATATCCAGAAACAAAGCTGCATGCATGAACTACTCGCAAAATAATGAATATTTTGTTCTGGATAAACTTTCAAAAAATGCAATTTGAGCGAGTTATAACGATTTTTAAAAAGACGCGACTTGCGTGTCATACGCCACACACAAAAGTAATCGATGGCACGCCTGGCGTGTCACCCACACTGAACCGGTTAATAACACAGAGCTTCAACCGGATATTCTAACAGAAGGTTAATAATATTTTGGAATATGGGAAATTAAAAGGTCGACACAAATGAGTCCAGTAGCTAGTATTTTTAACATGAGAGGTTAAGAATGCAGTTTAGAATGAAGTGGGTGGGAGTTAATTATTTTAGGAGTTATTCATTTAAACTGTTAGCAAATGAGATATAAATCTGTAAATTTAAGGATAGTCCCAAAATCTCCAAAATGTAGTTTCACTTATTACAAAAATCAACAAACTATTTTAAAACTACTGAGAATGTGTTTCTTTAACCAGGAATTTTATTAGTTCACACAATTTGTCAAACACATCATTTGAGAATGAATAATATATAAGCAATATATTAATAAAATGATATCAGATAATTTGAAATAGAATTATTATTGAATTCGCCGTTAACCTCTAAAAGCAAAGTAATATAAATTACACACCTTCATATTGTTTATATGATTGTAGAGACGTTTGTTACTAAAACAACTTGATTTAGCCAATTTAAAATAAAAAATACTACCAATATTATTATATATAACTCTCTTAATCATAATTTACTAGCATTTTTAAATATAAATAACCTATATTCACGAAAAACGTAAACGTCTAAACGTAAATAATATTTTTTTAAAACTGGCTTTACGGCTCTGGGTTCTAGCTCTTCTGAGCCTGAAGTTACAATGTATAATTATCCTTCATAGTACACTGCTTCACAATATGGTAATGCGTCACATTGTGCAGCCCTTGGGAGATTTTGAGGGCAACGTCAGCCAGCAGACATCTGACAGTTGGTGATGGTATCTCCAGGCGCCTAAGCAGACAGACACCTTATTTTGAGAATCACATCAACCATCAGAACAATTGTTTCACCGTTTCCACTAATAGTTCACTTGCGCAGACACTTAATACACAAAATCACACCATTTTTACATATCAAAATCCACTTCAAACCATTATTTAAGCTATAATAAAGGAGCAGCAATCCGCTGCCGGTCAAGTTCCTGCCAAAATTATTTTTTTTTATAGTAGAGGGGGCAAGCAAGCATATGGCTCACCAGATAGCAAGCGACTACCAACGCCCATGAACAACTGCAACACCAAGTGAATTGCAGGTGCGTTGCCGGTCTTTTAAAAAGGAGTAGGCTCTTTTCTTGAAGGTCTCTAAGTCGTATCGGTCCGGAAAAATCGCCGGTGGTAAATTATTCCATAGAGAGGTCATACACGGAAATAAACTCCTAGTGAAACGTACAGTGGTGGACTACCAAGCATCCAGATGGCGTGGATGGTATCGGGAGTTTTGCCCCAATGTGCTTTCGTAAAATTTGGCGACTGGGATTAATCCGAACAATTCCTCAAAGTATTCCCCGTGGTAAATGCGAAAGAAAATGCAAGGAGATGCAACATCTCTTCGAGGCGCGCGTGAATCGAGCTGATCGGTAAGGACTCGGTCGTCGACGGTTCGAACCGCTCTGTGCTGGATGCGGTCAAGTGGAAGGAGCTGGCACTGGCGAGCCCCAGCCCAGAGATGTGAACAGTATTCCATGTGAGGCGGAACCTGCGCCTTATAAAGTTGCAGGCGGTGTGCCGGCATGAAATAATGGCCCGCTCTGTTGAGCACGGCCAAGCTTTTTAGAGACCAATTTGGCCTTCTCTTCCAAATGACCACGAAACTGCACGTCACTCGATATGTCGACGCCGAGGATTCCGATACTGACTGAGGCAACAAGGGGGTGCCTTGAAACTGAGGAGATACGACAAAGGGGTTCTTTTTAGCGGTAAACGTGTAAACTTGTATCTTCTGGGGATTAAAGTGGACTAGATTTAGTCGCCCCCAATTCGAGACTTTGTTCAGCAAAGACTCGATTTCAGACAGAAGTTTGTTCCAGCACTCAGCAACGTTTTCCCGAGAAATATTGGCATGGCCGGTGTATAGAGCATCACCATTGCGGTCATCCGCATAGCAATGAATGTTACCGCTTTGTAACATATAATTGCAGAAGAAACAGCGTTGGTGATAGCACGCAGCCTTGTGGAACACCGACTTGTAGTCGGAGCATGCACCGTCTACAACGACTATGATGCTCAGTTCTGCAAGAAAGCTGGTGATCCAGTTGTACAATTTATTGGGAATCCCATAGGAAGGGAGCTTCGAAACAAGCACTTTGTGCCAAACACGATCGAAGGCCTTCGCAATGTCCAAACTAACGGCCTCCACCTTGGACTCTACTGCCTCCGCCCATCTATGTGTTAGGCAGACCAGAACATCACTTGCTGATCGATCAAGACGAAAACTGCATTGGCGGTCACTAATCAGCTGGTGATCCTCAAGGTACCGCATGAGTTGACAGTTTATAACGGAAACCATTATTTTGGAGAACAAGATTTCGATTAGCTGGTGATCTTCTGGGTTACCTAACTCGTAAATGAATGGAGGTAGTAGAGTCCAAGGGGGAGGCGTTGGCCGTTAGTTTGGACATAGCGAAGGCCTTCGATTGGGTTTGGCACAAAGCGCTTCATACGAAGCTTCCTTCCTATGAGCTTTCCGATAAATTGTGCAATTGGATCATTAACGCTGGTCTTCTACAAGGCTGCGTGCTATTGCCATGCTGTTTCTTCTGCATATCAATGACATGGTGCAAACCGGTATCATTCATTGCTATGCGGATGACAGCACTGGTGATGCTTTATACACTGACCGTGCCAAAATTTTTCGGGAAAACGTCAACGAATACGAAGTTGAACAAAGTCTCTGACTGGGGCCGACTAAATCTAGTCCAGTTCAATCCCCAGAAGACACAATTTTGCGCGTTTACCGCTAAAAAGAACCTCTTCATCGTATTTCCTCAGTTTCAAAGCAGTTTCCTTGTTGCCTCAGCCAGTATCGGAATCCTCATTGTCGAAATATCAAGTGACGTGCAGTTTCGTAGTTATTTGGAAGATAAGGCCAAATTGGTATCTAAAAAGTTTGGCGTGCTCAGCAGAGCGGGACAGTATATCATGCCGGCACACCGCCTGCAACTTTATACGAGGGCGGCACTGAAAATTTCGGGAACAAGGAAGTGACACAACATTACTATTTAAAAATGTATTTATTGCTTTTCGAAGTATTCTTCGCGAAAATTGACACATTTTTCCATACGATGGAACCAATCATTGAAGCAACCATTCCATTCGGAAGTTGGGGTCTCCAAAATGGCCGTTTTGTAGGCATCCACAGCTTCTTCAGGTGATGAAAATCTCTGTCCACGCTATTTATTCTTTATTTTAGGGAAAATATAAAAATCATTAGGGCTTAGGTCGGAACTGTACGGCGGATGCTCTAATAATTCTATGTTTTCTTGCTCTAAAAACTCTTTTGTTCTGTGTGCGGTGTGAGAACTCACATTGTCGTGATGGAGGATGATGCCGCGGTTGCAGTTCTCTTTACGGAGTTCAGAAACGACCTGTGGCAAACAAATGCTAGCATACCATTCTGCATTAACCGTTCTTTGTCCCTCATGAGGAATAGTCGTAACATGGCCGGTTTTGGAGACAAACGTGGCCACCATTTTTTTTGCAACACTCCGTGAACGAACAATTTTTGTTGGCTTTAACTCATTTTCGAACACCCAAACTCGTGACTGGTTTTTTGTTTCGGGTTCGTACGCGTATATCTGATACGATGTTGTATACAGCATTTGAGGATCCGGCGTGGAATCTTTCGAGAGTTCTGACGCACCAAGTAACGTATCCATCGGGAAAACAACTTTTTTACACCTAATTGTTCATGCAAGATTATTTGTATTTGACTCATGCCAATGTCTAAAGTTGCCTGAATTTCGCGGTATGTCACATGTCGATCTTCCTCAATCAGCTTACGCACAGCATCAACGTTTTCTTGGGTAACTGCAGTTTTTGGACGACCTTGACGGGGATCATCACTGAGCTCGACACGTCCACGTTGAAATTCAGTAAACCAGCGATAAATTGTGGTTTTGGATGGGGCTTCATCACCAAATGCAGAAATCTACGGTCAACACACTGTTTTTGTGTTAAACCACTTCGAAAGTCATAATAAATCATCGCTCTTGAATTTTCTCGAGTCAATTCCATTTTCTCAACGACTAAACAAGTTTGACAAAACCTTGCGACAAGACCGAGAACCTTTTTTTAAATAAATAAATGGTATTCGATTTTTAAAATCAAGGACTTTTCAATTAAAAAGATTTTAATATGACAGGATATAACAGTGGTAGAGCCACGCGGCAGCTTTTGCTGTCGCACGGATGGGCCGGCTCGAACCGGGGTGGTACCACGACCTCACAGAATACCAGCGTGAAGTAGAGGTTAACCTCTGCGTTTCGCTTGGTGAGTGCAGGTGGCCGGAGGCTTTTTACTGGAAACGAGGCATTCCATCTTAGTCCTCACGGGTGATGACGCATCTACATTTTGATTTGTAATAGAGGATAGATGTAGGTGTATATGGGCCGCAGCAACCACTTACCATCAGGTGGACTGTGTGCTCGTTTGTCACCCTTATCATATAAAAAAAAGAAAAAAAAAAGGAACAGTGGAGATAATCTATTCCCGATACTTGTAGTGTAAATCGCAGGTTAGGCCTCATATGGAATATTGTTCACATCTCTGGGCTGGGGCTCGCCAGTGCCAGCTCCTTCCACTTGACCGCATCCAGCACAGTGCGGTTCGAACCGTCTAAGACCGAGTCCTTACCGATCGGCTCGATTCACTGGCGCTGCGAAGAGATGATGCATCCCCTTGCATTTTCTTTCGCATTTACCACGGTGAAAGCTCTGAGGAATTGTTCGGACTAATTCCAGCCGCACAATTTTACTATCGCACATCGCGACAAAACTCGCGATACCATACATACCATCTGAATGACTGGCGGTTCACCTCTGTGAGATTTAAAAGAAGTTTTCTGTCTCGCACAACTTCCTTGTGGAATCGACTGCCCCTAGAGATTTTCCCGAACCGATACGACTTAGGGACCTTCAAGAAAAGAGCGTACTTCTTTTTAAAGGCCAGCAACGCATCTGCAATTCCCTTGGTGTTGCAGTTGTTCATGGGTGGCGGTAATCACTTATCATCAGGTGAGTATACTCTTTTGCCCCTTTCCTATAAAAAAATAAATATAACATGAACTAGTGCTATTATATATATAGTACTATAATCTGTGATAACAGCTGTTGGTACCCATAGACACAGAGAGAATGGGCTGAGCGTTAGCCTAATAGTTATAGACTCAATTCAGTTGAATCAATTAAACCAATGGATGAACACAGTACATACAAATACTTAGTTTTTAAACAGTCCAGACGAATTCAACAAACTATTACAAAACAAGAACTGCTCACAAAAATCTCACATCGCCCCAACCTTATCTTAAAAACCAACCTTAACTCTACAACCACTATTAAAACCATCAACACATCTGCAATAGCTATTCTCACATAATCTTTCGGAATTATACGATGGTCAAAAACTAACATCAAAAAAACTACAACGCACACTCAATACACTTCTAACTAAACACAGAAAAAATTATCCAAAATCATACATACAGAGACTTACACTATCACGCCAAGAAGGGGGAAGAGGACTGATAGATATACACAACTTACACAACAAACAAATACTTTCGCTCAGAGCGTACTTCCATAATAAATCAGAACACTTTTTCTTTACACATACACATAACGGAAACAAACATATTATGCTTGCCATACAGGATCAAAGAGTACCAACTCGTAATTACATAAAATATGTCACAAAGACTCCAATCAGACTACCGACATGTGCAGACATTGCAACAATTCCTCTGAAACCATACAACATGTTACAGGAGCATGTAAATCACTTAAACAAACCGATTCTAAACATCGTCATGACGAAGTCGCTGCAAAAATATATTAACTATGGCCTCTCAGTATATTTACAAAAATTTAATGAATGTTCACAAAAACAAAGATAGTTTTATTAAAAAAAGTGATGTACACTCTGTAAACACTAGGAACAAACACAAGCTAGTGATACCGGTCTCTCGACTCCATCGAGTCAGTAATTCATTCTTTGGGCAATGTATACGCTATTACAACAAAGTCCCAGAACATATACAAGGTATCTCTATTACCAAGTTTAAATATTTAATTAAACAAAAGCTGTATAAAAAGGGTTATTATAATATAAATGAATACATGGTTAATAATAATCCCTGGGAATGAGGTGGTCGCTTCCAAGCTGTTTCTAAAATAAATTTTGTAATGTAGTTTGTAATCATTTGTATTGTAAAATTTATTTTAAAAAAGTCCCGTTGGCTTTCTTGCTGGTTCTTCCCAGGACAGAGGATCTTTTTTCGAATCAGTGGTAAAATAAAAAAAGACATTCAATAAGAATTACTTGTAATACTTGTATGGAATTAAAAAAATCATAATTTATATATATAGCATAAAAATATAAATTCGTAGATAAGATGCAGCCATATTATTAGTATAAACCCAAAACAATATTAGAAAGCAAGAATCAGAAAATTTACTGGGACCGAACAATAATAACAGATAAAACTATTCATTACAATAAACCTGACATTACTGTTCACGACAAAACCAATAAAACAGCTTACCTGATAGATATAGCAATACCAAACTCACATAACATTCAAACTATAATATCCGAAAAACGACGTGAATATCAAGAACTTGCCATAGAAATTAAAACCCAATCGACACAAAATGTTCACATCGTCCCGATAGTTCCCTCATTCACCGGTATTATAGCAAAACCACTCACACAAAGCCTTAACACACTACACATGCCTACTCATATATTTCATATGCTCCAAAAAGCCACTATCCTCAACACCTGTCGCATCATCCGAAAGTTTCTGACTCCTACTTTATCATCCACTTTTACAATTTAATTTTTCCCTCACACACTTGGTTCCGACCCGTGTGGGCGGTGTTTCAAACTCTCAAAGAAGAGAAGAAATATAAAGAATTGATATAATAATAATAATAAAAATAATGGCGTAGGGAAGTGACGTCCTCACCACCCGCTGACGTAACAGATAAGTGACAAAGCTACGTCAGCGCAGTCAGTCAGCGCCTCGCAAAGAGGTGTGTGCGCCGTGCCTCGGCAGAATTGAGGGTGCAAAAGTCCGTCCGCGCTTATGGCCGCACCATGAAACGTTGCCGGGCCTGTGCGTCTCCCGTTAATTGACGCCCATACTATGGATGATGAATAATAAAAGAGTGCACAAAGGGCCGCTGTCTGGAAGTCGCCAGGGCGCGTCTGGAGCTAGCGCTGGACGCGACAGCATGCGGGTCGCCCGTCAAGCGCAGTGGGCTGCAAGACCACCTAGTAGCCGTCCGCATCCATCATCCCCACCTGTGGTATCTTGGTCTTTAGGAACCAAATGAGTGATCTCAGTAGTGAAGAGGCTCGGGAGCGACTTCTGATCGAGAGCCTCTTGAAACCGTCGGGCGAGCACAGCGTGACACACCATGAACGCCTTCAGCCAATAGTGATGACGGGGCCCTACGGACCGTCTTAGCTACGTCTTCCGGCATTATGATGACAGGGCCAATGAGCGTAACATTCGCAAACCGACGCGTCCACAACTTCCGTAGAGGGCCTCGTTGTGGTTTACGGGTTTACGGGGTCGGTGTTAGGCCCGTTCCACGTACCATTGGTTGCTCAAATGATTTATAGAGCCTCTTCTGTTCACTCTGGAAGAGAACATTCCGGTTGAACCGCGTCGACCTCTCGGTATATCGCCGAATCCGCTTTCTCTGTTATTGCCGGACCTGAAGCTTATCAGTCTGCCGATGGGGACCCTAGCCTTTACGATACGATCCGCAATTCTTATTCTCCAGGCTGGGATGGCGCTACTTTGTCTAGTAGCACGTCCAGCCGTGGGAAGCTTGGAGGTCTACGGCAGAATCCACATTAATAGCTTGTGGAGCTGCATCCCCAGTCATGGTCGGTTCATTCGATGAGGGAATAGCCTCACGTCGTAGTCGTTCAAGTTCGGTATCATCAAATGTTTTTGAGCGCATGATGTACCGAGCTCAGTCTGCCAGGTTTTGCTCCGTGATGGGAATAGATGGCTCCAGCTCAGCAAAGAAGTGGTGCATCTATGCTCGATTAGCTAGCCCTCCAGATTCTTTCCCTTTCACCCAAAAGTACGCCCGCAATGCGTTTGTGTTCATCGCATGCAGCGTACTGTGGCGGATGTCAATTCTGACTCTATATCCGAAATTAAACTTGAAATAAAAAGAGAAGCCGATCACAAGCCGACATCAAAGAACTAAAAGGAATAGTATGTTCGGCTATTCCTTTATGTTCTTTGATTATTAGCTTCTGAAGTCTGAGTTTTAATACACTTTGCACCTTGGAAGAAGTCGAAAAAAATTAAAAATTGAAAGAGAAATTTGAAGGTGGCTTTTACCACTTATTAAAAGATTAATTTTTTGACCCTTTTGTGTGAACTAAAGAATATTACAAGCCCATGGTAACAATTAAAATTTCGTTTAAATAGTTACATTCAAAATTTTATTTCCTATTTTCCAGCTTTAGTGAAGTAAAAAATAATTATCAAAATCGGTTTACAATTGACGAAGATATTGCGTAACATATCATAAAAAACAAATTTGAATTGAGAATTTGCTCTTTTTTAAGTCGGCTAAACAAAAGAAAAACACATGTTAAATATTTAACCTAGGTATTGTCTTTTTTTTTAAATAAATAAGTAAATAATTAACAAGCACAAAAATATCCCGTTCTAAAATTAAAAGTTTTCATAGTTTTAACTGGTAGTTTCATAAAAATAGTTATATCATATCAAGTCATAATTTCTTTGATTCATTGAAATAAGGGTGATAATCGCTTAAAAATTAAATGCGATCACGTAATGAAATACCTGCTAATTGATGTTCATTACTGATTTCAGCAAACAAGATGCCTTCGCCATAAGCAGATCACAAGCCACTCAATGGTTCACCTCGTTGGCAGGCTTAGTGATGTGCAACTTTATAAAAATGAATCGATAAAATTTCTTTGTAATAATAAAAATGTACTTAAATAATAAATGTACTTAATATTATCGTAATAATTAATAATTTAAACGAGATATAGCCATGTGAAGTAATTTATCTACGAATAGCATAGTATAGTGTCAGTATAACTTACATTGAGTAGTATAAAACTGCGGTCGCTGACCTGCCTCCAAAAGGAAGGGGAGGGCACGCAAAAATATCAAAAAAATCAAAGACGATTTGAAACCGAGTCTTGATGATGAGTTGGTCCAATTTGTTTCATTGACTGTTTTGTACGAAAACGATTGTCAAAAAGATCAATCTAAAAAGCTGTTGAAATATTTCAACAGCTCATTTTCAAAAATGAATATTATAAAAAGTAGACTTTGAACTACAATAACACAGAACCGCCTGTCAGAGTTATTTCTATTGCGTATTGAAAGTGAATTACTGCGAAAACTGAATTTCACCGAAATTATTATCTAATAACTTTTTACACGAAAAGCCTAGCAAAGTACCATTCGCTTAACGTTTATCACTTTCTTCTTTTGTATATTTTTAAATTAATGAAAACTGTCGTAATTTTTTTATTCGGACCCTCTATTTCTTGGTAGCCCTAGGGTTTCCACGCCTTTAAGTACAGCCCTGCGATCAAGCGTGGCAACTATGGCAAATACTATATATAACTATGGCCTTTCATATCAATTTCTTGGAAACTTCTTCTATCAGTATTAAATTTTGCTCTTTGTTCAAATCCTATAATCTTGATAATTTATTCTTTGAAGATACACGTATTGCAGGGTGTAGTGCAACTTGTATTGATAATATTTTTACAGGTGTTGTACCAATCAACATCTGGTTTCGTTACCTTATATGCACAAAAAACAGGTAATTGAGAAAATTGTGGTTGTTCCTATTAATGCAAAACGACTGGAGAGATTTAGAAGTAATATGGTAAAAAACCTTCCATCGCTTTGTTATAAGAACAATGCAGACTATTTATAGGGAGTATTATTTACCCTTACAAACAATGAATTTAATAAAACATTTACTTCTAAAACATTCCCCAGAAACAGTCACAAGGCATTTAATGAGTGGGCGACAGTAGGAGTTCATAAAAGCAGACGAAGGTTATATGACCTTTACCATGAAAGATCATATAATCTTTCCGATGCTTTTAAAGAATATGTAAAAATTATTCTAAAATGTTTAAAAGAGTTTGCTCCACAGCCAAATAATTACATATTAGTAACAAAATTAAGACGGCTAAGAATAAAATTAAAATGAAGTGGAGTATAATTAACAGCGAAACCGGTAAAGAGAAACCTCGTAACTCAAACTATCAATAAAAAATTAATAATGAATTGACTAAATCAAATCAAGAAGTTGCAGTGATGTTTGAGAAATATTTCACTGATGTTCCTATCTTGGCAACAGAGTCATTGAATACTTCTCTAACTGTCGCCGTGTCATTACTTAAACAGAATGTTAATACCTGTTTAAAAGAATTTGGATTTGAAAAAGTATTACCGCATAATATTGTAAAATACTTCAAAACCATTGACGTAAAGAAAACCGCAGATTTGTGGGGGATTTCCTTTACAGTGATTGCGTCCATAATAGATTTCATTGCACCCCATCTTGCTATTATTTTTAATACTTGTATCGATTCTGGTGTGTTTCCTGATTTAATGAAGTATAGTAAAGTAATTACCTTTATTTAAATCTGGTAGTACATTGAACCTCGCTAATTATAGACCTATTTCTGTAATACCAACTCTCAGTAAAATTTTTGAAAAAATCATTTTGGATCAATTGTTAATTTTTATTTAATACAAATAAATTGCTTCATAAAAACAATTTGGTTTTACAAGGGGTCGCTCAACGTCTGACGCCGGTGTTGAGCTTATGAAATTTAACAGTGGTAGAGCCACGCGGCAGCTTTTGCTGTCGCACGGATGGGCCGGCTCGAACCGTGGTGGTACCACGACCTCACAGAATACCAGCGTGAAGGTTTACCTCTGCGTTTCGCTTGGTGAGTGCAGGTGGCCGGAGGCCCTTTTTACCGGAAATGAGGCATTTCATCTTAGTCCTCACGGGTGGCAACGCATCTGCATTTTGATTCGCAAACGAGGATAGATGTAGGTGTCTATGGGCCGCAGCAACCACTTACCATCAGGTGGACTGTGTGCTCGTTTGTCGCCCTTATCATATAAAAAAAAATATTTTTAATGCCTGGGAGAATTCACAAGATGCCTTAGGTATTTTGTGTGTCCTTTCCAAGGCTTTCGATTGTGGTCATCATGAGACATTAATCAGGAAACTACAACATTACGGTGTAAAAAATTTGGCGCTTAGACTTATTACTTCATATTTAAGTGACAGAACTCAAAAAGTCGTAATCAATGGTAAAGGTTCCACCAGATCGTTAGTATCAATGGGCGTTCCTCAGGGCTCGATTCTTGGCCCATTCCTGTTCTTAATCTATATTAATGACTTACCTTATCTTGTAGGGGACAGTCACGATACAGTATTATTTGCTGACGATACCTCTTTAATTTTCAAACTCAAACGGCAGTCAATTAATTATGACGATGTAAATAATTCTCTATCGAAATTTGTACATTGGTTTAACGCCAACATTGTATTAAAATGTATTTGTATTAAATTTACAATACCTAATGTAAAACATTCGAAAACCAATGTGCTCTTAAATGGGGAGGAGTTGAGTCTTATGGATACCACTGTTTTTCTTGGTATTACTTTTGACGCGAAACTTCAATGGGGCCGCCATATATCTAAATTAGCAAGCAGACTTAGTTCTGCAGCATATGCTGTAAAAAGATTAGAAGTCTCACAGATGTTGAGACAGCTAGGTTAGTGTATTTTAGTTACTTTCATAGTGTAATGTCTTATGGAAGTTTGCTATGGGGTAATGCGACTGATATTGAAGCTATATTTGTTTTGCAAAATAGTCCCTCAGAGAAAAAATTAAAGAAATAAACATATTAACTTTGGCATCGCAATATATTTATGAAAATGTAATGTATGCACATAAAAACATAAATAGCTTTAATAAGAATAAGGATGTTCATACCTTAAACACTAGGAACAAACATAAGCTTGTAATGCCAGTTACTAGACTCCACAGAATTAGTAATTCATTTATGGGGCAATGTATACGCTTTTACAACAAAATCCCAGAACATATTCAAAGTTTTTCAATAAACAAGTTTAAAAGTTTTATTAAATAAAAACTGTACAAAAAGGGTTATTATAATATTATCAAGAAATACATGAATGAAAGTAACCCCTGGGAATAAGGTGATCGCCACTATGCTGGTTCTATGAAAATTCATTAAAAATTGTATAAACAAAATTATTGTTAAGTGAAATTATGTTTAAAAAAGTCCCGCTGGGTTTTTTGCTGGTTCTTCTCAGGACAGAGGTATTTTCCGAACCAGTGGTAAATAAAAAAATGACTTTCAATAACTATTATGTAATAATCAATATTGAATAAAAATCATTCTATTCCATTCTATTCTATGAGGCAACCTACGGGAGAGGTCTATGTTCAGCAGTCAACTTTTATAGGGTATAATGGAAGGATGGATAACCTACATTGAGACACACTTGTCATATAATCTGCGCGTTTTTAAGCTAAAGCTTGGAAGTAGCGTACGACGCACGGAAACGGAACGCACGGAAACCATTACGGCAATCTAAAAATTTTAATATACAAATTGCTGTTTGTTTCTTGACAGAACCGTGATATCACAGGGGCTAAACGTTCGCTATAAATTTCATATTACGCGAACAACCCGGGTTCGATCCCCGCCGGCACCAATGAAATTATTGTTAATTGCAATTTTAAGTGCTGATAAATCACGTGCTCGGCGGTGTAATAAAATATCGTGAGGATCTGCATGTTTGAGAAATAAGAAAAAAAATTCGGAGACAAGTGAAATTCTCACAAAAATTCAGATATGAAATGTATAGTCATGGTCATTGTCATCGTAATCGTCATCGTCATCGTCATCGTCATGATCATCGACATGATATCGTCATAATAATCGTCATCGACATCGTCATCGTCATGGTTATGATCATCGTCACTGTCATCATCACGGTCAAGATCATCATCATCGTCACCATCATCGCCATGATCATGGTCATCGTCATCATCATGCGCATGGTCATCGTCGAAGTCATCTTTATCGTCTTAACTAGGCTAACTAACTAACCTGTTGTTCCTTGCATATAAATGACTCTATGAATATCTGAAGCTGAATCTGAATGTCTATGACGCCTATGAATATACAGACGTTGATAGGTCTGAATACGTCCCCGTATTCTTCGACCTATCAACGTTAGCAAAGTTGGTTTGAGCAAACTTGTCATAAAATAATGTAAAGTCTGCAGCGATACAGAGCAGCGGTAGAATTATCATCATCATCATTACAGCCCTTCACAAGTCCACTGCTGAATATAGACCTCCACCAAGGAATGCCACAAAGCACGGTCCTGAGTCACCTGCATCCAACGACTTCCTGCATGTCTTACAAAGTCGTCACTCCATCTAGTGGGGGGACGCCCTTTTTATACATGGGGAAATGCCTACGCATACCTAGCTGCCTCGCAGGGGCAAGGACGGGTTTTGTCGGACTCGCCCCGACTAAAACTCAACGGTGTTCCACCTTCGCCGCATATTGGTAGGGCCACGGGAACGCTTACGCACATATCCACGGCCCCACTAGCGCTGACCGCCCCATGGTAGCCCCTTCTCTGGGGAGGACTTCTCCTCCTATTCTCTTTCACGGGCAAATCGCATCAGAAACACAAGACACGCCTTCCACCACGGCCTCCAACTCCACCTGCGTAACGGGCTCCCTGAGTCCGATACGCGGAGGCCATGGGGCCAGGAAAATCGCTGGTGGTGATCGATTCCACAAGGAAGTTGTGCGAGGGAGAAAACTTCTTCTGAATCGCACAGTGGTGGACCGCCAATCATCAAAATCATCAACTACAAAAATAAAATAACAACAAAAACAATCATCACTGCGGGTGACCGAGCCACGGCTACTAAGCCCCCCGCCACGTCAAGGCGGGAACCCGTTCGGGGAGGGGGGACGCCCTACACTTCCCCTACCGGTACGGGCTGCCACTCGAGAACCTTTTTTCTCCACCGGTTGTCGGTTCTTCTAGTTATATGGCCGGCCCATTGCCACTTCAGTTTACCAATCCGTTGAGCTATGTCGGTCACTCTAGTTCTACTGCGGATATCCTCATTAGCGGTAGAAGTTTTTAATTAATTAATTTGTTATAAGACATAAGTAAGTAATTTTCGATAACACGCCCTCTTGACATCACTACTTGCATTTTATCGTTGACCGAAATTGGTATGGGACATGAAGATGCCTCATTGGAAAACTAAACACGTATTACTCCGTTTTTACCTGTGTAGAAGGTAGCAACAAAAATATTTTGGAATTGTGTTATGTTAATGGTCCCTATATCTTAATAAGCGTGGATACCTATAAACATTTTATGAGCAATCATTGTTTAATTATGTTTGATGGCTAATGAATGGTAAGATTTTAAATGATAATAATATACCACGTATGAGGTGGCTTATACGTGATAGAGCGACTCTGCAGCTATATTATGGTGTACAAATGGGTCGGCTCGATCGGGGTAGGACCGCACTCTCAGACTCTCGACCAGGGTGGGACAGAATACCAGCGTAAAACAGCAGCTTAATCCTGCTGTATTTCGTATGGTTAGTGTGAGAACCGGAGACCCTTCTTGCTGGAAACGAGGTAATTCGCCTTAATTCTCAGGCGTAACAACGCATCTGAATTTTCGTTCTTAATTGAGGATAAATGTAGATGTCTATGGGCCACATCATCGATTTAACATCAGGTATACTGTGTGCTCGTTTGTCACCCTATTCTTTCAAAAAGTATCAAAGGAAAAACCTGTCTGCCTAAAGAATAAACTAATACGAGATCATTTTACTAATTTCTCAATAAACCTTTAAACTTTAAATATGACCTGCTGTGAACAGATCTCCTGTCGGTAAACAAGCAGTTGCTATGCAAACATTATAAATATTAGAATTTGATTTTATGTTCAATAAATCTTGAATTTTACTAAAATTGATACCTTACATACATTGTACAACCAGTGCGTGTTACCAGTGATCACCTATGGAACTGAGACGTGGTCCTTCACTGCTGGCTGTATGAAGACACTCAAGGTCCCTCAAGGTCGCTCAGTGAGCTATGGAGAGGGCTATGCTTGGGGTTTCTCTGCGTGATAAACTTAGAAATGAAGGTATCCGAAATAGAACCAGAATAACTGACATAGCTCAACGGATTAGTAAGCTGAAATGGCAATGGGCCGGCCATATAGCTTGAAGAACCGACAACCGATGGGGAAAAAAGGTTCTCGAGTGGCAACCTTGTACCGGTAGGCTAAGTGTAGAGTGTCCTTCCACTAGATAGAGTGACGACCTGGTAAGACATGCAGGAAGCCGATGGATGCAGGTGGCTCAGGACCGTGCTTTGTGGCGTTCCTTGGGGCAGGCCTATGTTCAGCAGTGGACTTGTGAAGGGCTGTAATGATGATGATGATGATGATGGTAAAGACGAACGTAGTACATCAAGAGGAAACCTAATAATGTCCGCCAGACAGAATCTAGGTCCGTTGTAACTAGCCTTAATAGGAAATAGCTATCTACGCAGGATAGGATTATAGTGCACGACGATTCCTCCATTCCAATGGGACGGTAATCCGACACGACCCGAAACAGATCAGGTGCAAGACCAACGGCTTAACAAGTTTTTCAAGGCACAAGGGTGAAACACCGGCAACTTCCTGACTCCGGGCTGCTACTGAGTATTTCTTGACAGAAACACGCAATAACAGATTTTTAGCCCGAAGCTGGGACAACTTGATCGCATTTTTTTTATAGGATAAGGGTGAAAAACGATCACACAGTCCACCTGATGGTAAGTGATTGCTGCGGCCCATAAACATCTACATCTATCATCTGTTACAGATCAAAATGCAGATGCGTTTTCACCCGTGAGGACTAGGATGGAATGCCTCATTTCCAGTAAAAAGGGCCTTTTACTACGTAATAATTAAAAATTAAAAATTTTGTACAGCCGACTTCAATATAAGTTATTAAGAATAACTCAAAAACTATTGGTCTGAACTTGATCAAATTCATATGGGACCACACGAGAAGTACCAGCTTTCAGATAAAAAAAGAATCATCGAAATCGGTTCACCCAGTAAAAAGTTATGAGGTAGCACACATAAAAAACATGCAGTCGAATTGCGTACCGTCTCCTTTTTGGAAGTCGGCAGAAAAAGCTTAAATACATAACCACAGACACGGGCTCAGCTTTAAAAGCTATAAGCGCGACAGACACTCGAACAACTAAGGTACAACTAAACTAAATACTCGACAATTTTGCTATCTGTTTCGTCAGATTACCACACAATCGATAGTAAACTATACAGAGGTGTTACACCATCAATGCTTATAAAACCTTTTCAATTTAAATAAATCATTGCTCGTTTCTTTCATTAAATGTTATTTTGTCATACACTAACCACAGTACTGGCCTTGAAGAAATCAATTCTTTACAATATTATTAAATTATGTCACGGTCGAATGTTTGAGAGTCAACAATATTACAACAATTAGGATAGAATATTTTGATAGAAGTAGTGTGGCAGAAGAGCACACTGATAGTAAGTGGATGCTCTGCTAAAACACATAAAGTAAAACTAATGTAAAGTTACAGCCTATTTTTATGTCCCACAGCTTAATTAATAATTAACCTTCTCAAAAATGTGAGGAGATATGCGTCCTTATCACTGAGAAGGTTAGTATAACCTACTGTAAAAATGTATAGCTAAAGAAAAAGGCATTAACCCCACTTCTGATGTAATAAACTATTCCACTTCTGATGTTAGAAATTATTCCAAAAGTATTTAAATAAAAGAACACTACTCGGTAACAAACCCTGCTTACTATAAGGATCACAATTACATGATAACATCAGAGTATGCAAACCAACAACATCACTGTCCATCTCAATGTAACACAGGGCAGCTTCTCAGCAACACGACCTTCCTTGCCTACTTTAGTAGAATACCCAAACGGGCATGGTAACGACAGTGGGACTCTTAGAATTGCAGACTGATCTTCTTAGTGACATGCACGATACTTGATACTGCTAAAACAAGTGGGAGATTAAGGTTATACCTTATTTTCTACTTTATTTTTTTATCCTCATTTTTTTAAAAGAAGAACGTTGCCGCCACACTAGGATTATCTCCTGTATCATGGAGACAGTTTACAAACACAAATTGCACAAGGACAAACATCCAGACCCGGAACAATTATTTGTAGGCCATATAAATACTTGTTCCGTGCGGGATTCGAACCCGCGTTCCCTAGCGCAACAATTTATTGCTAAGCCATTGCGCCACGGAGCCGTCAATTCATTTTCATTCCCAACACTACTTATTTTAAATATTATGTATGTGAAAGAATCGAGAGAGGTGTGTCAGGATCATGCCAAATGGAAGTTCGTAGTCTTTTCTGAGAGTCTCTTGATGAGCGCAGTACGTAATACCCTCGTACTGGTAAAAATTTTGCTCAATACGGTAACAAAATAATAAAAACCGGTTCTTGTAGTCACTTTTTTTGGCAGTAAAATCTTATAATTATAATACAGACCTGCATGCATTAACTATCTAGTCATTGGTCATAATTCTCATAGTTACTCCTTAAGCTAACAGATGGCGCTACTAAAGCTTGTTGTGTTTGAAAATAAAATTATCACAATATGATTTTTACAATAGTGTCTTGAAATGACCCGGGAGTCCTGGGACCCGAGGCAATTTAATTTAGAAAAAGTCCCAAGACTTCTAGACACAAGACTTCCCAGGACCCAAACCCTAGCTATAACCGATGGTAAGTGAAAGCTGTGGCCAGTATACCTCTACACACTTCATTGATTTAAAATCAACGGCGTTACTCATAAAAATCGAAATCAATATAAGAAATTATTAAAGTTGCTCTCACTCTCTCTTTTAAATAAATGACAATAGAAATAGACAGGTAAGAGATAATTAATACATCGCAAAATGCAGATGCGTTGTCAATACCGAGGACTAACTTGGATCGTCTCGTTATTAGTAAGAGAGGTCTCCGTTACTCGCCATCCAAAATACATAAGCTTTATTGAGTGTCAAACTGGCATCTATGCGGGTGTGGTCATTCGACGGTCAAACGGATCGTTCACTACGATAATTCAGCTACAATACGTGGCTGATTTTTTTTTAACTGCTTTCTAAACGAGGAATTTCATCTTAGTCCTCAGCATCCACTTATCACCAGGTGGATTGTGTGCTCGTTTGTCATCCTTATTCTATAAAAGAACCCTTGTTAAAACAACAAACATAGATTACATTTTAATCAGTGTTCCCAATTTATTTATTTTAAGTATAGTATTTTCAAGCCTCTTACCTGTAAAATATAGTAGATAGCAAAACAAACAAAACAGATAGATACTATGTTTTAATAGATGAAGCGTTGCGACGACCTAGTAAGACATGGAGAGAGCCGATGATTGCCACGTATCTCAGAACTGTTTTATAACGTTCTAAGGGAGGCCTGTGTTCAGCAATGGAGTAGGGCTGTAATGATGATGATGTTCCAAATCAATGTTTAATTTTTTAAGGTATATTTTTCTGCTTTAAATCTTTAGCCTCAGGCCATGTTAAAATATAGTAGTTTCTCCTACTATATAATTTTTTTAGTAATCAAGTATTCGGCCCCATAATATAGTAGAACACTACAATATATAGCAGAGTTGGCAACCCTAGTTTTTATAGGTATGTTTCTTTGTGAAGGGCTTGCCAGAATTTGAAGTGCGTGGTATCGTTACATTCGTTTTAATCACCGAATGGTGGTCTCAGATACGTATAATTTTATTAATTAATATTAGATATTAGATTACTGTAATCAGGTACTATGCTTTTATTTAAATATTTGTTTGTTATTCAATCGTAATGTAATTATACCCCTTGTTTATTCAAGTGTACGTGTATGTCTGACTTACGTCACTACATCGTGGGTGGATTACTTCGCCAAAGCCAACATTTCCGAAATATTAAAAAAAACGGGCATTTTTTTAATTCGCTTAAATAATACTTCTCTCCGATATGTCTGATTTATGCATAGAAATAAGTCATAGAGTACAGGAACGTAGCATAGAGTAAATTAGCTAGTTAGTTGTACTCAATATTTATTACAAATATTAGATTTAATGTAAACTTTGATTAAGTTATTAGTGATTTTATGTTATAAATAGATACGAGATTATCTCCAGTGATTGCTTGCATATGTGGCTCCGACAGAATATCAGAACTGCGGTAACGCTGTTACTGCAGCATTATGCTGAGGCGGTTGCCTTTTTGTATTTTTATTAGTATTTTTTTTGTTTGTAAACTCGATGTTCTGCAATTTGCAGCAACATATTAATAATAAATAACTTTTTTATGCTTAGTTTCTTCCAAATACAGTTACATAAATGTCTGTATTTACTAACTAATTCATACACTGACCAAAGTTTTACAAAAATTTTATATTCGACAATAGACACTGCCGCAGCGTCTTTCAAAGAAGTTGCTGGTTCAAGTGATTATTTGCGACTTACGAGTAATTATGGTACAGCGAACCTGACCATTCAAATCACACTGAACTCATTGTATTGCGCCGAAAATTCGACAGTTTTTGCGTCCTCCCACCGCAAACTACTATTATGAATGGACTCCATCATCGGAGCGGTGATTTTGAGTATTTTAAGGCTCTGCGCATACATTATACAAATTGTTATACAAATTGCGACGTAATGAGGTGGTATGTTGTCGAATGATGCTTTTTATAATATGAGTATCATTAAAAGCATTGTAATGTGTTAGCTTTGGGGGTTAAAAGCAAACAGAGTTTTATTCCCGCCAGTACTAATGATGGTATTAGTTGCAATTTTAAGCGCCGATTTGTCAAGTATTAAGCGACGAAGGAAGCATTGCGTGGCATGGCATGTTTGAAAAATAAAAAAATAACATTTTCTAGGACTTCTGAGGTCTGATTATACGCATCCTTGCCTTAAAACCCTCTGAAATATACAGGTTGATACATCAGTTTAATATTGAATGTTACATTTATAGCGTCGCATTTTCAAGAGAGTACGAACTTCGATTATTAATTTTAATTTGAAATATAAAGAAATTTCATTAACCGTGTAGTGGCTGTGTAAAATATCCACTACATCATATCGTACCAAATTTAAATTGAAACCCCGGTTCAAATTGGTATTATCAGAACGTCTTCAGCTATTCGCCGCTAGATGGCGCCCGTAGTTGCTAGTGTTGCAAATGCTTTTTCTTGATTTGTCCTTTATATGTAATGAAAATATTTAGGAAGTGAATTATGAATTTATTAAAAATCATCTTCGGATAAAAATATCCGAATGTGCCTAACGGCGCAAATAACGCTTGATCTTAACTCGATCGTTTTTTCGACACAGAGATGAGGATATTAAAGATATACTCTATTAAAGATTAAACTTGCGCCTTATAATGTTGCATGCGGTGGGCATATTTATACCATCGAGGGTATTTCATATCGTCTCGATCTACTGAACACACCAAGCTTTTTAGAGGCGAATTGCCTTTATGGATGCGGGATTGTAGGTACGTCAGGACAACGTCGACGATTCTATAGGCTGAGATGACAAAGGGAGTAACCTCGAAATGAGCATATACGACAAAGGGTTTCTTTTAAGCAGTAAACGCACAAACCTGTGCCTTTTGAGAATTAAGCTGGAGTAGTCACATCTCATTTAAGACTTTGATTATCAAAGGTTTGACTTCACGTACAAGTACCAGCACTCAATACAAGTCAAGACGAATGAGTAGGCCTGTGTTAACTCATATATTTCCTTCTTCCTCTTTATTAGTCTACATAAATCCATGATCCATGGTTGTAGCACGAATGGGTCGGCTACTCGGCTAAACCGGGGAAGAACCACGCTCTCACAGAATACCAGTGTAAAGTAGCAGCTTAACACTGCTGTGTTTCGTATGGTGAGTGTAGAGAATCGGAGACCCTTTTTACTGGAAAGGAGGCATTCCATCTTGGTCCTCACGGCTGACAACGCATCTGCATTTTGGTTCGCAAACGAGGATAGATGTAGATGTCTATGGGCCGCAGCAACCACTTACCATCAGGTGGAATGTGTGCTCGTTTGTCACCCTTATCCTATAAAAAAAATTACTATTTAACATCATTCGTGCTGGCAGATATCGAACTCGTATCGCTCTTATATTACGAAATTTAAGACTACCTTGTTCACTGAGCTACTACGACTCCAATTTGAGTTTAAATAATACGAGTATCGATTATAAACTTGATAAAGCCTTACGCAATCCTGAAAATGATCTAGTTCATATGTATAAAACTTTATTGCTCTGCTACTTGTTTGACTTTCTGCCTAGATATTTCGTGGTCCTGCCAAGTTGCATTCTCTCGCACACTTGCTTGTCACCCTTTTCCTATAAACAAATAATGGCAAGGATGCTTCATGTAAGAAGCATTCTTGTTTTTAGAAAGTTTTCTTTCTCTGTGGTTAACAACTTATCCCATTTATTCATTCTTATCTACGGGCAACTCAATTGAATTTGATTGACAAGAATTTCATTTGACAAGAATGTCAATTACCCAATCGATTTAAATAATGCCTAAAAAGTGGTTTCTAGTGCGATTTGGTGTTTAGATTTAGTCTAAACGGAAAGCGGTTCCCAAATCCCACAAATTGATATTGGCAGCAGCATTGTTGGTGCGACAATTCACTGAAAGGGCATGAGAAACCTATTAAATTATGCACAGTGCATTCTTAAAGGATTCTTTATTAATCTAGCAATAAATTAAGTCTGTCTTTTTATAGAAGTAAAGGCAAACAGATCCAAGATGAAGTGAGTATTGTCGACCATAGACAATTAAATACATCCACTCTTAAAAATCGAAATGGAGATGCAGTGACATCCTAACTGAACACAGCGGTATTATACTGCCATTTCACGCCGGCATCCTGTAAGAACGTGATCTTTCATTGGTCGAGCCAACTTATACATGCTGCAGTCATAACGCACGCGATTAATGAGGCTGGAAAAGGAATGCTTCGATGGATTGCAGATTTATCCTGCAGAAGCCAGTGGCAGAGTCAGTAAGGGACGCCCTAGATGGTAGTTGACCAACTTAATCAACGATACATTGAGGATTGGCTAGCAGGAGTATCGTGAATGAAGCGAAAGAGGAGAGTGCCATAAGGAAATCCGTAATCTAAGTTTACTCTTCTGAGTGACAGGTGTGAGAGCTAATGTTTTTTTTTAAATATAATAATGGTGACAAACAAAGACAGTCCACCTGATGGTAAGTGGATACTTTGGCCCATAGACATCTACATCTATTCTTGATTAGGAATAAAAACGCAAAAGCGTTATCACCCCTGATTAAGATGGATTGTCTCGTTTCCAGTAAAAAAAGGTCTCCGGTTCTCTCCACTCACCATAGGAAACAGCAGCATTAAGCTGCTATTTTACGTTGGTATTTTGTGAGTGTGTTCATTCCCTGGTCGAGCCGACCCATTCGTGCTACAACTATGTAACTGCAGCATGGCTTTATTTATGTTATAAAAACGTATTATTTATATTATGTAAAAGAAAACAAAGGAAAATCTGATGAGTAAATAAATAAATATAAGAAATTTAATGCTAATGAACTGCTTTAACTTATCGCTTAAATTAATTAATTATCACGAAAGTCCTTGGTTTCCTATTGTAATGTTTCGATTTATAAAGGTGTCTATTTGAACACGTGCTTTTTTATAGATTCTTGTCGTTAAGAGCTCAGAAAGTGTATTAAATATTACATCATCGCAACTGTATTCACTGGCACTTATTTCATAGACGCTATTGTTGGGGTGATTTATATTTCTCTTGACAAGTGTCACCATTTGTTCCGATGTTTACAGGATAACACTGTCTTCTATTTTTTTTAATTGGCAGGAAACCTTTTCTGCCTGGAGTCTAGTAGTCATGAGTCGCATGCTTGTTTGCCCCCTCTTATATAAAAAAGTCTGTCAGAATAAGTACCACCTTCATACCTATTTCTGCTATGAGCCGTGATAGCTCAGATGGTTAGCGCTCGCTGTAAGTTTCACAGTACGCGAGAAACCTGGGTATTCGATCCCCGCCGGCACCAATGAAATTGTTAATTGCAATTTTAAATGCTGATAAATGAGGAAACTTGCATGTCAGACAAATAAGAAAAAAAATATTTCGAAGACATGTGAAGTACGCCAACACGCATTGGGGCAGCGCGGCGGACCTTTCCTTGCCCTAAAACCCTCTCAGAAATGAGAGGAGGCCTGTGCCCAGAAGTGGGACGTGTATATAAGCTGTAACTTAAGTAGCATTGCATCCACTGCTTTGTTTAGGTTTAAGTGGTATAGACTATATACCTAGTCAGGTCTTAAATTCTGTCACATGTTTAATATAAAATAATTGAAACAAGTTTATTCATTATGTAACTATTTATATACCAAAATGAACTTAACAAAACATAGATTCTTATGACACTAAAGTTTATTCAAAATTACCTCCGTGATTTTGAATACAGGCCTTCAATCTGCGCGGCCAGTCGTCTATCGCAGCACGAACGAGGTCCATGTCACTATCGGCGGCTGCCTTAATCAAGGAGTGACTCCAAATTGGGATGAGGCTTTGAGCACGCCTTTTCCTCCAAGTGTTGCCATATCTTGTAATCTAACGGATTCAAATCTGGACTGGAGGAGGGCCAGTCTTCGTGCTGGATGAAGTCGATTTCACGCGCCGCCAGACAGTCTTGTGTGCTCTTCGCTCTATGAGCTGGCGCCGAATCTTGTTGGAATACCCAGTGCCTGTTATTGAACATGGTATGAGAAACAGGTTCCACAAGGTTCGTCAGAACTGTATTTTGATACACAACTGCATTCGTTTTTACACCTTTCTAACAAAAATGTACCTCTGTTAAGCCCCAGTAAGAAACTCCCAACCATACCATGAGCGAGGATGGAAAATGACTTCGTTGGACACGCGGAATACGGTTGCTCGCTTCTTCACTACTGTGTGCGTACACCTTATCATTTTGTTTGTTGTAACTCTCTTCTACGGTAAAAATTTTTTCATCCGAAAAAAGAATTTCCCGATATTTTTTTCCCGCGTACCGCTTCAACAAAGCGCGGCATCTCTTGAGTCTCAGGTCCATTAGACGAGCATTCTAACGATGTCCTGTTTTTCTTTGATATGCCCGAAGCCTTAAGTCTTCATTTAACACCCTTTTCACCGTGGTTCTGTTTAACCCCATCTGAAGGGCCAACAGTTTCTGTTTACGGTTGGGATTTCTTTGAATTCGCGCCTTCACAGTTTTTATCACTGCTGGAGTCCTAACAGACCGAGGGTGACCACTTCTTGACCTGTCATCTACACTAGAGTCTTCATTGTATCGTTTGATGGTACGATAAACGAATCTTTTGGTTATATTCAAATATTTCAGTATGTCAAAAATTTGAACTGGCACGTAACCGCAACGATGCAACGCAATAACTGCAACACGGTCTTCTTTAAGCGTCCACTCCATATTTAAAAATGAGTAAAATTCTAAAAAGTATACAGTTTTATTTTCATGAACAATTCGAAATTCGAATTCAATAAACTTTTTTGTTGCCAGCATTCTAAAAGAAAAGTTTTTACTGTGTGACAATACTTATGACCTGACTGTGTATATACAATGAAACCTGGATAACTGAGACCTTAAGGGACCTGCAAATTTGTTTCACTTAAAGAGGTATTCTACTTACCCAGTGTCTCAGATATCCAGGTATAAATAAATATCTGTCTCATTTACAGAGGGTTCCATTAATAAAGGTGAGAATAGAGGTTATTTCAGTTATAGAGGCGCTTTCGTTTCGACATTTTCAAATATAAATCCGGATAATAGCAAAACCAAATTAAAACTGGAGGTCACTTTTACACAATAAGTGCGGAATTTGCGGGTAGAATAAGAATTAGTAAACAAAACGGTACACAAAGTATAGTCTCAGTAAAAGAGGTAAAATATACTCGCAGTCTCAATTATAGAGGTAAATATGACGAATAAAATCGAAAGAAATAATCCCAGATTTAGAGGTTTGTTTTTTCCAACTAACAGAGGCAATTCAGAGCTAAAGTGTTGGGACCTAAGCATGAATTCCAGCTATGGAGGTTTCTCACTTATCCAGGTCAGACTTAACCAAGTTTTACTGTATATTCTTTCTTTTTGACACTGTATTTGTTAACTTTTATTTAATCAAAGTTGTTAAAATAAAAACCCGTATTTTCTTCTACAGCTAGATTTTCTTTTATTTTGGGGTTAGGGGTTCGCTGTCGTCTGGGAATATCAACAGTACCCCTGTTGATGTACTTGGGGACATAAGTTTGAGCAACCCTGGTATAGAGAGAGGGCTGTTAGGCATTCAATCTTTAACCGCGAGATGGCATCACATTTGTAGTTTTCTTTGTTTGAAGTTGTTTGCAGACGTCCAAAGTAATTTATATTTACAATACAAATTTACAATTATATAATACTTAATTGTTATAAATGTCAAACTTCATCATATTTATTGTCTTCTTCTTCTTAATAACTGGCTTTACGGCTCTGGGATCTAGCCCTTCTGAGCCTGAAGTTACAATATATTATAATAATTATCCTTCATAGTATACTGCTTCACAATAGGGCTCAAAATCTATTGAAAGATTTTGACGGCAACTTGAGCCAGCAGACAGCTGACGGTTGGCGATGGTATCTCAAGGCGCCTAAGAAGACAAACACCTTATTTTGAGAATTACATCACCATCAGAGCACTTGTTTCACAGTTTCCAATAATAGTTCACATGTGCAGACACTTAATACACAAAATCGCACCACTTTTACATATCAAAGTTCACTTCAAACTATTATTTAAACAATAATACAGGAGCAGCAAACCGCCGCCGGTCAATTTCCCGCCAAAACTCCTCATAATTATTGACTTGGTATTTTATACAGATTATACTTCAATGCTTTTATTAATTAAGTATTCGTAGTCAAACTGAAATGTCAATTATTATAGTATTACAAAAATATTTTCCATAATAAATCCGATAGTGACTAATAGACTGGTCGCATTACCGTGGTCAACTGTAGTAATATTTTAAGTTTTAATATCGGCACATTACCGATTTTTTTTCTGAAGATTTAGAGGGGTTATTATGTAAACATTACATTATCATGATAACGAATTTACTTTAACTGACATCTTCCATCAAAGCATATTAATCTTTAAAAAAATATTTTATCATTAATCAAGAGATGATCAAATACGCACGCATGCACGCACACAAGCGATAGTATGTATATTATATATATAAAGTAAGAACCTGTAACTGGCATTAAGGATTACCTGAGAACTTCTGTTTATATTAATTTATAACGTTATGTTGGTTTTGTAAACAATAAAGAAAAAAATAATTGGTAAATCCAATTGGGCATACCTTAAGCGCATTAAAAAATACGTATAACATGATTATACGGAATTTTTCAAAGTAGTTTAAATACATTTCGACAGCACTATCAGGATCAGCACCCCCGAAAACCATGAAAATGACACCAATGATGAAAAAATTTATATCATTTGCAGCCGCCATCTTGGATTTACATTTCGATAGCACTATCGGCTTCAACACCCTCGAAAACCATGAAAATGACACCCATGATGAAAAAATTGGTACCTACTTCAGCCGCCATCTTGGATTTACATTTCGACAGCACTATCGGCTTCAACAACCTCGAAACCCATGAAAATGACACCCATGATGAAAAAATTGATACCCATTGCAGCCGCCACCTTGGATTTACATTTCGACAACCCTATCGGCTTCAACTCTCTCGAAAACCATGAAAATGACACCCATGATGAAAAACTTGATACCTATTGCGGCCGCCATCTTGGATTTACATTTCGACAACCCTATCGGTTTCGACACCCTCAAAAAGCATGAAAATGTCACCCATGACAAAAAAAAATATACTACTTACTTTTAGTACGTACTACTATTATTTATTCTGTGATTTTAAATATTGTAATAAAAAAATCTCTTATTGTTATTATAATCAAGTATTTAAGAAATTTGGTTATTCGAATATTGTGTATTTGTACAGCGATCTTTTTGAGCCGCTGAAAACAACCGAAACAATGTCCACTCATGACGGCGACTGAAGCCGAACTTCCCTATATATAATGTACTCTGTGAGCCGAACTAAACTTAATCCAAAGGTACTCTGTGAACTAAACTACTCTGTGGCTTTAGATCCCCTTTTACAGAAACAATTTATATACGAGGCAACCAAATCAACGAAAATTTCGCCATTTTGGAACCGAAAAAAATTAATTATAGCTAAACAAAACAAAATTACACTGCCATTTACATTCAGTGGCTTCCCACATGATAGATGAAGAGATTAAAAAATAGATTGAGTTAAACAATTGATATTTTCAAAAGTTATAGTGTTTACAAGCCACAGGGACATGATAAATCCACACCATAAGCCACTAAAACTTTTTTTTTTATTTAAAAATAGCAATTAATCGTATTAAAAAAACTATTAATAGGTTCAACAATCATTTATCTTTCTAACAATGTGCTTTTTATATCATTTATATGTATAATATGATTGCTAGATACGATTTTATTCGATAAAATGTTGGAATTTTAATTTTTAGGCGATAGTAGAACATTACCTTGCGCTTTCGCTTAAGGTATGCAAAAACGTCTATACAACATGTAACAAAAACCCTGTGGTTCCCGTTAAGTGCGTTATCAGAGTCAGTATTCAAACGTAAAGAAATATTTTTTTTCAAAAAACTTGAAAAATTAAAAAAAACATTTTAATTAAAAATACATTTGCGAATTGTATGTGGTTTTATTACCTTTGCATTATCCGCAGAATAAGAGGATTGTGAAAGACCCCCTTTCACCGATGCTCGTGTCGTGTAGAGGTGATAAAACCACATACAATTTGCTAGTAAGTTTTTTTAATTAAAATATTTTTTTTTAATTTTCAAGTTTTTAAAAAATAAAGTTATTTCTTTACGTTTGAATACTGACTCTGATAACGCACTTAAAGGGAACCACAGGGTTTTTGTTACACGTTGTATTCTGCTGAAATGGTACAATGAACTTTTAATAACATGTAACTTTGAAGAACAGAAAAGATTAAAATAATTTAACATTCTGACGTCGAAGCTAAGACAAAATGTATAGAACAATTAAATCTCCTACTTCATAAGGTATTTTTTAACTTATTTTGTACTTACGAGTATTTGAAGTCAAATAACACTTTTCAGCAGTCAGTGCTTCGTGGCAATGTATTATAAGGACGCATTAGATATTTACCGGACTTCAAAGAAATTACGAGTTTTATAATTCGACTTAAGGACGCATTATATATTTAACTGACTTCAAAGAAATTACGAGTTTTATAATTCGACTTAAGGACGCATTATATATTTACCTGACTTCAAAAAAATTACGAGCTTTATAATTCGACTCTGTTTATTGGTACAGATACCTATGTACGTTACGTAATATTTTCGTCAGACGTTAACCTATTTTAATGATCCTTTTTTATTAAATAGGTTGATGGTGTAATTCTCGAAGTTGTCCAGGAATATACCTACCTTAGGCAGATATTCCAACTAGGTAAGAATAACTTCGAGAAGGAAGCCGATCTAAGGATTCAGTTAGGCTGGGCAGCATTTAGAAAGCTACGTCGGGTTTTCTCGTCGCCCATACCCAAACCCATACCGCAAAGTCTGAAGACAAAAGTCTTCAACCAGTGCTTACTGCCTGTACTTACGGTGCCGAAACGTGGGCACTAACGACACGGCTACTCCACAAGCTCAAAATCACTCAGCGAGCGATGGAAAGAGTGCTCGGAGTTTCTCTGGTAGAGAACTAAGATTACTGACATAGCCTTCCGTGTTTGCAAACTGAAGTGGCAATGGGATGGCCACGTCCCAGAGGCGTCTCAGAGGCGACAACCGGTGGAGTAGACGTGTTATGGAGTGGAGACCGTGTCTAGGCACGTAGTGTGGGTCGCCCCCTGATCAGATGGAGCGATGATCTGCGCTAGGTTGAAACTGGATGTGTGTAGCCGAAGATCGGACTAAGTGGCGTGCCTTGGGAGAGGCCTATGTCCAGCAGTGGACTGCCGCAGGCTGATGATGATGATAATGAAATAGGTTATACTTCAGGGGTGGTCATATTTAAAGTTAGAAAAAAAACTATAACCCTAAGGCCTATAAGGCCCAAAATATGAGATTAATGTTTTAATCGATTTTTTAAATAAGTATCGTCTCAAGAGTAATTCTCGAGACGACACTCAAGTTGTAATATTCGTTAGTCCACTCAAAAGGGTAAAAAAAGGTAGCTTTTAGTAAGAGTGAAAGCCGATTGCAGAAAACTAAAAACAATACAATAATCTCACATTCTGAAGTCGTCTGTGCTAACATATTATAGCCTGTACAAGAATGAGGGCATGTAGAGAACCGGAGACCCTTTTTACTGGAAAAGAGGCATTCCGTCTTAGTCCTCACGGGTGATAACCCATCTGTATTTTGATTCGCAAACGAGGATACATGTATATGTCTATGAGTCACAGTAACCACTTACCATCAGGTGTACTGTGTGCTCGTTTGTCACTCTTATCCTATAAAAAAATTCAAAAAATTTTCTGCCCACAATGCGGCGTCATTTTGGAAAGAGAAGAAATATTTTACAAATTTCATAGTGGGTTGTCAGTCAAATATTAGGGTAAATGTTTTTTTCTATAATATTTTATGTTAAGTAGATTAGAAATGTAAAAAAAAATTAAAAAAGTGTGAAAAATAATTAAAAGGTTTGTGTTAGTATAATGCTCTAGGAGTTGATAAATATTTATTTAAAACATAATTTCTCAATTAAAATTATGTAACAAAGAACTTCACCTCCGTCCCAACTAGTGGCATCTGAGGAGTGGAAGATTATTAGCTCCCATTAAAGCCCCCACAGTAATGAAAGGTCGGAGTCTGGCTGTGTGACGTATGGCTGTTATTTTAAACGGGCGTTAGCGTTTCTCTTGGCATTATACCGGGTCAGGGTGAAACTACCTCTGTGGCTTGATCATGTTTGTGGTGGATACTGGTGTTGTTGACCAATACAATTACTACTCGTTTCGACACTTGACACTTAGGCGTATGTACGTATGTTACTTTATCCTCACTTGTAAAGTACTTGATACCGTCACCAGTATCGCCTATCGCCAAAAGTTCACTGCTGAACCTAGGCCACGTCCATAGATTGTTTCATAGGAGGGATGTTTTCCATAGTGTTTTAGTTTTCAGTTTTTTTTATAGAACAAAACTGACAAACGAGCACACAGTCCAACTGATGGTGAATGGATGCTGTGACCTATAGACATCTACATCTATACTCAATTAAGTATCAAAATGCAGATGCATTGTCACACCTGAGGACTTAGATAGAATACCTTGTTTTCAGTAAAAAGTTTCTCCTGTTATCTTCACTCATACTGAATACAGCAGTATTAAGCTGCTATTTTATGTTGGTTATCTGTGAAAGTACTTAACATGTATTTTTATATGTATTTAATATTTAATATATGTATGTTATGGACCAAGTGATTATTCAGGACACTATTTGTCCCGGGCAATATGAATAATGACAAGTCGAATTCGTCAACGTAATTAGTACTTATTTAAGCTTCATTATTATCCACATTGTCTTTTTTATAGAATTAGGGTGACAAACGAGCACACAGACCACCTGATGGTAAGTGGTTGCAATGGCCCATAAATATCTACATCTATCCTCGATTACGAATCAAAATGCAGATGCGTTGTCACCCGTGAGGACTAAGATGTAATGCCTCGTTTCCAGTAAAAGAGGGTCTCCAATTCTCTCACACCATACGAAACACAGCAACGTTAAGCTGCTATTTTACGCCGGTATTCTGTGAGAGCGTGGTCCTTCCCCGGTCGAGCCGACCCATTCGTGCTACAACTATAACAGTAATATAGCTGCAGCATGGCTCTACCACGTAAAAATGTCTGTCATAACCAAACTCAATTTAACTTTTCTTTTTATTACTTTGCCCAATAATTAACGGAATTTATTTTTAAAACCCAGTCAATTTGATTATTTCAATTTTTTTATCATATTCCCAACACATATTGTGCATATTTCAAACTGTCTGGACATTATAAATAATTATGAATAATTAACCACTCGTTCCATAACTTATAACTTGATACGTATTACAATATTTCACGGTTTGGTTTCGTAGTGCAGTAGCTAAGCGGGCGCGGCGCTACGAGTCACTGCGGTTTCAATTTTGTTCTAGATAAGTTTTTGTATCACTCGCAAACAGTTGTTCCAGATCTCTGTTTGTCTAAGGGCAATTCGTGTCTTTAAAACTGAGAGGAAATTCTACAATACTTATATTTTATAGAATAAGGGCGACAAACACACAGTCCACCCGATGAAAAGTGGATACTGAGGCACACCCCTGAGGACCAAGATGGATTTTTTATAGGATAAAGGTGACAAGCGAGCACACAATCCACCTGATGGTAAGTGGTTGCTGTGAACCATAGACATCTACATCTATCCTCGATTAAGAATCAAGATGCAGATGCGTTGTTACCCGTGAGGACTAAGATGTAATGCCTCGTATCGAGTAAAAAAGGGTCTCCGGTTCTCTGCACTCACCATAAGAAACACAGCAGTTTAAAGCTGCTATTTTACGCTAGTATTATGTCAGAGCGTGGTCCTTCGCCGACCCATTCGTGCTATAATACGAGTAATAATAAAACTGCAGCAGGGCTCTACCACGTATAAATCAGGGCTACTGCTTGAGACAAAAAAACATAACGAAAAGATAAAGTAAACTATCTAGACTGTTGACGAAGACCATTATAGCTGCGACACTTCTGTCACTGCGATCGACAATTCGCCTACCAAATGTGACAATCATAGCTATTTTTTTATAGGATAAGGGTGAAAACGAGCTTACAGTGCACCTGATGGTAAGTGGTTGCTGTGGCCCATAAACATTTACATCTATCCTCGTTTCCAAATCAAAATGCAGATGTGTTGTCAGCTGTGAGGATTAAGATGGCATGCATCTTTTCCAGTAAAAAGGGTTTCCGGTTCTCTACACTCGCCAACATTACAAAGCAGCACACAGCAGCATTAAGCTGCTATTTAACGCTGGTATTCTGTGAGAGCGTGGTCCTTACCCATTCTCGCTACAACTGTACTATTAATATTGACGTAAGGACCTCATATCTAGTAGTGAACGAACTCTACCACATTAGTACACGCATGGCCTAATTAATCGTAATATTTAAAATGGATTAATGTAATAAAATATACATCATATGTGTTGTGTGGTAATTTTTTAAAATTTTAAATAACGTTACCCCCACACTAGGATTTTCTCCCGTATCGTGGAGGCAGTTTACAAACCTAAATTGCACTAGGACAAACATCCAGACCCGGAACAATTGTTTGTAGGCCATACAAATACTTGTTCCGTGCGGGATTAGAACACGAGGCCCCCAGAGCATCAACTCATTGCTAAGCCACTGCGCCACGGAGCCGTCACAACTCCTTTTTTACTTAAAAGTTTTTTTTTCGGCTTTTTCGAACCAGTGGTAATTAAACAAAAGTGTGACTTTCAATAAGTATTGCATACCTTAAGTGAAAGCCCAAGGTATGTTCTACTATCGCCTAAAAATTAAGATTCCAACATTTTATCGAATAAAATCGTATCTAGCAATCATATTATACATATAAATGACATAAAAAGCACACTGTTAGAAAGATAAATGATTGTTCATTCATTAATATTACTATTTTTAAATAAAAAAAAAAGGTTTTAGTGGCTTATGGTGTGGATTTATCATGTTCCTGTGGCTTGTAAACACGATAACTTTTGAAAATATTAATTGTTCAACTCAATCTATTTTTTAATCTCTTCATCTATCACTGAATGTAAATGGCAGTGTAATTTTGTTTTGTTTAGCTATAATTAATTTTTTTCAGCTCCAAAATGGCGAAATTTTCGTTGATTTAGTAGCCTCGTATATAAATTATTTCTGTAAATGGGGAGCTACAGCCAGCAGCCACAGAGTAGTTTAGTTAGGCTTCAGTCGCCGTCGTGGGTGGACATTGTTTCGGTTGTTTGCAGCGGCTCAAAAAAATCGCTGTACAAATACACAATATTCGAATAATCAAATTTCTTAAATAATTGATTATAATAATAATAAGTGATTTTTTATTACAATATTTAAAAGCACAGAATAAATAATAGTAGTACGTACTAAAAGTAAGCAGTATATTTTTTTTGTCATGGGTGACATTTTCATGGTTTTTGAGGGTGTTGAAACCGATAGTGCTGTCGAAATGCAAATCCAAGGTGGCGGCTGCAACAGGTATAAATTTTTTCATCATGGGTGTCATTTTCATGGTTTTCGAGGGTG
Organism: Parnassius glacialis; assembly: GCA_033319125.1. Lineage (NCBI taxonomy): Eukaryota > Metazoa > Arthropoda > Insecta > Lepidoptera > Papilionidae > Parnassius > Parnassius glacialis. The sequence continues at coordinate 7,343,395 of JAVANC010000025.1, forward strand.
TTGAAGCCGATAGTGCTGTCGAAATGTAAATCCAAGATGGCGGCTGCAAAATATATCAATTTCTTCATCTTGGGTGTCATTTTCATGGTTTTCGAGGGTGTTTAAGCCGATAGTGCTGTCGAAATGTAAATCCAAGATGGCGGCTGCAATATATATCAATTTTTTCATCATGGGTGTCATTTACATGGTTTTCGAGAGAGTTGAAGCCGATAGGGTTGTCGCAATGTAAATCCAAGGTGGCGGCTGCAATGGGTATCAATTTTTTCATCATGGGTGTCATTTTCCTAGGTTTCGAGGGTGTTGAAGCCGATAGTGCTGTCGAAATGTAAATCCAAGATGGCGGCTACAATAGATATAAATTTTTTCATCATTGGTGTCATTTTCATGGTTTTCGGGGGTGCTGATGTCGATAGTGCTGTCGAAATGTAAATCCAAGGTGGCGGCTGTAATAGATATCAAGTTTTTCATCTTAGGTGTCATTTTCATGGTTTTCGAGGGTGTTGAACCCGATAGTGCTGTAGAAATGTAAATCCAAGATGGCGGCTGAAGTAGGTACCAATTTTTTCATCTTGGGTGTCATTTTCATGATTTCGAGAGTGTTGAAGCCGATAGTGCTGTTGAAATGTAAATCCAAGATGGCGGCTGCAATAGGTATCAATTTTTTCATCATATGTGTCATTTTCATGGTTTTCGAGAGTGTTGCCGATAGTGCTGTCGAAATGTATTTAAACTACTTTAAAAATTCCGTATAATCATGTTATACGTAATTTTTGTAATGCGCTTAAGGTATTCCCAATTGGATTTACCTATATGTTTTTTATAATCTATATTGAATAAAAAAAGTTTGTGTTTCTGTTTCTGTTCATTTGGGTAGGTACCACCCCATCACCTGTTCTGCTGCCAAACAGCACTACGTGCACTGCTCTGTTATGGCCTGTAGGAAAAAGAGAGCCAATATAATTGCAGACTGTAAGGCATTCAATTTCCTTCCTCTTCAGTTATTTCGAGAACTTTTTGTCCCTATCGTGATCATCTTTATGTATATCATATTATGTGTAAAAATTATGAGTGTTTGTTTGTTTCTAAGCGTTTCTATACCATTCATATGATCATGATGAGACATATTAAGTGAGTTACTGAGGGTGTGCCCGAATGTGTCTTATACAAGTGGTAAAATTAAAATGTTTGTACAATATAAATTATTAAGGATAACTCAAAAACTACTAATTAGATCTTGATAAAACCTATATGGGACCACATGAGAAGTACCAGCTTTTAAATAAAAAAAGAATCATCAAAATCGGTTCACCTAGAAAAAAGTTCTGATTTAATACACAAAAGAACATAAAATCGAATAGAGTACCTCCTCCTTTTTGAAGTTGGTTGAATAAATAAAATGAGAACATCATCAATATAGTCGAAGTCAATTAAATAGGCATTATTAAATATAACTCAAAAAAACTACTTGGCAGATCTTGATCAAATTTCTATGGGGTCCCATATAAATTATAAAGAGAAGAGAAGCACCAGCTTTCAAATAAAAAAGAATCATCGAAATCGGTTCACAGAGAAAAAAGTTATGAGGTAGCACACATAAAAAAATACAGTCGTATTGAGAACCTCCTCTTTTTTTTGAAAATTAAAAGGCTTCGCGGCGTACGCCGGTACTTTACTCTATTTTAATCTACTTTACCCTACTCGACTCTATCATACTATATTCTACTCTACTATACTCTGTTCTGCTCTGCTCTACTCTACTATACTCTGCTCTGCTCTATTCTACTTTACTATACTCTGCTCTGCTCTACTCTACTCTACTCTACTCTAATATACTCTGCTCTGCTCTACTCTACTCTACTCTACTCTAATATACTCTGCTCTGCTCTACTCTACTCTACTATGCTCTACTATACTATACTCTGCTCTACTCCACTCTACTATACTCTGCTCTGCTCTACTCTACTCTACTATGCTCTACTATACTATACTCTGCTCTACTCTACTCTACTATACTCTGCTCTGCTCTGCTCTACTCTACTCTACTCTACTATACTATACTCTGCTCTACTCTACTCTAATATATTCTATTTTATTATTTATTTATTTTATTTATGTAATCTTTATTATACACCATAAGATATAATAAAAATAAGATACATAAAGGGCGGACTTAATGCCTTTTGGCATTTTCTACCAGAGAACTTTCTGTACTGTATTATATTGTCTTTGACGGCACATTGGTCTAGTGGTCATAAGCACGACTGCTGTTCATGAGCTTCTGGGTTCGAATTCCGAGTCGGGCCAAAATCAGTTATTGAGTTTATCTGTAAAGAGATTTTTAGGAACAGGCCGGAGTCAGAAAGCTGCAGATGTTTCACCCCCGTGCCTCGGTAAACACGTAAAGCCGTTGGTCCTGCGCCGGATCTCTCTCCGGTCGGGTTGGCTTGCCGTTCACTCCACTCCATCGCACTATGAGAGTGAGGGAATAGAGAGTACATCTGTGCTTGCGCACACGCTCTTGCACTATAATCCTATTCTGCGCAGATGGCGTGTCCGAAATTTGGTCATGAGGTCATTATTATAGACTCTATTTCTCTATTTATGGCACAGTAATATTTGTCCAGAATTGGACATTGGATTATTATTATGACGATATATTAATTTGTTTAATAAATATAGATTTAATATGATTACATCCTATTGTGGAATTGATAACATTAAAACCCGAATGTTTTACGAATAGACCAATAATTAAAAGTACATTATCTTGAGTCATGTGTAATTTTGATCCAATTAAAGGTCGACAACGCTAAGTGATTTTCGATTACTAATCATAAATTAGAGTATCTATTCTTGGATAAGAATGGAGCCAAAGTATTATTTATTAAATTAATTAATTTAAAGAACTTAAAAATATGTCCAACAAATGTTAGTGTAAAAAATAAATTTAAGATTGGCCGGCTACACAGCTACAATTAGGTTTAAAAAGAAATAAAGTAAGAAACTTTAATTAGTTGCTACAAAAGAATACACACACATAAAATATGCGAAAAATATAGGCTTCCATTGGATTGCAACAACAAACAGGTCACAAACTCAGCATCATGTGAGTGCTTAAGTTACCTTCTTTCATAGCCCGTTGCTTTTGGCTAAAACTAGATCTAGTCTTCAGTATACTGGATAAAACTTACTGATGTTAATAACAAATACAGCTGGTTAAGGGCAAGGCGTAACTTATGTAATATACAGGGTTATTTTGCAATAACCGGCCAAATTTGCAGAGGAGGTTCAGAATAAGTAATATAGGCAAATGGTGAAGAAGAACTAATTATAACAAATTTCAAATATTCTGTCATTTTTATCTTTTAAATTTAAAATGCGTGGAAATGTATTATTTCAACTGATTTTACTGCGCACGCACACATTCGTAAGGGTCGATCAGTAGGCAAAAACTTGTTGTTGCCCATAAATCACATTCAATTTGGGATAATTTCAAATAAAAGTAGAAGCCTTATTTATTTGTATTTTCAAAAAATGTAATAACGGGATGTTATTATTTATAAATTTGAACTTAAGTTTAATATTTGGTTACTCTTTGATAAATAACCCTGTATAAATTACACAAACTTGGGTGTCATGAGCGAGAAGAATGGGTAATTACAACAATGAATTCAGGTGAACCTAAGTTTATTATTTCTTGTGCCGTTATCCGTACTATGAATAAATCGAACTTAGCATGACAAAACCGACTATGTGTCGCTCTATTAGGGTCCCGTATATTTTATGACCAATTAACGATATTGTTTAAAACTAGATATTTAGGTAATGCTTTTTTTCTGTCGATGGAATCCCACCGAAAAAATATTTTTATTAAACATAATGTAAAAGAAGAAGAAGAAGCAAGAAGCACTTTGTGTAAATGATGAAATATTTTGACGTGATCTCCGATAGATGGCGGTGTCTATCTCGTGTTTATAAATGTAGTGGACAATTTATGGGGTGATGATGGCCTAAAATGGTGGACTTGTCAGCTGAAAGGATATCTGTTCAAATCTCATAATAAATATACAAAAAATGACCAGCTCTAAGTTCAAAAAACTTTATTAAACTAACATAATTTGAAGACGTATTCTGTGGGATTTGAACCTGCGGTTCTCAACGCTGCAGTTAAATGTTTAGCCACTGAGTTTTTGCGACATCTATAATGAATATTGCCATAGAGTGTCCCCGGGAAATGTTGTAATACTTAATGTGAATTAAACTGAAGTTTTTTCCTCATACTTCCAGCTTAAAAAGTCCACTGCTGAAATAGACATCATTAGCCATAATCGCTACACTTGGTAAGCAGGTTGGTAATCTAAATTTTTATTATTTTTTGAGTGGTACAGCCATGCTGCAGCTATATTAATTGTATAGTTGTAGCATGAATGGATCTCCTCGACCATGAAGGACCATGCTCTCACAGAATACCAGCGTAGAATAGCAGCATAATGCTGCTGTGTTTCGTATGGTGGGTGTAGAGAACCGGAGACCCTTCTTACTTGAAAAGAGGCATTCCATCTTAGTCCTCGCGACTGACATCGCATATTCTGTATTTTGATTCGCAAACGAGGATAGATGTAGATTTGTATGGGCCACAGCAACCACTTACCAGCACGTGGACTGTGTGCTCGCTTGTCACCCTTTTTCTATAAAAAAAATTGTTTTCAGGAAGGTGCTATAATCCATCTCCTGTTTCATTTCCTTCACCACCACCACTACCTTTTACGCCTCCCATGAGATAATATGGGGTAGTGGATATATATTTACATAAGTATCTCAAGTTACATAATGTTAATATATCTTATTGTACTATTACTAAAGACTTAAAAAAACGTACTGTGCATATAAAATATTTACGAACTTTTTTGTGTTTACGGAAGTCGAGATTAAGTGGATAAACTACGGGGAATGTTTAGAAAATCAAATGAAGCACACATCGGGCAGATGGATTATAGTTTATAGTTTTCTAATTTAACGAATCGCGCTTGATCTGTTTGTAGTTTGTTCGGACAATATACGTGCACAGACGTGCGGTTGTGAAATCATGTAAGCTAGTGAAGGGGCAAGTAAACAGAATTTCGGGAAGTTTGTAAATTGTCTGGGTTTTCTTGGTTCGCGTCGGACGAGGTGCGAGCTTTTTCGAAGACACTGACTGAATCGGTAGTTAAGATAGCAGAATAGAGGCAGCGGCCGGAGCGACCGTCAGTATCGCGCGAGATCCCGCACGGGTCGGTCACGTAATGACGCTCCGTAACACGAGACCGCGCACCCGAAAACGTTCCCGATAAACATTCGCCAAAGTGTTGAACCATAAACGCAAAATATTACATTGCCAACAAAACTCGGTGACGACAATTTTGATAGTTTCCAATTTTGAGGTTATAATTTTCCGCGGTCCGTTTTCCGCGAATTTCGAAAAGCCGGCGCGTTTTGACGGCCGGTGCGCTTAGTAGTTGCATAACAATGCACCGGAGGCGGCGTGGAAAATGTCGCGTGTGCGGTGAAAATTTGCGATCAGCGCTCAGAGTGATGTTTCCACGCGGTCGTGCGTGCGGTGGCGAATTTGGACCGATTTCAGTGTAATGACTCGTCGTGCGCGTTGCCCGCCTGTTACGAAACACTCCAGGCAAAAGTTTTTAGCCGAAAAAAGTTTCTTCCCGCAGCGCTTGACGACAGTAATCTGATAATTGCTTAAAGAAATTTCTTTTACGCGTTTATCTCGCGTTACGTGTATAACAGTAATTGTTTGTTTAAACAATTAAAGCCTCTAAAGCGCTTTCCGCGAAGGTTTTAATTTAAGATTAGTGTCAATTGATCGTCACATGAGGAACGTCGCCGCCGAGTTTCACTGTAATATTTTGCGTGTTTTATATTTGCTAGTGAAGTGCTTGTGTTGACAAATGTGATTTTTTCAGGTCTGTGTGGAAGTTACTGATATCCATTGCCTTCCCTGTGTGATGTCTATGCTAGTGTAAAGAATACAGTTAGAATTACAATAACCACAAAGTGATACGATATTATCGGTAACGGTACGAAAGTGAGACTGTTGGTGAACTGTGCGCGGTTTTGGAAAAAGAAATATTACTGTGTGAACGTTATTTCGAAAGTGCAGCAGCTTCTGGTCTGAGCGTAAGTTTTGGCCCATTAATGCATTATTCTTATCTCGTTGGTTATGCATGGGTAGTTGTACGATAAACTACTATTTACGACTGTTTTTATAACAATTACACGAACGTTGTTTAGTGTTAGGACGTGCCGGTAACACTTGGCAAACATTTGTATAGTGAAATTAACGTTGTATTTTGATGAAATTTTATTTTCTTAATGTGAAAATAACGATGTCTCTATTTGGTATTGAATTAGTAGTGTTAGTTTGTTGATTATTAGCTCCGGATTATTTAATCGATTAAAGATTTCATCTTCATAGCACTGTGGAATCAAATAATAAGTAAAGGTTAATTTTTTTAATGTTTAAAAAAATCATAATACACTGTTATTTTTGGAAATATTAATCCTATAAACTTTTTCTTACAACATTTTTTCTGCTTTCTTAATTTATAATTTTTTCTTAATTGACGGCTTCATAGCTCATTGGCTAACCGTTTGGTTGCGGCTCTACAGAGCCAGAAGTTCGAGACCCGTACAGCATAGGTGTTTGTATGCCTTGCGAATAGCTGTTCCGGGTCTGGATGTGGGTCTTTGTGCAATATGTGTATATAATAAACGGCCTCTACGATACAAGAGAAAATCCTAAAGTTGTTTTATACAAAAAATAATAATATAGTAAAAGAAATTCGCATTTACGTAATAGATAAGTTACTTAGAATTATTGTATGAAACTAATTTTTAAAGTCTTTACGCGTTTAATTTACTATTTTTATATTTTTATAGTCCATCTTTAGCATGAGTGCTTCATAGCACCCAAGACGTAGGGAATACTGTAAATTATAGTTTAGGTAATTTAAATTAAAGAAAAAACTCATAATTGATAAACACCATGAAATTTAAGCGACATTATCTAGCCCAATAGATGAGGGGAACCGAGAGTATAAAAGTCGGGGATTCGAATCAACCATTCAACTGTTGTCGTGAACCACTTCTTCCAAAAGTTAAGATAAGTTACTTGGAGTTGTTAGCAGAAATACTGCAAGAACGAGAAACGGAACTTTTATTAAATACATAGTAGGTACATAGATAATCTTACACATAAATGAAATTGAAGTGTCTGTTTGTAATGTCAAAATTACAGTTTTTTACTAAATGCATATGAAAGTATATACGGTACTAATAACAAAAATACAATTTTTAAAGTTGTTGTCTGTCAGTCTGTCTGTATGTCCGTCTGTCTGCCTGTTTGATCCGGCTAATCTCCGAAACGGCTGGAACGATTTTGACGGGGTTTTCACTGGCTTCATAGCTGATATTACAAGGAGTAACTTAGGCTACTTTTATTTTAGAAAAATAATTAGGGTTCCGCGCAAAAAAAAAAAAAATTACACGCGGGCGAAGTCGCGGGGAACAGCTAGTATAATGATATGATAATAACCCCGAGGAATGAGGTGATCGTTACCATGCTGTTTCTTTATGTCCTATTTAATTGAACAAGTTATTATATTTTAAATTAATGTTTAAAACAGTCTTGCGAGTTTTCCTTGCTGGTTCTTCCCAGGACTTTTTTCCGAAGCAGTAGCAAAAGCATAAATGACTTTCAATAAGTTTTCTTGTGATCTATATTGAATAAAAATATTCTATTCCATTCCATTAGTCATGTTAAATGCATTACTAATAGTTTTATTAAAAAAAAAATAGTTTCGACATCTCTACATAGCATAAAACAAAGTCGCTTCCCGCCGTCTGTACGCTTAGATCTTTTAAAGTACGTAACGGATTTTGATACAATTTACGTCAATAGATAGAATGATTTACGAGAAAAGTTTATATGTATAATAAATGCATATTATATATTTTAATGACATTTAGTGTGTGTGTGATTTAAGTTGATTAGATAATGGTTTAGATACACAATTTTTTTACGTGGTAGAGCCATGCTGCATCTATATTAGTAGTATAGTTGTAGTACGAATGGGTTGGCTCGACCGGGGAAGGACCACGCTCTCACAGAATACCAGCGTAAAATAGCAGCTTAATGCTGCTGTGTTTCGTATGGTGAGTGTAGAGAACCGGAGACACTTTTTACTGGAAAAGAGGCATTCCGTCTTAGTCCTCACGGGTGACAACGCATCTGCAGTTTGATTCTTCATTGAGGATAAATGTAGATGTCTATGGGCCGCAGCAACCACTTACCATCAGGTGGACTGTGTGCTCGTTTGTCACTCTATCCTATATAAAAAAAACAATTGTACACGGTAGGTGACGTTGTTGTCTAGATTCAGAAAGCAACCGTGCGAAACCGGGGCGGATTGCTAGTGTAACATAAATAGTCTGGATACAGAATAATAATGTCTGAGGGAAAGCTTAATTTTTTTTTATCTTTGTTTTTTATTGTCAGCAACATCGACATTTTTCGATTAATTGTCATCTACCTATTGATACTATATTATAGTGCCTTAAATGTCGAATCCGTGATGTGGCGGTTCAAGAGAATCCACTATCCCATATCCTGTGGGTGTCGTAAGAGGCGACGGTGGGAAACTGAAGCAGAAGATGGGAAGTAACATCTTTTAAAAATAAGATAAAGATAAAGATGTTTATTTTGTAAAACATGAGTAAAAATATAAAGGTGTTAAAAAACTTAAAACGAGCTAAATGTTTTGCCATTTATGGCGTACAAAAATTATACTTCATATTTTATTAATTATACAAAATAAATAATTAAAAATTAAAAATTTTGTAGAGCCGACTTCAATATAAGTTATTTAAGAATAACTCAAAAACTATTGGTCTGACCTTGAACAAATTCATATGGGACTACACGAGAACTATCAGCTTTCATATAAAAATCAATCAATCAAGAATCATCGAAATCGGTTCACCCAGTGCAAAGTTATGAGGTAACACATAAAAAAAAACATACACTCGAATTGAGTACCGTCTCCTTTTTGGAAGTCGGCAGAAAACTAACCCTACGGACCTAATTCTAGATGTGCAACATAATTCAATCTATTATAATAATAATAATTGAAAATTAAAAATTTTGTACAACCGAATTTAACATAAATTATTAAGAATAACTCAAAAACTATTGGTCATACCTTGATTAAATTTGGGACCACATGAGCCACCAGCTTTTAAATAAAAAAAGAATCATCGAAATCGGTTCACCCAGTAAAAAGTTATGAGGTAACACACATAAAAAAAACATACAGTCGAACTGAGTACCGTCTCCTTTTTGAATTCGGTAGAAAAACTACGGTTGCCAACCCGGCCTACCAATCGTGGCAAGTATTGTAAAAATCCTTCCTATGAGGCAATCTAATCTCTACTTGATGATGATGGTGATGATGAAGTAACAAACTGTAACTCTGCTTAGGCAAAGCTTAGTTTCCTATTCTAAAACGGGTCAAAGCAAGTTTTCCGTAAGAGGGTTTGAATAAGTGTGTGACCACGACGATACTAAACAACATATCATTTTGCATTGCTCCGAATTACAACTTAGGATACGAAAGGCTAGTGCGCTGGCTACTGTGCTACCGGCCGTTATGGAACTGCCGTTATGATATTAAATAATCGGAGCACTTCTGCGTTTTATAAGGCTTCGAACAGGAATTATTTTTATGATAGATTGATAACACACTGAGCGAAAGTCGCAAAACTAGTTTTCGGACTTGCAATACGGTATATTCATTATAAAAATCACATCAATAAGGCAAAGGATATACTAAATTGTGCCTGATCAAATGCGCAAATATTATCATAGAGCCTTTTGCGGATTTGTCATTGCGAATTATTTTTTTTAATATTTGCATTTCTACGGTGTCGTGTATGACGGTGTTTTATTTAAATTATAAGTTATACAATATTTTATTATATACAATATTAAAAACTATAATTTAAAAAAACTAAAACCAGTATTTTATTCGAAAATCTTAAATAATTTTATTTTATAAAAAACTAGCTGTTGTTTTTAATTTTTTTGCGCGGGACCCTAATTCTTTTTCTTAAATAAAAATGGTCTGAGTTACTCCTTATAAAGTCAACTGTCTGTCAGTGAAAGTCCCATCAAAATCGGTCCAGCCGTGTCGGAGATTAGTTGGAACAAACAAACAGACCGAAAGACAGACAAAAATTTAGAAAATTGTGCTTTTGTTATAAGTACCGTATATACTTTCATATGCATTTAGTAAAAGCTGTTATTTTTCATTACAAACAGACACTCCAATTTTATTTATTTGTATAGATACGAAAAATTTCTAAAATCTTTGATCTTAAATCTAAATAAAGCCTCATTAATAGATCCTATCCAGGTGATGCTAGTAAATAATAAAAGCATATAATTTCCAAATGGACAAATAATCACTTGGGATTCGAACCCGTGAACCAACAGCGCACACAGACAAACTTACAGCCTTTGCGCTACCGAGTCCTTAGTTACATTACACCTGTATCAATATAACGTCTAAGCTATATTATACGGTAAGGCCGAAACCTGCTATCGTACGGGAGCAATCACAATGACAGACAAACGCTTTGCCGGGGACTCAAACACAAGACCCGCGTCACGGTTGTCACATCATAAAATATTATCGTTTCTTATATTCATGGGAAATGAGCCTTGGTTAAATCAAACGATCATTGACTGCAAGGCCGAGATTTACCTCAAGGCTGAGTGACTGAACTTCGCGTGTAAAGTTTTTATTAGTACTATAGTATCGTGTAATACTGTTTAGTGACGGTGTAAGAATATCCACTACCCCATATCATCCCGTCGGTGTCGGGAATACCGCACGTACGATAACTCTTTTGTATGTATATAGGTGTAACTTTCTTTTAATGTATCGTGCATGGTATCACATGAAATATAATTAGGTTATGTCTCAGAAGTCAAACTTAGAAGCTAGTCAAACTTAACTTAAAACCAAACTTAGGCGTGCGCACGTTTTTCACCTATACATGTATAAAAAAACTATGTTGTCCATTGCTTAATTTTTTATTGCTTAATTAAACATATTTCGCAGCTTTATTAGACGTATATTTTTTTATAGGATAAGGGTGACAAACAGGCACATAGTCCACCTGATGGTAAGTGGTAGCTGCGGCCTATAGACATCTATATCTATCTTCGATTACGAATCAAAATGCAGATGCGTTGTCACCCGTGAGGACTAAGATGGAATGCCTCGTTTCCAGTAAAAAGGGTCTCCGGTTCTCTACATTTACCATACGAAACACAGCAGCTTTAAGCTGCTATTTTACGCTAGTATTCTGTGAGAATGTGGTCCTTCCCCGGTCCCCGACCCATTCGTGCTACAACCATAACATAGCTGCAGCATGGCTTTGCCACGTAAAAATGTATATTATATCATTTCTAAATACATCGATGACGAAGATGTGTTTAATATAAATGAATAAATCAATTCCATAAAACATCTAACCGACTAGATAAGTTTGAAACTTAGATCACGCGTGACACTGTACTGTTTAGGCCATTTCGAAATTTTAGACGCCGTTACCCGTTACCACCAAAATTAAGAGAGTGTGAAAGTGCTTATGAAATGTTCGTGACAGTTTAATTCGTGTCCCAGTCTGCAACGCCACCGTTGGGTGCGTATTTTGTATTTAACCGTTAAGTTTTCGATCTTGCCAAATTCATGATTCACATCCCTAAGTAGGTATACCATTGTGTGTAACTGAAACTGAACAATCAGTTTGAGTAAAACATTGGAGACATAACGAAACGGGTTGGGCAAACATTTGCGTAGGTGGATTTTAAAGCAATGTATCTTAGAAATCATCGTATGGAACAAATTACTTTTATAGTTTTTGCGTTGAATATGTGCGAATTAATCAGTACGTATAAGATCATGACTGAAGTCACGTAGGCACTTTAATAAAACAACGGTACATGCTAATGTATTTTTTTTTGTTTTAGACTTTCAATTAAGAAATTTTAAATACAATTCCGGTATTAAAATAAGTTTGTGTGTGACAACCCTTTTGTAAATATGACTCGTAATTTTATTGCAAGCGTAAAAAAATAACGCGTACATTTAAAATGGACTTTAAATGTACGCGTTTTATCTAAGAGTAATGCTTACTTATCGTTCGCCAAGCAGTTTTATGTAAACTTTTCTTTTTTTCTTCTTTGTCTTTTTTAAGTTTCAACTTTAGTACAATAATCGACGACGCCAATAGATTGTTAAGAATTTTATAACCATGAATGAAATTACGCAATTTGGTTTCGATTATTTTCTTGATAAATTTTTAACTGGGCCGAGTTGAATGATAATAATAATTTATCATTCAATTCGGCCGTTCGGTTGTTTCTTATTATTTTACTACAGAACACAGATGTAGATTACCTCATGGATGATGTAGGAGGGAATACCTAGAGATATTTTGCTTTTTAAAATTAAAAAAGTGACAAACGAGCACACGGTCCACCTGATGAAAAGTGAATTTTATTGCCTATAGACACTTACACATATCTTCGATTAAGAATCAGTATGCAGATGCGTTATCACCCTTGACAACTAAGATAGAATGCTGCCTCATTACTAGTAAAAAAGGGTCTCCCGTTCTTTACACTCACTATACCAAACACAGCAGCATTAAGACACTGTTTTACATTGGTATTGTGAGATTTGCCTGGTCGCGCCTACACATTCATGCTGCAACCGCAACACAGCTGTAATGTAGCTCTACCACGTTAAGTGGTTTTTCTTTTTATTTATTTATTAATAATTTAAAATTAAAAATTTTGTACAACCGACTATAAATTATTAAGAATAACTCAAAAACTATTGGTTAATCCTTGACCAAATTTATATGGGACTAAATGGGAAGAACTAGCTTTCAAAATATAAAAAAGGATCATCGAAATCGGTTCAGCCAGAAATAATTTAAAAGGTAACACACATTAAAAAAACATACAGTCGAATTGAATACAGTCTCCTTTTTGTAGTCGGTAGAAAAAACGTTACTCCACTCTAGGGATTTCTCCAGTATCATGGAAGCGAATAAAGTGCATAAATTGCTCATGATGCTTTTACTAGAAGGTAGGATTTAATTTCCATATAAATCCAGAGGCCAGATGCCAAGCTCCGTCTGGGTAGGTAGCACCAGCAAGTAAATTGGTGGTATCAGCGATCACATTTTCGGATAGATCTATGTCCAGTTATACAAGTAAAAAGTGTATAATTGATGCGATAGGAGGAATTATCAAAAAAGACTCCTGCGCAAAAATGTACAGAAGAAAGCGCTTTTTATGTTTGTTAGTAAAATGATAACACGGAAACTGCTTGGTAGATTAGTAGTTTAGCTTTTGACTGCGGTGCTGCGAATACAAATTCCGGAACTAGGCCGATTATTTACGGCATACGAATACCTGTCGTACTCGTATGTCGTAAATAATTGGCCTAGTTCCGGGTCCGGATTTTTGTTCGTAAGCAAATTAGACATTTAATATGCTTCCACGATTCAGAAGAAAATTCCTAATACGGGAGTAAGGTTTTTGATTTTTTTTTAATTAAAAATTTAAAAAACCAGCAAGTTTGATTATATGCAACATTAAGATCATTGTTGAGATCTATTCCATCAAAGGTCAGGGTCTGCGCGGCTTCCAGTGCAATTCCTACTCAATTACGGCATTGTGATGAATAGGTGCCGTATTCCAGTTTCCTTTTGCTCCCTTTGTGCTCTTTTCCTCAGCTTCTTTGTGCAGAGGCGGTTTCCGGATGACCCTAAACGACCCGCCAGTAAATTATTCTCGCCTACAGACTTATTTGTTACTTTATTTCTTTTAAATTATATAATCATAAATAGATAGAAGTTTATCGATCAAATTGGCGTATATAGAAGATGGGCCAAATTAAGAGTAATAAAGAGACGAAATTAGGTGTCAGGGTCTTGCCAAATGGAAATTCATAATCTTTACCTATCCCATTTGGCAATACGCGTTGGAGTGTATTATTTATGTATCTAATATGTATGTAGTTAAAATATTATCTAGAACACATTCTTAGCGGTGTTTACTTGTAAGCAGATGTTACGTGGTAGAGCCAGGATGCAGCTATATTATAGTTGTAGCACGAATGGGTCAGTTCGACTAGGGTGGGACAACGCTCTCGCAGAATACCAGCGTAAAACAGCAGTTTGATGCAGTTGTTTTACACTGTTCGTATGGTGAGTGTAGACAACCGGGGACGCTTTGTACTCGAAACGATGCATTCCATCTCGGTCTTCAGGCGTGACAACGCTTGTGCATTTTGATTCTTAATTGAGGATTAATGAAGATTTTTCTGGGCCACAGCGTTCACTTACCATCAGGTGGATGGACTGTGAGTTCGTTTCTCACCATTATCCTACAAAAAGAGTAATTGTGAAATTAAAATAAAGACTATATAATACTTTACGATTTTATATGTTAAATTGTAACATTTGTCGGTAGATCTTTTATAAAAAAAATTCTAGACTAACGAAACCTAATAACATACTACTCGTGTAATAAATAAATTCAATAAAGTGTACATGATCAAGGTCAAGAAAGTTAAGCTTTAAAAAGCCATATCGATCATGCAAACAAACAAGCGAAAGAGGCTGTACGTTTTGCGTATTGTATTTAATAAGAACACGCCTTATTTCCATATGACTTGTTACGCAATCGCACTGATTTTCCTCTCGACCGGCGGCACAATAGCAACGCCGTCTGTCCAGACCCAAGCACTGACCTCGCGTGAAAATCTCTCGACTAAAAATACAACGTTACAACGTTAAGGAAGGCGAGACAAATACTTTTACACTAGGAATATCTGTAGGCGATGCGGTAAATATATACTGAGAGACTTGCCAAAGGATTGTTACATGTATAGTCGGAAAATATTAGGTGTTTATATTTTCTGAAATGTTTGATTGATTTTTAACGTATTTTTTCTATAAATCTTCGTGTTTGTGTACGTATGATGTGGTCGTATTCATTGATATCTGCACATAATGATAACGGTGAGATACGGTCAACGAACCATTTGTATAATATAGGTAGGCCAATAACAATTCATTCACAAGAAAATGGTCATAAAGATATTCATACAATATGACAGTATATCACATGTTTTACCAGTTACAGTAATTTATTTAGGTTATTAAAATTATACTAATATTTGTTAAATCCTTTTAGGTTTTTTTGGAACGAAGTTCCTTATCGCACGGTACAAATTTGGCGGATGGGGGCTAGGCGAGAAAAAGTGTAAAATTTTTCCGTCACGACCTCCTTTCTACACTGCGAGCGAGATCCATATCCCTCGCACTTTTTCCTATCTTGCTATGAAAGAAATATTATTTTAAATGACGCTTCATTTTAATAGACGCTAGTAATTAATTTATTTGTATTTGTTAATCAATAATATAATACGTTTATCAATAATTATAATATAGTACTACGAAAGGAACTTCGTTCCAACCGAGTGTTTCACGACACTCACGCATGTTTTTTTTTATATTAATGCTTAAAAACTTCTTGTTCATAAGAAGTAATTAACATGGTATTTAACAGTTCATAAATAATCTTAAGCCGTGATAGCTCAGATGGTTAGCGCTCGCTGTAAATTTCACAGTACGCGAGCAAACCGGGTTCGATCCCCGGCGGCACCAATGAAATTGTTAATTCCAATTTTAAGTGCTGATTTACCACGTGCTCGGCGGTGAAGGAAAACACCGCGAGGAAACCTGCATGTCTGAGAAATAAGAAAAAAAAAACATTTCGAAGACATGTGAAATTCGCCAACACGCATTGGGGCAGCGCGGCGGACACTTCCTTGCCCTAATACCCTCTCACAAATGAGGCGAGGCCTGCGCCCAGCAGTGGGACGTATATAGGCTGTAACTTTAAATAATCTTACAAAGTAACTAATCCATCTAACAGAAAGGTAGATAATTGCAGCATAAACATTGCCACATTGCATGATATAAGAGTTATTTCCAGAATAGCTAAGGTTTTATATGAAATTAAAGTAACTAACAAACTTACAATCTATCTAATGGTAAGTGGCTATTGCAGTCCTTGGACAGCTGCAGCTGATTTCAGATAATAAGTGCTACAGATGGGATGCCACTTCTGAGCACTAAGATGGAATGCCTAGCAGTTTATTATTATACTGGTTCTCTATATCCTTTAGATCGAAACACGGTAGTGCAGGCAATGTTGTTCGGCGGCAGAAATATATTATTAAATACATTATACGTGGTAGAGCTATACTGCAGCTATATTAGTAGTATAGTTGTAGCACGAATGGGTCGGCTCGACCGGGGAAGGCCCACGCTCTCACAGAATACCAGCGTAAAAAGTAACTTAATGCTGCTGTGTTTCGTGTGGTGAGCGTAGAGAACCGGAGACCTCTTTTACTGGAAACGAGGCATTCCATCTTAGTACTCACGGCTGACAACGCATCTGCATTTTGATTCTCAATTGAGGATAAATGTAGATATCTATGAGTCACAGCAACAACTTACTATCAGGTGGACTGCGTGCTCGTTTGTCACCCTATCTTATAAAAATAATAGCTAACAACGTGGTATCCACCCAGACAGTAAAATAAAATTAATAGTAAGTATAGATTTAAAGTATAAGTATGTAAATGCCTTATTAATGGTATTACTCATTGATAGTACTTTAATTTAATCTAAATATATTGTTAGATTAACAGTGTAGTGTCGGTGTAAGAATATCCATTACACCATATCGTGCGTGCCATGCGATCTATTGAGGAGGTAAAGGTATTCTAGATCGTTGTGGTAAATTACATTTCTAATAATATCTGTTACACAAAGTAACCTAGGTAAGCCCTATTCCACGACATAATAGATTTCTGTCACAGAATTTCTGTGCTAAATTTTATTAATATCCGCCCAATTGTTCTAGCATGATCGAAGATCAAACATCCAAACAAACATACTTGCGCGTACACGCTACACGGCGAATTTGACTATAGATAATATCATAGTCATGATCTTCATTACATCCCCCCACAAATCTATTCTTGTCTATTAGAAAAAAAATATCTAAATCACAGCAGCACAGTTCTAGTGGTTTTTATTAACGAACTTACATACAAACAATTTTATCTTTTGTGTAACATTAGTGTAGATGTAAATGTTGTATGGATCACAGCAACCACTTACAACAGATGGACTGTGTGTCCGCTTGTCACAATTTTAAAAATTAACCAGCTTTTAACCGCGACTTCACCCGCGTAGATATTATAATTTAAGCATTGGTGAACCATCAATAATCGCACTCTCACAGTAAATTCTATTACCCTCTTGGATAATTTCCTTGATCAAAGCTATCCTATTACTTTCCATGGGACTTGAACTATCTCGACACCAAATTTCATCTAAATCGGTTCCGCGGTTTAAGCGTGAAGAGGTACATTTGCTCGCACGGCGATGAGCGATGTTTTCCCCCACCTCGCAGTACGCTCGACCGTCCTGCGCGTGCCGGACCGCATAATTTTTATATCGTACTTAACACTTATCGTTATATTTCGACCAATTTACACAATATCTTTATTAATTATAGCCTATGTGTTATTCTAATGTATGAACTATATTATTATAAAGTTTCATTAAAATACATTCAGTAGTTTTTGCGTGGAAGAGTAACAAAATCCATACATCCTCACAAACTTTCATGTTTATAAAATTAATAAGATGAGATATTTTGGCCCGGTTTCTAGTCATAAGCCTTTTTTCTAAAAGTTTAACCCAGGTCACCACTTATGAAACTTGCAAAATCGTAACCTTCTAAACACCTCTTTCCATTTAAGCAAATGTTGAATGCGGTGAATAGTGTATTATACTTCTTATCTTTATGTGCGGGGCGTTTGAGAAGTAGAAACTCATAAATTGTCGTTTTAACAACGTGTTGTAGTATATATTTGTGTGGCCACGGGCGTAATATACTTACCTACGCATGTTGTATAATACAGGCACATACTGAAATATAAAGAAACCCGTGTACACACTCATGCAGATATCTACGCACACTTCCCTAGAAGATAGCAAATACGTATGAGCCTAACAAATGTGAAATAGTTCTTTACCTATAAAATTGCAGTTTTGAATGGGAAAATTTAATTATAAGATATTTACAAAAAAAAACTATTAGACTATGAACACACTTTTTCCATTAAATGGGCTGCTTGTTGATACCCTGTTGTAGAAAATCTGCTGCTACCGATTCTCGATCGGTGAACTCTTTAAAAACGTTCCTTATTGCTTCTTTTCCACCAACTTTAAAAAGGAGGAGGCACTCAATTCAACTCTATGTTTTTTTTAATGTGTGATACCTTATAACTTTTTTCTGGAATAACCGAGTCGATGATTCTTTTTTTATTTGAAAGCTGAGAATACTTCTCACGCGGTGTCACATATAAATCTGATCAGGGCCTGACTAATAGTTTTTGAGTTATTCTTAATAATTTATATTGAAGTCGGTTGTGTAAAATTTTAATTTTTAATTTTCTTTTACTCTAAAAAATTATAAACATTTCGAAAAAACTTAAAGTTTGCTGGGGCAAGGGCAAGCAATATATATTTCCATATATATTTTTATAGCTCTTCGCTTTGGCCATCAACGATCTATTCCCTTAAATTTAATTATAGGAATCTGAGAAACCTAGATTCATCTTAAAATAAACTAATAAATTGTGGACGTGGTAGAGCCATGCTGCTGCTATATTAGTAGTATATTTGTAGCACGAATGGGTCGGCTCGACCGGGGAAGGACCACGCTCTCACAGAATATCAGCGTAAAATAGCAGCTTAACGCTGCTGTATTTCGTATGGTGAGTGTAGAGAAGCGGAGACCCTTTTTACTGGAACAGAGGCATTCCATCTCAGTCCTCATAGGTGACGACGCATATGCATTTTTATTTGTGATCGAGGATAGATGTAGATGTCTATGGGCTACAGCAATCACTTACCAGGTGGACTGTATGCTCGTTTGTCACCCTAATCCTATAAAAAAATATTTTTTGAATGAATTAATGCATGCTCTATTTCTTTATTCTTTCCATTTTACATTCATGACGGGTTTTTTTCCGTAAAAGTTACTTGTTTCAGACTTCCAGTCACAGTTAATATAAGAAAGCGCGACAGTTGAAATGGGGATGAAAATATAGTATTTTCGTACTATATTAAGTCTCTATAATATATAGTACAATTGACTGAAATATAGTACGATACTATATATTATAGTACGGGTGGCAACCCTAGTAACAATTCAACACAAATTCTGTTGTTTCTGTGCCGACTCAACACTATGATGTGAGCTTGGACGCTGGGCTCCATAGACGCCGCCATGTTTACTTTTAGGGAGTTGTATCTGCATCTATACATTATACTATTAACTAATATAAAAATATAGAATTATTCTAATATAAAATTATAACATATAATATAGTATAGATAAATGAAATGTCAAATTCAAATCACGCGGGTATTTGATTGAATATATTTCACTCATCGAAAACATACTTAGTCTCTGTAGTCGATAGTTGACATTATTGCTCAGGAAATCCCCTCTGTCGCGCAATATGCTCACTGTCCACAGGGAAAGAGTAGAAGAGGATACTGAATTTATTGACTAGTTTTTCTATGTATTTTCTTTCCTGTCAGGGGGGTGTAAGTGCACCCCCTTGCACCCTGCTGCCGGCGCCCATTTTCGGCTCTGAAACTCTTTACTAATTTGCTGCAAATGATCTCATATTGTTTTGACGCTTACATTAAAAACAGTCACTAGCTCAGCCGTAGTTAAAACTGGATCCGTTTCCACTATCACTTACAGTTCGTCATTAATCAACCTTCTCCGGGCGGCCATGAAGTTTATTTGTGAGGTCAAAATTTCCCGATCGATAGCAACTGAAACAATAATGTTACCAACAGTTCGTTCATGAGTAGTGCTAGGCCCGTATATGTCATTGACATTGCGTGCCGTTTGGAATCGCAGCCTGACAAAACCTGACAAATGACAATCAACTTAAACCAAACTAATAAAAATAACAAAATTATTTCACCATAATAACTTCTAAGAGATAGGGTATCAAAGAGTCAAAGCTCCGACTTCAGAAGTTATTATCTGTATCGTATCTATGTCGTTTATAGAAGATAGTATAACTGCCATCTTTCGGAGACCATAATGCCTTCCTTGGTTTTACTATAGGCACCAATTGCGATACTCACGGGACGAAACGAGGAGATGGATGGTCTTACGCGGCAAGGTCTTAGAACAGCATAATCTAATTTACATTTTAAATGAAGCAATGGATAAGTGTAGGGTATGGAATACGCTCCAAATTGATTCTGATGTCTTTAATCAACGGTATCACGAAGTAAACGCCTTCTCCGATATCTCACTGGCACTGATTTGATATGATAAGCGTAAGAAAGTACACAATGCACGATAGCACAGTGATATAAATTAGTTATCTGTGGTCCCGCTTGCCTTATCTGTACCGAAATATAGCGGAAGTCTTTGCTCTACTGGAATGATGTTTTTAGATAAATTACCCAGTTTTGTGTTGCTTCATTACATTCCTTGTTTTGTTTATAGTAATATATTAGTTTTAAGACTCTTTTAAATTATTTACTTTCACACTCTTTAGCTCTATTCTTTAATTTTTACATATTCATCTAGCTTATTAAGAAGAGAGCTTACTTCTTATTTAAAGGAAGGAAACGCACTTACACCTTCTGTGGTGTGGACGGCAGTAGTCACCGTAACGTTAGCCGTATTAGCCCCCCCCCCCCACCCCCACCCTCCGTGTATAAACAAATATTAGCATATTGTCATTGTAGAGTGTGGACGATTGAAACTGTGACCTGTAGATTTGTTGTCGGAGTGATAAAATGTTAGAAAATATTATCTAACATCGGATCGCTCGGAACAGTACTACGATCTGTCTCTGAACTCCGATCTGTATAATAATAAGTTCCTTTCCCTTATCATAAGCGAAATATAACTGAACAACTGACTCACTCACTAACTATACGCCCGATTGACTTGAAATTCGGCATATTATTATATACTTCTTTCTCGAATTAGACACCCATTAAGAAGGGTTATATAAAATTCAAACCCTGAGGGAGTGAAATATAATAATAATCATCTAAAATATAACAATAATAAGCTAAAATATATTTTCTGGCTTGTAAAATATATTTTAGATTATTACATACGTGGTAGAGCCACGCTGCAGCTATATTAATAGTATAGTTGTAGCACGAATGGGTCGACTCGACCGGGGAAGGACCACGCTCTCACAGAATACCAGCCTAAAATAGCAGCTTAATGCTGCTGTGTTTCGTATGGTAAGTGTAGAGAAAAGAGGCACACTATCTTAGTCCTCACGGTTGACAACGCATCTGCATTTTAATTCGCAAACGAGGATAAATGTAGATGTGTATGGGCCACAGCAACCACTTACCATCAGGTGGACTGTGTGCTCGTTTGTCACCCTTATTCTAAAAAAAAAAATTGTAAAATGTAAGTTCGTGAATTCAGTTTTGAGTTGGAGAAAGCGTGTTTGTCAGAGAAAATGTTTGTACACACACCAATAATATGTAGTTGCAAACATTGAATTCTGTTAGTTATTGCCAGGTGAAGTTTACTAATGAACTTTGGCTCAAAATAATAACGTCTTCTTCAACAAATGTCGTAAAACCTAAAAATAACAAAATAAAAAATATACAATAACACTTTAGACGCTGTTTACTGCACGGTCTAGTATGTGCCATATCGATTGAGAAAAACGGACAATGACCTCAGATATGAGCCGAGTGTCAAAAGGCGTAACTTACAAAATCTCAATTTAGATGTGATAACAATATTTAAATATTGATATTATTCCCACTTCTAGGTCAGCACATATGTTTTGTTTTTTTGTTTCTTAAATAATATTGTCTGTGGTTCCTATAAACATAGTAAAATCTTACGGTACATCGCGAAAAATGTGTTATATTTTATATTTCAATTTATGGTAAGTAACGCAGCAATTCATTTAATAACAGTTTCATATTAAAAAAATATTTGAAGCAATATAATCACCATATTGAGCTTTTGCAAATTCATCCCTTTAAAATAAACAAAACGCGCGTTACGTCAGTTCGTTCTAAAAGAAACGTGACAATGGCAGCCAGAGATGCGTCACCTTTTTTGGGCCGGTCCGCCATTTTGTTTTCATTCGTGTTCGGATAGCGCTTGCGTGTGTACGTCTCGGGTAATTCATAGCATTCATTGCATTGTTTTAGTTGAGTTTTTACTGTTAAATTTGTTATATCGTTAAGTTTTTGTTTTTTGAATCTGTTATATTAGTTTTACTGTGACGGTCGTTACTAAATCGACATGAGTTCAGGAGAATTTGGTGAAGGACCCGGTCCTTCAACATCAAGTGGAAAGAGACGTCGCCGACCCATAATAAACGTAGCAGGTACGTACAAATAGGTACAAATGCGACGACGTAGCCTTTCTATTTCTTAAAGCGCTCTTTTTATGTGACCATGTGGTATTTATTTTCTAAAACAATATGTATTTATGTGATGTAGTACTATGGTAGTATATTTTTGTCATTTATTTACAGGCCCATCTTCTGGAGCACCTTTAACGTCACCAGTAAAAAAGAGAAAACCTACCACTTTGTCGGTCGGGGAACAAGAGATTATCATTAATGTATACAAATATGTCAAAAACACCTGGCCCGAAGACGTGTATCCTTCAAACGTTAATATGGTAGAAAAGGTTTCGGAGATCTCAGGAGTCAGCAAGAGCACTATATATCGCGTATTAAGCGTGTATAGAGATTCCCATAAAATACCAGAAAAGGGAATAATTAATAAAAGAAAAAAGTCTGTAATTGACAAGTTGGACGATTTTGATAAATCGGCTATAAGAGCGAAAGTGCATCAGTTCTTTCTTGCAGGAGAATTACCGACTTTAGACAAAATTTCGCTCAGTATAAATCAAGATGACCAGTTGCCAAACTTGAGCAAAACTTCCCTGCGACGTGTGTTGCGCCATTTAAAATTCAAATATATAAAGAGAAACAGAAAAAGTGGTCTAATAGATCGCCCAGAGATAGTTCTGTGGCGTACCAGATATTTGAGAGAAATACAAATATTAAGAAACGAGGGACGTAACATTTTTTACCTTGACGAAACATGGATTAACGCAGGTCATACTATGGGAAAGGTATGGGAAGACACCACAATTGAATCTTCTCGTCAATCACGGTTAGAAGGCTACTCTACTGGCGCGAAAGCCCCTTCGGGTAAAGGAAAGCGATTAATAGTTGTACACGTTGGCAATGAAAATGGCTTTTTGGAGGGATGTGATTGGGTATTTGAATCATCATCTACTGGTGACTACCATGAGAGTATGGACGCTCTCCATTTCGAGGACTGGTTTAGAAAAGTAATAGAAAAACTGCAAAGCGGCGATGTCATAGTTATGGATAACGCTAGTTACCACTCCAGACGTTTAGAAAAAACCCCAACAATGTCTTGGCGGAAACAAAATATGCAGGAATGGCTAGAATCTAAACAGATCGCATACGTGCCCTCGGACACAAAGACCCACTTAATGGAAAAAATAAAGGCAGTTAAAGATAACTATCGAAGTTACGTCACCGACGAGATGGCAAAAGAAAAAAGCATCACAGTGGTAAGGTTACCTCCTTATCACTGTGAGCTTAACCCCATTGAACTTGTGTGGGCAGATGTGAAAGGGTACGTTGCACGAAAAAATACAACTTTCAAGTTAAAAGATGTTAAAAATTTACTTAAAGATGGTTTAACTCAAATCACGCCAGATAAATGGAAAAACTGTGTTCAGCATGTCCTTAAGGTTGAACAAAAAATGCGTGGCATGGATGATAGAATTGACCAAACTGCAGATCGCTTTATAATTAATGTTACAGATAGTTCATCAAGTGAAGATACGAGTGATGATTGCACCGAATAAAAATAAAGTTCTTATATAATATTAAAAATAAAGTTTTATCTTTTGCATAAGTACGTACTTATTCGGTGTCGTTATCACTCGAATCTTTATATGTGTTATAAATTAATGTTTTTTGTTGTTAAATGAATAAAGTACTTTATAACAATAGATGATTTTTCTTCTACAGCGATCTTTCACATAACTTTTTAATAATAGTTAATAAATATATATTATATCAATCATTATAAAAAAATCATTATAAATAAAGAAAGTACTACATATAAAATATGCCTATATATTGAAGGTTTGTAACCCCTGGTTAAACGACCGAAAGGTCATTGTCCGTTTTTCTCAATCGATTTGGCACATACTATAGAACTGTGTTGTTTGTAGACAGGTGAAAGATCCAAGATTTTAATAACACCTAAGATATAATATAGACGATAATACTTTTAGGAATCACAAAAGAAATTGTATCGTCGTTACTTGGTTACTTTAAGAAACAAACAAACATACATAAAATCAATAATGTTAGACGAAAAGGCAATTAACCTTAATTAAGGGAGTGGGACTTAAAATGACGCTCCGTTCCGGTTATAGTCTAAAAACAATTTACGGGTCGTTTACATTTGTTGCGAAACAACGTGACGAACAAATATTGACGGATGGGGTGATTTCCAAAAATAGAACATTTTATAAAAACTCATTACATTTACAATTATATTATTATTTATTACTTAACTTCTTGTTCTTTGAGTCGTTCTCCTTGCTCGTTTCAACAATGTGGTTCAACAATGTTAAAGATATATATATATATATATATATATATATATATATATATATATATATATATATATATATATATATCTTTATATATAAAAATTACGTGGCACATTGTTTGTCCGCGATGAACTCCTAAACTACTGAACAGATTTCAATGAAATTTTGCAAACTGTGTGCATTTTGGTCCAACTTGAGAGATAGGATAGTTTTTATCCCGATAAATGACTATTAAATTTTTTTAATGCGAATTTAAGGATTTTTATAGGACACAGGGTGGTCGGAAGGGGCAGAACAACGTCTGCCTGGCGAGCTAGTATATATATATATATATATATATATATATATATATATATATATATCTCTGGGGTTAAAAAAAACTATTTATTAACATATCTATTACACAAACTGCGTATGTTTAAGTTAATGTCAAATTAACATTGTCATGGTCCATACTCACACCGAGTACGTAAATATTAAAAATTACAGAAACTTTCACTTGAGTCGAAGTCATTACATTTATAAAATTACTTAACATGTATCTTGTTTACTTGGTAAGGTAAATTGAATAAACATGAAATGTAAAATAGCTTATTATTCATAACCCAAAAAAGGCTCAGATGTTATGTCAAAAGTAGTGAAGACGCGACCACATATTTAACATACTATTGCTTCTCAGTCAAATATTCGTACTTACTGATACATTAATGACAGATAACGTTTTTTTCAAACCATAATTACTTCTAAATTAACTGTTAAATTGTATTAAATAGTCTTTGACCGATGTATTTGGAGAAATGCGCCATTTTAGAGGTGCTTAACTTATAGAATGCGCCTGCATGTCAAAAACATGGCGGTCTTCTGATAACTCAAGTTTTCTGTGGAAAGCTACACGAACGACGATCGTTAACTAAGTATAGGGCCCGTTGGAGCTGTTTTAATATGATAAGAGAAATAATTTTATGATTGGAAAAAAGTTCCATAACACGTGTTTGCCGAAAAGTAGAACGCGTACGCATAAAAAAATTGTAATGTCATTCCTATTTAAACATAATTTAAGAAGTTATTGACTCTCAATTGATGGTTTAACGTCATTCAATCGCTTCATGTTGGTTCATGAGATTAGTTCGAAATTGCTGAATAATGACACGTGTTAGAACCATGCTTTACTGTATTTTTTCTGTGGCACGAATAAGTCGTCTTGATCGGGAGAGCCGCTCGCATAAAATACCAGCGCAAAACACAGCATCATAGTGATGCTGTGTTTTATGCATTGATGCCGTAGGCCGTAACACTTACTTATCATAAAATAGACTGTGTTCTTATTTGTTAATTTAATATCATAAAAAGCCTATCCTCTCCGCTCTACTATTTTCCTGTAATCTGTGTTATGTAATAACTAACGATGCAGTCGATGGATGTGCCTAAAATTACCAAAACTTATTGATGAAGACCACAGCCTTTACAGTTTCTAGGTTGTATCAGAACAGCACGCGGAATATTTAATACCGTTATAAGTTTATTTGTAGAGCGTTTAGGAACCTTGGTAGCCCCAAATTAATTACATAGAACTAGAGCCGTTTTTTAGTTTCGTTCATCTGTGTCGGCACCTTGGAAACCGTGAATTGCAGTTTACATTGCCGATTTACCAGGTACTTGGCGGTAAGGTAGATCATCATGAACATGCAGGTCACGCATGTTGTCGGAGTAATAAAAAAATCAATGACGTGCGAAGTCCTCGAACCTTCACAACATCAGTGGGGTGGCTTCAAACTAGCTCTGTAATCCCCTTAGAAATGAGAAGAGCTCTGCGTGTTATATCCACGTTTTTAATAAAATTTTTGGTGACAATAATTAAAAAATTAAAAATTTTGTACAACTGACTTCAATTTAAATTATAAAGAATAATTCAAAACGGAATGGTCAGACCTTGATTAATATATATGGGACCACATGTGAAGCACCAGCTTTCAAATCAAAAAAGAATCATCGAAATCGGTTCACCCAGTAAAAATTTATGAGGTAACACACATAAAAAAGCATACAGTCGAATTGAGTACCGGCTCCTTTTTGAAGTCTGTAGAAAAATCAACCATAATAAAATCCTTAAAGTTTGTTTTATTAAATTATTTTTCATTAATGGTTGAAATAAGAACCCCATCTGCAGAACGACACATAGGCCGTTTTACCACGAGGCAGGCTGGCTATATACGGTGTAAAATCATGATGTCACAGTTGTAATGACGTATAGATAACATATGACAGTAATAACATTTGGAAATAGAAAAGATCTCACAGACAAAAATAAGATGTTCCTTAATGATGTAACAGAAACAAAAGACGAGCACATGATGTCATACACGTTGTTGTAATTAATTTAAGTGTCTCGAACATTGACAATTCAATCGATAGGCGCAGAAACAACTCCTCAAGCAATAGCACAGTTAGTAAAAGGTCATATAGTCTAGATAAGGAGTTACTGCCGCCAGTTTGTTAGACTAGGTTAAGCTAGATCATATTATTTGTTTATAAGCTACTATTTAACTTACTACAATCTAACTTACTACATTTTAACTTGCCGCTCTAAATCATTTTTTTATCTTAACAGTTATATTATGATTACTTCGTGGGAGGTTTCATAACATTTCTTGAGTCCTTGTTTGAGCATATTTAGAACATTCTAAGTATTTGGTATTTTTTGTGAATCTTCTACTGACTTCAAAAGGAGGAGATACTCAATTCGACTGTAATGTGTGTTACCTCATAACTTTTTTTATGGGTGAACCGATTTTGATGTTTCTTGTTTTATTAGAAAGCTGGTGGTTTTCGTGTGGTCCCATTTTGATCAAGATCTGACCGATAGTTTTTGAGTTATTTTTAATAATTTATATTGAATTAGGTTGTACAAAATTTTTAATGTTTAATTATGTATGATCATATTTTCCTCAACCGCTTGTTGGCTTTTCACTGACGGTCTGATTCGTAATCGTTAGCTGTCGCTTACTTTTATTAATTATCAATTATTTCTATACCTGTCGCTATTTTACCACGTTTTTATTAAGTGATTTTTTGTCTGTCTGTCGTTGCGGGTGGAATCTTACAACTCGAATTTCGAGCACTTCCCGATGAGCTAAAGACTTGAAATTTTGAACATAGCAAAAACATGGTATATTTTTTTGTACAATATAGAAAAAAAATTGTCATTTAGTGAAAAGAGAGAGAGAGAGAGAGAGAGAGAGCAATTTTAAGCATTTCTTAAATTGACGTTGGCTGTTATGAGTAAGGTAGTGATCAAATGTGTATGTAAGTATTTAAACTTATAGATATATTACACATATATATATATATATATATATATATATACAATATATATATACACATATCTAGATATATATATATATATAAATTATTTATGTGATGGCCGTAGCTAACTTATGCAAAGGATGCGATCTTGCCGTTGTTTAAAGTCGCTCGCACTCTGCGAGGCCGGTACTTGGATACAATTTCGACTTTAGCTCAAAGTTCACAGTTGTAAAATTTGTGGTCTAAATTCAAATTACGACAATGTGAAATGATGAATTAGTGGATATTTTTATAATGTTGCTTAGTGGCGTAAGAACACACACACACATACACACACACACACACACACACACAAACGCATACACGCATACACACGCACGAGGCGACAGAGGGAAATAAACCAGGAAATGGGTAACAGCGTTTTCCAGATTCGAACACAAAATAATAAAAAAATTGTGTATGCCAACCCGCCTTCCCTATGGTAAATATTCCTCTCAGGAGGCAATAGGGGGAGGTCTATGTTCAGCAGTAGACTTTTAATAGGCTGTTGTTTAGTGGCTGAAAGTTTGAGTTTAAATTAAAGATTGTCTCTGAAAACTGACATTAGTGTCTCGAGGCAACATTATCGGAGTGTTCTGAATTTTATTCGATTGCCGCTCGCTGTTGACGATGGAGTTTCGCCTCTGTGATTGGTTTCGCTGGTTACCAGGAAAGTGAACCTTTTTGGTGACGCTACCAATTTGCCGATACTAATTTATGTTCGGCGGCATGGCGTTGAACCCAATGCAGATTGGAGCGAGTCCGGTAACGCGCGTTCCGGTTTTGTTCTCGCGTTATTTTGGACAGGTTGCCCACTAAACTGTAACTTCTCATTGGACTGTGGCGTTGACATTTATTTTTTGGTTGCGTAATGCGCTTTAAAGACTCGAGCGGGTCCTAAATGACCTATTCTGAACCTCTACAAATTTGGGCATAGTTTGCACAATGTATATTAGAAATTAATAAAAAAACATTTTTCACCGCACAATGAATAGTCTATCGCATTATTCAAGACTTTTCGTTCGGAATAAATAAAACTTTTATTTCGAATTTTTTATCGTAAAAGTACTTGTGCTTTTTTAGCGTGCAAAATGGTAACAAACGAGCATACATACCACCTGATAGCAAGTGGTGTAATGATGCTTCATTACACCAGTTGCTGTTTCAGTGCATGTGGTGGACTTCATAATGTCCTGAGTGGGCTTAGCCCACGTCACTGTCCTTTTACTTGTTAAACAATAATTAAAGAGAAGTAAAAACCCAATTTATGCACTGGCGGCGTAAGATATACATCACTCCATTTCATCCCGTGGCTGTTGCAAGTGGCGACCATGGGAAGTGCCAGAAAATTCTTATGGCTTTCGATAGATGGCCCTGTACCATCGCGTTTACCCCAGGCGTTAAATATCCAGACCGGCAGCAGACAGCTGTGTCAAAGGTATTGCGATCATGATCCGGTTGCCAAGCGTGATGGTAAAGCAAATCCTCTTACCATCGGGCCCAAGTCCAGCTGTGGACTCCTATGGGTTGATGAGGAAGCAAAACCAATAAAATACTATATAAAAAATACTACACTGTATTCAAAGTAATCAATTTTTATTCAACTAATCGTCAGAAATTTTGTTGTAAATTAGGAGCCATTTTTTTTGGAAATTTAATGAGGTAACTTGTGTAGTAATTTTGCTTTGTCTTCAGAATTAAAAAAAACAATTTTTAGAGGATGCATTACAAAGTTGTATTGAAGAATAGAAAGTGTGACGCCAAGAAGGAATCGATTTACTGTTAACCTATATATCACCTCTCAACCAGGCTAAGTTCTCTTAAAGAGAATCCTAGTTAAGTTAAAGTATGTTCATTGAGTAGGTACGTTTTGATGGAATTTAAAAAGAGTACAGTAAATTAAGTTAAAAACATTATGTGTGTGGTTGGGTTATATATACATATATATAACCGCAGTTTTATTATATTTATATTATTTTATTAAATTATATATAAATTATGCGTGGTAGAGCCATGCTGCAGCTCGACCGGGGAAGGACCGCGCTCTCACAGAATACCGGCGTAAAATAGCAGCTTAACGCTGCTGTTTCGTATGGTGAGTGTAGAGAACCGGAGATGTTTTTTACTGGAAAAGAGGCATTTTATCTTAATCTAAGGATTAAGGTGACAACGTATCTGCATTTTGATTTGTAATAGAGGATAGATGTAAATGTCTATGGGCCGCAGCAACCACTTACCATCAGGTGGACTGTGTGCTCGTTTGTCACCCTTATGCTATAAAAAATATCTTCCATACTTAAAACAGGATAATCAACGATAAGTGATTTAAGGGTAATGAAGCAATATCTCTAATGCCAAATGCTGGGTTTCTTGCTGGTTCTTCCCAGGTCAGAGGTTTTTTCGAAGCAGTGGTAATTAAACAAAACAGTGACTTTCAATAAGTATTATTTATAACCTATATTGAATAAAAAAGTTTCTGTTTCCGTTTCTATTTCAATGTGTGCTGATTCACGATCTCTGATTTTAGATCAAGGAAGCTGCAGTAGTTTCTTTACATCAGGTGGATCGTTACTTGATACGGTATTACAAAATGTCCTACTTAAGTTTTAAAAGTCAAGTAAAGTTACAGCCTATATACGTCCCACTGCTGGGCACACGCCTCCTCTCATGTCTGAAAGGGTGTCCGCCGCGCTGACGCAAAATGTGTTGGTGAACTTCACGTGTCTTCGAAATATTTTTTTTTCTTATTTCTCAGACATGCAGGTTTCCTCACGATGTTGTCCTTTACCGCCGAGCACGTGGTAAATCAGCACTTAAAATTGCAATTAACAATTTCATTGGTGCTGGCGGTGATCGAACCCGGGTTGCTCGCGTACTGTTAAATTGACAGCGAGCTCTAACCATCTGAGCTACTACGGCTCACTTCGGTTTCAATCTCTACATAATACTAGTTTTCGAAATGTATTATTGTATTGGGGCTACAAACGAGCACATAGACCACCTGAAGTGGATGGCGTGGCTCATAGAAATATACATTTATCCTCGATTAAGAATCAAAATGTAGATGCGTTGTCACCCCAGAGTACTAAGATGGAACACCTCATTTCCAGTAAAAAAGTGTCACTGGTACCCTACACTCACCATAACACAGGAGCATTAATCTGCTATTTTACGCTGGTATTATGTGAGAGCGTGGTTCTACTCCAGTAGAGCCGACCCATTCGTGCTACAACCATAATATAGCTGCAGCGTGGCTCTACCACGAATAACGGAGTAACATCATAAAGGGAACGTGAACGTTAAATATAGTGACACGTATTGATTTTATTACACAAATATTCCGTAAGGAGTGCTATCTATATTATTCGGAATAAGAGATCGAAGATAGCACTCGCCCGATATCCGCCGCGCGGGATCGGGTAGTGACGTCACGGCTAGTAGTAGATATTTTTAACGTGTTGTAAATAGTACACATGACTGGTTCGCTAATCGTTGTCATATGCGATAAAGTGTCGTGTACACTTATATACATATATACCATCCATTTGTAGCCCATAAAAGTGATTTTGTACATGGTAGAACCACGCTGCAGCTATATTATTATGACTCGACCGGGGTACGATCACGCTCTCACAGAATACCAGCGTAAACTAGCAGCTTTTTACTGGAAATGAGGCATTCCATCTTAGTCCTCACGGGTGACAACGCATCTACATTTTGATTTGTAATAGAGGATAGATGTAGATGTCTATGGGCCGCAGCAACCACTTACCATCAGGTGGACTGTGTGCTCGTTTGTCACCCTTATCATATAAAAAAAAAAGTTTA
The DNA here is from genome assembly GCA_033319125.1 of Parnassius glacialis. Lineage (NCBI taxonomy): Eukaryota > Metazoa > Arthropoda > Insecta > Lepidoptera > Papilionidae > Parnassius > Parnassius glacialis. The sequence goes on from JAVANC010000025.1 coordinate 7,375,496, forward strand.
ATGGTGACGTGTTTTGTATGGGGAGTGTAGAGAACCGAAGACCCTTTTTTACTGGATATGAGGCATTCTATCTTAGTCCTCAGGGATTACAAGGCATCTGGATTTCGGGCATCCACTAATTATCAGGACTGTGTGCTCGTTTGTCGTCTTTATTCAATAATAAAGACATCCCCATAGATTGTTTCATAGCAGGGATTTTCTCAAAGTTGCCCCGATTGGCAGGCAGGTGGTAACCGCGGTTTTGTTACTTTTGCAGTTTTGTTAGTTATCAGGAATACGTTGAAATGAAATGAAATTAAATGAAATGAAATATTTATTTGCATTTGAAGATGGTCACAGTAATTAAACATCCAATCAGCCATTATTAATAGCATGCAAATCTTTAAAACTAAAAAAAATAGGGATAATGATATTTATGAGTAGTGATTATAATAAAATGTGAACAGGTAGTCAATAAATACGAAATAATTAATAAACATTTCATAATTGGTCCGTTAAATTTGTTTGTCAAGTTCCTATTACCTATCGTAGTTCAAATATTCCTGTACAGTGTAAAAAGTCTTTTTACTGAGAAAGTTGTGTAAAACTCTTTTAAATTGAATGAAAGGTAGGTCTCGAATTACTTGTGGTATCTTATTATATATTGTCATACACATCCAGTAGCAATTTTTATGTAATCTCGCACTCTTAGGAATTATAGCGGAAACCAACGTATTCCTATTTCTGGTGCTCCGTTTGTAGACGTATTTAGCTTGTGTTTTTATCTGTTTTGTCTTAGTGTTCATTAAACATCGATTGTTGAAGTATTCGATAGTCTCTTATAAGACAATCGATATATCGATAGACTATCGATTGTCTTTGAGCAGGTATCACAAATAATAATAACAATAAGTCATTATTGCACTTATTCGTTTGCTCGTGTTTGAGAAATACGGAATTTGTCACTGGCTAGTGTAGAACTGTGAAGTCACACTAGGCTTTGTCTTCATCAACTGATATCTATTAAAATAATTTTTTAAATAATTTCTAGATTTTTTTGGTTGAACTTCATTTTGAACTTGATGTTCAGACGATGATACCTCTTCCGATTCTTACCTATCTATTTTATCGGCATGTTATCTTTTCAAGTGATCTATTAGATTGGTCGTATTTCCTAAATGCTTATATTCTTGATTATAAAAGTTACACTTTACAAACGAACTATTATTGTCCACTATCTAGAAATAACTCCACATTAATGATTGATTTTTAGGATAAATTTTCGATTCATTATGAAGTCAAATACAAAACAAATCAATAAACTATAAAACGCAAGATCAACCGCCCGTTCTAGCACTCGCACAAATAGTGACTTACGTCAGCGTCACACATATTAATTAGCTATTCACACACAGTGTATTTACAGGGATTTCTCTGACCTTAGACTAAAGGGAGACATCTACTATAGACAAAAATTACGATAAGGTTGGCAGTCGATAGTTTAACCAGACTATCGATAGAATCGATAGTGCAAACACTATTGATTAATCGATAGTCTATCGATGTTTAAGGTACACTATTTTGTCTGTTGCTTGCTTGCTTGCTTGTGTAGCAGTCTGTTGCTGCCCATCTTCTGGTTCAGTTTTCCTCTGTCGCCTCTTACGAAATCCACAGGACAATATTGGATAGTGGATTATCTTACACTACGACTACGCGGTATAAATAGAAACAGAAACTTTTTTTATTCAATATAGATTATAAATAATACTTATTGAAAGTCACTCTTTTGTTTGATTACCACTGGTTCGGAAAAAACCTCTGTCCTGGGAAGAACCAGCAAGAAACCCAGCGGGACTTTTTTTTTATAAATAACAGCTTACAATCATGATGTTACACAAATTAACAACATAACAAATTAGAAATAGCTTGGTAGCGATCACCTCATTTCCAGGGGTTATTATCATCCATAAATTCCTTAATATTATAATAACCCTTTTTATACAAACTTAGTTTAATAAAGTTTTTGAACTTTGAGCAGGTCAAATTTTGTATATTTTCTGGAATTTTGTTGTAAAAGCGTATACATCGCCCCAAGAATGAATTACTGACTCGATGGAGTCGAGTAACTGGTACTATTAGCTTGTGTCTGTTCCTAGTATTTACAGAATGAATATCACTTATTTTTGTAAAACTACTTTTATTTTTGTGTACGTACATTACATTTTCATAAATGTATTGAGAGGCCAAAGTTAATATATTAATTTCCTTAAATTTTTGTCGCAGCGACTCTTTAGGCTTTAAATCATAAATTGATCTTATGGCCCTCTTCTGTAAAACAAATATAATGTCAGTGTCAGCTGCGTGTCCCCATAGAAAAATACCATACGACATTATGCTATGGAAATAGCTAAAGTAAACTAGTCTAGCTGTTTCAACACTAGTTAGACTTCTAATCTTTTTTACGGCATATGCTGCAGAACTAAGTCTGCTTGCTAGTTTTGATATATGGGGGCTCCATTGAAGCTTCGCGTCTAGTGTGATTCCAAGAAAAATGGTGGTATCGACAAGACTCAGTTTCTCCCCATTTAAAATTACATTAGTATTTAATTGTTTGACATTTGGAGTCATGAATTTCATACATTTTGTTTTAGTACCATTTAAATGCAAATTATTAACTTAAATATAAATATATAATAAAAGTAAAATATATATTTTATATTTAAAGTAAAAAAAAATCAAAATAGTACACTATTTCATATATTTCTATCTCGTGGACGCGTTTTACGAACATAAGTTACACATGGTCAAACATCCAGTTTTGGAACGATTATTTGTAGGCCACACATGTAACGTTTTACATTCCTACAATTATGCAAATGTGAATCTTGCGATAGATTTTATATTTGTTTTGGATGATATTAGAGTCATACTGGTGAGGTTGAATAAAACAAGATAAGCTGAGATAGTAATAAAATATGTGTAAAAACTTATTATGATAAAATTGAGACTTTATACGTGGTAGAGTGATGCTGCAGCTATATTACTGGTATAATTGTAGCACAAATGGGTCGGCCCGACCGGAGAACGACCACGCTCGCTAGGAATAAAATAAGAAAAGGATTTCTTTTATGGAATAGGGGTGACAAGCGAGCACACAGTCCATCTGATGGTTAGTGGATGCTAAGAGCCATAGACATATATCCTCAATTAAGAATCAAAATGCAGATGCGTTGCCACCTCTGAGGACTAATATGGAGTGTCTATTTTCCAGTAAAAAGAGTCTCCGTTGCTTTCTACGCCGGTATTCTGTGAGAGCGTAGTCCATCCCTGGTCGAGCCGAACCATTCGTGCTACAACCATAATATAACTGTAGCATGGCTCTGTAATATATAAAATGTAATCCATGTTATTTATTTAAAGAGAAATGCTGTAAAGTTTAAAGATAAACCTAATAAAACTGGTTGTCATGCAACCTAATATATTTATCAATATCGAGAGCGACTATTCGAAAGCGCCATGTGTTCGTGATATAAACGTAATCGATATAATTGCTTATCAATTAACACTGGACTTGATCGTACCACTAGCGGCGGTTTTAATTGGAAGTATTAAACGACGTTTATATAGGAAGCTGAAAAGAGAATTCGCTTACTAGCCAGTTCCAAAACAAATTTAATACGGAATAACGGTGACAAACGAGCACTCAGTCCACGTGATAGTAAGTGTAGCCGAAAGAAACTTGAATCTATTTTAGATTAAGTATCAAAATGTAGATGCTTTGTTACCCCTAAGATAGAATGTCTCATTTCCAGTATAAAAGGATGTCCAGTTCTCTGCTTTCACCATAAGAAACACAGTAATATAAAACTACTATTACGCTGGTATTCTGTGAGAGCGTGGGCCTTCCCCAGTCGTGCAGCGTCTCTTTACCACGTTAAAATACTAGACTCAAATAAACTCACACATTGATATGACTTGTTAGAGTTCTCTAAAAGCCGTAATAGGTTTGCCTTAATCGTCACGCTTTGTAGGTAGATTGAGGGTTGTAGAAGCAGAACCTGCCGTCTCGCTTATTTGACACTACTCCCTGTAGCCGATCTGGATATTGAACGCTTGGCGAAAACTAGATGGTCATACCGAAATCCATTGGGAGCTTTCGAATCTTTCTGGTTGACATGTGTCATTTATTCATTTCTAGTGACCCGATCAATCAAGTATTGATTCGTCTTACGAGGTTAGGTTTTGCTAACTACGTAAATCACTAATTGAAACTTAAACCATGTTACAGTTTAAGCGGTGCTGTTGAGACAATTCCTTCTAATTGAGCTGATGTATACGTTCATCCAATTACTGTATTTCGAGCTGTAGTTTGAGCAACACGACGCGACCTAACTACTATATGCAGAGAGGCAACTGCGTATGAAACCTTACAATTATTTCGACGATTAAAACCAGCCAGCGAAATAGTAAGCAATTAATACACACATAATACCATCGTAAAATAGCAGCTTGATTTGCTAAATAAAAAGCTAATAAAAGCTGGTGTGTTTCGTATAATGAGTGTAGAGAACTGGAAACCCTTTTTACTGGAAACGAGGCATCCTATATCAGTCCTCAGGAGTGACAACGCATCTGCATTTGATTCTTCATTGAGGATAAATGCAGATGTCTAGGGGGCACAGCATCCACTTACCATCAGGTGGATTGTGTGCTTGTTTGTCACCCTTATTCTATAAAAAACAATGTACATTAAGACTAACTGAGACGAAACAAGTAAAATAAAATATGAGTTCTTCAAATGTTAACTCAAGTGTAACGATTTATTCGACGTGGTAGAGCCATGCTACAGGTAATATTAGTGGTATATTTGTAACACCACGGACGGACCACGTTCTCGCAGAATACCAGCGTAAAACAGCAGCTGAACGCCGCTGTGTTTCGTATGGTGAGTGTATAGAACCGGACCCGCAGACCTTTCTTATTGGAAACGAGGCATTTCATCTTAGTCCTCACGGGTGGCAACGCATCTGCATTTTGATTCGCAAACGAGGATAAATGTAGATGTCTATGAGCCACAGCAACCACCTACCATCAGGTGGACTGTGTGCTAGTTTGTCACCCTTATCCTATCAAAAAAACGATTATCTTGTGAATCTATATCGGCATTTAACTGAAATTAGAGCAATAAAACACGAGCTTTAATATATTGATATTAATTTAATCTAGTCCAAATTGTCACAACTGTTTCATTTTTTTAATTATACAGGTCATATGTTTTGTACGTTGCCAGGACTGGTTTGGTAAGATACGATTTGTGTGAGAGATTTGCATCAACTGTGTATATATTTTTTCTCTGCGGTCACCGTCACTCGAGGCTACGTCACCCGTCCACGTGGTCGAGTACATTTCATTAGACTTGAAGGCGGTTGGTTATAAGTTGTGCCACTACCAAAGTAGCTGGCAAAAAATAAATTAGTATTGCTAATATTAAGCAAATTAAGAATTGATTTAGAAAAAAAATGTATAACTTGTATTCGAATTTCGAATTCTATTTATTGTTGAGATGATATTTAAAAATTTATTAAAACAACATTGCGGAATATTTTACTACAAGTATGTACTCGTATTAAGTTTTTAAATATTATGGTAATGAAGAGTGTTTAAACACATTATTGGAATAATTGTCGTTACTAAGTCGGACATTTTGTGCGTCTGTTCAAAAGGGTCCAAAATGATTCACGGTTTGGCTAAGAAGGTTGGTAAATCTTACCACTAACACATGTTTAATGCGGGTGGATATAATATGGTATTTAAACAGTCCTTAATAAACATTTACGAGCTTACTCATAAAATCGAAGTCAGTTTTAGAAACACTTAAAATAGCTCGTCTTCTCTTTTCACTAAATGGCAATAGAAAGAGACAGGTATAGAGAGATATAGAGATAATTAACACATAATTTAAGTAACTGATAATCAACGATTATAACTAAGACGGTTAGACTTTAAGCAGGCATTTTATTATTTACGCAAATATAATCATCTTGACTTAGGTAATTATAACTGCTAATAAATGATATTATAGCAATAACAAATAATATTTGTGTTTTTTTTTTGTTGTCATTTGTTTTATACTTATTATTTATTATTTTACTTTAAAATACCTACTTATTTATTATTAACGCTCCATTACCCGATTACCGCGAAACTTTTTTTTTATTTTACTTAAGATGGTCATCAACGACCATTTACTTAAGAATTTTTTTTTCAAATAACCTTTCCAAGTTTTGCGGATAAAAAATTTGTCAAGATTACCTGCCATTGCTCTATCTAATCGGCAAATTTCGTTACAATCGGTTCAGCCATTCCGAAGATTAGCTCGGACTGACAGACAGACAAAAATTACAAAAATTATCATTCATGTCTAAATAGCAAGCAAATTACCCCGTCACCTTAATATAGGGCAATTATTTAGATAATACTGACAGACACTTCATTTTTATTTATATGTGTAGATAGGCAAGGACAAAAGAAGTAGTATGCAAAGTTATTACCATTAGTGTTGCGTGCGGGAGCAGAAATGTATTTACTGTGCCGCTGACGCCTACTGACCTTTGACTTGGAGAAGGTCGGTGTAAGCTACGGCTTCCTAGGGTTTCGTGGAAAATATTTATATTAAATTGCATAAGTTTTTCAACCGCCTTAAAAAAGGACGAGGTTCTCAATTCAACTGTATTTTTTATCTGTGTTACCCCAGAACTCTTTTCTAGGTGATCCGATTTTAATGATTCATTTTTAATTTGAAAGCCGGTGCTTCTCGTGTTCAATTTGATTCAGATTTGACCAGTAGTTTTTGAGTTATCCTTAATAATGCGTATTTAATTGATTTCCACTATATTGATGATATCCTCACTTTATTAATATTGAAGTCGGTTGTACAATTTTTTTTATTTTACCACCTGTATGAGTTTTATTTTATAACCAGTGTTAGCTCTTAGTATGCACAGCGTATTTATTTTATTTTTTGAATAAGGTACACAAACAGACACTAGTTACTTATATACAGTTCTAAAATTAAAAATATGATGGTGATGATCTAAACTACAATCCAAAAAATGTACAAATCATAATAATATAACTCCAGTAGAATAACAAAAATAAACAAGATAAAAAAACACATTACAAATTATGAGAAACACGTGAATTTGTTTTAAATGTGACAAGGTTACTATCAAATATATCTAGATGTACGTTACTACGCTAAATCTCGTGGTAATCACGGCACATTTTGACCACAGGGTTGAAAACAGAAGCGTTATTATTGTGTACGTCTAACCTAAATATTCTTTAAACACATCGTATACCGGAATTTAAGTTAATTAGTCTTAGTAAGTCCAGGCAATCTATATGAGAATGTACAATCATGTGCAAAAAACACTTGTTCGGCATATTGTCTCCTCGAAGATAATCGTTGGACATTAAAAAACTTTAGTCGAGAGTAGTGTGTTGTATTCCAGCTAGCAACAATATTAGTTCAAGGATACAAATTGCTAGTCTCAACGGGTTCTTACTATGACTTCTTCTATTTACGTTAAAAATGAAACGTGAAAATATTATTTAACAGTGGTAGAGCCACGAGGCAGCTTTTGCTGTCGCACGGATGGGCCGGCTCAAACCGGGGTGGTACCACGACCTCACAGAATACCAGCGTGAAGTAGAGGTTTACTTCTGCGTTTCGCTTGGTGAGTGCAGGTGGCCGAAGGCCCTTTTTACTGAAAATGAGGCATTCCATCTTAGTCCTCACGGGTGACAACGCATCTGCATTTTGATTTGTAATAGAGGATAGATGTAGATGTCTATGGGCCGCAGCATCCACTTACCATCAGGTGGACTGTGCGCTCGTTTGTCACTCTTATCCTATAAAAAAAAAACAATGGAATGAAACTTTTTGTTACTTATCTTATTGCGTTAAATCAACACAAAGTTGAGCTACTCCGATTGAATCCTGTATACGGGACAAAATCACTTATTGAGTTTTTCTCGAGAAACTATTTGTAGCAGTAAGGAGCCAGAAAGAAGGCGGTGTTTTATCTCGCCTCGGAAACTACCCAAATCCGTTGGTCCTGCGCCTGATTTTTCTTCGGGTAACTATAGTATTAACAATAATTTAATAGTAACGTTCAATTCCTAAATAATTCTAAATTAGTTTTTTGTACGTGGTAGAGCCATGCTGCAGCTATACTAGTAGTATAGTTGTAGCACGTATGGGTCGGCTCGACCGGGGAAGGACCACGCTCTCAGAGAATACCAGCGTCAAATAGCAGCTTAACACTGCTGTGTTTCGTATGGTGAGTGTAGAGAACCGGAGACCCTTTTTACTGGAAACGAGGCATTCCATCTTAGTCCTCACGGGTGGCAACGCATCTGCATTTTGATTCGCAAACGAGGATAAATGTAGATGTCTATGGGCCACAGGAGCCACTTACCATCAGGTGGACTGTGTGCTCGTTTGTCACCCTATACTATAAAAAAAAATTAAGTCAATCCCTACATCGTTGATCGACATTTCAGTAAATATGTTAAAACAGAGAGCGTTCATTAAGTCGTATAATCTCGTATAATATTGAATATTCTCCTACTTGGTCTAAGTATAAAAAGTCATAGAGCGTGCAGCGGTTCGGGGCGTTCAGCGGGCATGACAAAGAGCGCTCTTGCGTTATGGTGTCCTAAGTTGCAGCGGGGTTTGTTATTTCACCTATATTTTACTCGTTCAAGCAGCTCAAAATAAAAAAAAAAATATCTATCGGCTTCAGTTAATTTTAAAATAGATTACTTATACAATATAAAAATATTAAGGTCATATATTCAACTTTAATTATTATTATTATATTATTATATATTCAACTTTTATAACAATAATAATTAATAAATAATGTAACTATTCTGTATTGTACCTCCTCTTGTTCCTAAAATAATAAGAAATTCACATAATATTTTGGTAATCCTGAAAGTCGTTTAAAATAGAAACATCCTCAACATCAATAGAGTCAAGAATAGATTGTCTCGAACAACAAATGTTTCTAGGAACGTTTTCAGATCCTCATACAAAGTGAAGTTTCATGGAAACGTTGGCAACACTGCCGGAAAAGCATACTTACAGAATACCAGCGTAAAATAGCAGCTTAACACTGCTGTGTTTTGTATGATGAGTGCAGAGAACCGGAGACCCTTTTTACTAGAAACGATGCATTCCATCTTAGTTCTCACGGGTGACAACGCATCTGCATTTTAATTCGCAAACGAAGATAGATGCAGATGTCTATGGGCCACAGCAGCCACTTAACATCAGGTGGACTGTGTGCTCGTTTGTCACCCTTATCCTAAAAAAATACTGTTACAAGCATAAAGTAAGCATCATTCAATACACAACGTATTTCACTTAATATACATACTCCTTTAGATACACATATGAATAAAATTTTAATTTTTATATTGATTTAAATTGACATCTCAGTTCCTAGTAGGGTTGCTACCTTTCTCTTGAACAAATATAGTATATTTCCCAAAAAAGATACTTTTGTGAAATACAGGTAAAAAAAATACCTACACATTTATTTTAATCTTTATACATTTTTCTATATATTATATTTGTTACTGCTCTACGCTTGGGCCATCAACCTTTTAAATAATTATAGGAATCTGAGCAATTTAGATTAATATTAAAATAAATTAAAAATATACTTAACGAAATTTATTATCTATTTCTTTCTTCTTGTCGTGTAAAATTCATGACGGAATAATTCTTTCCGTAAAACTTACTTGTTCCAAGACTTCTAATCGTAGATTATAGTTTATGGACACAGAGTTAATATAAAAAATCGCGACAGTAGAATTTGGGGAAAATATAGTATTTTTCGTACTATATTATCTTTATATATAAAAATTACGTGTCACGTTGTTTGTCCGCGATGGACTCCTAAACTACTGAACTGATTTCAATGAAATTTTGCACACTGTGTGTATTTTGGTCCAACTTGAAAGATAGGATAGTTTTTATACCGATAAATCACCTTTATTTTTTTATTGCGAATTTAAGGATTTTTATAGGAAGGGTCGTTGGAAAGGCTAGAACAACGTCTGCCTGGCGAGCACAAGTTTTTCTATAATATATAATACAATGGATTCAAATATAGTACGATACTATATGTTATAATAGTACGGGTGGCAACCCTAGTTCCTAGGGAGAATGACTGGTAACAATTAACCATTATTTTTTATTTTTTTTATAGAATAAGGGTGACAAACGAGCACCTGATGGTAAGTGGTTGCTGTGGCCCATAGACATCTGCATCTATCTTCGTTTGCGAATTGAAATGCAGATGCGTTGTCAGCCGTGAGGACTAAGATAAAATGCCTCGTTTTCAGTAAAAAGGGTCTCCGGTTCTCTACACTAACCATACGAAACACAGCAGCGTTAAGCTGCTGTTTTACGCTGGTATTCTGTGAGAGCGTGGTCCTTCCCTGATCGAGCCGACCCATTCGTGCTACAACTATACTATTAATATAGCTGCAACATGGCTCTACCACGTATAAAATCGCGTCATATCTTATATCCTTAATTAATTAAAAAAATAAATGAGACTAAGAGATGATTGTCGGCTGACTACAATAATGAGATACCATGTTCCTATGTTACTTCCTTAGAAAGTTAAACAAACTGCACGCGCCATCGACTCGAAACATTTTATAACCTGCCCTGCAAGTCGGCAAAAAATTCTTGTAAGACACGAGAGAAACATCGAATTTACAGCACAATCGGGTTTTCATTGGTAGGGCCGAACAGGCACGTGCCGACAGGCAGTGCGGCTTCAGAAATTTGATTCATTCAAATTATTTTTTTTATTTCGTATTTTAATTGGGAACCTGCTTTTACACACGCGGTTTTGAGTTTCGACCGATACATGTACGGCATGGGCAGCTTAAACTAATAAAAAAATCATCGTTGCAACGGTATCACGACCTTGTACACGGATCTATCAATGACCGGTCCCCTCTTAGACTTGAAATGTGGGCATAAATCTAAAGTTTTAAGGCTGTGGAGACATTCACGAGTGACGCGTCAGTTTATCGAATGATAATTACTAACACGATTTAATTTATATCAATCAAATCCATAGAAAACGATAAGATATAACGCGTTCCAATTTTTTACAGCGCCTTTGATAATGTTTCCGGTACTTCAAATTTACTACGGTAAATAATGGTTGGCAGAGATAACGAATGAGAAAGAAGCAAAAGCGAAATTAGAATTTATATAATTGGTATTTAGTGATTTTTTTTTTCTATTTCATTATCGTGTTGCGGCCAGTTTTAATAAACCCAGGAATTTATGTCGTTTTGTAGTATCGTAAAAATCGATTTAAAGAACTGGTTTAAGAGTGAATTAAAAACTATATTATGTTGACTACGATTAGAGTCTATTTTAAAATCTTAGGTGTCTCACCGTTTCGAGTTTCGACCTTCTATAAATATTCGTCAATGGGCATCGAGCTGAAATTGTGATTTAGCTTATTATGTCAGTATTATATTATATCCTACTTTTCTACATCTATATATCTATACAAATAAATAAAATTGAAGTGTCAAATTCTTAATGTTAAAATAACAGCTTTTTACTAAATGCATATGAAAGTATATACGGTACAAATAACAAAAAAACAAATTTTAAAATTTTTGTCTGTCTGTCTGTTTGTTCCGGCTAATCTCCGAAACGACTAGACCGATTTTGACGGGACTTTCACTGGCAGATAGCTGATGTTATAAGGAGTAACTTAGCATACTTTTATTTTAGAAAAATACTTAGGGTTCCGTGAAAAAAATTAAAACCCATGAAATCGTAGTCATTTCCACGCGGGCGAAGTCGCGAGGGACAGCTAGTATGTAAATAAAATTGAAGTGTCCGTCTGAGATATCGAAATAACTGTCTTATATTGAGCCGAGGGTGTTATTTGCATATAATCAAAACATGAATAACCTTTTTTTTTAATTTTAAATCAGGGATGATCTTCCGAATAACTGAACCGTTTGTAATGAAACTGCACGAACAGGTAGAGGGCAATGCCAGTGAGTGATCTGGGCTATATTTCATTTGAATAACTTGGAGATTCTTTTTTTGAAAAATTGATGATCTAAAATGTTATTAACGCCATTATAAGACTATCCAAGCGAAGCTAAGGATTGCTAGTTTTAAATATCAAATAAAAAAAAACTTAAAAATCAAATATTTTTTTTTATCATCATTAGTATCTGTCTGCACCGTATTGTAAGAATTTCTGAACTTGATCTCAACTATATATTTGTTTGAAAGCATCTCATCTCATCGAAACATGCCACCAGAATATCAATGTCTAGTTTTCTTTATTTTTACGGTTATACTGGACATAAGCTTTTGTTTATTGTGATTTGCTATCGACCATCTATACCTGACCTTGATTTACTTCGAACAGATCGTTCAAAAGAAATAAATCAAGGTTTGCTTCTTTGTAAATAATGATAATCGTTTACATTAAACCGCCTGCTTCGGAGTAGTCTTGTAATTGATTGAGGCAAAGACGTTCTGTCGTTATTTCTATTAGACACGAAGAAATTTAATACCATTGATTCACATGATTGCCATTTGTTGTTTACAGATATGGACATTTTGAAATTCTATCTTTAGTTGTATATTTATAATTGTAGCACGAATGGATCGGCTCGACTGGGGAAGGACCACGCTCTCACAGAATACCAGCGTAAAATAGCAGCTTAACGCTGCTGTATTTCGTATGGTGAGTGTAGGGGACCGGAGACCCTTTTTACTGGAAACGAGGCATTCCATTTTAGTCCTAATGGGTGACAACGCATCTGCATTTTGATTCTTAATCGAAGATAGAAGTGGATGTCTATGGGCCACAGCAACCACTTACCATCAGGTGGACTGTGTGCTCGCTTGTCAACCTTATCCTATTAAAAAAAATTACAGCAATTTTCCGGGCCATTACGCAATTCCTCTGGTGTTCGTGTTGTTCATTTTTTTTATAGTATAAGAGGACAAACGAGCACACAGTCCACCCGATGGTAAGTGGTTGCTGCGGCCCATAGACATCTACATCTATCCTCGGTTGCGAATCAAAATGCAGATGCGTTGTCACCCGTGAGGACTAAGATGGAATGCCTCATTTCCAGTAAAAAGGGCCTCCGGCCACCTGCACTCACCAAGCGAAACGCAGAGGTAAACCTCTACTTCACGCTGGTATTCTGTGAGGTCGTGGTACCCCGGTTCGAGCCGGCCCATCTGTGCAACAGCAAAGGCTGCCGCGTGGCTCTAGCACTGTTAAAAATCATGGGCTGCGATTGTCACTTACAGTCTTGATTGGTAGTCTCTTCTATAATGGCTTTCTGCAATCTGTCTGGCTTTATATATAGTAGAATTTAGGATGTTAATAAAAATGTCCTCCAGACCGATTTTCTGTCATAGCGGTTAAGTTTCTACGGAGGCTAGCCATCTGCGTAGGACAGGATTATAGTGCTCAAGTGTATGAACGCTCAAGTACAGGTGCACTCTCTATTCCCTCATATTTCGTTGGTCAAAAAACCGACACAACCGGACAGAGAGCGGTCGCAGAACCAACGGCTTTACGTTTTTTCATGACAAGGGATTTAAACACCACCAAATTCCTGACTCCAGGCAACTACCAAGAATTTCTTTATAGATAAACTAACTAACTGATTTTTTTTATCCTGACCCGGATTCGGACCCGGGAATTCATGGTCAGCAGTCGCGTTTACAACCATTAGATCTACGAGGCAGTTAAAGTTCAGTTGATGCTCCACTTTATCAAAGTTGTTTAGACACTAAATGATGGAACACATAAACTATACTTTTATACGTGCATAGACTAAAGATCATATCATTAGATCACATTCTTTGACTTATTTGTTGCCGCGTAACAAATACATTTCTATATAAATAGAGCAGCAGTGTTAGCATGTTGGTAGCTCGCTTAATTATATAATTTACCTAATTAGATTTTAAAGCGTAAAAAGTTACCTATTACCGGATATTGTGCCCAGTACTTAAGATAAATTGCCTTATTACTCTACAAGTTCCGTGACCTGTTTTATTTTATTTCTTCTAATTACCTTTTATGCTCTATTAGCGACTTTATGGTTATATAAATTAGAGCCGTGAGTTTGTGTAAAGTTGCATTATATCGAGTTTAAATAATCTCTGAGATTTTATGTCTTTTTGTTAGGGACGTTGATAGAATTGTTTTCGCTGTTATGAAGTCAGAATTTATTAGATATATATTGTAAAGTACCTAATCTAATTCAGAACTCTACAGTGTAGTGCGTTTTTTTATAGAATTAGGGTGACAAACGAGCATACAGTCCACCTGATGGTAAGTGGTTGCTGTAGCCCATAGACATCTACATCTATCCTCGATTACGAATCAAAATGCAGATGTCTGCTATAGTTGTAGCTCGAATGGGTCGGCTCGACCGGGGGAGGACCACGCTCTCACAGAATACCAGCGTAAAATAGCAGCTTAACGCTACTGTGTTTCGTATGGTGAGTGTAGAGAACCCGAGACCCTTTTTACTGGAAACGGGGCATTCAATCTTAGTCCTCAGGGGTGATAACGCATCAGCATTTTGATTCTTAATCGAGGATAAATGTTGATATCTATGAGCCACAGCAGCCACTTACCACCAGGTGGGCTGTGTGCTCGTTTGTCACCCTTATTCTATACGAAAAAAAGAACTATTAGTGAAAATAGAATCTAAGCTCAAATTGCTATGTACTCTAGGATCCAAATGGGATGAACCCAAATTCCAACATACTATATTATACTATATAATATAAAATAATAAATAAACTTACCTCAAAATTTCTTCAACTTCTTTATCGGTCTCCAAAGTCCAATGCTACATTGCGGTACATGGGTTCCTCCCGTGGGAAGGATTTGTCTTATCAAATGAATTTGCAACCCCAGTACCAGATGTCTTGCACCACTTTTAGAGTCATGCTGCAGCTATATTACTGCTATAGTTGTAGCACGAATGGGTCGGCTCTACCGGGGGAGGACCACGCTCTCACAGAATACCAACGTAAAATGGCAGCTTGACACTGCTGTGTTTCGTATGGTGAGTGTAGAGAACCAGGACCCTTTTTACTGGAAAAGAGGCATTCCATCTTAGTCCTCACGGGTGACAACGCATCTGCATTTTGATTCGCAGACGAGGATAGATGTAGTGTAGTGTAGTGCGCTCGTTTGTCACCCTATCCTATAAAAAAAAACCTTAAAGGTCTGCTAACGGTCTAGATATTTTGTCTAGTGTAAAACAACTATCAATCGATAATTTTGATACAAATATGTACGTAACTTTAAACGAAATAGCACTTATAATAATTATCCGATGTAATACACGCCTCATCTATTATTTTACACTGGCCTAAGTCGTTTAAAACAGATGAGAACGATTATTTCGTATTAAACTAAACCATTACACCGTTATGAGTAAAATGAATCGAATAAGCTTGACTCTGAGAGCTCCGTTTGAGAAATAAACAAGTTCAATAAATGCATTTCGATTATATGGCAACATTTACGCATGTAGAAGTCAACGATTATTGAAAATAATTTATTTTATTTAACAATTATAAATAAAAAAACAAGTTATCTGTTTCGCTCTGCGGATAAAAAAAAGTAAGTGACAAGATCGAAGATTCTTTTTTCTAGTAACGACATATTTCATCTTAGTCCTCAGGGTTGAAAACGCACTGTTTTTTAACCGACTTCAAAAAGGATGCGGTACTCAATTCGACTGAAGGTTTTTTGTTACGTGTCATCTCATAACTTTTTTCTAGGTGAACCGATTTTGATGATTCTTTTTTATTTGGAAGCTGGTGCTTCTCATGTGGTCAAGATCTGACTAGTAGTTTTTGAGTTATCCTTAATAATTCATATATCGAAGTCGGCTGTATAAAATTTTTAATTTTACCACCTGTTGGGTCTTCACTACATAATTTAAAATTAAAATTTTTGTACAGCCGACTTTAATATAAATTATAAAGAATAACTCAAAAACTATTGGTCTGACCTTGATCAAATTTGTATGGGACCACATGTGAAGTACCAGCTTTCAAATAAAAAAGAATCATCGAAATCGGTTCACCGAGTAAAAAGTTATGAGGTAACATACATAAAAAAGCATACAGTCGAATTGAGTACCGGCTCCTTTTTGAAGTCGGCAGAAAATAGTTTTTACTAAAGCCCTTCAAGGCATAGTGGGAAACCATCTAATCTACTCGTAACACTTTAAAGGCACATGTTCAAAACTGGACGTTATGACCTGTAATAATAATTATTGGTATTTGTAGTCGACATATTATGCGTGAACTGACATTAAACGGTGGAAAATTTTGGCAGCATCCATCTATATATTTCATCAGCGTCTATCTATAAGCGAACGGAATACGTAGGGGAGTAATTAGGTTTTTTTATTCTAAGCCAGTTCACTACCATCTTTAGCGATATCGCACATAATGCCAGCGTAAAATAGCACCTCGATACTGCAGCGTAAAATAGAACCGGATACCTTTTTTATTGGAAATGAGGCATTCCATCAGAGTCTTCAGGGGTGACAACGCATCTGCATTTTCATTTTTAATCAGATTGGGATACCTATGAGCACAGCATTCACTTACCATCAGGTGGACTGTGTGCTCGTTTATCACCCTTCTTTTATAACACAACTTATTACCGTTGCGACAGTACTCAAGCACTGGCTCTAAATAGGTAAAAGGCAATGGGTCATGTTCTGTTTGTATGCATCGTGTCTAAAACAGTTGCAAATGCGACGAGCGTCGCGGACGGTGCGTAAGTGCCATTATCCAATTGTTACATAAGGCGACGTCGACCTAAAATGAGATCTGGGCGCCTGGGTTTGAGCTGCGTCGGTAGTCCGTGCGTTGGGTGACTGCGAGCGGCGGGAACGGCGGATTTGGGTCAAGTTTGCTTGCATGAACATCTTACGAATTTTCCAAAGGTTGACGCTTCTTTTTGATAGACTATAAATTAAGCTTCCATTGTGTTAAAATATTTTTTACCTGTAATTGTTTTCGAATTTCTGAGTATAGTTAAAGTTGACATATGATTATGTTCTATTTGTTAATAGTCACTGTCTGTTTACAGATTTTTTTCTAAGCGTCGATTTTACAATCGTCAGATAAAAAAAATTCATAGGATGCAGCCCAAACAAATTAAAAGTTACAGTTGTATGTATAAAAAAGTTTAATTCTTTCACTTTCATATTTAGTCGGGTTATAATTTATTTAATTTTATTTGACGATTGAGAAATCGGCTGTAAAAGAATTAAAGCTAAGCTAATTGTTATGAAAAGTCATAAATCGATATTGATATACATTTGGAGTTATACTAAAATCGATTTAAAGTGAGGTTTAAAGGAAAATTTCCTCAAAACAGGTCGAATGAGTAAATCAACATGACATGATATAAATTAATGAGTGAACCTCGTTGATGCTTTTTACAGATTCTGTAATAGAGTCGAGGTATCATTATGAACAACTTATAAGAACCAGATCCCAATTAAAAGTTCACGTAAGTGGCGAGATTGCCAAGTCGGAGTGAGTGCGAATGGACGAGTAAAAATATCCCGTGCTTTTTCGTATGTTTTCGGAATTAATTTAGGTGATTAATCGATGGACGAAAGTTAACGTGAGGTTTAAGCAGTTTTTTTACTCATACTGTAGCTCTCCTTTGACAATATTCAGATTAAAAATTTTGCAATTTAAGGTTCCTGTTTTTTTTTTTATAAAAGTGTACACACGAGCACACATTCTTCGGTTAGGATTCAAAATAAAGATGGATTGTCACCCCTGATATTTCTAGCTCGTACATTTCTAAAAATATTAAAAGACGTAGAATATCTGAGATCCTGCTCTCAAACAAGAACATTCTAAATCGATCCCAGTAATTTCTTTCGATTTTAAAGAGAACGAATAGAACGCCGTGTTATGGCTGTATAAAGGAATCCACTATTGCAAATCATCCCGTGGGTGTCGTAACAGGCGGCATGGAAATAAAATAGGAGATAGGCAGCAGCTTCTTGCTGATAACAACGTTAAATAATATAATAACTGCAGTTGCCAACCCGCCAAGCGTGGGAACTACAGCAAACATTCACAGATTGTGGGTACAGATTTAGTTTCAGAGGCTTACGTTAAGTCAAATACAGATAAATAAGTCATGTACGTGGTAGAGCCATGCTGCAGCTATATTAGTAGTATAGTTGTAGCACGAATGGGTCGGTTCGATCGGCGAAGGACCACGCTCTCACAGAATACCACCGTAAAATAGCAGCTTAACACTGCTGTGTTTCGTATGGTGAGTGTAGAGAACCGGAGACCCTTTTTACTGGAAAAGAGGCATTCCATCTTAGTCCTCACGGGTGACAACGCATCTGCATTTTGATTCACAAACGAGGATAGATGTAGATGTCTATGGGCCGCAGCAACCACTTACCATCAGGTGGACTGTGTGCTCGTTTGTCACCCTATCCTATAAAAAAAACAAACAAACAGTAAGTGGACATTGTGTTCCATAGACACCTAAAATGATACTCGGAAAAGGATCAAAATTTTGATGCGTTGTTTGTTACCCTTGAAGGTTCTTAGTCCTGCTTCGTTGCCAGTCAGTTCAGTAAGATCATAGAAGTTCATTCGCATTTTATAAGTCGGTAGATAAAATATGTAGATTGAATACTATCGTTGTAGTATTACTGTCACTCAATAATACCGTTACTAATAATTTAAAATTAAATATTTTGTACGATTGACTTCAATATAAATTATTAAGAACAAGTAAATGGCCAGTTACGTGGGCTAAGCCCACTCAGGACATTTAGTAAGCAATTTACTACTTCAATAAGCAAAAAGTCCAAAGTCCAAAAGTCTCATCTCAGCTACTCAGCTGTCATTGTCAATTATGTTTAGATAACTCAAAAACTGATAGTCAGACCTTGATCAATGAATTTATATGGGACCATATGCGAAGTACCAGCTTTCAAATAAAAAAAGAATCATCGAAATCGGTTCACCCAGTAAAAAGTTATGTCGTAACACATAAAAAAACACACAGTCGAATTGAGTACCGTCTCCTTTTTGAAGTCGGTAGAAAATTACATTGTGTCTAAATTCAACAACCAAACACAACTTTACGTGGTAGAGTCACACTGCAGCTATATCATAGTTGTAGCACGAATGTTCGTCGGCGCGACCGGGAACGGACCACGCTCGCAGAATACCAGCGTCAAATAGCAGTTTAATACTGTTGTGTTCCGAGTGAAGAGTGTAGAGAACCGGAAACCCTTTTTACTTGATACGAGGCAATCCATCATTGTATCCTCAGGGTTGAAAACGCATCAGCGTTTTGATTCGTAATTGAGGATAAATGTAGATGCCACAGCATTCACTCACAATCAGGTTGACTGTGTGCTAGTTTGTCGCTTATTCTACATATAAAAAATTAATTTAAAAATTACCACACAAAATGTCTTACATAATTGTTTGCACGCGTTTGATTACCAGAGTTCATTTGCTAAAAAATTTAGGCCACAAATAAACACTTTTATCTTTTTCTGTGCAAACTGATATTATATTATCGTAGCACGGTGCGCATTTTCAACGTAATCGGTCAATTACATATATCATTGAAAATGTTTAATTCGCCAATCGCTGGAAATGGGGCCACGCGACCAGCTCTGCTAAAATGGAAAGTGCATTTGACTTTGCATTTATACGTAATTCAAGGGTGTTCAGAATGTGGTCAGGTTGCATCGACTTTTGCTCGGGTTTAATAGCAAGTAAGTGTTTGTCGTGTGTTGATACGGATTTATTAGTAATGTGATGTGATTTTTTATGTGCCCTACCTGTACGGCGAATGGTTGGATAACTAGAACCAATTTAAACTTGATTTGTGTTATTGTTCTACTAATAAACATAATTTAAGTGTCATAGGAAAGTATGTACGGTTCTAACAAAAAAAAAACAATCTTAAAAATGTTTGTCGTCGGAATTTGAAGCGATCAATCGATCGATCGGAGATCATAATATCATTATTTCATTCTTTTCTTTCTTTCTAATAGAGAGATGATAACAGAGTCGTTGGATTTTCTACCGACTTCAAAAAGGAGGAGGTACTCTACTCCACTGTATGTTTTTATGTGTGTTACCTCATAAGCTTTTTCTGAACTGAACCGATTTCGATGATTCTTTTTTTATTTGAAAGCTGGTGCTTCTCATGTGGTCCCATATAAATTTGATCAAGGTCTGACGAACAGTTTTTGAGTTATATGTATAACTCAAAAACTGTTCGTAATAATTTATATTGAAGTCGGTTGTACAAAATTTTAAAATTTAATTTATTCTGGTAGCTCACAGTCGCCTCTTAGAATACCTACAGGCTGGAAAGGGGGGGGGGAGATATTCTTATACTCCCACCACTCAATGTTGTGTAATACAATTTCTACTTTGTTACAAACAAATAAAACTCGTATGTGAAATTAACATGCGTTAGGGCAAAATGAAAGTCGATAGATAAAAACAAAATAGCAAAAACGAAAAATCTTAAAAATACCGCATGTTTAGCCTTAATATTATAATTATTTTTGTTTCACTTTCAATATAATTAACTTTCGCAAGATAACGTCTTACTTTAACAGATTATTTACACGAGTCATGCTGCTGCTATATTAGTAGTATAGTTGTAGCACGAATGGGTCGGCTCGACCGGGGAAGGAAGGAGAATACCAGCGTAAAATAGCAGCTTAACACTGCTGTGTTTCGTATGGGAGTGTAGAGAACCGGAGACCCTTTTTACTGGAAATGAGGCATTCCATCTTATTCCTCACGGGTGACAACGCATCTGCATTTTGATTCGCAAACGAAGATAAATGTAGATGTCTATGGGCCACAGCAACCACTTACCATCAGGTGGACTATGTGCTCGTTTGTCACCCTATCCTATAAAAAAGGCTTTTATTAGTTTCGCGGGTATCTATGTAACATAATCTTGTAATGTATTTTTCACCAACTTGTAGACCACATGAGTAAAGAAACCGTACCGTTGTTGACCGCCGATTGACTTGAAAATTTGCACTCATATCAAAGATCGATGACAATGCAATATTTTAATGACTGTGATCTCACTCGGACAGTGTTCTCACAACTCATGATGAATGTGAGTTGTTTAAGTTTTTTAAATTTTAGTATTATTTAATTTAACAGTGGTAGAGCCACGCGGCAGCTTTTGCTGTCGCACGGATGGGCTGGCTCGAACCGTGGTGGTACCACGACCTCACATAATACCAGCGTGAAGTAGAGGTTTACCTCTGCGTTTCGCTTGTTGAGTGCAGGTGGCCGGAGGCCCTTTTTACTGGAAATGAGGCATTCCATCTTAGTCCACACGGGTGACAACACATCTGCATTTTGATTTGTAATAGAGGATAGATGTAGATGTCTATGGGCCGCAGCAACCACTTACCATCAGGTGGACTGTGTGCTCGTTTGTCACCCTTATCCTATAAAAAAATTTACTATTTAACATCATTCGTGCTGGCAGATATCGAACTCGTATCGCTCTTATATTACGAAATTTAAGACTACCTTGTTCACTGAGCTACTACGACTCCAATTTGAGTTTAAATAATACGAGTATCGATTATAAACTTGATAAAGCCTTACGCAATCCTGAAAATGATCTAGTTCATATGTATAAAACTTTATTGCTCTGCTACTTGTTTGACTTTCTGCCTAGATATTTCGTGGTCCTGCCAAGTTGCATTCTCTCGCACACGGCATGTACTCACGTGTGAGGGGAGAGGCGAATGTTAGGCCATTCTAAATGTGCCTATTCGGTCAGAGCGCTGACAGGAAAACATACGGATCTGTTTTATGTTTTTTGACGCGACGTTTGTATTTTTAATCGTCTATAAAAGGGAAGGTTTCACCTGCGATTGTACTCGATATGTGTATGTTTATTGTTTGATGTAAGCATAGCTATGAAATAAAGAGTCTTATGAAGTACGACGTAAAATACCCATGTGTGACCCACACATTTTATGGCATCTTTGAGGTATCTATGGGCCATAACGTTTACCTACCTTTATTTTATTTTTAAGTCAGAGTATAACTTTAAAAAAAACATGTGACAATCCTAACACAATCATACCTTCGAGAAGATAGCTTCAAGAAGAAGCAAGAAAGTAACCTCATACAAAGTAGAAGAAAAATCATGGCTGCATCATGCATGGATCAAATCGATCAGGGAAAGACCACGTGAAATGGCAGCTCAGTACTGCTGTGTTTCGTATTGTAAGTGACAAGAACAGGAGACTCTTTTAACTGTAACGAGGTATTTCATATTATTCTACAGAAGTGACAACACATTTGCATTTTAATTTATAATTGAGAAATGAGTTAGGTTATAAGCACCAGCATCCACTCATAATCAGGTGGATTGTAGTACAAATTACACCCTTTGTTTACCTTTTTTTTTGAAAAAAAAATGCCGGGATTATCATTGAAAGTAAATATATTGGATACTGTATTTTATAACTTAAGTATTGTATTGTACGTGGTAGAGCCAAGCTGCAGCTATATTGTAGTACTAATAGGTCGGCTCGACTGGGGAAGGACCACGCTCTCACAGAATACTAACTTAAAATATCAGCTTAATGCTGCTGTGTTTCGTATGGTGAGTGTAGAGAACCGAAGACCATTTTTACTGGAAAAGAGGTATTCTATCTTAGTCCTCACGGCTGACAACGCATTTGCATTGATTCGCAAACGTGGATAGATGTAGATGTCTATGGGTCACAGCAACCACTTACCATCAGGTGGACTGTGTGCACGTTGGTCACTCTATTTCTATTAATAAAAATAACTTATGAAAATAATAAAAAAATTCAAAAATTCAGATCTACTACCATTTCAAAATAATGTTTCTCTGACCGGTGAATAAACGTCTGAGAGTTTTCTCAGTTTTGTAATTCCTTAGCCAATAATATAAAAATAAATAAAAATTAATGAACCCATAGATACAATCAGCGTATGCTATAATAAAATTATATACACATTTTTACTTATAACTTTGTTGTAAATTCATGCAGTCCAGTTTCCATAAGTAGCACCTGTTTATAAGTATGATGCATGTAGCATCCATCGCCTCTCTGGACATTTATAAGAAAGTGGATGACCCGTTAGCAATAAACTAGACAGTTTTCGTTCATTATATCACATTTTGTAATATCATAGAGTAGCATATACGATCACAGAACTTCGTAATAACCCAAGGAATAAACAGTATCACCTGCTATGCAAATGTACTCAAAGTTGATATACCATATTTCAATTTAAGTACTAGCATTATGAGATCTGATAATGTAATGACCTTGCATTTATGAGCTTAGACGGTCGAGATCGCAGTTCTAGTTTGTATAAGTTAACTTAGATTCAGC
Organism: Parnassius glacialis; assembly: GCA_033319125.1. Lineage (NCBI taxonomy): Eukaryota > Metazoa > Arthropoda > Insecta > Lepidoptera > Papilionidae > Parnassius > Parnassius glacialis. The sequence continues at coordinate 7,399,052 of JAVANC010000025.1, forward strand.
GTTTAGATTAAAGAATCGATTTTATCAGAGACGAAGTCGACACTGCCGCTGCATTGTACTCTCTTAATGATGAACGCCAGTACGTTCTGTCTGACTCCTTATCAAACAACCACACCTTGAATAATGTATCTCGAATGCTAGATTGTCCGCCATTAGTCGTTAGTTTAGTCAGTATTAACAGTTTAGGTGAAATTTATCGGGTTTGCTAAGCAGTCATGATAATTCTGAGGTCTTTTATAACGTTGAAAATGTTAAAAAAATATTTAAAAAATCGGGACAACTAAACACTAATTGTGTTTTCGCGTTGGCACCCGCTTGTGGCAAAAGGTTTGATTCTTATTGGCGACGAAATATGATTAAACATCATCATCATTACAGCCCTTGATAAGTCTACTGCTGAACATAGGTCTCCAACAAGGAATGCCACAAAGCACGGTCCTGAGCCACTTGCATACATCGACTTCCTGCATGTCTTACCAGGTCGTCACTCCATCCAGTGGGGGGATTGCCCTACACGCCCTATAGTGAAGGACCACATCTCAGTTCCATAGGTCATCACTGGCAACACGCACTGGTTGTACAGTCTCGTTTTCAAGTTTTGAGGTATACCTGACTAGAAGATGTGCCGTAATTTCCCGAACGCTGCCCAGCCTAGTTGAATCCGTCGATTGACCTCTTGGTCGAACTTGACTTACCTGACGGACTATTTGTCCCAGGTAAACATATTATTCGTCAACAACTTCGAGCTTAGTGCTCCCAACAACTACCGGCATAGGTGTGACATGGACGTTATACGTGATCTTTGTTTTGTTCATATTCATCTTAAGACCTATCCGTTGGGAGGCACTATTGAGGTCATTGAGCATAGGCTTAGGTCCTCCAGCGATTCTGCCATAAGGACTATATTGTCGGCAAATCGAAGGGGAGTGATGTATTTACAAAATTTCGAAAATTTTTGATATTGCATTTTATTTTTTTTATTTTTTTTTTGGTACACTACAGAAGGATCTGTGAATAGGTATTTGTTATTATACTACATAAAGAAGTTTAAATGGACGTTCTGACTTTGTTAATAAGAACCATTTAATAGATTTTTTTTAATTCACGTTTTTGCCTTGGATGCTTGTCCTTTAAGCCATGTTTTCATTAAATGCATACAGATTATCACAGACAACAATAAATCATTCTCATTCCTATTACAAATATTGAAAGAAAAAACAGATTTTTATAACAGTTGAAGGTTGTTTTGTAACTGACTGGTTCAGAATTTTGTTTATATTTTATTTGGTCGAAGCGATCAAGAAACGAGTATTATTTCTTATGTTTGTTTAACTTACACGTGCAGTGTTGAATGGCCGAATATATTTGGATCGTTGAACAGTTGGAATAAGACACAATATTTTCTTTAATTCAAAAATAGTCTTGGTAGTGTTTAGATCAATGCGGTGTTCGACTAGACGTGAAATATGCGAACAATTTTGATTTGAATAATTATTGTCATTGCACGCGATAAAAATGTGGCACGTGTTATCAGAATTTTTTTATGGAAGGTGCAATTAGTGTAACTGAAGTTACAAATATATTAGATCCCAAACGTCTGGTTGTCCGATAGTGGAAAAGAAAGACGGGGGGGGGGGGGGGATTTAAATCATGTAATTCCTGTGCACATCTTCGGAATTTATTATATTTACAATTGTCTGTTATTATCCTTTCAGAAGGAATTCTTAGGAGGCATTTTTTTAAGATACATTCTCGAATCAAAACAAAAAGTTTTTTATCATTACGAAAATAATAATGTTAACCAACTACTCCCTCTAACGAGCTGACTAACAGACTTCGTCTTTTTATCCTCCTCATCTTATCTATAATGCAATGAATCTGTCCGCCATTACGTTTTAATGTTTCTGACTTGTTCTGTTATCGGACGAAATCAACGATGACAAGTCTTGTCTAATAACAGAGAAAGTTCAATCAGAGTAGTTCTGTTTTGATTTACCTAATCGATAAACTTAGGTGTTGAACTCCATTATCAACTCAAAATGAAGTTACTGCGGAAATCCAACTTTTAGAGAATGAATTTAGACAAATTTCCATGCAGATTTTAGCTGTAATAGATAATTAAAGTTACGATATTTAAAAGTTTGATGGTTAAAAGTCCAAAATTCAACATACCTCTAAAATTTCAAATATTCCATGGAGTCCGATTCCATAGTTTTTAATAAGATATCTGTGTACAAGTGTGTATGATCGTACGTTGGTACATTTTACAGTAAACTTTTTCGTCTCGTATAGAGTCGTTTAGACGATATCATTATTGCTTCTTGAATGATAAAATCGTCTTGAAACCAATTTAATTCGACGCTTAATTTTATAATGACTATTTGATTAAGTTTTCATTCAAATTACATCCCAACTGGAGTCACCAAATGGGAATTTGATAGTAAGAACAGAATTGCACCCGCACTTAGTACGAGTACCTGCGCTCTTAATGGGCTTTACCTGTGCCTGTTTGTATGTTTTAAAAGATTTTTTCGTTCAGTTTTTTTATAGGAATAGGATGACAAACGAGCACACAGTCCACCTGATGGTAAGTGATTGCTGTGGCCCATAGCCATCTACATCTATCCTCGTTTGCGAATCAAAATGCAGATGCGTTGTCACCCGTGAGGACTAAGTTGAAATGCCTTTTTTCCAGTAAAAATGGTCTTCGGTTCTCTACACTCACCATACGAAACACAGAAGTGTTAAACTGCTATTTAACGCTGGTATTCTGTGAGAGCGTGGTCCTTCCCCGGTCGAGCCGACCCATTCGTACTACAACTATACTACTGATATAGCTGCAGCATGGCTCTACCACGTATACACGTAGTTTACACTCTCAGAATCTCAAAATAATCTTAAATTTTGCCACGTATTGAGAACCAATGTCAATATAATAATTTCATGGCTATGATCTAGTATTTCTATTAGAATCATAGAAGCTGATGGTCTTAGATTTATCCGCACTTCAGCTCTTATCCGTGACGTATTAAAAAAACGAGAATATATTTCCACGGCTAATACAATTGATGTAATTGAACTATGTAGAATAAATTGAGATTTAAGGCTACGTCTTAAATTTATAATGATATCTTTCAGAACTAATGCTAGCAGTAGCAATCAATCATCACGTTTATAGTATATATATTTATTTAATATTGTATAATGTTAATCACACAAAATGAAAATTTAAATTGATTGGACTTTAGACCCTGTCGTCAACTTAACACAGTTAATGTAAAAGCAAATAAACAATTCTGCGTCGAAGTTTGAAGACAGAACTCATTAAATTTTCAATCTCATCACACTTCCAAGATTAATGCCTTCGGAGAGAGTACACTTACACAAGTGTGACTTACAAATTTAATTTAGACGGTTAAGTAATAAATTAAAGTACATTTATATGTATTGTAGTTTGTAAATAAAGGTGTGTACGTGTACAAATTAACCTTGTCATTTCGACGAAAAGTAAAGCAATGTAGTGTGGCAAGACCCTAATTTATTTATTATATTATTTCAAATAAAAATTATTATAAAATTTAAGAAAACTTAAAAACACGCTTTGATCATGATCTATGATGATTCTAGGGAGAATTATCCTGGTGACCCAGATCAGGATAGCAGGATAAAGTTTATAAATTGATACTAGTGCAAATCGGTTGTTCAAAGTAAATCCGTTTACAAGTTGGTGAAAAAGTACATTATAATTTAAAATTAAAAATTTTGTACATCCGACTTCAATATGAATTATTAAGAATAACTCAAAAACTATTGGTCAGACCTTGATCAAATTTATATGGGACCACATTTGAAGCACCGGCTTTCAAATAAAAAAAAGAAACATCGAAATCGGTTCACCCAGTAAAAAGTTATGAGGTAACACGCATAAAAAAATCAACATACAATCGAATTGAGTACCGGCTCCATTTTGAAGTCGGTAGAAAAGATTTAATACGTGGTAGAGCCATGCTGCAGCTATATTATGGTTGTAGCACGAATGGCTCGGCTCGACCGGGGAAGGACCACGCTCTCACAGAACACCAGCGTAAAATAGCAGCTTAACGCTGCTGTGTTTCGTATGGTGAGTGTAGAGAACCGGAGACCCTTTTTACTGGAAACGAGGCATTCCATCTTAGTCCTCACGGGTGACAACGCATTTGCATTTTGATTCGTAATCGAAGATAGTTGTAGATGTCTATGGGCCACAGCAACCACTTACCATCAGGTGGACTGTGTGCTCGTTTGTCACCCTTATCCTATAAAAAAAAAGATTCCGTTACATAGATAGATAGATACACGCGAAGATACTAAAAGAGTGTTAATATAGTAGTTCTAGTATTAACTTTGATCGTAATTTTAATGCCGTTCAGTGTTACGCCGGAGTAAGAGAATTCACTACCATATAACCCCGTGAGTCGTTATGGGCAACAGAGGAAAACTGGAATAGAAGATAGGCAGTACCAGTAGCATCTTCCTGATATCAATTCAATAACAATAATAAAAACTGCCGTTTTCAACTCGCCGGCTGAGTGTGGCAACTATGGCAAATATCCCCCCTATGAGGTAATGTATATGGGAGGTCTATGTTTATTGGACTTATGATGGACTGTAATTAATGATGCAATGACAATTATTAATTATAAAATTAATTGAGATCTCTACCAGTTTCAGAAGCTTGTTTAATTTTCTCGTAACAGGTTTCGATCAGGGCGACGTCTTCAAGCAATCAGATATTATATACTATAGTGCAGTACATATAAATAGAGTCATGGTAGCTATGGGGCTATATTATAAGTAATATTTTATAGCACGTAAGCAACCCGGTTTGATCCGGTCGACATCACTAAAATTTATAATAGCAATTAAAATAAAAAGCCAGCGTTCTTGGCACGATACCACGGGGAGTAGGACTGTATGATAATTTAAGTTGTTGCAATTTAAAGTGCTGATTTAAGTACTGGTACACGGTGTTGAAGAAAATCAAGCATGTTTGAGACATAAAATAATTCAAGGTCGTCGAAGTTCGGGCAGCGCGTCGGACTTAGTGATCAATACCCCATTCGTGAGGCTTGTGACATTTCATTATGACGTATCTAGGCTGTAGTTTACATTCTTGTTTGCTTCTTAATTTTGGGCTGACGTTTCAAGCAACAGATAAAAGTTATTCATTGGATAAAATACAACATAAATGAAAAGTTTCAGTTGTATGAATAAAATAGGTGAATTTATTCACTTCTGGATTCAGTCAGGTAATAATTTAGATATTTTTGACTCCCAATTGCTCACCCAGCTCTTCATTATCCAATAGCGTTAATAGTATTTAAAGAGGAACGAAAAGGAACCATATAAGATTCGAACTAAGTATATGCAACTACGGACGCTGCCGCGGATCTTAGTTCTATTTCACGATCAAGTTTTGACTTTGTGCGTAGGCTTCGGGAGCGCGCCTCGGGAGCGAGCTCCCGAGGCCTACACACACTAACACAATGTGTATGTGCACGGCTTACAACAACAACAACCAAAGTCAAAACTTCATCGTGAAATAGAACAACTACAGTCATTTAATACAGTTATGTTGAACGCGAGAATGTTCCGGCAACATTAAACGTTATTTAGTTGCAGCGACTAATCCCGCGCCGAAATTAATTCTGACCGCTATCTAATTTCGTATGTAAAATTATGTAGTAGAAAACTGCTACAAGATTACAAAAGCTACTTACAAATGTGTATCTGTAATTATTGAAATTGTTTTAATCGAGTTGCAAGATTCGGAAATGACGATGTTTTTGGAGTTAACTTTGATAAACTTGTACGATAATTTTTAATAAATCTTTTTTTTAATAATGCAACAAATATGTAACGAAATTGAATTTAATTTCTCTATATTTTTTTTGGTCAAATTAAAAAAAATACGTTTGTCAAGTTGTCAAACGGCATTTTACAATCCGAATTAAGAACGTTGTTTCTAGTGGTAAAAAAGAAAGAAACTTCGCAAATAACCTGTTATTTTTTAATATTTTATAGTCTAACTAGCAATTCGTCCAGATTTCGCACGGTTGATTTCTGGATCTAATAAACATCTCCACCGGGTTCAATTATGAATCTGAACCATAAGAACCCACTCAAACGCACACAATTTTTTTTATCAAAATCTGTCCAACCGTTTAGGAGAAGTTCAGTGACAAACACAAGTACCTACAGCAGAATTATATATTTCCTAGCGATCCGTCCCGAATTCGCACAAGTGATTTCTGGATTTCAACAACAGCGCCACCTACCGGGTCCAAGTGTGAATTTAAACCATTCTCGAATAAACTTACTCACACACAAAATTTCATCAAAATCGGCCCAGTCGTTTAGGAGAAGTTCAGTCGCATACACACGGACAATAGAATTATATATTCTATTGTCCGTATATAAAGATAAATATAAAATTAATTTATACTTGAGAAAAAGAAGATGGAAAAATACCTTAAAAAATAATACCCAAAAAAGGTTGCCAAAAGCATATTTTAGGAATAAGACTGCTGTAGCTCATGGACTTTTATAACCAACTCTGGAAAAGGAAAAGTAGCTCTAAGATAGTAATCATTATACTAATATGTGGTTCTACAACCTAATAAACAGCGTCGGTCACTGTTAAATTCTATCCAAATTATTAAAGCTAGTATTCGTTTCATTATGATATTTTTTTCTTTAGGATAAGGGTAGGGACAAACGAGCACACAGTCCACCTGATGGTAATTGTTTGCTGTGGACCATAGACATTTACATTTATCCTCGATTACGAATCAAAATGCAAATGCGTTGTCACCCGTGTGGACTAAGATGGAATGCCTCGTTTCCAGTAAAAAGGGACTCCGGTTCTCTACACTCACCATACGAAACACAGCTGCATCAAGCTGCTATTTTACGCTGGTATTCTATGAGAGCGTGGTCCTTCCCCGGTCGAGCCGACCCATTCGTGCTACAACTATACCAGAAATATAGCTGCACCATGGTTCTACCACGTATAAAAAAAACGTTACGTTAAAAAGATACTTTTATAAATATATAATCTCCATTCATTCTTAGGAATAAAAAGGTAAAATAAATGAAAAATATTACAGCCTACTTCGTTGGTCCATATTTAAATCGTATGCTTTGTCTAATAATCCATTGCTGGACTTGGGCTTTTTTTATGGAATAAGGGTGCTAAATATGCACATAGTCCACCTGATGGTTAGTGAATTCCGTGGCCCATAGACATCTACATATATTGCTATGGAGAAATGCGGCTGATTTAGAAACTATTTTGTTTTCCAGAAGAGGGTCATAAGAGCTATTTACAACCTAAAACGAAGAGAGTCTCTTACAGAAAAATTTAAAGAAATAAATATATTCAGTAGTTTACGAAAATTTAATCTATGTTCATAAAAACATAAGTAGATTTAATAAAAAAGTGATATACACTCTGTAAACACTAGGAACAAACACAAGCTAGTAGATACCAGTTTCTCGATTCCACAGAATCAGTAATTCATTTATATTGCCCCATGACGTATACGCTATTACCAGTCCCAGAAAATATACAAGGTCTGTCTATTTCCAAGTTTAAATATTACACAAAACAAAAAGTGTTATTATAATATAAATGAATTCATGGTTGATAATAACCTTTGGGAATGAGGTGGTCGCTTACAAGCTGTTACTTAAATAAGAGTCCTAAGTGTTTTGTAAAACCTGTGTTTTATTGTAAAATTTTACTTTGAAAAAAAATCGCACTGGGTTTCTTGCTGGTATTTTCCAGGACAGAGAGTTTCCGAACCAGTGGTAAAAGAAAAACAATGCTTTCAAAAATATATACTTCGAAATTGAATAAAATAATATTTTATTCTATTCTATCCTCGATTAAGAATAAAAATACAGTTGCGTTGTTACCCCTGAGGACTAATGGTGGAATGCCTCGTTTCCAGTAAAAAGTATCTCTGGTTATCTACATTCATCATACGAAAGACAGCTTAAAGCTGCTTTTTTACGCTGGTATTTTATGAGAGCGTAGTCCTTCCCCGGTCTAGCCGACCCATTTGTGCTGTAACCATAATAATATAGCTGCAGCATGGCTCTCCCACGTACATAACTCTCGCCCTTGATTTGTTACTACAACCAAATCCATAAAATAAACAACAACCCGCGCTTTATATAACGATAGCTTAAAATGTATTTGACATGCAAAAAAAAACGACGGGTTGCACTCCGGGAGTGCCGGCAGAAGTGAAAACTTGAATATTAACGTTGTGCATTTTTGATATTTTGGAATAGCGGAGATTATTTATTATTATCTTATTTCATTTATTTTCATTCGAAATTATTTGTTTGGTAAACCTACACCGCACATGTGCTTATTGTGATGTTATGAAAATATAGGTTAATGCTATAAAGTATAAACATATTACAAATATTACATCTATACTGTGTAAGTACATATGTATCTATATTAATAATTTCGTCAAGCAGTACAGTAGACTCGATCGAAACCTAATCTGAATAATAAAATTATATTAATTAATAAATGAAAATTAATTAAACCTAACTTACTTCCTCTCCTATGCCGCGCCGGCTGTCTACTCTCCGTCCGTCTTACGAATTTTCGATCAGGACACGTGACCTGACGCGAGTTTAACATTTTTTACCCATTAAAAAAAGTGCACAATGCCGCTAAAGAAGTTTTCACTTCAAAAATTATTCGATTTAAAAGTTTATTGTGATGATGCCATCTTGTTTACAAATGTTTAGTTTATTTAACTCGAAAAACGTGTTTTATTTTCACAAGTATCTGTTATTAACATGATCCGGTTATCGGACATTGAATTTATAATTTCATTAACACTGATTTAATTTTTTCTACAGTTTCGATGCCTATATTTTTTTATTTTGTGTTAAGTGTTAAGTATTTTCGGCACTAAGGAGGCACTTATTCATACATATATTTCATTGTAAAAACTAATAATTTTATAACTACCTAATATAATATGCATATAATTATATTAACGAGTTAACGGTGTGGTATTTAAAAATGCAACACTGATTAATATTACCTAATTTTAGTGAAGACACTATTACAGGTCATTGAATTCAGCTTACGATGGCAGAAAAGAGAGGGAAAATATCTCTCGCTTGCGCCACGTATTTCATAACACAAAAGACAATGCCAAAATTAAAAAAAATGCTCAAGAGTTTTTCAATTATAGAACGTTACACCTAAATGAGAATATTGACCTATAGTGCGCTTTTCCCAATGTGCGGCTACTGATGATAATATAATGACATCAACGCGAATTTACTTTTAAAATTATTTATGGTGGTCTCAGCTCATGTAATTTTGTTGTGTAAATGATTTGATTTTAAAATGTACATATTGTTATGAGTTTAGATTTAAATAAAATCGAAACAGGTATAATACAAATGTTATTATTATAGCTTGGTAATTTTTAGTTGAAATTCTTTCGTTTCCGTTTTTTATTATCAGCAAGAAGCTGATCCCATCTATCGTTTTAATTTCCATCTGCCGTCTCTTGCGATAGTCACGGGACGATAGGGAGTAGTAAATATTCTTACACTGCCAATACAAACGTTTACATAATACAGGGGATTATTAGTCATAAAGAAAAAACAAAACGAATGCCAGTTACACTAATATTTTAAGTTACTCGTATTTGAGATATATATTTTTAAATTATCGATTTTAAATTTGTAAACAACTGGCATTTTTAAGTAAGTATGCGCTTAAAATAAATTTTCTTCTTGTACATTGTTTAATCAGTTTTCGTTACGGTACAGGTTTGCTGTCCCACTTTTGTGTAGGCATTCTAGACTTTCTATGAGTATTGAGTCGGGTGATAAAATAAAAAATTTACACTATATTCAAGCGATCTTAGTCCGTATTTAGTAAATCCATAATTTATATTAGCGTGTAAATTTCAGAAGATAGTAATGTGCACGGTGACTTACATTGATATTTTAAAAATTGTAGGTTGCTTTACGTTGTCTCCGTTAACTTTAAAACGTGTGTAGGTATTTAATGTCTTTTCTATTTTCTTTAATTTTGCAAAATAGATCAGTATAACTATATTTATATAATAAGCGGGGGAGGAAGCTATGATTCTGTAATGCATTGAAACAACCTTTTAGTGTGTAAAACATTTTCAACACTCGTGGACGTAACCTTTTTTAAATCACGATAAACGTGTACAGATAAACAAATATGTCAATATAAAGATTTCTTGAATACAAGAACAAACAAAATAGTTGTATGCTTACTGTGCCGCGGCCGACAACCATACTTTCCAGATAGCGGAATAGGTTGTGACGTAACATTGGCACTGTATGACATGCCTAAACTCACATAATATTATATAATGTAAACCGAAAATATTATCTTCATCATTTTACAAATACTGATTATTATAATATTTTTTTATAAATTTTAAAACAAAATTGAGTGAATTAAACGCAATAACACGCGAAAAACTTAAATTTATTCAATGCGGATTAATTTCATAAAATTTCAAATTCAAAACTTGGTAAGATAAACCTGTAAAAATTAAATGCATACAATGTGGATATTTAATCATTATATTTACTGATCTAATGAAATCAATTGAAACTCCATTTATTAAAACCAACAGATTTAAAAAGAAATCTGCAAAAAAAAAAACATTTTAGCTTCACAAACTTGTATACATTTTTTTTGTAAATACATAATATCTGAGTGTAACGGTCACGCGAGTTCAGTACTTTTCCCCATCCCAAAAATGCCCAACTTGCCTAAAGAAGTTTCACTTCAAAAAAACATGGATTAATATAATATATAACAGTTTATTGATAGTTTTACTTGCCCAGTTCTATTAACATGCTCTAGATTCGTGAGAGCTCTGTGTACGGTCGCTTGTCTAACATGGTCATTGTACGTGAGCACCAGGAGTTCAATGTTCTGACTCCGGTGAAGTTGTGAAAACATTTCAAACCTGCAAGACTAGGAATTAAAAAAATATTTGAGGATCTGCTAAATCCGTCAACACTTTCTGTCCGGAACCTATTCTATGAATAGATATTGCATGAAGGTATTATTTGTGATTATTACCACGAATGTAGACACAAAGTTAAACATTGAATATAATATTGGTGTCAAACATTTGACATATACATATTAAGTACATTGTCAAGGAATAAATAATTTAGGTTTCTCACAAACTTCTTAAAAATAGTATGTGTTCTTAAAATCGCAGTATAACTTAGAATCTCTGCTGCTACTTCACTCTCTCTCATCTTTATATGTAAAACATTGGTCCAAAGTGTTAACATATAAATGGATTTAAAGTCAACGTGGCAAAAAATAGATTCGTAGAGTTCTTCGTAAATATTTCTATTCATAGTTGATAAAATTCTAAATCTTATTTCTATACATAGAGAATTAGTATCTATGGTACGACTCGTAGTTAGATAAATTCTGTTTTCTTTATGTATAATATTTTTTTTAATATTGTTCTGAGGTATAGGTCACTCAATCACTTATTGATTGTTAATATATATCATAACTTATTAGAGCCCCTGGACTATTATCACAGCTATTTTGTCAATTATTTCAAAACAATACAGTTTAGATTTTATTAACCAAAAATATGTGCTACTTCAACAGCTGTCGTAGCGTTTTTATTATTTTCAATCTTAAATATATTTTATTTTCATTTTGGCCAGTTATAAAATGAAAAATAAATTTTAATTTTGCTGAATTCCAAGCATATTTTGATTGTTGTTTTAAAATTTAGCACGTTTTATATTTTCTTGCAAGCAAAAAGGCGCGAAAGTTCATGCTTTATTCCAGCGTTGTGTGTACATTATCTGTGATTCTCTAGATTTTCCACGGTATTTCGATAATCCATGTTTCACGTTTCGAATTCTTCGCTAGCGGTGTTGGGAAATTGTTGACTTTTGTTGGCCTCACGCTGTTTAATTGATTCGCATTGGAATGCTAAGATGCGGTAGTAGCTCGTCGCTATATTTAGACAAGTTCAATATAAAAAACAACTGTGTTTTATACTTTATACTATGTTATAAAAGTATTTAGCTATTGCTTAATAATTAGCTTAATTAGCTTAAAAAAGTTATTTTATTTTAAATTTTTTGTATCTTCTTTTTATTCTTTATCAGTCCGTGAAAGTACATTGCTGGCCGTGGGCCTTTCCTTCGAAGAGAGGATTTGGTGAAATAGTCATGCTTAGAAGTGATGAGATATGAAGTGACGACCTGGTTAGAGATGCAGGTGGCATAATCTTCCACTTACCAGCTGTCGCTAGTTGTGACTGAGGTAAAGTTTTCTGTTACACAATATCACTTAATTGAGAAATTAGTTTCAAATAATAGTTTATCAGTTTCTAGAGTATAATATTAATACATAACACAATGCGTCAGTGATTTGATCTTTAATTTTTTGTACTTTATACCTTTTTTTAATTCATTTTTTACTTTTAGTTACATTTATAGTTTGGTTTATTTATTTTTAATATAACTATTATATACCCAGGTGGATTGAAAAGTACTCGGCCTAACACAGATCCATTCAATTCTAAAAATCAAATCTACCCACATTATTTAGTTCAGTTCAGACTAGTTCATTGTGTAAAGTTCGAAACGTGTGCGATAATTAGTTGTGATTTTATAAATTTATTAACAAAGTAATCGGACATAATTTCCGCGAATGGAGCAAATCGAGCAGCGTGCCGTCATTAAGTACCTCCATAAGAAGGGGCTATCATCAAAAGCCATCCATGATGACATGGTCAGTACATTAGGCAATTGCGCTCTGTCATATTCATCCGTCAAAAAATGGATAGCAGAATTTAAGCGTGGTAGAGAGAGTGTGAAAGATGAACCCCGCTCTGGAAGGCCTTCGACGTCAACTACTGACGAAAATATTAAAAAAGTACTTGATTTAATAATGGGAGACCGCAGATTAAAAATTAGAGAGATAGCCGAGATTATAGGCATCTCTTATGAACGAACTCAAAACATCATTGTCAACGAGTTGGGTTTCCACAAGGTGTCTGCGAGGTGGGTTCCGCGACTGCTTTCAGTTGAACAAAAAAGGACGCGATTGACTATTTCACGCGACTGTTTGGAGTTATTTGAAGCCGATGCAGATGATTTTTTGAATCGTTTTGTTACTATAGACGAAACATGGGTTCATTACTGTACACCGGAAACAAAACAACAATCAAAACAGTGGAGAAGACCTGGTTCACCACCCCCTAAAAAGGCTAAGTCGATTTTGTCGGCAAATAAGGTGATGGCTTCAGTATTCTGGGACTCGAAAGGTGTGATTATGATTGATTATCTTGAAAGGGGTCAGACTATAAACTCTGATTACTACTGCACCTTACTACGTCGTTTACGAGAGGAAATAAAAGAAAACGTCGAGGAATGCTCAGAAGAAAAGTCCTGTTTCATCAAGATAACGCCCGTGTTGACACGTCAGTACAGTCAATGGCTGAAATTCATAACTGTGGCTTTGAACTGTTACCGCATCCGCCGTATTCACCTGATCTGGCACCATTAGACTTCTTTCTGTTCCCTAACCTAAAAAAGCACTTGGTAGGTCAAAGATTTTCGACAAACGACGAGGTCAAAGCAGCTGTAGACGCATATTTTGACTCTAAGGAAGAATCATTTTTTTTCAACGGTCTAAATGCTTGGAAGGGGAGGTGGCAAAAGTGTATTGAACTTGATGGTGATTATGTAGAAAAATAAAAATATAACTGATTTAGTATGTGTTTATTTTCTTGGTTAGGCCGAGTACTTTTCAATCCACCCTCGTAATTAAACTAATAATACAGCAAGAAACATTAACCTTTACATTTTGCTAAGAAATTATCTTCCCCGCTATGAAATTTGTCAAATGATTTACCTCATTGTATAGCAGCGCCGCCCTGGTGGCAGAAAAAGTAATGCATGTCGAGGATGACCTCGGTGGAGGCCTTTCTTCAGCATTGGACAGACATTACAATTTCGATTGAAATAGAAGTATTTTATCACGCGGAAAGTGAAAGCACAGAAAAAATATTTTAGATACTATTAATATGTAATAATTCTACATTACAATAATGTCTTCTTAGCCGAATTTTGTTCACGACGGCCAATCTGGACGGATGCTAGCCACCTGCTCAAAGCATAACTGTGTTGCACGAGTGTGTACGCGAGCACATGTGCACTCTCTATTCCCTCACTCTCATAGTTCGATGGCATGGCAATCTGACACAACCGGAGAGACATCAGGTGCAGGACTAACGGCTTTATGTACTGTTCGAGGCATGCAAGTAAATCACCGAGAACTTTTTGACTCCAGGTTGCTCCTAATAATTTCTGGACGGATAATGAAAAATTTTGGCCTGACCCTGAATTTGAAACCACGATCACATGACCAACGTTTGCGTTTACGAGCACTAGACAAACAAGGCAGTAATAGAGAGTGTCATTTCACTATATGAAATTCACCAGATTTAGTAGCTGTACTTCCAGGAGCATCCATATAATTGGTAAGCGAAGGCATTAGGTGAATAAGCCTAATAGAAGCTATCTTTTATAAAAACTTTTTAACAAAAAAATTAAACCGCCGAAAAAACTAAAAAGCAAAAAATAATAAACCTTTTTATTTAACCTTAATAACTAAGTTCCTAAACTAATTTAAGTATACCTAAGTATATATTTTTGTAATTATTTTGAGTTTTTAATTAACCTTAATAACTAAGTTCTAAAACTAATGTAAGTATACCTAAGTAATTTTGAGTCAGCGCCAAACAAGCAAATTAATTAATCATGTAAAGCGTGATGCGCGGCATTGTTAATTTGATTTGGTTATTTCTTTAAATTTAAGGTAATTTACTGGTCTTTGTTCATTGATTGTTTAGCGCCGACTGTGGTAGCAACTTTTCAAAGTACGAAGGGTTATGGCGACTCTGAGCGCAGGATGTTGCCGATAATTTTATGCTGAGCCGTCACGGTTCACAAATTACAAGGTACGACCCTTGTTAAAGCTGTAATCGACCTCGGAAAGAAAGTGTTTGCCAAAGGGCAAACACTGTATATGTGGCACAGGTATATGTGGCACTGAGTAGAGTACAAGAACTTGAGGGTATTGCTTTATCTAATCTAGAGCCAAATAAGGTATTACACAAACCTCAGGATGAACGAGCTTTAGCAGAAATGCAGAGACTGAGAGGTCTACACACAAGAAACTGACAGGTCTAAAGCTCATTCATCGTGAGGTTTTTTGTAATGTAATGTAATGTAATTATTATGTAATGTAGTAATACACAACTCAGCATTAAAATATGTGAGTAAACAATAAATCACCCCTATTTTACCACCCTTAGGGTAGACGTTTTGTTTTCAAATTTATATGGGACCAATTTCGGGGTATACCCTATCTAATAAAAAAAAATTATTAAAATCGGTCTACTATGTAAAAAGTTATGCGTGGTCTAACTTAAAAAAAAATATACACGTCGACTTGAGAACCTCCGTTTTTTCGTCGGTTAAAAATGATTACGCTCTACCGACTACTAGATGAACGAAGCATTCA
The DNA here is from genome assembly GCA_033319125.1 of Parnassius glacialis. NCBI lineage: Eukaryota > Metazoa > Arthropoda > Insecta > Lepidoptera > Papilionidae > Parnassius > Parnassius glacialis. The sequence continues at coordinate 7,414,707 of JAVANC010000025.1, forward strand.
GAAGAATACTCTAATACCTGTGGGGTTACACAGCCTTGACATATAGAATACTATAAACACTGGCAACACTCAAGTAGTTGTAAACTTTACGTGTTATGGCAAGACTTGTTTCTAATGTAGGTGATATTGCATATGGCCGATAAGACTTCGTAGGTAAATTACGTAATTCGCTTAGTTAAGATGCCTTCATGCTTTTAATCAGTTTAGTAACGTTTATAGTAGGTATATAATATTACCGATACAGCCTATGAAAAGTCCATTACTGAATATAGGCCTCCCCCATAGTTTGTCAAATAGGGATAGACGCCATAGGTAGTTACCGCGCTTCGTAGGTGGGTTGGCCACTACAGTTTTTTTTTAATTTTTTATTGCTATTACGTAGAAACTGGGCAGAAGGTTCATATCCTTATTTGTTTCCCTCTGTAACCTCTTTTGATACCCTCGGCATGATTTGGGCGGTAATGAACATCGCCTCTACATGGAGGAAATAATATTTATTAAAAAAACTGATTTTAATTATCATTTGATCAGGTTTGAATATAAATATATATAAAATTAAAGAATAATTAAAAAATATACAGTCGCATTGATAAGTTACCACCGCCTTTATTGAAGTTGATTAGCATTACTGAATATAACCTAACATCTGTAAAGAATATGCCAATGTTAGATTATAAATAAAAATGTCAACATGGGAAGGATAGCGCAGTGTGCCATCAATTTCCCGTGTTAAGACAAATTAGTTATCAAACGAGATATAAAGATAGCCAGGGAAAGCTCGGCAATATCCCAAGCATTTGCCTATTAGCAGATCGAGCGGTTTACATATCAACGGAATGCTTTAATCGGAATATATTAATGCGCTGTAAACTCCGGACGGGCCACGATCGAATATTGATGAGACTTGCACAGGCGAGATGAGTTCCACTTCCATAGTAACAGTTTTCGTAAAATATCAGCTCAATGCTGCTATGTTCCGTATGGTGAGTGTAGAGAACCGGAGACCGTTTTTTACTGGAAACGAGGCTTTATCTTAGTACTCAGGGATGGCAACGCACTTGTATTTTGATACTTAATCGAGGATAGATTTAGATGTCTATGGACAGCATCTATTTACCATCAGGTGAACTGTGTAGTCGATTGTCACCCTTAATCTATAAAAAAACCTTTAATTTGATATTTATTATTTTGTAATATGATTTGATTATGATTTGATGAACTAATTATTGTACTTCTAATAGCCCGCACTTCTATGTTCTATGCACTATTATTTATTATATGGTTCTGGTATAAATAGTAAAGTGAGTCAACTTCATAACAGAGTACGTGGTAGAGCCATGCCGCAGCTATATTAGTAGTATAGTTGTAGCACGAATGGGTCGGCTGGACTGGGGTAAGACCACGCTCTCACAGAATACCTGCGTAAATTAGCGGCTCAGTGCTGCTGTATTTCGTATGGTGATTGTAGAGAACCGGAGACCCTTTTTACTGGAAAAGAGGCTTCCATCTTAGTCCTCACGGGTGACAACGCATCTACATTTTGATTCTTTAACACTTACCATCAGATGGACTGTGTGCCTGTTTCTCACCCTATCCTATAAAAAACTATAAGGCATTTCATCTTAGTTGTCATTCTTTTTTGAAGTTGGCTGCAGGATTGCAGCAGCCATAGGTTGACTGTAAGTTTGTTTGTCACTTCAGTTTTATGGAATAAAAGTAGGGTGACAATGACAAACGAGCACACAGTCCACGTGATGGTAAGTGAAATAATATTGTCCATGGCACCCAAAATGCATATGGGTTATCACGCTTAAGGACTAATATGGAATACCTTGTCACCATTTAACGGATCTCCGGTTACCGGCACTCACCATACGAAACACAGCAGGCGTTATGCTGCCACTTCACACTGATATTTTGTGCTAACGTGCTAACAATTTTTACCGGCATGGGTGTTTTTAAATTTTTCTTAATGTTTTATTTATAAAGGTTTTCTAACTTCTAAAATAACGTTAAAAAGAACGTTAAAGAAGCAGCGTCGTAGATGCGATACGTTTGCCTCTGTGGTTGCCAATTTCAAAGCATAGCCATAACGGCAATGCCTAGATAGCTTCGATACCGGTTATATACTTCGGGCTTTGTTTCTCGATATCTGTTATACGATACTCGGACCAGATATTTTTTATATCACTTTGCGAAAAGTAGTCATTTTTTCATCTGTATCGAATATCTAGTACTTTCACTTTTTATTAGAAAACCGGATGTACTTATCTTGACAATTAAATATTATGTTCGATTCAATTAGGTTTCCTTCCAAGTTTGAAAACGAGCAATGAAATTACATATTATTCTTTTAGCGTTTTAGGTTCCATGATTTTTTTATATAGAATGAGTTTAACACGTTTGTTGCCCGTTGGCACATGGTAGGAAGTTGATGCTGTGACTCATATACACCTACATCTATCTTCGGTTAAGAATCAATCAAAATGTAGATGCGTTGTCACCCTTGAAAACTAAGATATAAGCTTAGTTACCTTCAAAAAGGGTCTCCGGTTCTTTATACTCACCATACAAAACACAGCAGCATTAAGCTGCTATTTTACGCTGGTGTTTAGCGAGAGCGTGTTCCTTTCCATATTGAAATAATGAGCCATTCGATTTGCACTGCTGCAACCAAAATAAAGCTGCAGTGTGGTCCAAGATTAAAACAAAAAATATTAATTAATATGTCGATTTTCTATACCAATAGTGTCGATATTTGATACTTTTAATATCGATACTTTAGTATCTGATACCATTTACTCATACATTATTATCGACACAAAAGCTGATATGGAGTTCAGAAATGTAACGTTTACGTGCTGTTGATGGAGCGAAATAAATCTTGTTTCTTCTTCCTTCGTCAGCTCGTAAAATTCCATTTCTAGACATGGAGATTCCTTGCAGGTGTATTGACGGTCGCAGTATGAGACGAAGTTTGGAAATTTGTATGCTGTACCGTGCGCACGTTGACTGTGTCTTTGGAAAAGGGGTTGTGAGCGGGACGGCTGATTATGTGGTCCAGGGCTCGAATCCCAGGTCGGGCCAAAGTCAGTTGTTGAGTTTTTCTGTCCGGTAATTACGGAGTCAGTAAGTTTGCGTTGTCTCACCCCCTGCTTCGGAAAGCACGTGAAGCCGTTGGGCCTGTTCTCTCTCCGTTCGTGTCGGCTCGCCATCCCATCGGTATATGACAGTGAGAGAATATACTGCAACTGTGCACACACATCCATGCTCTATAATCCTAACTTGTGCAGATGGTAGTCTTAAAGAAATGTTGTCTTACTTCTTAAATTAAATATTTTATAAGTCTACTAACAGTCCGCCTCGCACGGGTGATTTCTGGATTTTGACAATAGCGCCACCTAACGGACCTAATTGTGAACCTTAATCATTGTCAAATCTACTTAGTCACGCACACAATATTTCATCGAAATCGGTCCAGTCGTTTAGGAGGTATAAATATAAACACATCAATGTTTACATCATAAAGGCTGGGGCGAGATGTTTCTGTTGATTTCATACGCTTCAAACAACTTATTGTGCAGTTTCATTGAGCATAAAATTTGTTAAACTACGATTGTGTTAACTTTGTAGCGTGTTTGTCACGTGTCAGTCTGTTTGTCTCAATACTGATGTCGTAAAGACTCAGAGAATGTTTTGATGAACACTTATAGTTTTAGCAATATTAAAAAAACGATAGATTGAATACTTAAATATATGAAGTGTTACTAATCCAGTATAATATAATATGATAATAAGTCATTGTACTTACATATAGCTATAAAGAACATGTAGCTGACGTGAGGCATCGACGCTCTGGGAAGTCTGCAGTCTGCGAACATGCTCAAGATCGTCCCCGCCATTACATCAGATTTGATAGACCACAAATCCTCGCAAAAGAACACCGATTCCTACCAAGAATGATACATGAGGCTGTTTAAATTAAAAACATCCTAATTTCAATAGAGAAGATGTATGGGTGGTGCCATCTGCTTGGGATCCTATAATTAACAAAATTAAATCCAAACCCAAGCATACCACTGCAAGACTTCAAGATACTGTAAACTCGTTCTGCGTAAATCGAACCTAAAATTAATATTAAAAATCTGAAGGTAGCCGGGCTAACTGTGACATCGGGACATTAAACATCTCAGACCCCACCGTGATACTCGGTTACTGTAAAGCATCCGAAACGTCGGGAAAGAAAATAAGTAAATTAAACGCGATAAAATCCGTATAAATAGTTTTATTCAGTCATTGTACATCACTTTAACCCGAAGCGAAGTTTAAGTGACAGGACATGCGCATTTATCGAAGGAGAGTGGATAGGTCGTTTTGTCTTTGTGCAATTTAGGTATTAAACTGCTTCCACGATAAAAGAGAAAATCTATTGTTTTCTTTTAATAAAAAACAATTAATAGAAAGACGATTTGACTATTTACAAATTAGACGGGAAAGGGCCAGGCGGATTACCAGCGTATAATAGTAGCATATACGCTAGAGTAATGCTAACATTCGGTGACGTGGATAAACGTGGTAGAGCCATACAGTTACCTATATTAATTGTATAGTTGTAGCACGAATGGGTCGGCTCGACCGGGGAAGGACCACACTCTCACAGAATACCAGCGTAAAATAGCAGTTTAATACTGCTGTGTTTCGTATGGTGAGTGTAGAGAACCGGAGACCTATTTTATTAGAAAAGGGGTATACCATTTCAGTCCTCTCAAGTTCAGTTCTCACGGCTGACGACGCATCTGCATTTTGATTCGTAGTTGAGGATAGATGTAGATGTCTGTGGGCCACAGCAACCACTTACCATCAGGTGGACTGTGTTCTCGTTTGTCATCCTTATCCTATAAAAAAAGTGACCAGAACCTGAGACCCTTTCCAAACGAGGTTCCAACATCCCAGTGCCAACGGTGTGAAACGTATAAATATTTTTAAAATTGGTGCTAAAATCTGGTCATCCAATAACCATACCGCTACGTCATGACGAAAGACACTAACCGGCCTTTTTTGTTCCAGACGTTTATAGGCCGTTTATCACATTCGGACGAGTTTCTTCGGAACTGGAGTTATTAAATATTCAATTTCGGTTTTGAGAACATAAATCAAAAATCAAACGAAACGACTGTTCAGGCATTTATTTAACAGTTGTTGAATGCTAAATACCAATTAAGAGTAAAATTGTTTCCTAACGGAGTGAGAACGATATAAATATACAGTTTTTTTTACAGTCGTTTTTAGCAGTAAAGTCGTGTGTTGACGAATGGGCGTTCTATGAAGCCTAAAAACAATTAATGTTTTCATATTTTTACATTTATATTGCACTAATGGTGAGTATAGAGGACCGGAGACCTTTTTTACTGGAAAAGAGGCATTCCATCTTAGTACTTACGGGTGACGACGCATCTGCATTTTGATTCCTTATTGAGGATAGTTGTAGATGTCTATGGGTCACAGCAATCACTTATCATCAGGTGGTTTGTGTGCTCGTTTTTCACTCTATCGTATAAAAAAACTAATGCTCAAATACTCAAACGCTACCTCAATTTCAAGACGTTGTTAAGTCTCGTGCTGTCTCTATCACTTTATGTCAAAGTGACTGTGACAGCGCGAGACTTAACTTCGTCTTAAGATTGAGTAGAGTCGGAGTATTTGGGCATAAGTGTCCTACTACTACTGTTCTGTTTAGAAGTCCATCGGGGTAGGTATCACTCTCTTATCTATTTCTGCCGCCAAATAATAATGTCCTCCAGACCGTATGTCGGTCACGGCAGCCGGTCTTATCGGAAACCATCCATCTGCTCAGAACATGATCATACTAGACGTGTAAGCGCAAGCACAGGTACTCCCTCTATTCTCTCACTCTTATAGATAGATAGATAGAAAATTCTTTATTGCACTCAAACAAACAAACATTTGGTACAAAGGCGAACTTAATGCCGAAAAGTCATTCTCTGCGAGCTAACCTTTGGTAGTGTGGGAAGAGCTATGGGTAGAGCCGCAACAAAAAAAAACTTATTATTACATATTATTGAAGAAAAATATAATATAATATAATATAATAGAAATGTGTTACTTTATACATATTTACACTACTTATACATACATATATACATATAAATAAAAATACATACTATACCAATAAAATATATACAATCTAGTATAGGAAATTATAATATTATATAAACCAACAGTATTAATCAAATAATTTTAAATAATGTGCCTTACGTTTAAATGTGTAAGTATTCATTGAGGGAGCATCTTTTCATCTTATAGTCCGATAAGATCTGGGATCTGACACGTCCGGAGAGAGATGAGGCGCAAGTCCGACTACAAAAAAGGAGGAGGTTTCTAGTTTGTCTGAATGTAATTTTTAATATAAAGAATGAGTAAGGATGTTAAGATGGAGTGTCTCGTATCCAGTAAAAATGATCTCCGGTTCTTTACACACGCAATACGAAACACAGCAGCATTAAGCTGCTATTTTATGCTGGTTGGTACTCTTTGAGAGAATGGTCCTTCCCCGATCGAACTAAACCCATTCATTACAACAATAATATAGCTGCAACATGGCTCTACCATCTATAAAATGTATGTTACCCGATATCGGGTTATCCGGTCCGTCAACAGTGAAAAGATATTGATGATTCATTTTTTATTTAATAAATTATACTTAAGGGGCTGTGCCATTAAACATTTGGAGAAAAAATTCCAATTCTAAATATGGAGAAATGCGGAATGAAATTCCTAATTTAACCATTTAGACAATATTGAGATTGTGTTATTTATTAGCCTCTAAAGAATACCTTAAAGAAATAAAAAGAATAAAACAATTTCACATCATCAAATTAGGGCTTAAATTATTGAATATACTATAATATGTTAGCACCGCCAACGTAGCGACAACTTGCATATCAGTTATAATTTAAAATTAAAAATTTTGTACAATCGACTTCAATATAAATGATTAAGAATAATTCAAAAACTATTGGCCAGACTTTGATCAAATTTATATGGAACCACACCAGCTTTCAAATAAAAAAAGAATCATCGAGATCGGTTCACCCAGTAAAAAGTTATGAGGTAACACACATAAATAAATAAAACATACAGTCGAATTGAGTACCGGCTCCTTATTGAAGTCGGTAGAAAAGTATAAAAATATTGAACATGTATTTAAATACTATTTCAAATCACCTACTAGCTTAGACCGTGTTATCAGAAACTTATAATAGTTTGTTATTCCAGACACGAACTAGTTCTTTGTTCAGCCGACCATAACCAGAAAAGTCTTAGTTCATCGTTAGGATTAGTCAATTGTGATTAATCTGTCGCGGACACATCATACGGTATCTCATACTTTGCCATCAAAATAACTGACTCGTCAAATGGGAGACAATGCAACCTTTAAGTGACCCGGTAGTGTTAACTAGTGTAGTTATAAAGACAAATTCGTAACAATTTAGCCTCAATCACACCGAGCATTCGCGGCAACATCAAACAGTTGTTAATTGAACTGAAATTCAAGCGTGCCATCCAATAACCAGTGCAATAAACTTGTAAACCACAATTAAGGCTGAAAAAGTGTCGTTGATGACAAGTATGAACTGACAAGTGACATCACGCTCCTTATAATTGTAAAAAAAAATACGCTATTGTTTCAATTCGATTACGAACTAGGTATACCGGATCAATTTTGACAATTAGGCCAAATCAATGAATAGACGATATTTGTTTATGGCGAACTTATGAATCGTATAAGTTATTAAGAAACACTATAATTTTTAATTTATATATACTATGGTAAGTGACTCGACGGTATGATATTGGTCCTTTGGAACAGAGGTAAAGCCCTAGTGTGGGATGCTATTTGCGTAGACTCTCTGGCGGCCTCTCATCTCAGGGATACCTCGCGGCTTCAGAAGCAGCTGAACTGAGTAAGTGGCGCAAATATGAGTCTCTCAGTGAGTGATAAGAGGGCTGGTTCTTTTCTCGCTCAAAAGCTAAGTATAGCCATCCAGCGGGGAAGCGCAGCCAGCGTTCTTGGCACGATACCGCGGGGAGTAGGACTGTTTGATAATTAAGTTACTAGTTTTAGTTTTCTTTTATTATAGTTTTTAATATTGTATATAATGAAATATTGTATTTTATGTTATGTAAATAAATTTGAAACCAATTCATATATGTAGATTTTATGTAATCGCAAAAGGTATCAAGATATACCTTTAGGCAAATAAGACATTAGTATTAGTTAGGGAAATCACAGCTTTTCATGGTCAGGAAATCAACACCTACGACAAAGTCCGTCAATACGCGTTGGAGCAGAGCAGTAAACTCTTCTATGCTTCAAAAACCCTTCTGGAGTTGAAAGGAGACCTATACCAAGTAACAATAGCACAATTAGTAATCGGCATTTATATTTTGGATTGTCTTATGTGTAAGTGTCAGCTCACACCACGACTGAACGTGACGCAGCGCGCTCTTTTTAAGATAGTCATACAAAATATAAGTTTATTTACTACACAAAAAGATACATATTTTATTGAGATAATTCGAAAATGTAGAAAATGCAGCCTCGCGGCGGTGCTTCGTCGGTAGGTGCAGCATATAAAGGCGGTGCGCTGCATGCCACTTCACGATGCGCCTCGCGACTACGCGATGCGTCTGAAACCACTGCCCTCTAAGCATTGTCCATACTATACATAATAATAATACTATATTTAATACTATAAATTGGTTGACTGTAAAACATATATACCTGTGACTATTGGAATGATTTCCTTCAAGTTCATAAAATGCGTATTTTTATTTTATAAATCTGAAGTGACCAACGATTTCACAGTCCATCTGACGGTAAGTTTACGTAAGATAGCCACACTGCAGCTATATTATAGATTGGTCCACATTGTCACAAAATATCAGCATAAAATAGCAACTTAATTCTGCTGTGTTTTATATAGTGAGTGTGGAGAACCGATACCTTTTTAACTGGAAGGGAGGCATTCCATCTTAGTCCTCAAGGGTGACAACGCATTTAGGTTTTGTTTCTTAATCGAGGATAAATGTTTACCCAGACAAACTCGTGAGCAGACAGAGAGTCTTACTACTTATTAAATATAGTGTAATATTCAAGATCCAGATCTAACATAAAATTATGCATAACACGAAATAAAATTATGCAATATTTCAGAAACTTCAATGTTAATTTGTATTTAAATAGCATGTTTGTTTTATCTCTTTAATATTATATTAATCCATTATATCATTAATGTTTAATCTAATATATAAAAATTTATGTTTGTTGGTTCGTATTTTATACGTTGTTATACCGTTCATCAGATTGAATTAAAACTTTGTCAATTTATTGCTTACATTTGCACGAATGTTATAGGGCATAATACGTGTACAATTAACCTGTGAGAACGTGGTCCTGCCCCGGTCGAGCCGACCCATTGGTGTTACAACTGTAATATAGTTGCAGCGCGGCTCTACCACGTTTGTAATTAACTTTCGTTTAGTCGCCAATGCATAGCGTAATAAAGTAGCGGCTAATATAGCACTTGCAGCCAAGAGATAAGAGGTGTGTGGAGGTGAGTCACGGGTATTAAGAGAGCGTCGTTACGACTTACGACCGAATTCTTGCCATTCGGTTCGGCGCTGACCTGTCTTCTGGCAATGACTGTGGTTTTTAAACTAATACAGATAACGACTGTTCATCTTTAATATATATAGAATATAATAATATAGAGTATGTCATAATTACTTAAAATTGATTCGCCTTTTAAATTATACATATATAAATAACATTGAAATGTCTATCTGTAATATTGACGTAACTTTATACGTGGTAGAGCCATACTGCAGCTATATTAGTAGTATAGTTGTAGCACGAATGGGACGGCTCGACGGCTCACAGAATACCAACGTAAAATAGTAGCTTAACATTACTGTGTTTCGTATGGTGAGTGTAGAGAACCGGATACCCTTTTTACTGGAAAAGAGGCATTCCATCTTAGTGCTCACTTCGCATTTTGATTCTTTGTTGAGGATGGATGTAGATGTCTACTGGTCACAGCGGCCACTTACCATCAAGTGGACTGTGTGCTCGTTCGTCACCCTATCTTATTAAAAAAAAAACTTGCTTAATAAGCTCAAGGTGTTATTTACGTGCTATTAAGAGATAAATTTATCATTTAAAAAAATCTGTCTTTCTGTATGTCCGGGTGAATCTTCTGAGTGAATGAATCGATAATGATGAAACTTTACGAATAGATAGAGTAATATGAGTAGGTAGGAATTTACGCTATATTTTAATAGGCGAAGCCACAGGAATCTTATCCAGGCGAAGCCGGGGCGGGTCGCTTGTCTATGATACTTTTTTTATAGGATAAGGGTGAAAAACGAGCACACAGTCCACCTGATGGTAAGTGGTTGCTGCGGCCCATAGACATCTACATCTATCCTCTGTTACAGATCAAAATGCAGATGCGTTTTCACCCGTGAGGACTAGGATGGAATGCCTCATTTCCAGTAAAAAGGGCCTCCGGCCACCTGCACTCACCAAGCGAAACGCAGAGGTAAACCTCTACTTCACGCTGGTATTCTGTGAGGTCGTGGTACCACCCCGGTTCGAGCCGGCCCATCCATGCGACAGCAAAAGCTGCCGCCTGGCTCTACCACTGTTAATCGAATAGTTTTTAGATTATAATTAATAACACCACTTCATTGATCATTCTTTCATTCATTAAAGCTATCAAAAGTGCACTGCCGAACATATCTCCTCCATATATTGCCTCATTTACCTCATCAGTTGTTGGTTCTAGGCCGACCCATTGCCACTTCAGCTTACTGATCCGATGCATATATTGCTATTATACTATATAGCATGTTCTTTTACGTCATCATCATCATTACAGCCCTTCAGAGATCCAATGCTGAATATAGGCCTCCTCCAAAGAATGCCATAAAGCATGGTCCTGAGCCACCTGCATCCACCGACTTCCTGTACGTTTCACCAGGTCGTCATTCCATGGGAGAACGCCCTACATTTCGCCTACCGGTACTAGGCTGCCACCCGAGAACCTTTTTCCCCACCGGCACCCGTTGTCGGTTCTTCAAGCTATATGACCAGCCCATTGCCACTTCAGCTTACCAATCCTTAGAGCTATGTCGGTCACACTAGTTCCACTGTGGATATCCACATTTCTAAGTTTATCACGCAGAGAAACCCCGAGCATAGCCCTCTCCATAGCTCGCTGAGCGACCTTGAGCTTCCTCATACGGCCAGCAGTGAAGGACCACGTCTCAGATCCATAAGTCATCACTGGCAACACGCACTGGTTGTACAATCTAGTTTTCTATTACGTACTTAATTAAAATTTTATCATTTATGTTTTTATTTTATTACCAAATTAAATAACGAGAAATAGTATAATTTAATCTTCTTATCTATAACTGTAATATGTAATAGTTAATGTAATAACCACAACATTACAAACCACTTTAATCGCATTAATTTTATAAATTCTATGTTCGAAATTATCGTAATATCGTAATCTGTTTTAATTCCATTACTAGTTATCATAATTTCGTAATTTGTCTTTATTTAATTACTACTATTTTCTACCGACTTTAAAAAGGAGGAGCTACTCAATTCGACTGATGTTCTTTTCTTATGTGTGCTACCTCATAACTTTTTTCTAGGTGAACCGATTTCGATGATTCTTTTTCTATTTGAAAGCTGGTGTCATGTGGTCCTATATAATTTGATCAAGGTCTGACAAATAGTATTTGAGTTATCCGTAATTACTTATATTGAAGTCAGATGTACAAAATTTTTAATTTTTAATTATTCTCTAAAGAATACGGGTGACGTACGAGCACACAGTCGACCTGATGGTAAGTAGATGTAGTGGCCCAGCACCTACATCTATTAAGAATTTAAAAGTAGATGAGTAGACCCCGTGAGGACTAAGATGGAATGCCCGTTAATAGTAAAAAAGAGTCTCCGGCTCTCTACCCTCACTATAAAAAACACACCATTATATATTTTACGCTGGTATCCCGTGAGATTTTGGTTCTCTCGCGATAGCGCCGACCCACTCGTTTTGCAAACATTACCTGCAGCGTGGTACTACCACGTTAGAAAATTAAATTTGTTTACTTTATTATGAATTTAATTTGAGTTTAATATGTTCTAGAAATTGCTTTTAAATTTTGTTTTTTAAAGTAAATATAAATGATTAACTACCTATTGACATATGTTTAATGAACTATAATGTACATTAATTGCCAAATTAAGCATTCTTTATGTATTAAACACTTCACCTTGTTTGAACAGCATTAAATAAATTGCAATAATTTGGCATCATTCATCATCATCATCATCATCATCATTACAGCCCTTTACAAATCCACTGCTGAACATAGGCCTCCCCCAAGGAATGGCTCAAAGCACGGTCCTGAGCCACCTGCATCCATCGAACTCGAACTATATGGCCCGCCCATTGCCAATTCTACTTACTAATCCGTTGGGCTATGTCGGTCACTCTGGTTCTACTGCGGATATCCTCATTCCTAAGTTTATCACGCAGAGAAACTCCGAGCATAGCCCTCTCCATAGCTCGCTGAGCGACCTAGAGCTTCCTCTTACGGCCAGCAGTGAAGGACCATTAGAACATCGTATCATTAGAACTAATTAATAATTGATCTTGGATGATGATAATAATAGTAAAAGATTTCATTGATTAAATCAACCGTCTCAAAGTGATGTAAGTGTACCGGTTGCTTGTTGTAGGGTGCGCATGTTTCCAGTATCATGCGGACAATAAATACAATTATTGTGAATTTCTCTGCTTCGTTGGTCTAGTGTATGGTGGTTTGAATCCCGGGTCGGGCCAAATCAGTTATTGGGATTTCCTGACAAGAAGTACACAGAAGAGGGAGTTGGCGTTTTTTCACCCCCGTGCCTCGGAAAGCACGTAAGCTGTTGGTCTTGCGCCTGAGCTCTCTCCGGTCGTGTCGGATTGCGGTGCTATTGGACTATGATATTTAGGGGTTAGAGAGTGCATGCACTTGCGCATACACCCGGAAACTCCTGTCCTGGACCTTACTATTATTTGTGTATATTTGTGATAGATTTGCGCTAAGCGAAATCTAATATATTCGACTATAATAACATCTAGGCGGATGTATATAATCCCAAGTAGCGTAAATTATTGAATCCGATTTATTTATAGAATGACATTGTATGGTATTTATACCATAATATTAGTGAGCCGTGATGACTCAAGAGATAAGCGTTCGCCTTAAATCAAATAGAACTTACGAGTAACGTACATATAAATGTACGTGGTAGAGCCATGCTGCAGCAATATTAATGGTATAGTTGTAGCACGAATGAGTCGGCTTGACCGGGAAAGACCACGCTCTCACAGAATACCAGCGTATAATAGCAGCTTAACACTGCTGTGTTTCGTATGGTGAGTGTATAGAACCGGAGACTCTTTTTTTTCTGGAAACGAGGCATTCCATCTTAGTCCTCACAGCTGACGAGGCGTCTGTATTTTGATTCACAAACGAGCATATATGTAGATGTCTATGAATGATGGGCCACAGCAACCACTTAACATCAGGTGGACTGTGTGCTCGCTAGTCATCCTTATCTTACATAAGAAAAACGAGCAAACCGAGTTCGATTTTCGCCGACTCGAACTAAATTGTTAATTATAATTTTGAGTACTAATTTATCATGTGCTATGAAGTAAAACTGCACGTGGACACATGCATGATGGAGAATTTAGAAATTTGGGAAATTTTCGAAGTTAAGTGTACTTCGTGGACACTCACTGTGACAGCGTGGCGGACTCTTCTTTGCTCCAAAACTCTTCAGAAATGAAAAGATCCTTGTGATTTCTTTAAATTACATACTCTTTCGCCTAAAGTCTGAATAGTATCTTTAAAGTTTGGTCACCCTACGCACTCGGAATAGCTCGGCGCCGATAGTCGCTGCGCGGGCGCAAAATATCGAAGCTAATTCTGTCCCGGGCAGACCGGAGTTATGCATTGTCCGGTGTCACTACCGCCTCTGAATTTGGGACTAACGATCTGACAGTTATTTGCATCCTCAACTTGTTTCTGAAGATTTTTGAAGCGACGCACGTATTCCGTAACCTTTCGGGCTTAGCATTACCATCAGTAATAAGTTTTTAATTCTGTTTCTTTGCGAACGAACTTACTAGTACCAATTTGTCAGCTTACCAGTAATTTTTGAATCCATAAAAAAGGAAAGTAGATTTAATTTTCCTTACATTTCAAAAACTATTTTTTTAAGAATAAGGGTAACAAACGAACATACATCTACATTTATCCTCAAATTAAAATCAAAATTCGGAAGCGTTGTAACTCCTGACGACTAAGATTGAATGTCTTGATTCTAGTAAAAAGGGTCTCCAGTTCTCTACAGTCATTATATGAAACGTGAGTGTATAATAGGTTTTAATTTTGTTTCTCTGCGTACGTACTTACTAGTGCGAATCTACCAGCTTACCTAAACTTCAATTATCGCTTACCTACCAGTTGTAATATAGGAAATGTGATGTAGAAGTTGCCAACAAGAGACGTGTTTCTTCTTCTAGGACTTTAGTTAGACTAATCTTAATAAATACAATTGAGAATAATATACAGGGTTATTTTTAAAGAGTAGCCAAATTTTAAGCTTAAGTTCAAATATATAAATAATGACATATCGTTATTGCTGTTTTTGAAAATACGAGTAAATAAGGCTTCTACTTTTATTTGAAATTATCCCAAATTGAATGTGATTTATGGGCAACAACGTTTTTGCTTACCGATCGACACTTACGAATGTGTGCGTGCGCAGTAAAATTAGTTAAAATAATGCATTTACAACGCATTTTGAATTTAAAAGATAAAAAGAACAGAATGTTTGAGATGTTTTTTAATTATTTTTTCTTCACCGTTTGTCTATATTACTTATTCTTACTTATTCTGAAACTTTTGCAAATTTCGCCGGTTATTGCAAAATAACCGTGTGGTCTGCTATACTGTAACTTTTGGATCAATAAAACGGGAAAGTCGTTTTAATTAAAGTAGCTTATATTTCGAATTTAATCACAAATTATTTCGTTTAGTTATAGTTTTATAGAATCTAAGATGTTTTTAAAAGCTTTTTTAATACGGCTTTGGGTAGAATAAGTAAATTGTCACAAAGTATTGTTCGGCACCAATTACGTCCTTGAACTCTTATCGAATTTACGACTTATAACAATATAAACGTAGGTACGGCTAATTGAATAGGCACATTGTTTCTGTCAATCGACTCAGTGTAACAAATCAGTGCAAGCTGAAGAGCCAAGGTCAGACATATAGCACGCAGATGTGGAAAGAAAGTTCTGGCAGCATTTTACTTTATACTAGATAGAGTTTTTTTTTTATAGAATAAGGGTGACAAACGATAGTCCACCGATCGCCAGCAGTGAAATAAAATTAGAAATTTATAGCGTAGATTAAGAAATCAACAGTCACGGCCGAATTTTAAAATGAATGGGAATACTTTAAGTCGACATATGTTTTACATTTTTAACATAAATTACGCTTATTGCGGTCACGTTGTGTAAATAGGTTCAACAAATAGCATTTTTAGTGATAATATGCCATACCCAGTCATTATATATAGTTCTAATTATTTTTATCATCATTAAGATGACAATTATTTGCTGTGGATGAGTTATTTCGATAATTGGAATATCGATTAATCGCCATTGAAGTGGGTACAATTAATCGAAGCATCAACACACGAGTGTATTTGCTAGCGATATAGTAGATTATCAAGAGAGAAAGAAAGAGATATTTATTTGGCCACTTCTTCACAAATGTTGGTGGGCACTGGCAACTCAATATAACATTATATGAAGCATAACTTATAAGCTTATAACTAAACTTAATTATACGCTAACAAGGTAAAATAAATCGTTAAAAATGCAGATAGTTACAAAATATAACAAAAACGAATAGCGTACCTACAAAATACATCCGCATCCTGAATTCTTGCTTGGTGTAAAATGGTAGAAATATGACTCTGACACCTAGGATATGCTAAGATGCTACAACTTAGCCCTGGTAGGTGTTTTCAGAGGTAACCTTATGATAGAAATATTGAAACATAAAAAAGACGTTAAAGTCGTTACTGTTTCTTTACAATCTTGTAAGTATTTAACTTAGCAATAAGGTTTACATTATAGTAAATTAGTTTTATATTTTAGTCCCAAGTGATGAAAAGACTAATTACAACAGAGGGGAATAGTATCAAAAATTCGAGCTCACCTATTCGCCTGCCAAGCGAAGTTACAACTTATCCATCTTCTTCACCGAGATTTCTTGATCCTTCACTGAGAAATGATGCAAGTGTTTCTGAGCAACAGCGATCAACTTCCATCAGTTGGATTGCGTTGTTATTTGTTATCCTTGTTTACTAAGAAAATGATTAATCAATAATCAATATGCGTTATTTTTTTGTTTTACTATCGTCTATTCTTTAGTTAGTATTGTCGACGTAAACGCCCGTGTGAATAAGCCTTCACAACAACTACGTCGTTTCAAAATATGTCACAAAGGGGAGAAAAGCGTCGTCATAATATGCAGATGAAAAATTGACTCTCCGATTACAGGAAGTAGCGGTTGATAGAGATCAAAGGTGTTTCTTCAGGGTACGTCTAATCGTTAGTATTATCAAAGTAAACGCACGTGTTTATAGGCGTTTATAATAACTGCGTCGTTTCAAAATATTTTACATAAGGGGAGAAGCGCGTCGTCCTCATATGCAGAGGAAAAAATGGAAAACTGACGCTCCGATTACGGGAAGTAACAGTCGATAGAGATCAAAGGCGTTTCGCCAGTTTCGAAATCTATAACAGTAACTGTCGAAGCTGCCAAAAGTTCGCCGACTGAAAAGTGCCACCGCGAAGTATAAGTTCGTTTCCTAATTGCCGAGTTTGAGCTATTTTAGCCGACACGTCACGGGTTCGTTGACACGGCTTTGTTATCATTCGTGACGCGATGGATTTTGTATTATGGAATCTGGGTTCGGATATTCGTATTGAGGGGGGTGTTTGTAAGATGTCACGTGTTCTAGTTTAATAGATGTGGGTGGTTGCCAAGAGTTTTGGTCAGCTGCAATATTTTTATATTTCATCACGCTTTTGTAATGAATTATTTACATTGAAATGGATGCAAGCGATGTTATTATAATAATAGAGAGACCGATATTTAGGTAGGTCTTGTGGTTATGAGTCAGTATTTCAACTCACAACTTTTAAGTTAGCGGTCCGCGTACATAATCATTAGCCTTAATAATTGTAATGATATTGATCGTTGGTACACTTGATGCTGAGTGGTGACGAAGATAAAGATGATAAAATGCACTGACTTTGCTTTAAAATAAACCTAGCTCCTATAGATTGCATCATAGGGAAGATTTTTTTATTGGATAGGGTGACAAACGAGCACAGAGTCAACCTGATGGTAAGTGGTTGCTGGGACCCTTAGACTCCTATATCTATCCTCAATAAAGAATCAAAATGCAGATGCGTTCTCACCCGTGAGGACTAAGATGAAACGCATCTTTTCTATTAAAAAGGGTCTCTGGATCTCTACACTCACGATACGAAACACAGCAGCATTAAACTGCCATTTTAAGCTGGTATTCTGTGAGAGCGTGGTCCTTCCCCGGTCGAGCCGAGCCATTCGTGCTACAACTATATTACTAATATATCTGCAGCATGGCTCTACCAGGTATAGAATCTCCTAGTTCGTTTCCTCTTACGGTACCGGTGGAACGATATAGGTTAGTGAATATTCTTACACCACCACTACACGGTGCTCGGCTAGCTAAGTATTTAAATCATAAGACTCTTAATCTGAAGGCCGTGGTTTGGTGTACTATATTGTTGGATTTAAAGACCGATGCTGGCAAATTATTCTAATGCCTTTCTGTACGCATGACTAACAACGAAGTTTAAATTATTAAGAATAACTCAAAAACTATTGGCTTGATCTTGATCAATTTCATTTTCAATTAAAATTCAATTTCTATGGGACTACATGTGAAGTACCAGCTTTCAAATAAAAGAAGAATACAACATAAAAAACATACAGTCGAATTGAATACCGTCTCCTTTTTAATGTCGGCAGAAAATATCCCAAAATTTTACAACTTTCTATGTTGTTGACTCAACAGTTTGAATTCTAGCTGGAAGTCGTGCATAATTTACAATATCAATCATTCCAAGAAGTAGAAACATAAATTAACAAAACACAATTAAAATAACGTTATAGTCATTGTTTATCGACTAAAGAAATCTACATTTGCTCTATAACTTGCTTCCGCGTGCATTTCACTTTGCATGTTTTTTTTTTAACTTCGCGTCTACACGTACGGCTCGGTTAGGGCTACAAGCCTTTACAGGGTTACTTTTCAAAGAGCAGCCAAATTTTAAACTTAAGTTGAAATATATAAATAATGACATACCGTTATCACAGTTTTTCAAAATACGAGTAAATAAGGCTTCTACTTTTATTTGAAATTTTCCCAAATTGAATGCGATTTATTTATGGACAATAACGTTTTTACCGATCGACCCTTACGAATGTGTTTTGAATTTAAAAGATAAAAAAGACAGAATGTTTGAGATTTTTTAAATTAAAATTTCTTCAACATTTGACTATATTACTTATTCTGTTATTGCAAAATAGCCCTTCTACTATACTAAAACTTTAATAATTAATATACAGTTTTTTTTTAAACTGAAGAGATAAACGAATTTACAGCCTATTTGCTTGTAACTCGCTACTGCAGATTCAGCCCCGGGGTTTTTCCAACCAACTTCAATCAAATATACTTCAGATAACTTATCACCGCTGAGGACTATGATAAAATCTATAAGTCTGTATTCCGTATTTTTTTTATAGGATAAGGATGAAAAACGAGCACACAGTCCACCTGATGGTAAGTGGTTGCTGTGGCCCATAGACATCTACATCTATCCTCTTATTATATTTTCTCTTATTATTATATTATTGTTTGTTGTTGTTAGAACTAAGATTGAATGCCTCTTTTCCAGTAAAAAGAGTCTCCGGTTCTCTACATTCACCATACGAAACACAGCAGCATTGAGCCGCTATTTTACGCTGGTATTCTGTTAGAGCGTGGTCCTTCCCCGGTCGAGCCAACACATTCGTGCTACTACTATACAATTAATACCACGTAAATGTAAAAATTAAGGTGTTTAAAAAACCTTAAAAGGAAACTATTAAATTATATACAACATTTTTTTCTTTATCTATTATAGATTATAGTATTTATAAAAGATATTTTACGGGTTGCATCGCGTTTCAATTTAACACGATTTAAATATCCGGTTCGAGTGGCAGCTATGGCAGAACATAAAATGTATTTGTAGAAATGAGTAATTGAGTATAGTACAGAGACTAATTTTGTAGTTAGGAATAATAATTAATTCGCTTACACGAATTAATTATCCAACGAGTCGAGGATAAACTAGTAACGGAATACGACAAGCGTACCGTTCCACGTCAGAGCCAAGACTGTCCTAACGGCGGCCGCGCCGTCCGTTTTATACAAGCAAAACGAGCGCCACTGCAGGTGCAATGGTGCAGGTGTGCGGAACACGTGTTATTTACAAGAATTCTGTCTAACTGCACCGACGGCTACCGCGCCGCACGTGCAATAGTGCTGGTCCCGTCATATTGATTGTATTCAGATCAGAGATTGTAGACAGTGCAGAGATGATTGACGTCTTGTTTAGTTTTATTCAAGGTACGTATTCGTATTACTATACTAAAAACCAGCGACCCGCCCCGGCTTTGCCTGGATAGGATCTCTTAATGCAGGGTTATTTAGTTTTAAGAGAATTAATTTTCATTTTTCCCGACAACAAAATTCATGTTTCTCGGATAAAAATAGCCTCGATCACTCCTGACATTCTCTCTATATCATCGAGAAGTTTCATTACAATCGGTTCCGCCGTGCCGAAGATCAGGCCGGACGGACAGACATGCAAACATTTTGAAAATGGTAATTCACGTAAATAAAACTTAGAAGAGAAACTTTTTTTTTATAGGAGAGTGGGCAAACGAGCACGCGGCTCACCTGATGGTAAGTGAACGCCGCCCATGAACAACTGCAACACCAGGGAGGGAGTTGCAGATGCGTTGCCAGCCTTTTAAAAAGGAGTACGCTCTTTTCTTGAAGGTCCGTAAGTCGTATCGGTCCGGAAAAATCGCTGATGGTAATCGATTCCGCAAGGAAGTCGTGCGAGGAAGAAAACATCTTATCAAACATATAAGAAATAATTATGGTTCGGAAGTCGACAGCCCTAGATTCGATCGACCCTTGACTCTGCCAATCAATTACACCTTTTTATTTCCATTTACGTTCATTCCTGATCTGTTTTCATTCATTCAGTCCGTTGAAACATTCCTTAGTCTATTTCATTTCATTCTTTTGTTTTTAGTAAAGTGTTTTGTGAGGAGTCATTCAGTATTATTTTCAGTTACGTGTTTAATTTAGAATTTATATAGATAAGATGTTAAAATGTATGCAAGTCAAATCATTCATCATTCATCCATTCATTCATGTCATTTCTCAGATTTTTTTTTAATTTTTAGTATTAGGTAATTTATGGCCGTCCGTGAAGTCAATATTGGACTCTTATTTTAAATGTCATTTAGTACTGCAGCAGTTAATTGAAAGAGGGAGCTAATTTGACTTATCTGTCCGTTTTTATTTTGTAAATTATTTTTTGCTTTGTCATCATCTAGTTGTCTACTATAGAGTATGAGCCTCTCTCATTGTAGGAAGAGTTTGACGTCGTCGCCACGCATGGTAGCGCTAGACGGCTAAGTGCTGCAAGGCCGCGGGTTCGAATCCCGCCCGGAACAATTGTTATCATAGCTTCAAATAATAGTTCCGGATCTGAATGTGTCCTTGTAAAATTATGTACGTAAACTGCCTCCATAATACAGGAGAAAAGCCTACTGTGGGGTAACGTTTTAATAACAAAATGTATAAAAATATCTCACTTTTCGAGGCTCCATCGCGTTGTCGGTGACCGTATTTTATATCTGGCTTAAAGAGATGGTTTATATGCCATTTGACCTTTTGCATCGTCTCTTACTAAAACTACAATAACAATGAGGTGATTCATATTTCAAAATTAACGTCATGACATCTGAATGCTTGTCGGTACACCACTGTGCGAGTGTGTGATTTGTTAGGAGTATTCTTTCTTGCACGACTTCATTGTGGAATCATCTACTGTCGGCAATTTTTCCGGACCGATATGACTCGGATACCTTCTTTCCGCCGGCAATGCACATGAAGTTTCATTGTCACTCACCATCAGGGGAGCCGCATGATCGTTTCGCCCCTCTTATATAGAAACAGAAACAGAAACAGAAACTTTTTTATTCAATATAGATTATAAATAATGCTTATTGAAAGTTACTCCTTTGTATAATTACCACTGGTTCGAAAAAAAACCTCTGTCCTGGGAAGAACCAGCAAGAAACCCAGCGGGACTTTTTTTTTTAAAATAACAGCTTACAATCATGTATGTTACACAAATTAACAACACAACAAATTAGAAATAGCTTGGTAGCGATCACCTCATTTCCAGGGGTTATTATCATCTATAAATTCTTTAATACTATAATAACCCTTTTTATACAAACTTAGTTTAATAAAGTTTTTGAACTTTGAGCAGGTCAAATTTTGTATATTTTCTGGAATTTTGTTGTAAAAGCGTATACATCGCCCCAAGAATGAATTACTGACTCGATGGAGTCGAGTAACCGGTACTACTAGCTTGTGTCTGTTCCTAGTATTTACAGAATGAATATCACTTATTTTTGTAAAACTACTTTTATTTTTGTGTACGTACATTACATTTTCATAAATGTATTGAGAGGCCAAAGTTAATATATTAATTTCCTTAAATTTTTGTCGCAGCGACTCTTTAGGCTTTAAATCATAAATTGCTCTTATGGCCCTCTTCTGTAAAACAAATATAATTTCAGTGTCAGCTGCGTGTCCCCATAGCAAAATACCATACGACATTATGCTATGGAAATAGCTAAAGTAAACTAGTCTAGCTGTTTCAACACTAGTTAGACTTCTAATATTTTTTACGGCATATGCTGCAGAACTAAGTCTGCTTGCTAGTTTTGATATATGGGGGCTCCATTGAAGCTTCGCGTCTAGTGTGATTCCAAGAAAAATGGTGGTATCTACAAGACTCAGTTTCTCCCCATTTAAAATTACATTAGTATTTAATTGTTTGACATTTGGAGTCATAAATTTCATACATTTCGTTTTAGTGCCATTTAAATGCAAATTATTAACATTGAACCAATTTACTAATTTAGATATAAAAATATAGATAAAAAGATAGACCCATTTTTATTCATTCAGTACAGTTTTCCTCATTCATTATATTATCTTTCTTTTAACTGACATCAAATGCTTAGTGATAGTATTGTAGATAAGAAATTGATAAATAATGGATTTTATTCCACACACGGCGAAGTTTTTCAATCTAATGTTTTAATCGGAAGATTCTCTACATAGCACGAATGAGCCCGGCGAAGGTCTGCGCTTTCACAGAATACCAGCGTAAAATAGCAGCTCCATGCTGCTGTGTTTCGTATGGTGAGTGTAGAGAACCGGCGACTTTTTACAACGACAACACAATATTTTAATTCTTAATAGAGGAAAGGTGTCTATGGGCTATAGCATCCACTTATCGTCAAGTGAACTGTGCGCTCGATTTCACCCTTATTATATATAGAGCCATGCTGCAGCTGTATTAGTAGTATAGTTGTAGCACAAATAGATCGGCTTAACCGGGGAAGTACCACGATCTCACAGAAAACCAGCGTATAATGGCAGCTTGATACTGCTGTGTTTCGTATGGCGAGTGTAGAGAACCAGAAATTACTGGAAAAGAGCAATGTAGATGTTTAAGGGTCACAGCAACCACTTATCATCAGGTGGACTGTGTGCTCGTTTGTTACCCTATCCTATAAAAAAATATAAAAAATTGGATAATGATATCAGTGTTTTAGAGCAATTTTATAACTTAAACTTACTTAAGTTAGTTCTTTGCAACACCCATGTTCCTTTTCTGATGGAGTGCTGGAAAGAACTTGTAAGGTGTGGGATAAAAAATAAGTTCAATTAGACGCGACAAAAATCTGTAAAAGTAATTCTTAAATAGGCCATGCCTAATAATAACGCTCATAAATAACTTTTTAATTTCCAATATTTTTTTGTCACAAAATACCTAATTACGGCTTATGTATAAGAAATAGACATATGGAATCGCGGACCTTTTTTTAGACGGAGTAAAGTTCTATATTTTTCTAGAACATTGTATTTACGTATCCCTAACGATAACACCAGCGTACGCGGATAGATCATTTCTGGTGCTTTTTCTTCTGACTTGCTTAACAAATATCCATATTTAAGGCTAGCTGAGTGATATAGCTTAATTCTAGATATAGGCTATCTATAATTCCACATAAATCTAGCTATAATATACAAAAAGAATTTTTCGAATCGGACTGGCAGTTCCAGAGATTAGCGCGTTTAAACAAACAAAAAAAAACAAAAAAACTCTTCCGCTATATTATATTAATATAGATGAATTTAATCAATCATCAATATCGACAAATTTAGAACCACAACCGTTGGAAATCACGAGTACTGAAGCAGCGTGGCGTAAAAGTAAAAGTAAAGTTGCAGGCTACATACGTCCCACTGCTGGACACAAGCCTCCTCCAATTTCTGAGAGGGTTTTAGGACAAGGAAATGTCCGCCGCGCCGCCCCAATGCGTGTTGGCGAACTACACATGTCTTCGAGATATATTTTTTTTTATTTCTCAGACATGCAGGTTTCCTCACGATGTTTGTCTTCACCGCCGGGCACGTGGTAAATTGGCACTTAAAATTGCAATTAACAATTTCATTGGTGCCGGCGGGGTCAAACCCGGGTAGCTTGCGTACTGTAAAACTTACAGCGAGCGGTAACCATCTGAGCTACCACGGCTCTAGCGTGGCGTACTGCACCATAATCCCTATCAGAAATCAGAGGAAGCCTAATCCCAGGAGTAGAATGTATGTAAATTTATCGTTACAACTTATCAAAAGTTCACTGTTGAACATAGGCCTGCCCCTTAGATTGCCTCATAGGGGGAATACTTGCCATACTTGACACACTAAGTCAACTAGCTAGCTAAAGTTAGCTAATAAGCTAGCGGGTTGGCAACCACAGTTTATTTTCTATCGACTTCAAAAAGGAGGCGGTACTCAATTCCACTGTATGTTTTTTTTATGTGTGTTACTTCATAACTTTTTACTGGGTGAACCGATTTCGATGATTCTCTTTTTATTTGTAAGCTGATGCTTCACATGTGGTCCCATACAAATTTGATCAAGGTCTGATGAAAAGTTTTTGAGTTATTCTTTATAATTTATATTGAAGTCGGTTGTACAAAATTTTTAATTTTTAATTATTTATTTTTAGTTGTTATTAAAGAAATGCTATGAGCCATCTCCTGGTTTGTTTCCCATTCTCGCCTTTCAAGATACCCACGAGATGTAATAGGTTAGTGAATATTCTTACACCACCACTACACGGTCGTTATGCAACTTTTATATAATTTATTTTTATTACTTATCCTCATTTCACGAAAAGGAAAAATTGTTTTAAAAATAAATTGCGACACCGAACTAAAGATGCACGGAATAAAGTTGTATTTTAATATCAAACATGCTAATAAATTAGTTTTAAAAGCTTTTTCACGTCCAAAGTCCAAACTAATATCTCTTGATTGTATCAGATGAGTGTTCCATTAGATGCGGGAAGGTGAAAACGAGCGAGTGTTTACATATACATCTTATGGAGCAGGTTTCCGCAGTACTATTTTTTTCAAACTTGGCGACAAGATGGCTGGTTCTTTTCTCATGCAATGGCTAAGTACCTTTCTGCAAGGAAACGCAGCGAACGTTCTTGGCAATAACTCGTGTAGTTAATAGTTTAGTCACATCACCGTAACGTTTAAAAATATTTTATGCCTATCCATTTGTGCCATAACTATAATATAGCTACAATTTGTCTCCACCTGTGTTTAAAAGGATGTCCGACTGAATGAATCAACATTTTTTTATAGGATAAGGTTGACAAACGAGTACACAGTCCACCTGATGGTAAGTGATTGCTGTGGCCCATAAACATTTACATCTATCCTCGATTACGAATCAAAACGTAGATGCGTTGTCATCCGTGAGGACTAAGATGGAATGTCTCGGTTTTCAGTAAAAAGAGTCTCCGGTTCTCTACACTCACCATACGAAACACAGCAGCATTAAGCTGCTACTTTACGCTAGTATTCTGTGAGAGCGTGGTCCTTCCCCGATCGAGCCGATCCATTCGTGTTACAACTATAACAGAAATATAGCTGCAGCATGACTCTACCATGTAAGAAAAAAGAAAACGTAAGAAATCGCAGATTTTAAGCTTATATATTAGATTTTATTTAATCGCATTATACTCGTATTGAGATATAACACGTCATAATTTTATCTATACGTACATTGAAATGTACAGTCATAATGGCCTAATTGGATTGCGTTCAAGAATCCGTTACCTGAACAACGGCCCGAGATCTTAACAGGATAAAGACTGAGTTTGCTTGACGATTGAATAAATTGATACTTAGAACAGAACAGAAGGGAAGAATCCATCAGTAGATTTAAAAATATTTATATATTATTTTATATGACTATTTTTTGGAAAGAAACGAATGCTTCGCTGGTTTGGAGATGTATAAAAAACGAAAGGGAAGAATGACAAAGCAAATTTATGCGGCAGAAGTGAGTGGCAGAGAATGCAAGGGACGTCCGAGACGGAAGTAGGTTTATCAAATTAGCGATATATTGAAGATGCACCAAAGAAAGGAAGTGTACCATAGTCGACGAGCATGTATGCGTGGACATATATATATATATATATATATATATGTATATGAGAAATAAGGATAAGGTGTGTCAGGATCGTGCCAAATTTTAATGTGAACGAGGCGTGAAAGTTTATGGTATGATGGATATTTCCAATATTATTATTACGTCGATTCTAAACTATAAATATACATATATATATATATATATATATATATATATATATATTTATATATATTTCTTAATATGCGATTACTAATGAAAATTTATTTTTCATTTTAAAAAGATTAAAACCTTTGTTTTATTTTTATTAAATGTTTTTTAGGATTTGTTCACAGACTCTTACAATTTAATTTTGTAACCGTACCTCTGAGAAAGTTTGTCACAGCATATTTTTTTTTAATTATTAGTTAAAATTTAGGAGCATACTAGTCATATATCACAAAAGGGCACAAATTATGACTAATTTTAAACAACAAAGACGCACATTGCAATCTAAATCGACTAAAAAAGATATTAATTAACCGTTTTTATCTTGGACAGACCTTGGATAGTTTTTACCAGAATAATGGACATAGCTCAACGGATTAGTAAGCTGAAGTGGTAATTGGCCGACCAAATAGCTCGAAGAACCGATAGGGAAGAAAGGTTCTCGAATGGCAACCTCGTACCGGTAGGCAGGGTGGCCCTCCACTAAATGGAATGGCGACCTGATAAGACTGCAGCAAGTGGATAGATGCAGGTGGCTCAGGACCATGTTCCTATGTTCAGCAGTGGACTTGTGAAGGGCTGTAATGATGACGATGCATTTATTATACCTTTGTCCAATATTTTTACTGACTTCTTTAACGAATCCATACAAGTTTCAACGATACCCGGTCGTTGATTTAAATTTCTACACGATAATCTAATTATGTAATGAAGTAATCTATAAAAATCGCAACAGAGGCTTTAAATCGATATTATCAGCGCCCAGTTCTCACATTCAACATGCATAAAAGCTAGATATTAATTGAGTATAAACTTTGGAAATAAATTCTAGACATTTACCATAAATTTAGTATATTATAATAAATTTGCATATGAACTTTGTTATCCTGGTGTCAATTAAAATTCTTTGTGTTATTGTCACCAGATAAATTCGAATGCTTTTCAGAAATATTTATTAAAATTTAGATAAGGATCTACCCATAGTCCATTTCTTTAAGTAAATTAAATATAAAGATTTTTTAATGATTTTATGAAACTGAAGTGACAAACAAACTCACAATCATCCACCTTAGGGTAAGTGGCCACTGTAGAACATAGACCTCTGCAGCCAGCTTTAGTGGATGTAGGCTACAGTTGCGTTGTCACCTCTGAGGACTAAGGCTCGTATTAATAAACGTTACTCAACGAGGAACTCAAGTGCGTAATCATTTGATACGCCCTCATTACGATATCAGCATCTCAAGAACGTTGCTAATTAGTAAACACATCAAAACAGTATCTCAAAACGCTGTACTTAGGAATACTGTTCTGTGACTTGCACTCAAGTACACACACTTGAGAGTCGAGTTTCGTTTATTAATCAGTGTGGTACTCAGTCATCGTAAACCTAAATCGCATCTTGAGATACGTTTCTTAATAAGATCATAACCTCAAGATTGTACTCAAGTGCGTGTACTTGAGCTGAGTAACGTTTATTAATACGAGCCTAAGATGGAATTCCTCACAGCTTGTAACTATACTGACTCCTACGAGTATACCGCTCAGATCGGAACGCAGCAGTGCAAGCACTTATGTGAAGGTAGAAATAATTAAGAAGGCAGTAGGTACCTACCTAGACCCTACTTCTTGACAAAAAAGTGGTAAAATTAAAAAATTTCTACAACCGACTTCAATATATATTATTTTATTTAAAACTACTGGTCACTACTACCTTGATCAAATTTATTTGAGACCACATAAGAAGCAGCTTTCAAATAAAAAAAAATCTTTTAAATCGATTCGCCTAAAAAGTTATCTATACATCTATACAAATAAATAAAATTGAAGTGTTTGTTTGTAATTTCAAAATTACAGCTTTTTACTAAATGCAGATGAAAGCATATACGGTACTAATAACAAAAAATACAATTTTTAAAGTTTTTGTCTGTCTGTCTGTCTGTCCATTTGTCTGTCTGTTTTTTCCGGCTAATCTCTGAAACGGGTGGACCGATTTTGACGGGATTTTCACT
Source organism: Parnassius glacialis (assembly GCA_033319125.1). Classification (NCBI taxonomy): domain Eukaryota; kingdom Metazoa; phylum Arthropoda; class Insecta; order Lepidoptera; family Papilionidae; genus Parnassius; species Parnassius glacialis. The sequence continues at coordinate 7,443,030 of JAVANC010000025.1, forward strand.
GGCAGATAGCTGATGTCATAAGGAGTAACTTAGGGTACTTTTATTATAGAAAAAGAATTAGAGTTCATCGCAAAAAAATTAAAAACCCAAATAACACGCGGGCGAAGTCGCGGGGAACAGCTAGTTAGTAATATAGTAACACACCTAAAATACAGTCTAACTGAGTACTTCCTCCTTTTTGAACACGGTTAAAAAGTAGTCGTATATTGAAAATGGACGCAGGAGCGATTCGGTCTGCCCTTTCTATTAACTCCCATTTGGTGACTTTTTTATTTAAAACTGTACACACTGGTATTTTTTCTTCTGGAGGTATTTTACATACATGAATAGGACATGAACAAACGCATCGCTACAATCAAATGCTTAGTCACTGCGTTATTGAGATGTATTTGGATTTTTTTGGTTTTCAAATCTACAGAATTAATTTGGAAAGAGAGAAACTTTAGTGTTGTTCATAAGAAAGCGATTTTAAATATTACAAATATATTGTAAAAACACTGATTTAATAGCGAGCTTATCTGTGACACAACAAAAGGGTTTTGTATTTTTTTATAGAATAATGGTGTCACATGAGCACACAGTCTACCTGAACGTAATATGATGCTGTGGCCCAAGAATCAAAATGCTGATGCGTTGTGAGGACTAAGATGGAATGCCTCGTTTCAAGTAAAACGTGTCTCCGGTTTTTTACACAGCATTAAGCTGTTATTTTACGCTGGTATTCTTTGAGAGCGTGGTTCTTCTCCGGTCGAGCCGACCCATTCGTGCTACAACCATAATAATATAGCCGCAGTATACTCGACCACGTGCAACAATGATTTTCAGTCAGCAGCCCGCTTCCAGTGCTAGGATGTTTTTACTATCCGATTAGTAAGTGGTGATGTAGCCTAAGATGGTGAAGCGCACTGACTTAACAAAAGCCTATTCACTCTTGCCTTGAAAACACCCACATTGCAATCGGATGTAAAGACAAATGCTTGTAGCATATTCCACTCCTTTGATAAACGTCTTTATTGATAGCGCCCATATTTAAATAACTCATCCATTTAACGACTTACTTATTTGACAACTATTTTTATATTCAGCTGCCGTTAGTTTTTCTACTGAAATAGAGCTCTCCGGTCGAATAATAGAACACGTTTCTTCATCGCTTACATTTGTCTAATTCCTTATGAAATAATTTATAACTACAAATTAAAACAGATTATTGTTATAGTTAATAGTTGTTTTATATTGCAAGTCGTTTATTATAATTTGTAACGAATTAATCTTGGATGGTATTTAAATTAAAATTTAATGTGAAGCTTTACTAGTACGTTAGATTAACGTCTTCCTCTCATCTCTTTTATATCTAACGATGTTGCTACCATAATAAATTTATTTATTTTTAAATTGTTTATAGAATAAATGTTTTAATTAGTTGTATAATAAGTACTATTAAAATAATTTATATTTAAATTGAATGTAGACTTTGATTTATATTTTAAAACACAATCTTACATGTTTTCTATAAATTATTTGAAACACAAGTTAACTTGCTTTCGGAATGCTACATCGTTCGTTATGCGTACAGCAAAGGAGTTGAATGAGTTGCCAGCATCTGTCTTTCCATCCGATTAGAATTGGGTAGTTAAAAAAAGTTATAAGTTCAATAGTGCATAATATGCAATAAAACATACAGGCTTCTTTTATTCAATAAATAACAAATATTTTCTTACGTTTACCTGTTTTAGTATTTTTAACTCTTAAAAATACTGCCATGTCACGATCTAAATTCTATGATCATCCAAGTTTGTTAGGAAATGGTAATATAATTAAAAAGAGCGCGGCACCAATGCGAACTCGAGTTGCACACGTTCTTTTGAAATTTAAGGTGAACTCTTTGCCCCTAACCTAATCATCTAATAAATATACCTAAAAATAAAATCGTCAATCGTCATCGTTTCCCGCTAAAAGCGGTTTAATAAACTCACTGGCGAGTGTTGAAAATGTGTCGCCATAAAATAAATTTCAGTTCTACTGTATTTTATTGCCAGTTTCTTTTGAATCACCGCCGTAATGGGATTTCTTAAAAACATTTCACTAACGCTTATGGGTTTTGATGATACTTTGTTTTGCTATACATTTTATTTCCTATAAAAATACAGGGAATAATGAGTAGCTACTTTAATCAGATATTGACGTTTTGTTTATTAGTCAATTATGTTGAGTTACTTAAATCACTTACTGACCAGTAGGCTGATAATTTAAAATTAAAAATTTTGTACAACCGACTTCAATATAAATTATTAATAACACAAAAACTATTGGTCAGAACTTGATCAATTTATATTGGACCACATGAGAAGCAGCTTTCAAACAAAAAAAGAATCATCGAATTCGATTCACTTAGAAAAAAGTTATGAGGTAACACACAAAAAAAACATACAGTCGAATTGAGTACCGTCTCATTTTTGAAGTCGGTAGAAAAGGTAATGGGCCGGCCTTGTAGCTCAAAGTATCGACTATCGATGAGTAAGAAAGTTTCTGGAGTGGCAGTCTTGTACCTGTAAGCAAAGCGTAGGGCGGCCTCCCACTAAATGGAGTGACAACGTGGTAAGAAGTACAGGAAGTCGATGGATGCAGGTGGCTCAGGATCTTGCTTTTTGATATTCTTTGGGGGAGGCATATGTTCAGCAGTGGCAGGAGGCAGTGTGAAGGGCTGTAATGATGATGATGACTTAAATAGCGCTTTAAAGTAATAATCGATAAAACAGTTAAATAGTTTTTAGGTACATTTTTATGAACTAATACTTTGTCTTATGGCTTGGTAGCGTAGTGGCTTACGGTTCAGCTGCGACGCTGTGGAGTCAAGAGTTCGAATACGGCATTGAAAAAGTGTTTGTTTGACCAATAAATTATTGTTCCATGTCTGGATGTCTGTCCTTTTGCAATTATAATCTGATTTTAGTGGTTCCAGGATAAAGCAAAGAATCCTAACGTAAGGAGTAATATAGCCGTGGTAGCTCAGATGGTTAGCGCTCGCTGTAAGCTTCACAGTACTCGAGGAACCCGGGTTCGATCCCCGCCGGCACCAATGAAATTGTTAATTGCAATTTTAAGTGCTGATTTACCACGTGCTCGGCGGTGAAGGAAAACATCGTGAGGAAACCTGCATGTCTGAGAAATAAGAAAAAAATATTTCGAAGACATGTGAAGTTCGCCAACACACACACATTGGGGCAGCGCGGCGGACATTTCCTTGGCCTAAAACCCGCTTAGAAATGAGAGGAGTCCTGTGCCCAGCAGTGGGACGTAGATAGGCTGCAACTTTACTTTACTTTACTTTTAAGGAGTAATGTGCCTAACTTTGGTCACCCGGTATATCGGCGACGCATTTTTTCATAGAACAAGGGTGACTAATGAGCATACAGTCTACCTGATGGTAAGTGGATACTGTGTCAGCCATGAGGACGAAGATGGAATGCCTAGTTTCCAGTAAATAGGGTCTCCGGTTCTCCACACTTACCATACGAAACAAAGTAGCAATGAGGTGCTATTGAGCATAAGTGCTGTAAAGCGTCCAAAACAACGGTTAATAATGACTTAATCATCATCATCATCATTACAGCCCTTCACAAGTCCACTGCTGAACATAGGCCTCCCCCAAAGAATGCCACAAAGCACGGTCCTGAGCCACCTGCATACATCGACTTCCTGCATGTCTTACCAGGTCGTCACTCCATCTTGTGGGGGGACGCCCTACACCTCACCTACCGGTACGAGGCTGCCACTCGAGAACCTTTCTTCCCCATCGGTTGTCGGTTCTTCGAGCTATATGGCCGGCCCACTGCCACTTCAGCTTACTAATCCGTTGGGCTATGTCGGTTACTCTGGTTCTACTGCGGATATCCTCATTCCTAAGTTTATCACGCAGTGAAACTCCGAGCATAGCCCTCTCCATAGCTCGCTGAGCGACCTTGAGCTTCCTCATACGGCCAGCAGTGAAGGACCACGTCTCAGTTCCGTAAGTCATCACTGGCAACACGCACTGGTTGTACAATTTCGTTTTAAGGTTTTGAGGTATGTCTGACGAGAAGATGTGTCGTAGCTTCCCGAACGCTGCCCAGCCGAGTTGAATCCGTCGATTGACTTAATAGGTATATGTATTTAATAAGAGAATTAATATGTGTAGTTTTCGTATAATATAACATGTAATATAATATGATGTATCATTACCTACATAATTTCTCTAAGAGTTATAGCTGTTAATATAAAAAAGCGCAACATTTGTAAGCAACATTAATTGTAGCTTTACATGTAGATAAAAAATGCCGCCATTTGTGACCAAGTATTATGAAACGTATTAAAAATAATTATATAAAAAATCAAGAGCATTCACATTAATTAAGCTCTTTGTCGTTGAGATTACGTTTATTTTCGAATGGCAACGTTAACAACGTCGCGTTTTCGACAGTTTTTATGTCACTGTCGCTATTACAAGCTTAGATTTAGACAAACGGCTGACAGTTTTGTATTAAACCAATATGATGAATATTATCCTAGATTATTGCATACCTTAAGCGAAAGCGCAGGGTAATGTTCTACTATCGCCTAAAAATTAAAATTCCAACATTTTATCGAATAAAATCGTATCTAGCAATCATATTATACATATAAATGATATAAAAAGCACATTGTTAGAAAGATAAATGATTTGAACTTATTATTAATTTTTTTAAATCGATTAATTGCTATTTTTAAATAAAAAAAGGGTTTTAGTGGCTTATGGTGTGGATTTATCATGTCCCTGTGGCTTGTAAACACTATAACTTTTGAAAATATCAATTGTTTAACTCAATCTATTTTTTCATCTCTTCATCAATCATGTGGGAAGCCACTGAAGGTAAATGGCAGTGTAATTTTGTTTTGTTTAGCTATAATAAAATTTTTTCGGCTCCAAAATGGCGAAATTTTCGTTGATTTGGTTGCCTCGTATATAAATTGTTTCTGTAAATAGGGATCTACAGCCACAGAGTAGTTTAGTTCACAGAGTACCTTTGTATTAAGTTTAGTTCGGCTTCAGTCGCCGTCGTGAGTGGATATTGTTTCGGTTGTTTTTAGCGGCTCAAAAAGATCGCTGTACAAATACACAATATTCGAATAACCAAATTTCTTAAATACTTCATTATAATAATAATAAGAGATTTTTTTATTACAATATTTAAAAGCACAGAATAAATAATAGTAGTACGTACTAAAAGTAAGTAGTATAATTTCTTTTTGTCATGGGTGACATTTTCATGCTTTTCGAGGGTGTCGAAACCGATAGGGTTGTCGAAATGTAAATCCAAGATGGCGGCCGCAATAAGTATCAATTTTTTCATCATGGGTGTCATTTTCATGGTTTTCGAGGGTGCTGAAGCCGATAGTGCTGTCGAAATGTAAATCCAAGGTGGAGGCTGCAATAAGTATAAAATTTTTCATCATAGGTGTCATTTTCATGGTTTTCGAGGGTGTTGAAGCTGATAGTGCTGTCGAAATGTAAATCCAAGATGGCGGCTGAATTAGGTACCAATTTATTCATCATGGTTGTCATTTTCATGGTTTTCGAGGGTGTTGAAGCCGATAGTGCTGTCAAAATGTAAATCCAAGATGGCGGCTGCAAAATATATCAATTTTTTCAGTACTATATACTACTAAATACTACGATATTACATGGTAAAAGTCTACTACTGGACATAATATGCATTTCCCATTATATCGAGTATCGTCACGCTCGATTGATTCACAATCGTAGCACGAGATGTGCCACACTTTTAACAATGCTTAAATATATTGTGCTGCAGTCCTGCGTAGAATTTGACGTTTATGCTGTGCGACACAGGAGCATAAATAATTTTACTATTACTACCTTTTAAATTTTGTATAAAATTGTAATAAGTTGAGTAGGTTTTTAACGAGTTAAAAAAAGTTTAAGATTCGCTTAAAAATGATACACACAATAAGACATTAGTTATAATCATATAAACCCGCCCGCAAACTTCCCCTTTGCAAGGGTGCAATTTACATATGGTGTCATTGATGTTTAAAAAACCGGCCAAGTGCGAGTCGGATTCGCGCATCAAGTGTACTGTATCATTGTAATACACGTTTCTAGTAGAGTAGCCCCCTTAATTTATAATTTATTTTTATTATTTACGGCACCAGAACGTGTTAGAGCCATGTCCTACGTGGTAGAGCGCAGAGTGCAGTTATATTACTGGTGTAGTTGTAGCAGGAATGGGTCGACTCGAACGGGGAAGGACCACGCTCTCACAGAATACTGGCGTAAAATAGCAGCTTAGCGCTGCTGTGTTTCGTATGGTGACTGTAGAGAACCGGAGAACCTTTTTACGGGAAACGAGACATTCCATCTTAGTCCTCACGGGTGACAACGCATCTGCATTTTGATTCGTAATCGAATATAGATGATAAGAGAAGCTAAAACAACTGCATAACGCGTGAAATATTCGATTGACCTCCACCTCTCTAATTGAATAAATAACAGAGAGCATGAATATCCGTTTACAATAATGGTAGTATTATTGTTTTATCTGTAGCATGATTGTATAATTAAAAAAAAACAGTTTCCAAAGGACTGAATACGTAATAAACGTTAGCGTAAAGGTCATATTATACAACAGTACTATTATACTCGTAGTTCCCGCGAACTTAAAATATTGTAATAAAACAGAATTAATATATAGTTGTTTTTTTTTTTAATAATTACTACAAACAGTAACATGATAAGTGCTACCAAAACGAATTCGGAAATATTAATCTTTGCGTTAGCTTAGCTGTATTGTTTATTATAATGTCTCGCATTCGCAGAAATCGATTTTATCTCGATAGTTTTACAGAAATATCGTTCGACTGCGCTAACGTTGCGTAGTAGAGTCACGTTGTAGCGTAGAACTCTAGCACGAATGTTTCCGTACCACCGTAAAACAGGAGATTAGTACTGCTGTTACGTATTGTTACTGACAAGAAGTTTAGACACTTTTTAATGGTATCACCTTATTTCATCTTAGCTTTCAGGGGTGATCAAGCATTTGTATTCGCGAATAAATGTGAGTCACAACCAGTCACAACATCCACTCATACTACAAAATAATTGAAAATAAAATACATATTTTATACGTGGTAGAGCCACGCTGCAGCTATATTGTGGTTGTAGCACGAACTAATCAACTCAAACTGGAAGGACTACGCTTTCACAGCATCCCAGTATGAAATAGCAGTTTTATGCTGCTATTTTTCGTATGGTGAGTGTAGAGAACCGAACCCCTTTTACTGAAAACGACGCATCCCTTTTTAGTCTTTAGGTGTGGACAATAAATTCTGCATTTTGATTCTTATTTGAGTATAGATGTAGAGGTCTATGGGCCACAAAATCTATTAACCGTCAGGTGAACTGTTTGTGCGTTTGTCACACTTATTCCATATAAAAGAATATTTAAAAAAAATTGCATCTCTTTCATTCATTCATCCTACCATCAACATTCTCAGAATTTCATCTGTCACATTCTCTACAGCATTGAAAAAAATATATCTATCCAACATTAAGACACGCTAAAGCATTTCCTAATACGTAAAACGAGCAATAACATCACAATTAGCGCCCCAATTGAAGGCTTCTCATCATCAGGTGTCAGTGTAAGCCGTTCGCATTATCAAATACAAATTAACGAGGCGTCGCTTCCACGAACTCGCCGCTATGTTTTGAAAGCTATGACGCTTGTTCACAGTTTGGCTTCATTATATTCTTAATTGAGGTTTGAGATGTCTATAAAAGTACGATCGGCATTCGCACTTATTTTTTTATTAGTAATGAGCACATAAAATTTTTGTTATGAATAATTGTTTTTGTAACGTTTCGCAATTAAGGAAAGGCAAAGGTCTTAGAACCATACAGGCTTTCTTAAAATATATATAATATACCTTTCTAAAACATCAACATCATCATCACAACACGTCAAAATCCACTGCCGAATATAGTCCTTCCCATAGATTGCCTTATATATCCCCCATGTTTGCCATAGTTTCCATGTTTGGCAGGCGTATGATCACCACATTTTTTTATTATTATTTTGAATTATTTTCACAAGACCTACAGGAAAATTTAAAACCACGTTTTAATTTTTTTTTACTTGAATAGTTTTTTAAAATGTTAAACATTTAAATCTTCACAAAAAATTCATTTACAAATCGGAATTTTAAATATACGGGAACGTTGCTGTGAAAGAGTTCATAAAATTAGAGTACTTATAAATAATTTATATACGGAAAGCCGTAGAATTAACGAGGTACGTAATACTGTTGAAAATTAAGACAATTTTTGTTACTGTTCCGTTGCAAATATCGTTGGATAAATTTAATTTGTAATGATGATTTTGTTTTCCGCTGATTATATTTTTATTATTGAAATTAAAATTTATAAAATTACTTTTATGACTTCTTCTAGATTATAATCCGTCAATTGAAATATTCCCGCGCTTTTAAAAGGTCGATCGGTTTTAAATTTAAAGGCTACCTAACCGATTTCAGAAACTGTGTGGTTGTTGTGAAAAAATTATCTTAGGAAAAGGATAAAAATCCCTCATTTCCTACAAAATAACGTAATGTTCATATAAAATGTGCCAATTTCAAATTTTAAGATCGACGAATAATATAAAGAATGAGAGTTGGATAATACTGCATTTAGTATTACAAATAGTTATACAAAAGCTTATTTTCCCAACTGAATTAAAGAAGGAAGCGGTAACATTTTAATGATGATATTATACTAAAAAAAACAGTACAAAATGCCATTAGGCATTAAGTCCACCCTTTGTTACCCTAGTTATTAAGGTGTTAATAATCAAGAATAAATAAATAAATAAAACAATTGACTTTTTAAAATTTTGTACTAAAAAAAAATTAATATACCACATTATTTTTCATATTCCTACATAGTCATCCGATTCTGAGCTAAGTTCAAAATTTCAAGTCTAGCTCATCAGAAAGTGCTCGAAATTTGAGTTGCAAGCATCGATCACTAATAAAAAACTAGATACACAAATGTCCTTGCCGAATGAGCGCCCACTCGAACATTTGGGTGCGCTTTTAATTTGTACGTGGCTTTGTGAATACAACTTTAGGCAATGCATTTAAGGTTGAATTTACACTAATGTATATTTATTTCAACTAGAATTACGTCAAAACAAGTTTTTAGAGAACTTTTGCATGGGATTGTGTATCTAGTTTTTTATTAGTGATCGATGGTTGCAAGATTCCACCCGGAACGACAGACAGACAGACAAAAAAGAAAGTGACTTAATAATAAAAACGTGGCAATAAAAATGAGTTCGATGAGTGAAGAAGAGGCGACTATGGAATATACAACAAAAATCTTACAGCTTCGGATAGGTTCTTGTACAAACATCTTGTTTGTACTGAACGTAAATTATACTCTGACCAGCTACGGGCAACAGCGTCAAAGGTACGAAATGCGCGATACTGCGATTGTTCATCCTCGTGCTAAGCGTGATGATGAAAGCAAATTCTTCTTACAACAGGAGAGGTCCATGTCCAGCTAGATCCAGCTGTGGATTTTACGGGCTGTTGATGAAAACCATTGACTGTTGATCATTGTACATGGTTTATGTATTGGTCATTGTGTATTTAAAATTAAAAATTTTGTACAACCAACTATAATAATATATAATGATATTATTAAGGATAACTCGAAAAACTATTGGTCAGACCTTGATCAAATTTAAATAAAGCCACATGAGAAGCACCAGCTTTCAAAAAAGAATCATCGAAATCGGTTCACGTAAAACAAAGTTATGAGGTAACACACATAAAAAACATACAGTCGAATTGAGTACCTCCTCCTTTTTGAAATCGGTAGAAAAGGTTTTTACAGCTTAATCCGATTTTGATAGCATGTTTACATACTTCAACATAGTTCAGCGTTCACCATTCACCATTCCGTCTGCAGTGTTGTGGTGTTGTGTTTAATCAGCAATGGACTAATATAGCTGTCGGAAAGAACAAAGAGATACGTTGATAAAATAATTTTTGTAATACTTTTCTATGTTCTTTTTAATAAACGGTACAAGATCAATATGTATCAATTAGAAATTCATATGAAAGAAGTTGCTAACACAAATGTTAGTAATAAATAGGTAAAAAGGAAAGAAAAATACTGTGCTATAGCAAATTGTTCGGGTACATATCCAGTATTCACAGTATTCATTGATGTATCTGGTTCTAAATTCTCTAGAATGATGTTGTCAAAATGTTAAATAATATAACAGCGTATTAACAGTTTCCGAACTTAACTTCGTTTTAATTTTTTTTATAGGATAGGGTGACAAACGAGCACACAGTCCACATGATGGTAAGTGGTTGCTGTGGCCCATAGACATCTACATCTATCATCGCTTGCGAATCAAAATGCAGATGCGTTGTCACCCGTGAGCACTAAGATGGAATGCCTCTTTTCCAGTAAAATGGGTCTCCGGTTCTCTACACTCAACATACGAAACAAAGCAGTTTTAAGCTGCTATTTTACGCTGGTATTCTGTGAGAGCGTGGTCCTTCCCCGGTCGAGCCGACCCATTCGTGCTACAACTATACTACTAATATAGCTGCAGCATGGCTCTACCACGTATAAAAATTTCTGCGAATAATGCTTGGTTAAAGCTTACATAATTTAATAAGGAATGGAATAAAATAGAATTAAAATAAATTAAACGTAATAAAATGCGTAAAATCAGTTCTATTCAATATGTAGTAACCGCGTGAATATGTGAAATCATTAATTTAATACAGTTAATGTTCATTGCTAACCATACTTTCAACCGTAATAAAAGAAATCGTTACAAGTAAGAGGCACTTTGTACGGTGGCATAATCGATTTGTTCCTGCAGTTAGGCCGATAGTTGAACTGACAGTGGCCTAAAAACGGTTCGCCGACGATCCGTTACCAACCAACGGATGGCTTCTCATAATTCTATACGTTCGGATTACGAAACAAGACATTTTATTAAACAGCTGTTTTGTTTTATTAAAGCTGGAATATGCTGGCTGGAATATGAATATATATATTATTTCTGATTTATTTTCAACAAACTTAAGAAATTAATCCGCGGAATACAACTATGTAAAGAATATAGAAACAATACCATCTCGTGTGAAGGTTATATTAGACTCATGATGTATTCACTCGTTGGCAATCAACTATCGAAAGTTACAACTATGCCATTTTTTTTGTTTGTTACAACTAAATGTTAAGATATGTTTAAAGGTATTTAAATAATATGCAATTAGAACTATCCCACGTTTTATAATCAGAAATTTAAAAAACTGACTCTGTTTTGCTTTAATTTAAATAAAAAAGTATTTGAATTTCGAATACAAACGTAAAACTGATTATTCCTGTTTAATGTTCCTTTATATCGTAATAGTAGCTACTTTACAGTCACGATCAAGTTTTCTATCCGTCGACAGTTTATTTAAGAGTTCGCTGTATCGAAGATCTCCGTCTTTAAATTGAAGGAGTAAGACACAAAATTGTACATTTTTTATAGAGAATCGATGTTTGAATTTGTCTTATTTGTCTTTATTTATACTCGAGCTGCGAAGCCGATATTGTTTCATCTTTTCTAAGCGTTGCCGCGTTGTGTAAGAGTGTTGATATGCTGCCAAAGACGATATCAACAGTGGTTGGTCGATATTTGGTGAGACTGCAATATTTATTGCAGGTTTTATAGGAAAGCCGTCTCTAAAGCTAGTTTATGTCAGTAAAATGACTTAAAAGACTGATATAATATGAATAATAAAGTACATCATCAATAAAATCAATGTAACGTGCTCCATGGCTTCAACCTGATTCTTTTAAGGTCGTTTGGTGTCACTGATAAAAATGAAATACTCAGGATATTCGCTTACTATATGTTTTTTTTTATAGGATAGGGTGACAAACGAGCACACAGTCCACCTCATGGTAACTGGTTGCTGTGACCCATAGACATCTACATCTATCCTCAATAAATAATCAAAATGCAGATGCATCGTCCTCCGTGAGGACTAGGATGGAATTTCTCTTTTCCAACAAAATGAATCTCCGCTTCTCTACACTCACCATACGAAACACAGCAGTGTCAAGCTGCCATTTTACGCTGGTATTCTGTGAGAGCGTGGTCCTTCCCCGGTTGAGCCGACCCATTCGTGCTACAATTACACTTCTAATATAGCTGCAGCATGGCTCTACCACGTATAAATGTACACTAAACTGGAAAGAAGTCTTTCATAAGATGGCCATGTAAACATCTCGTCGACTGGGCATAACTAAACCAGCTAGAGGAAGCAGCGAGGAATATGCCGTCGCGTAGTATGACGTCTAAGTACTACTATCGCTGTTCCACTTGCAAACCCTGATGATTGATACACACTCATTCACACATAGATACTTTAAAACATACGTCATGATATATCATTGATTGCCTCGTTGATCTAGTGGTGGTAAACGCGGCTGCAAATCGTGAGGTCCTGAGTTTGAATTCCGGGTCGGGCCTAAATCAGTCATTGGGTTTTTGTGTCAAGAAATTGTCAATAGCAGCCCGCAGTCAGGAAGTTGGCGGTGTTTTATCCCCGTACATCGGAAAGCACGTAAAGCCGTAGGTCCAGCGCCATTAATGCCCCTTCGGACTATGAGAGTGAGGAAATAGAGAGTGCACCTGTACGTGCGCATATAATTGGGCACTATAATTCTGTCATTGAGTTATAACTTATAATGTACTACATACTAGAGAAGCTATTCCTAATAAAAATTAAAGTCTTCGCGCATACGCGACTCTACTATCTCCCGCGCATGCGCGAAGACATAGAGTACTATGTCTTCGCGCATGCGCGGGAGATAGTAGAGTCGCGTATGCGCGAAGACTTTAATTTAATGTAAAATATGATATTAATATAAAATAAATATAAGAATTTAATATAAAATACTCTTATTTTAATATTATATATATACATACATACATACATAAACACACACGCCTGTCACCCAGAGGGGTAGGCAGAGACTATGGAATTCCATTTGGCACGATCCTGACACACCTCTCTCGCTTCCTCCACATCCATATACCTACGCATACACGCTCGTCGGTTAAAGGTACTCTTAATTTGGCCCATTATATATATATATATATATATATATATATATATATATATATTTCTAAATAAAATGTAATAATAATTATCTTATGGATTTCACAAATCTTCAATTTACGCAATATTAGTTTAGTGTACGGATTGCAGTACAGTTGAGTTGAACATAGTCAATGTTCGGAATGCGAAGTCTAGTGCTTAGTATCCTGTCCTTTTAGATATGAAACTATAGGCAAGCGCCATTTCCCATGAGCTCTTGTGAGAAGAACCGGTAGTTCTCTCTACGTTGCTACAAAGTATTAAATTAGAATTCTTAATCGATGATAGAACTGCGTTTTTCATATTGGCAGGCCTATGTTCAGCAGTGGACTTTCATAGGCTGTAATTGATGACAAATGAAAAAAATCGAGGATAGATGTAGGTAGGTATGGTCTATAGAATCGAATAACTATTCACCTGACGTTGGGTGTTCTTTTGTCACCTCAGCAACTAGAAATAAACCAAATAAGATCCATTATATTACAAAGTGCATGGTATAATATCATCTTCTTTATATGCAAAATTTTCTGTCCGTGTGTATGTGACTGAAGTTCGCCTAAACGGCTGGACCAATTTTGATGAAATTTTGTATGTGTGTATGATTAAGTTAATTCGAGAATGATTTAGATTCACAATTGGTCCTGGTAGGTAGCTTTGTTGTCGGGGTTCAGAAATCCGTGCGGAGCCGGGGCAGATCGCTAGTTTTAATCATTATTTAGTTCAAAGTATAAAGCTATTACACACGCACTCACAAAAACAGAAACATTATTGTATGTATGCGTCAGTAAATACAATACAGCTACATCTGTTTAAACACACGTGTAATTGATGATGTAAAATTAGTTGTTAGAATATAACATTTCGAATAATAAAATGAAGAATTTATAAGTATAAATATTAGAATTTATACTTCTAGATTCTTCATCTTAACAGTAACACTCCGCTATCTCTCTTCTCTTCTCAATTTCTTAAGATAAGACGGAAGGTACTCCGTTTCCACGGTTCAGCATGTTGATGGCAATTGACGATTATGATATTGAAGCCATATTGGTCATGTAAAAGAGAGCCGTACGGGCGATTTATAACTTAAATTGTAAAGAGTCCCTCAGAGAAAAATTTGAAGAAATAAGCATATGAACTTCGGCATCGCAATATATTTATGAAAATGTATGTACATAAAACATAAATAGCTTTGATAATAATAAAGATGTTCATAATTTAAATTCAAGGAACAAACATAAGCTTGTAATACCAGTTACTAGACTTCACAGAATTAGTAATTCATTTATAGGGCAATGTACACTATAATACACACACTTTTACAACAAAATTCCAGAAAATGTATAAAATTTGTCAATAAACAAGTTTAAAAGTTTTATTAAAGAAAAACTGTACAAAAAGAGTTATTATAATATCAAAGAATACATAAATGAAAACAACCCTGGGAATGAGGTGATCGCCACCATGTTGGTTCTATTAAAAATTGTATAAAAAAATTATTGTTAAATGAAATTATGTTTAAAAAAAAGTCCCGCTGGGTTTCTTGCTGGTTCTTCCCAGGGCAGAGGTATTTTCCGAACCAGTGGTAAATAAAAAAATGACTTTCAATAAGTATTATGCAATAATATGTATTGAATTAAAATTATTCTTTTCTATTCTATGTTAAATAACGAAATTTATATTAGCTTAGACCTTAAGCTCTATTTTATTTAAAGTGGAATCTATGATAATATGTTATAAATTATTGTAAAGCATAAAAAATAATGTGTTATTGGTTAAACAAAAAGAATCTAAATCACTGTAACTAAGTTCGCAGATATTTTCACTACATATCAGATATCGATATACTTATTTATTTATTTTTATGTATTTAAACTTTTATGCACAAAAGAAAATTCGTACATATGGCGTAAACCATTAGGCTAGGCAGAGATAAACATATGGGAGGTAGTGCAACAAAAGTAAACTAATAATGAGAAAAAAAGGTAAGGAAGTTCAAATACACACACACATATATATATATATATATATATATATATATATATTCTTCCTATCCTTCTATTTATGTTTTCACAAAAACTATCAATTAATTAATTAATAATAAAACATTTTAATAACATTACTAAAATAGCTTTTTCAAGCATTTAAGTAAATCAAAATGTCTCGTACCTATCCAGACAAACCTTGCCCCTTCACCTTTAAATTGAGATGGCACGTGGCCAAAGGTTAAATAGTCCACGATAAAGATACCAAGGACAGAAATAACAAGTTTCTAACAACAGAAATGTAAAGCAAATTAACATAATACAAAGAAATAAACGACAGGTCAGCAATATACATAATGGGCGGATCAGTGGAGGTTCAATTATAAATTGTTGTTTCAAACTTTACAGAACATTGATACATTGTCTTTTCATAGCTATAGCATAGAGCAGTTGTTACTTTAAAAAGGGTGAGAAAGTGGTCACGTACCTATAAATCTGCGAAGGAAATGGAAAATTGAATGTTTTAGTAATATCGATCACAAATTCGAATTTTAAAGTAATAATAATTAAAAGTATATAATTATTATACTATAAAGTAATAATAATTCAATATGGCTGCTGCAACAATTTAGGACATTATAGAATGAATCATCGGCATTATCACTACTACATCCCATCACAAGTCCACTGCTGAACATAGACCTCCCCCAAAGAAAGCCACAAGGAATGGTCCTGAATCACCTACATCCTACTTTCTGTACCTTTTACCAGGTTACATACTTTTACCGCATAATCTATTGACGTTTTTTTATACGGGTAAAGGCGACAAATACACATAAATTAAGCTCTTTCGATATGCTCTGATCTGTGAACTAAGTGCAAAGAAGCACTCGGAATGCCTTTTCTTTTAAATTACTAAAGGATACATAGTTTCAGATATACAAAAACACTTTTACACATTTAGTACAATTTAGACATTTTACAGGTTATGTAGTAATTTACTTTCAACCAGCGGCTGGTCGTAGCTGCTGGTGATAAGAGGGCTGGTTCTTTTCTCGCTCAAAGGCTAAGTATAGCCATTCAACGGGGAAACGCAGCCAGCGTTTTTGGCACGATACCGCGGGGAGTAGGACTGTATGATAATTAAGTTATAGTGTTAGTTTTTTTTTTTTATTATAGTTTTCAATATTGTATATAGATTATAAATAATACTTATTGAAATTCAAATTTAATTAATTAATTGACTTAGCAAGGACATTAAAGTTTTTTTATTATAAAATATGAAAATAATAGTTTTAATTTTTTTATATCGACGGAAATAGAAATTCATAATAACTTCTAATGTTACTAGCATTATATATATACTTAAATTCTATCGAACAAGATATCTAAAATAACAATTGTACCTGTATAACAACCTTCCCTCGAGTAAGAATCCGGTGAGAAATCGAGAGGTCCCAGGTACAATCGGGTCAAAATAAGAATGTGAAGCTGCGAGAAGCTGGATGGCTGATTAATTAACTAATGTTTTCTCACGTCTGAAATAATAGGTATTTTGAGAGTCAAAACGATAAATTACGATTGAGAGTCTAATGATTACTTCATTAGTAGATAGGTGTAATGAAATAAGGTGTTTCTTGTGCATGTGGAAACGACTTGCTACGTTAGGAATTACTACTCAACATTGCAATAGTTAATTTAAAAATATCTTTTTTTTTAATGTAATGCCGCATTTTCTGTTCTCATTTTCTTTATTTTTAATCAATTACTTAGTATTTATACGCATAGATCTTTCAGCTATTTAATCTTAGCTTTTATATCATAATAAATTAGCAGTGTTAAGTAGCAATTTCACACTTTAGTAAAAGCCTCGAGAAACATCTTTACAATACAAGTTATTGCCACGTTTATCAGTCGGTATTTGAATGAAGTAATTTATGTTACTTTGTATAAGGTTGTTGCAAATAATTATTAACCGACTCCCTGAAAAGTAGGGTAATATTTTTAGAAAGTATGTACATATATATGTACGTCTATTTCTTTGGTACGCTCTGTAGCCTAAACGAATTGATAGATTTTTACATATGGCATGTTGTTAGATTCGTTTTAGTTGTGAAAGTGGCATTAGGTGTAAAAAAAATCACTTTTCTGTAAACTTTTTTATCGCAGTTGGGTTTTTTTTTTAAATTAAGGTACGTTACGGTAATATGATCATCTTAAACTTTGCCGGCCTATATAATCAAAACTAGGAGGAGGACAGAGATGACAACACAAAGTCGAATACTATAACTTATATATTCAGAAAATAATTTAAAATTAAAAATTTTGTACAGCCGACTTCAATATAAGTTATTAAGAATAACTCAATAACTATTGGTCTGACCTTGATCAAATTCATACGGGATCACACGAGAAGTATCAGTTTTCAAATAAAAAAATAATCATCGAAATCGGTTCTCCCAGTAAAAAGTTATGAGGTAACACACATAAAAAAACATACAGTCGAATTGAGTACCGTCTCCTTTTTGGAAGTCGGCAGAAAATAGCAAACAAGCCTTGGCAATGATTAGGAACACTTCGAAAAATCAACTTAAAAAAGTAACTACATTATACCATACTAAAAGCGACTAAAATATTTACTATAATATCAGCTGTCAAAATGGTGATGATAAAGCAGCGCCCTTTTGACGCTTTATTAATTGATTGACTGGTGAAGAGTTATCGTATCACAAAGCATCTTTGCAAACAAGGCTGTAGTTTTGGAGTTTTTTTTTATAGGATAGGGTGACAAACGAGCACACAGTCCACCTGGTGGTCTTCAATAGAGAATCAAAATTCGTCGTCACCCGTGAGGACTAAGATGGAATGCCAGTAAAATGGATTTCCGGTTCTCTACACTCACCATACGAAACAGCAGTGTTAAGCTGCCATTTTACGGTGGTGTTCTGTGAGAGCGTGGTCCTTCCCCGGTCGAGCCGACCTATTCGTGCTACAACTATACTACTAATATAGATGCAGTATGGCTCTACCACGTAAAAGAAGAGCTATCAGAAAGTAACCATATTACCCTCACGTACTATACTGCTTTAACTCTCAAGCTTTATAATGAAATACTATAGGTGTTTCCTTATTATCAGGCAAGAATCCCACTTACCTATTAAATAGCCTATCGATTTTAAATCTAAATATTTTACGAATGGATATCTATTATTAAAATGAAACTTATTCCTTGTTGCAGACCGTGAAACTGCGCCCGCAAAACCTCAGATCATTTGCGGCTTGGAGTAAACCGAGATACGTCGCCCTGTCGCAAATCGGGCTCGCATGGTGCAATACCTTTAACATGAATAACGTGACGTATCGCGACCACAGAGAAGAATTGGAATCACGTGAACCGTTAACAAGAGCGTCATCAGTTTGAAACGTGAAACAAAACTGTATAGTATAATGTGCGCGAGGCAGCGGACTGATTGAGGCACGTTGGGCGCCAATTTGAGTGAGCTGGGCTGGTGGTCGTGTTGGATTGTGTAGGGTATGCGGTGTGGGGCACGTTGGGCGCCAATCCGCGGGGCTCGAGCCGGCCGGTGCTAGTGCAGGGTATGCAGGGTGTGCAGGGTGTGCAGGGTGGTGCTGAGCAGTGACGGCGCCCGCGCGGCTGCCATGGGCGCGGCGCGTCATGCGTTCGCGAACGCGCCCGCTGAGGCTGCTGCTCGCGGCGCTGGCGCTCGCCTCCTGCGCCGCCGCACCCGCCCCCGAGCCGCGCGCCCAGCGTTCGGCGAACCTCAGCCACATAACCGGCACATCGCGCACAATACAGATGTTCCTCAAGAACCGCTATCTCCAGCTGCTGCCCGATGGCACCGTCAACGGCACCACAGACGGCAACAGCGTTTACAGTAAGTCATAACGATTGTCCTTTTAACTTTCTTTTTTTTTAAACGCTTTTTTCATATTGCCAGTATGAACGTCAATAATGTATGTTTTATTTTAATGATATATGTGTTAATAATGTCTGTGTTATCTTTTATGTATTTTTAATACATATAACAAAAATTCGAAGCTAAGCCACCACGCCACGGAACCGGCAGCGCCATCTAATTATCATGTTAGTGCTTTTATGTTTTGTCTCGACTATTAGGTAAAAAATATTTTAAAATATTATACAGCTGATATAATATTTTCGTTTGTCCTTATTAATTTGGAGTATATTTTGTTTTTTCTAAGTTATTTTCTACTAGTTATGAGATGATGATTAATGACAAAATAGATATAGGATGCGTTAGAACGGCGAGAAAGGAAAACAGGTAGTATGTGTATATGTAGTATGGTATAAATGTGGGTAGATATGGAGTGAGAAGAGGACATGAGAAAATTTGTATAGTGTACAAAAACGATATGATGTATCAAAATAAGGATGAATGGAAGAGAAGCATTTGCTGCACCGATCAAATAGGAAAATGCAGCTGTTTGAATTTGAATGAAGCTTTTTATTCATCTACTTTTCAACTCTACACAGTTGAAAAGTAGATGAATAAACTATAAAACCTTGTGTTGCCGGACGCTGTCACCAAAGGGCTGCTAGAGCCGAAAAAGTATCGCCTCCCCCGTTTTCGAAGTAGGATGTGAAAGTGGTGAAAGACTTTATATATTTTTAAATATGTATAGAAAGACATGATGTATTTTTTATACTACTCCCTACATTTGGCGAGGCACATTATCACAAGTTTTCGAAATTCGTTTCGTCAGTTCGTAATATTTTAATCAAAAATATTCAATAAATTTCTAGCTTAATTCAGATTTTTTTAAATGTTTATGTTTATTCCGAAAATGTCCCCCGCCCATTCCTAAATTTGAAAAAAAATTTGCGCCTGGACACAAGGCCAATCCCCGGCTGCCCTTTGTAATACCACTGTTGTGATGTATATTGCTACATCTAAAATCATCTATTACCGTTCACGCAAAACATAAGTAGTAAATTAGCAGTTTTTTCTTACGCTATAATAACACACCATGGATTGCGTTAATGATACCACTGAGTTGTTATTTACGGCAACCAGACGAGTCGTAGACGTTTCTTACGTAAGGCTGGACCGAACTCACGTGATACATTACCTTGATATCGTGACTAGTCGTGTATACTTCTATAATGATACAAATTTCTTAATTTTACGTGCATATGAATAATGTATGAAACCAAAGTTTACAAATTTTATCGCATCTATCTAAAGAAGAAAAAATTAAAACGTGAGTGAGTGTGAACACTCAGTTGGAACGTAGTTTTTTATTTGGTAGTATATTATTATTGATAAACGTATTATATTATTGATTAACAAATACAAATAAATGAATTACTAGCGCCTATTAAAATGAAACGCCATTTAACATTATATTTCTTTCATGGCATGATAATAAAACGTGCGAGGGAGATGGATATTATTCCATCTCGCTCGCACTAAAGAAAGGGGGTCACGACGGAAGAATCTTACACTTTTTCTCTCCTAGCCCCCATCCGTCAAATTAGTACCGTATATGGAACTTCGTTCCAATAAAGTTAAACGTAATCAGAACCCTAAAAGTTTATTTTTCGAATGATAAAAATATACACAGAAATAACATTGAAGTGTCTGTCTGTCTGTGATACCGAAATAATTGTATTTTTAAGCTCAATGGGTTATTTAATGCCATAAAAACATGAATAAGCATTTTAAATTTTTTGTCTGTCTGTCTATTCGTTTATCTTTTTGTCTGGGCTAATCTTCGGAAAGGCTGTATCAATTGAGATGAAACTTAACGAAAAGATAGAGTGCAATGCCAGGAGTGATACAGGCTGCATTTATTTGAATATATTGGATTTTGTTTGTGAAATCCATAAAATTATTACATAAATTTAATGACCTTAAACCTAAATTTTTAACGTCGTAGAGCCATGCTGCAGCTATTGGTAATATAGTTGTAGCATGGGTCGGCTCAACTGGGAAGGACCACGCTCTCACAGAATACCAGCGTAAAATAGCAGCTTAACGCTGCTGTGTTTCGTATGGTGAGTGTAGAGAACCGGAGACCCCTTTCAAATTGGAAACGAGGCATCCCATCTTAGTTTCTTAGTTCTCACGGGTGACAACGCATCTGCATTTTAATTCGTAATCGAAGATAGATGTAGATGTCTATGGGCCACAGCAACCACTTACCATCAGGTGGACTGTGTGCTCGTTTGTCACCCTTATCCTATAAAAAAAGAAACTTAAAATATTATCTTCATATTGTAATATTAACATTTAAAAATTGATTATCTCTTTACGACTAGGTATAACTTAAAATAATTGAAGTAATAAGTGCAGTACAGCTGCAGTTTTGTAGTCTCTCGGAGCAGAAGACTATACGCTGGCTGGTCCATCCGTCCATCCTTTACAGCCTATAAAAATCCACTGCTGAAAATAGGCCACCCCCATAGAAGGCTGGTCAAGGTCATTAAAAGGCTTATTGCTTTGTACAATAGATTTATTCGCACTTGTCACTAACAACTCTGTACGCACACTCAATAAATCATAAAACTCTCGTTAGGTATTAAATATTAGACAACCATAGATCGATAGATGTCGTTGAAGCGACAGTAGCGTAATGCCAGGGCGCGGAGCGCGAACTCAAAAGGTCGTGGGTTCGAATCCACCATTCGACTACTGTCCTGAATCACTCTTACTACAAGCATTTTAAGCTTACCAAGAGTGGTTAAAGGGAATTTTAGTGATGTTAATAGCATTGCTAGTATCAAAAAAATATATTTAAGCATAGACAAAAGAAGAAAGTCACATTTATATTTTCCACGGTTATATATTTTACAAATTATTTGAATTGATGTTGTAATTACCAACAGAGGGTCAGGTTTCTACCCAGACGGACTGTTAGGTAAAATCGATATCTACCACCTAGTGAAGACTAATAAAACATTGAGGTATTAAATACCTTACGAACCAAGGTACCAACACGAAGTACGAATGATGAAATAAATACGAAAGCAAAATAAAAAAAAGAACTACATAATATTGTCTTTTCGATCACATTAGTCCTCACTTATGAAATACTCGTATATTCAATGCTTAGTATAAGGGTTCCGTACCCAAAGGGTAACCAACGGGATTCTACTACTAAGCGCCCGCTGTCCGTCCGTCCGTCCATCCGTCTGCCTGTCAGCGGGCTGTATCTCCTAATACGTAGGTAGACAGTTGAAATTTTCACAGAAGGTGTATTTCTGTTGCCATATAATAAAAATAAAAATAAATTAAAAGTTAAAAAAGGAGCCCCTACTAGAAATGTGTATTACGATGGTACGGAGCCCTTCATGCGCGAAGTCCAACTCGCACTTGGTCGGTTTTCTTAGAATTGTTTTTCTAGAACAATTAAATCAAAAACGAATTATTACAATACACAGTTATCTTGGCTGTCATCGATTAATTAACGGACTTCATGAGTAATGAGAGCGCAACGTTTCGAAATTTTCTACAATGATGAGGAATTCTGAACGCGTGATTGACGACGGAACAACGCCTTTCAATCTCCCAATCAATTTTATCTGTGGTCGCTATTAATTCTATCACAGATTAGTAATGACAGTCAGTATCTGTCAAATTTGATTTTTACTCGATATTTTTTTTCGTTAACTGAAGAGATAAAGGAACTTACAGCCCACCTGATGGTAAGTGCAGCCCATACGCACCTGCAGCTAACTGCAAACAAAGTAGCCTACAGGTCCGTTCTCACCTCTGAGGAATAAGGTAGAATGCTTCGTTTGCCTGTTATCATACTGGCTCTCCATACAGTGCAAGCATTGCTATTTGACGACAGATGCGACTGAGGAAAACTGTGGTTACTTTTCTACCGACTTCAAAAAAGAGGAGGTACTCAATTCGAGTGTATGGTTTTTTATGTGTGTTACCTCATAACTTTGTTCTACGTGAACAGATTTCGATGATTCTTTTTTTTATTTCAAAGCTGGTGCTCCTCATGTGGTCTCATATAAATTTCATCAAGGTCTGACCAATAGTTTTTGAGTTATGCTTATTAATATATGTTGTAGTCGGTTGTACAAATAATTTTAATTTTTAATTATTTTTAAATTAAAATTGTCCTCGGTTTGTTTCAAATTTGATTAATCTTGAATAAAAAAGTTGATTTATCTAATGCCACCTATAGCAATATCCAATGTCACCATATCTTAGATGATAATAATCATAGACATAGAGAGAATGGACTGTGCATTCCGTATTCAGTTGTGCAGTGAATACATACCGAAAAGTGCGAATGAGAAAAAGCGAATGTGCGGCCAGTAATAGTCTCTTTCTAGAATTATGATTGGTCCACGTCACTGGCTTGCAGAACGTGGACCAATCAGGCTTGCAGGAAAAAGATAGGTATTGACCGCACTGTCGATTTGTCTCTTTCTAGAGAATGGTCACTTTTGTGAGGCTAACGCTCAGTCCATTCTCTACGTCTATCGTAATAACTATTCATTTAACGTCCGTGACAATTACATGAAGATTAGTCTGTATAACATGCACATAGCCCCTTAACCTTAACTTAGAATTATCACCAATAGGATGAAGTGTGAAGGGATTACCATGTAGTGGCGGTGTAAGAATATGCACCACCCCATATCATCCCGTGGGTGTCGTAAGAGGCGACAGAGGGAAACAAATCAGGTGATGGTTAGCAGAGTCTTCCTAATAACGACTAAAATGTCCCCCTATGAGCCAATCGATAGAGGAGACCTATGTCCAGCTGTGGACTTTAATATGCTGTAACGGTAACGGAGAAGGGATTAATTCTAGTCCATATCATACTCAAAAATAATAGTTACGTAATCACCGAGGAGTAATCTATACAAACAAAAAAAAGTATCTGTTTGTAATGTCAAAATAACAGCATTTTACTAAATGCATATGAAAGTATTTACGGTACTTATAACAAAAAACCAATTTTTAAAATTTTAGTCTGTCTATTTCTTCCGGGTAATCTCCGAAACGGCTGGAGCGCTATTGACGGGATTTCCACTGTCAGATAGCCGATGTTGTAATGAGTAATTTAGATTATTTGTGTTTTAGTAAAAGAATTAGGGTTCCGCGCAAAAAAATTAAAACCCATGAAATCAAATCGTAACAAATTCCACGCGGGCGAAGTCGCGGGGTACAGCTAGTAGGTAATATGAGTGCGAACAGCCTGTTCCCGTGAATTGTGCTCGCGCAGTGACATAAATCAAAGCAGCGCCGTGCTTTTTTCCCCAGAGAAGACGGAATGATTGCAACAAAATAGACACTTAAATAATATCTTTATAACACGAGCGTCTAAAATAGTCTTAATCATGCCTGTAATTATATATTTGGTGAGCAATGCCTTTACGATAGCTGTCAAATCGCGATAATGACTCTATTTGGGCGGCACCCGGCCATTACCAACGGTGGTCCGTTCGTATAGTCGATAGTGATCGTAAAAAAATTATGCGTACTTGGTTTCGGTGCTTTATTCTATGTATGATTATGCAAATTAGCGGTCTTGGTTGAGAGGTTAGATATCTTCTTTTTTACCCGACTGCTCTAGAAGGTGGGTAATATTTTTCTACCGACTTTTCAGCATCACATCACTCATGCAATCGGATCATTTTATGACTGTTTTTTTGTTATTTATTCTATCTTTGATGTTTTTATGTATTATTTTATTTTCTGTATCAAAACTGTATGAGTGTAAGTTGATGAATAAATAAATGCATGTCTATGTCTATGTCTATGACTTCAAAAAGGAGCCGGTACTCAATTCGACTGTGTTTTTTTATGTGTGTTACCTCATAACTTCTTACTGGGTGAACCGATTTCGATGATTCTTTTTTTATTTGAAAGCTGGTGCTTTGATCAAGGTCTGAGAAATAGTTTTTGAGTTATTCTTAATAATTTATATTGAAGTCGGTTGTACAAAATGTTTAATTTTAAATTATTTGAAAGTATGTTTATGTATTTGTCTAATATCATTGTATGTATGTCTATTTCTTTGGCACGCTCTGTAGCCTAAACGACTTTATGGATTTTAGCATAATATGATGTGTCGTTAGATTTGACTTAATTGTGGGAGTGACAAAAGCTACACATTATTTCTGTTTTCAGTAAACATTTTTCGGGTTTTTTAACCGATTTAAAAAAAAGGAGGAGATACTCAATTCGACTGTATTGTTTTATGCGTGTTACCTCAGAATTTTTTTTCTATTTGAACCGATTTTTATAACTCTTTTTTTATGTGATGGCTGGTGCTTCTCATGTGGGAACCAATTACAATTTAATCAAGATCTGACCAATAGTTTTTGAATTATCCTTATTAATGCATGAAGTCATAAGTGAATTTGACTACATTTATGACTTTTTCATTTTATTTATATTGAATTTGTGTGTGTGATTCTGCCATTTTATTTTCAAGAAGTTTTCGAACTTTGGATTTTCGTATTTTAATAAAGATTAGGCATCAACTACTCTATTTGTAACGATAATATACTCTCCTATTTCTTTTCCAATTATTCATTGTTTAATCATGTGCAAACAACACTTATGATCCCACAATCATAAACTGTAAACTTGAAATGAATTCGATGATGTCATCCGATCCCCACGGAGACTGCGATAGAGATATCTCAATCCGTTCTGCAGAATTAAGACGTTATAAAACAAGGGTTTGATAGCCCTCTTAAAGTGCGGGAGAGCCTGATAAAACCGGCACATGATTGTATTACGCTCGTACTTTATATATTTTTTTTTTACTTTATATCGACCACCGTTTATAGGGGTCTGGGTGGTAGTAGAAATGCCTAAGTAGGAATCATAACAATTGACACGAAAAAAAAACTTTTAATAAAATGTAAAAAAAAAAACTTAAATAAATTTAATAATTTCACATACTGAGGTTGGTGCCAAAATATAGTGTATTGAAATATTAATGCCCTGACTTTAGAATGTGAAATTATTTTAATATTTTTAGCCCTTTGAAGACGACTTTTAATTTTTGTCTATCGACTTCAAAAAGGAGACGACCGTCACCTCACCGAATTACCTCAATTCGACTATATGTATTTTTTGTGTTAACTCATAACTGTTTACTGGGGAACCGATTTCAATAATTCTTTTTCTATTTGAAGGCTGGTGCTTCACATGTAGTCTCATTTGAATTTGATCAAGGAAGATCTGACCAATAGTTTTTGAGTTATTTTTAATAATTTATATTGAAGTCGATTATACAACATTTTAAAATTTAAATTATATCTGTCTGTTTGTGTTAATCTGTCAGTAATTATTTGTTTGCAACATTTTTAAAGTTCCTTGGTGACAATATCTACTCTGTGCGATTGTTTGACCACAGAGTATTAAGGGTTTGATATTAACCTTAGTAAAAACATACAGAGTACTCATTCCGAGATATTAGCAGCATGAACGTCAATGATAGAGCAACACGGGTCATTGGCGGACCGGAGGGGAGTAGTTATAGCAAGCGCTCCCCTCTGTCAAGGTATAGGTCCACGCGGTCCATTAAAATGTGTACAATAAAATTAGTTGCAGCCGCACTGTTCACTGGACTAAATCTAGTTGCCCGTCTGAATCAACGCCCTACAAAAATGCCGAACTGTTTAGTATTTTTGCTGCAAAAAGAGATCTGTCATGTCAAATTTACAAAAAGAACACATTATTGCAATTTACTTCTTTTTAAAATTTAAAGATTACAATAATTACAGCCGGGTTGTTACGAATTAGTTTACCTACACAAACCGCTCGCCCTCATACAATATGTAGGTAGATCAGTCGTGCGTCTGTATCCGAAGTGTCGCTATCAACGAGCGATACTGTTATTATGTATCTATGTGTTTGTGAAATTGTTAGTTTATTATTTTAGTTGTTATGTTGTGAGAGTTTCGTAGTGACATACGATTGTTTTTATGTGCGCAAATTTGCCCCAGCAAAATATAGCAGGTCCGCCGCGCCGGTGTCCCGCGTTCACAGATTATATCTGTGCCCGCGTTGCTCTATGATGTCAGTAAACATGTCGTTTATTATACATTGTCCAAGCGACAAATGATATAATGTATGTTTTGAGATTGGCTGTATAAACATAAACAATATTTATTTTAATTAATTTTAATGTCTTTGTAATACAATAATTTACCTATAAATGTTTTCTTTCTGCACTCCTTCTTCATATAATCTTTAACCATGCCAAATCTCATACTACTCCGTGTTTGCAATATTTTTAAATAGTACCCCTATTTAATTTTCAAACACACGGAAGTTTACAGTTTTCTCTTCGTATATTAATATACAGAAAGATATTAAAACGTATGTCGGTATAAATTTAATGAATGAAAGAAGTACCAGTAAGACTTAGTAATTTGAAATATCTCGCCTCAATTTTTTGGCAGCGAAGCAGCAAATTTCTCACGCTCTGAATCTTAAAATCATGTTATTGAAAAACCTCGTGATCCCTCCCACCATCTTTCAACACTTCCCGGTAGTAATTTCGTTGTATTCGGTTTACAGTGCACCCATTATGAACCCGACAAACAACACTGCGTACGTGCGTCTCTTTAACTACCGAATTTACAACCTTCGCATATTGTTATTAGAGTGGTAATTAGCTGTTGTGGAGTTTTTCGACCGCAAATTTCACATTGTCCATTTCAAACTATGTCTTGTAGGTTGTGCCAAACCGTTTCGATTATTTCAATTATTGTATTTGAAATCGATTTAGCGGCGGCCGAACGTGATTGCACAGTCCCTTTGTAGTCTAATTACATTATATTGATACGGTCACTAACAAGATGATCGGTCAGCTGTTTCACAATCCATTACTAACAATGGTTGGTTACTTAGACCTAGCATTGTTTATTTGACTGACTAGTTGATGCTCGATATAGTTATGCAAGTGGCCATGATTTCGATACAGGCAAAGGTGAAGTTTTCTTTAAGTATCCTTATTCTTTTAAAAATTATCGTTACGAGAACAACATGGGTATTTTTTTATAGAATCTCTATGCTATAAAAATACCTAAACTATTTTTTTTTATTGATATCTAAATCCAAATTACAATAATCTTATATAAAACTTTACCTTCGCCTGTATCGGAATCACAGACGAGCACACAGTTCACCTGATGGACTCACCAT
The DNA here is from genome assembly GCA_033319125.1 of Parnassius glacialis. NCBI lineage: Eukaryota > Metazoa > Arthropoda > Insecta > Lepidoptera > Papilionidae > Parnassius > Parnassius glacialis. Next base: position 7,471,414 of record JAVANC010000025.1, read on the forward strand.
CAGGTGAACTGTGTGCTCGTAAATATTTAACTGTATGCTTGAAAATATTTGAAACATAATAATAACATTCTTTAATACATACCGTTACCGTTACAGTTTATTAGAGTCCAGCGCTAAACATAAACCTCCCCCATAGATTGTCTCATAGGGGGATATTTACCGTTGTTGCTACGCTTGGCAAGCGTGATGGCAAACGTGGTTGCCCGTTTTCTAATTTGTTTCCCTCTGTCGTATTTTTACACCGCCACAACACGGTAATAACGGTCTTAAGTATTTACTCATAACTAATATAGATGTCGCGGGTCGATCGTTAAACCAACCACATCATAAGTGACTGAACATTTCATAAAACGCATATAATTGTCTTCATCATGACGTGCCGTGTTCCTGTCAACGAATAGATCTATTGATGATATGGCTAACCGCAAACTGCTACATCATGAGACCAAACATAAATAATCATACAGTAAAATAGGTACATTAGTATCCGCCGCTAGGGACACTCATTCTTCACCCGACTGCCCCGAAGGTTATAACATTACCCATACGAGTGTATGTATGTAGGTATGTAAGTCTATTTTTTGGCACGTTCCGTATGCTAAACGGCTAGATGGATTTTAAAATATTATGGGGTGTCTTTTGATTCGACTTAGCCGTGGAAGTAGTGTTGCCAGATGTCCAGATTTGCGCGGGACGTCCCGATTTTCAGGGGTCTGTTGACACGTCCCGATTCATCCTTGATAGGAATGCCAAATGTCACGATTTTTAACTAATAATCCTTAGTCTGTACTTCGATCGATAATTATAATAGCAAAAATTAATACGAGTGTTACTGTGAATTTAAATATCTTTGCATTGACTTTGATTTTATCACCAAACTCGTACTAAATAATCAACATAAAATTTTTAAACTTAACGTGTATTGTATTGTGAGATAGCAGATATCATTCATGCTGTTTTTTTCTTCTCACTGACTGATGCTGACCGCCCCGCCGCACGTTGCATCAACATTGTCAATTTGACGATCATTAATTATTTCATTATTTTATTACTAATTAGTGCATTACCCAACTCACATGCTGCGGTTTAGATAAGTACATTTAGTACCTACATTTTGCGTACGATGTAAAGATTTTACCTAGGCATTTAAGATTATAATTTGATTCATAATCAATGTGTTCTGTTTTATTGTATAATGCCGTTTTTGAGAGTTTTTTTGAAGTGCATGGGTTGTGAATTCATAAGATTTATTACTTTTTCAAAATAAAATTACAATTACAGATAATTCAGTCTGCAACAAAAACTAATCATTCAACAAGTTCTGATTTGCCGAAAATAAAAAATCGCACATAGACAAATATGTAGTTTTTCCGATATTTGGACGAACAATTATTCGTTCATTAGCTCAATCACGAAAAATAATGTGCATTGTACCAAAAAGACTTTAGCATAACTCATAGCGGCCAAAATGAGTACAAAAATCGACAAACGCCATATTAACTTTAAAAACCATATTACCGATTATTTTAACCTTCCGTCCCGAAATTTAACCCACTGAACTTGGCAACACTATGTGAAAGTGGCATAGAATATTTTTATCCTTTCCAGTAAATTTTTTTACTCAGTTGGAGTTTTTAAAGTACAGTTTTAACCAATCCATATCAGCTTATGCCTAATTTAAATACTTTGTAAATGTACGTGACATTGACCTCAACCTACTGTCGCTGATATTACAAAATTTGTGCTTTGGATAGATGATATGGCCAAACGTGAATGGATAAACGGACAGATGTTGTTCATTAAAACGATATGGCCATTGAAATTAAATGAAATTGTTACATATGTTACGGTGAAATCATTTAAAAAATATTTTTGTATATCATTTAGAAATCATTACTGTTCTATAACTAGTACATAATCCTAATGCGCTCATGTAACAATAAACATTTCTGTATCTTGGCACCAAGTCGGTACTCGTGGCGATGGCCACATTACTTGCTTCTAGGTTTCAGGTTAACGACCTAGACAAAAGGTCGTTGAAGTGTAATTGGGACTACTGCACTTGGGGTCCTGTACATTTTGATTAAATTGATTTAATTTGAGTAATTTGTTAGAAAAGTCTTTAAAATAAATAATTTAAAACAATTTACGTCTGATATGTTGTTTCAGAAACGAATTGTTTATTATATACATATATATATATATATATATATATATATATATATATATATATATATATATATATTACTTTTTTATTGGAAGTAATTTTTTTTATAGGATAAGGGTGACAAACGAGCACACAGTCCACCTGATGGTAAGTGGTTGCTGCGGCCCATAGACATCTACATCTATCCTCGTTTGCGAATCAAAATGCAGATGCGTTGTCACCCGTGAGGACTAAGATGGAATGCCTCATTTCCAGTAAAAAGGGCCTCCGGCCACCTGCACTCACCAAAACCCCTACATTCGGATTTGTATACTGTTTCTTAGAGGTGTTTTACATACAGAAACATGGATTTAGACCCCAAACAATTTGTAGGCCATTCAAAAACTCCGTGTGGGATTCGAACCTGCGAGTATACAGCGCCACAGCAAACACATAGCTCTATTTCTATTAATATAATACTGAAGTAGATACAGTTATCAATATATAAAAAGAAAATGCGTGTGTCGTGGAACACTCGGTTGGAATGAAGGTCCTTGCGTAGTATATTATTATTGATAAACGTAGGTATTATATTATTGATTAACAAACACAAATAAATTAATTACTAGCGTCTATTAAAATGAAGCGTCATTTGAAATAAAATAATATTTCTTTCAAGGCAAGATAAGAAAAAGTGCGAGGGAGATGGATATTATTCCATCTCACTTCCTTATTTCGCCGCCAAGGCCGTCTACACTATGACAAAAGGGGTAGTGACGAAAAAATCTTACACTTTTTGTCGCCTAGCTCCCATCCGCCAAATCCGTACCGTCCGATAAGGCACTTCGTTCCAAAAACTGACATCATCCGCATAACAAAAGCGACTAAACTAAATTAAAAACCAAACAAACTGAATAAAATATAATTTAAATAAACTGTAATATTAGTGACACAATAGTAACTAAATATAGTAAAATGTAAAAACAAAAAGAAACAGTTTTTTTTATTTTCGTATTGAACCCATAAAATATTTAAATTTATTGCGTGCGAGTGTACGGATGGATAAAAATATGGAGATCATATACCTTACACTTGTAGGTACACGTAGTGTATACACAACGTTATTTTACTCATCTTCTTGGATATAACATTAAGCATTGTAAAGTAATGCAAGTTGCAAGCGAAACAATAGTTATATAATATGCGTTATTAGACCGACATTTTAACCGACTTCAAAAAGGACGAGGTTCTAAATTCGGGTGTGTTTTTTTTCTATGTATGTTAGGCGATATCTCCGCAGATTGTGAACTAATTTTGATGATTTTTTTTATTAAACAGGTTACTTCAAGGATGGCACTGTTGGAAAAAAATCCCAATGCTAGGGGTAGGAAATAAATAATTTCTTTTTTAGCAATTTGAAGTCGGTTTTTACTATTTGTTAAAATTTGTAATTATATTATTTATGTTATCATGTTGTTCTGTACTCGCTATCCGACCGCGTAGTGGCGGTGTTATGAATATCCACTACTCCATATCGTCCCGTAAATGTGGTAAGACGGTACAGAGGAACACAAAGCAGAAAATAGGCAGCAGCGTCTTCCTAATAGATATGAGCGCCGAAAGTCAATTTGTCGGCGGCGGCGCGCCGACTTTTAGAAGACGGCGGCGGCGGCGTCGGCGGCGTGACCTCCATATTATACTACCTTAATTTAAGAAAAGAAATAAAACATAAGTTTACGTATAATTAAGATTTATTATAGTTTTGACGTGACAAATTGAATTGACAAGATAAATTATAAAAGAGAAAACAAAATTAAGTCTAATATTCAGTAACATAGCTGTAAATCAAAAGGAAATTAGGAACATAAAACCCGCTTTAATTACGACAATAATAAAAAGATCAACAACGAATCAACAGTATCCTTTCATCTCCAACTCAAGGTACTGTCATATAAATATTACAACATATTAAAAACAATTATAATTAAAATTGTAAACATTATTTAAAACTAACGAAAACATGAGATCCATAGGTTCAGTCAGTTAAAAGATGAATTACCAATTAAATTCAAATGTCTGTTTCTCGTTTGCAATGGCTATAGTTGTCATGAATAAATATTATTCGGTTTACCCTTAGGGGATTTATTCGAGACCGTTTTGCGGTTATTACCTGACCTGCAATAGAGAAAACTCTTTCGCTTGGCGTACTTGTCGCCGGTACAAACAATATTGCTCGAGCCAAAGTTGACAGCCATGTAAAGGAAATCTTTCTGTCTTTCCAGAACATCAAAAGATCACCGTCGTAGGGCTGAAGATCTTTGACACTAGCTGTGCTAAAATACTTCCAGCATTCATTTTCAACCACGCTGTCTATATCACTGGATGTACTGCTGTGCTTCTCAACCAAATACATCAAAAAATTTGATGGCGTAGGCGCGGAACTCGGTCCAGGTGTTGCATCTCTTACTGGGTCAACAACATCTTCCTCTTTCAAAATATTCTTTAAAAAATTTGACAAAAATGCTACCTTATTGGTGTCTTGACTTCCCATGTAAATGTCGATTTCCTTAATTGATTGAAACCTACAATCCAATAAAGTAGCCGCTACAATAGTGTCTGTAACAGGAAAGCGATGATTCAAACGTTACAACATGTTAGTTTTTAGTCTAGTGACTATGACAGTTTCATCGTCGTTATATTCTTCTAGCACCCTTCTAATTTCTGATTTAAAAACCAATGCTAAATTAATAGTGGTTTGTGATTCAGAACTTAAGCATTCCACTGTCGTCTTGAATTTATTAAAGAACGATGTCAAGCCAGTAATTAAATTGTACTCGTTCTCATCTAGTAAAAGAGCACTGTGGCCTATATCAATCAACATGTCTCTAATGGGTCGGCGATTTGCATTGTGGCTGATGCTTTTTAGCATCATTAGCATACTGTGCCATCTCGTTGGTGTACTCGTCTTTATAGTTGGAGGTGCGCTGGTTCCAGATCTTGTCGAAACCTCATCTAAGTCAAAATCATTCGATGAAGCTTCGTCATCCGAGTGGTTTATATTCACACCAATATCTTCAAAAGATGAGAGCAGATCACGTTGTTCTTTGCTGGCAGCGGCTTCTAGTTGTGGAGCTCTATACCTCAAGTGCTTGACTATTTTCTTACATTTATTAATAAGGCAAAGAACCGCATCGGTGTTCTGAATACCATCTACGGTGACCAGATTATGCAAAGCATGGCCCAGGCAAAGACGATTTTTCATATTTAATAAATCAGCAGCTCTTTTCATATTACTGCCAGAGTTGGTAACAAGGACAATATCTTTTTGTGGAATCTGAAATGTCCGCAAAATACCTTGAATTTCATCTCTAATCTTTTCACCTGTATGTTTTCCAATAACTTGTTGGGTGGCTAGCGTGAATTTCAAAAGTTTCATCTCATGAGAAATAAAATGGAAAGTGCAGCTTATATAATTGCGACGTCTAAATTGATCTGTCCACAAATCTGTTGTTAGTGCACTAAATCTTATATTTTGTTTTTTAATTATACTCTGTACATATGTTAACATACTGTTATATACATCTTCTAACCCCTCTCGAGCAATATTATGCCGTGAGGGTAGATCGTCATCAGCCACAATTATATTATATTTAAAAAAAAATCAATCATGGCTTCATCATTTATGCTGTCGAATGGCAATAGTGATCTGGCGAACCATAACGCCAGATCGCGCGCTAGCATCCACTTGTCTTTTATTCCAACAGTTTCACCACTTTTTGTGACTGGTTTAGATTTTCTCTGTACGGAAAAAAACCCCTTAATGGGGGCTACTTTTTTTCTATTTTGAGTATCTTTTAAGTTATGTTCGTCCTTTAAATGACGCAGTAAATTGCTGGTGGCTATATTTTTACTGAAGGCTTTGACGGGTGCTCTGAAACAAAATTAAGGAAATTTTATTTGTCAGGCTTCCTACAATATCTTAGATAAAATGAAAAACGAAATCCCAATAAAAACGTAATATACCAACCTCATGGAAATAAAGAGCAGGATAATATAGTTGTTACATAGCATAAGCAATTATAAATATTTCAACTACATTTTATAATTAAAAGAAACAAACAATTGTATGCTAAATAAAAATAAGACCGTATTCATATTATTATTTATATTAATAAAAAAATATTAATATTTGATAACTCTCAAAATTTGACGATAGACAAAACTGTACTATCGCCAAATTTGTACTATCGCCAGTTAACTGCCAAAACGTTGTTGAAACACTTAGCTGTTTTTTTTTTCTATGAACCCACGTAACTCAAGTAGTCGGTAAGTCCTCCGAACGGTAGATCAATGTGATGGTTAAATATTTCTATCTATCTTTGATTATTGAAACGAAAAAATATAACTATAGATACCAATGGTAGACATTTTAACTTCCAGTATGAGATAGATAGGTTATTGAGACCGGCCGTAAAACATACAACATACCTTCTTACTTATTAAATTAGTAAACTCGTAAAAAAGATATCTACAAATAAGTAGGTATTTCATTATTGTAAAATAAACGAAGGTACATAAACTTACTTGGAAAAATGCACATCGCCATCTTTTTCTTTAGCTTGTTTCAAACAAGCGTCGCAAAACACTTGTTCGCCCAACACTGTTCGCTTATTTCCCTCAATATTAATAACTAAATGACCAAAATAAGTCCAACAAAAACTGTGTTTGTTTGCTGATAACTTGGACATCACAGAAATTGTAATGTCAGAAAGTTTCGTTTTATAAACGTCTACGTTTAGAGCCGCCATTTTGTTAGCATTTAGGCAGAAGTGCGTTCGATTTGTTTAGCGTGTCAGGTTAAACTGAATGTCACCGCTCGGGATCGGCGCGCCAGCGCCTAGGATCGGCGGCGGCGGCGCGGGGAGAATTACGGCGGCGGCGGCGCGCCGACGCGGCGCTCATATCTACTTCCTAATAACAATAAAAAAAAAATATTTTAAAATTAAAAATTTTATACAACCAACTTCAATATAAATTATTAAGAATTACTTAAAAACTATTAGGCAGACCTTGATCAAAGCACCAGCTTTCAAATAAAAAATGAATCAACGAAATCGGTTTACCCAATAAGAAGTTATGAGGTAACACACATAAAAAAAATCATATAGTCTAATTGAGTACCAGCGTCTTTTTGAAGTCGGTAGAAAAAGATGCGGTTGCCTAACCACTTGCAAAGCGTGGCAACTTTGGCAAGTATCCCCCTATGAGGCAATCTATGGGAGAAGCTTACTGATTATTGAGAGACTATTATTCTATTTGAGAGAGGGCTTACCGTAATGGTAACAACTTACACATTATGTGTCCCAGGTAATCCTAATAGAAACACTATTTCGGATCAGAAAACAACTCGCCGCGCTTCATAAAGCAGCTGCAATTTTTTATTTATTAGCCAGTGTTGACTTTAAATCCCACCTGGTGATAACTGATAATGAAGCCCAAAATTCCAAATCACACTGTCTTATCGCCACAAAGGCCTATTCACTCTTGCTTTGAAGATGTTCACATTGTATTCGTACGGAAAGTCAGACACCGGCAAATTATTTCACTCCTTTGCTGTACGCATTACAAAAGACGAAGCAAACCATTTGGTTCTAATGCGTGGACCGACCGCTTGCTTTGCCGATGGTGGAAAGGAAAGGGGGGAATTAAAGCTGAAACAAAATAACTGACGTTGGCAAATTATTCCACTTCTTCGTTGTGCGCTTTAGGAAAGACGAAGCAAACCGTTTTCTGCCGACTTCCAAAAAGGAGACGGTGCTCAATTCGACTGTATGTTTTTTTTTTATGTGTGTTACCTCATAACTTTTTACTGGGTGAACCGATTTTGATGATTCTTTTTTTATCTGAAAGCTGGTACATCTCGTGTGGTCCCATATGAATTTGATCAAGGTCAGACCAATAGTTTTTGAGTTATTCTTAATAAATTATATTGAAGTCGGCTGTACAACATTTTTATTTTAAATTATGTTTAGTTCGACTTCGTAATGTCGACAGCAAAAGGGTGGAGACCGCGTCTGGTTGTCCGATCGTGGAAAGGGAAAGGAGGAATTAAGTCATGTAATTCCTGCGCTCACATTGGTCTAACTAAGCTTACTGTAAATTAAAAAAAAATGGCGTTTTAATTTAAAAACGATATCCAGAAGGGTTAGTACTATACAGGGTTATTTTTCAAAAAATAGGCAAATTTTAAACTTAAGTTTGAATATATAAATAATGATATATCGTTATTGCAGTTTTTGAAAATACGAGTAATTAAGGCTTCTACTTTTAATTGAAATTATTCAAAATTCAACGCAATTTATGGCAACAACGCTTTTGCCTACTGATCGTTTCTTATGCGTGCGCACTAAAATCAGTTAAAATAATGCATTACCACACATTTTGAATTTGAAAGATAAAAAGGACAGAATGTTTGAGATTTTTTATCGAATGGTACGAATTTGGCGGATGGGGGCTAGGCGAGAAAAAGTGTAAGATTTTTCCGTCACGACCCCCACGATAAGGGGGTGAGATGGAATAATATCCATCTCCCTCGCACTTTTTCTTATCTTGACATGAAAGAAATATTATTTTATTTTAAATGACGCTTCATTTTAATAGACGCCAGTAATTCCTTTATTTGTATTTGTTAATCAATAATATAATTCGTTTATCAATAATAATAATATATTAAAAGCGTCAGTAGCCTAATGGCAGAACGAGGACCGCGAACTCGAAAGGTCGTGAGTTCGAATCCGTCATTCGACTACTGTTGTGTGTGTGCAGTTGTGAACCACTTCTAATACAAGCATTTTAACCTTACCAGAAGAGGTTTAAGGGCATATTAGTAATTACTAGTATTTAAAAAAAAATACTACGAAAGGAACTTCGTTCCTACCACAGAACACCTAATATAGCTTTAGATGTTCTGTGGTTCCAACCGAGTGTTCCACGACATTTACGCATTGTTTTTTTTCTTATTCATATGTCTATATTGCTTATTCTGAACCTTCTTTGCAAATTTGTCCGGTTATTGCAAAATAACCCTGTATAGAAAGTCTTAGAAATTACGATTAATATTAATGAATTAGTGAAATGTAATGTCATAATCCAGTGTGTTTACATATATGCCGTCTAAGAAATTTATTTAATAATTTAACTCCATTTACAAAATGGATATAGACGGACTAAATGCCAGCGGCATTCCCTGCCACTCTACCTTAAAGTAGAGTTAAAATGAAATATCCAATTTACAAAATTAATAAATTAAAACAACTAATATAATATTAATTGTATAATTCAAAGTTGAAACAGCGTTTAAAGTTACTTTTTCATGAATACACATAAAAGTACATACCGCGTTATAAAATATTGTTTGCATCTGATTTTCAAACGCGATAACTCATACTTGTGTCGCGGGCGACCGACGCCTCCTAAAATGCGAAAAGTGTGAAAGTTCCAAGTATGCAATTGTTCGACCCACACCACAGATGTCAGATTAACCCCCTATAAATAGCAATCGGGGGTTCACATCGATGACGGTGACGGATTTATTGGAGTGCAGAGGAGCATAAATTTCATGATGGTGACATAAGATAGCTCGAAGGTGCTGATAAGGCGATTTCGGACCTGAGATTCTGCCGATGGCGACTACTTGTGATGAATGCTCGTAAAAAACATGTAAATGCCTGAAGAGGTTTTGTTGGTTGCAGACAAAATGGGATTTATTTTCGAGAGTAGGGTATATAATTTATATGTATTGTCTTTAGTGTTATAATATAGTTTATGAACTACATAGCATAGGTTAGCGATCTTTATATTTTTTATGGGATAAGGGTGACAAGCGAGCACACAGTCCACCCGATGGTAAGTGGCTGCTGTGGCACATAGATATCTACATCTATTCTCGATTACGAATCAAAATGCAAATGCGTTGTCAGCCATGAGGACAAAGATGGAATGCCTCTTTTCCAGTAAAAAGTGTCTCCGGTTCTCTACACTCGCCATACGAAACACAGCAGCATAAGCTGCTATTTGACGCTGGTGTTCTGTGAAAGCCTATGCAATAAATATAGCTGCAGCATGGCTCTACCACCTTTAAATATGTATTAAGACCCTCTTGTATTATAAAACGCTACCTCACTCTTCGCAATTGTCAAGCGAATTATACAGCCTCGGATTTTTTTTGCCAGAGTACAGTATATATTTTATATATATTGTCTTTTTATTACTTAGATCGTACCAGAAGTACAGAAGATAGTAACATATTATATTGAGCATACGGATATACTCCAGATTTTTTTCGATACCCGTAAAAAAGTCGAACGTAGGTACTCGTATACTGCCTTTAATAACGGTACGGGGAAAGAACCGGACACAGATGCCTTTTTGTAACCAGTCCTATTGCATGACGTTAGGTAATAAGCATCACTTTTGCTGTTGCGAACCGGAACTAGTGATTACAATACTGAATTGAACTTAATCATAAATACTTAACTACGCCAGGATTAAGAAAGGAATGCTTCAATGATTTGGTCATGTAAAAACAATGAAGTGTACGTCAGTGACGGCAAGGGACGCTGTTTAACGGATGTTTATCGACTAAATTGGCTATATATTGAACTTATTTTTGTATAGAATAAAAGTGACAAACGAGCGCACAGTTCACATGATGGTAAGTCGATGCTGTGGCCCAAAGACATAGATCTACATTGCTCCCCAATTAAGAATCAAAATGTAAAATAGCACCCCTGAGGACTAAGATGGAATGCGTCGTTTCCAGTAAAAAGGGTCTCTGGTTCTCTACACTCACCATACGAAACACAGCAGCATTAGGCTGCTATTTTACACTGGTATTCTGTGAGAGCGTATTCCTACACCGGATGAGCCAACCCGTTCGTGCTGCAAACACAATATAGCTGCAGCATGGCTCTACCATGATGAGAATGGTCCATGATTTAAATTAAGAGAATCTTTAACCGGCAATCATGTTTGCGCAAGTGTATGGATGTAAAGGATTTTTTTATAGGATAAGGGTGACAAACGAGCACACAGTCCACCTGATGGTAAGTGCATCCACTGACAAAGTGCAAACACTGCGGCCCATAGACATCTACAACTATCCTCATTTGCGAATCAAAATGCAGATGCGTTTTCACCCGTGAGGACTAAGATAGAATGCCTCATTTTCAGTAAAAAGGGCCTCCGACCACCTGCACTCACCAACCGAAACGCAGAGGTAAACCTCTACTTCACGCTGGTATTCGGTGAGGTTGTGGTACCACCCCGGTTCGAGCCGGCCCATCCGTGCGACAGCAAAAGCTGCCGCGTGGCTCTACCACTGTTTAATGGTGGAGGATGTGATAAAGGTGTGTCAGGATGGTTCCAAGTGGAAGTCAATAGACACAGTAGACACAGTTTACCCCTCAGGGTGATAGTTTATATATGTATGCAGTTCCATTAGAAATAAGTGAAAGAAATAAAGTCCATCTATATCTTCATCACCGTCAGCCTGCGGCAGTCCACTGCTGGACATAGACCTTTCCCAAGCCCACTTAGCCCGATTTCCGGCTACACGCATCCAGTTGCTGCCAGCCGCTTTGCGCAGATCGTCACTCCATCTAGCCAGGGGGCGTCCCGCATTACGTTTGCCTAAACGCGGTCTCCACTCTATGAAACGGTTCAACGGTTATCGCTTCTGCGATAAACGTGACCAGCCCATTGCCACTTCAGCCTGCACACACGGAAGGCTATGTCGGTTATCTTGGTTCTCTGGTGGATTTCTTCGTATCGAATCTTATCCAGCAGAGAACTAAGCATAGCTCTTTCCATCGCCCGCTGGGTGACTGAGTTTGTGGAGTAGTCGTACTTTTAGTGTCCACGTTTTGGCACCATATGGTACAGGCAGGACGCACTGATCTTCATGTTATAGCTTAATAGGCCCATGTTATAGGCCCATTTTACTGGAAATGAGGCATTCCATCTTAGTCCTCACGTGTGACAACGCATCTGCATTTTGATTCGCAAACGAGGATAGATGTAGATGTCTATGGGCCGCAGCAACCACTTACCATCAGATGGACTGTGTGCTCGTTTGTCACCCTCATCTTATAAAAAAAAAATTCAGTGCGATGGAAATCGTAAAATTAATAAATTAAGTTTAAGATATATAGTAAGCTCCCACGGGCGCTACAAAAGTGAGAAAACTCGGTTTCGCAATATCATTACCTTGCCGTTAAGGGGATGCCCAAAAATGCCCACCTCGTTAAAACCGCCGGTCGAAACCGGCCCCCTGTTATTAGGTGGCTAGTGATGTACTCCGTTTTCGAACGTTGTCAAACTTCTCTTTTTTAATATTATAAAGACGTATTCGGCGTTTTTCTTTATGCAATGGACGACACGTGATTATTGTGTGTTTTTTTTCAGTGATGTTACTTGCTTATATGTTGTATTAAATTGGCACATCTTCATTTATTCATTTCATTGCGGTATTGTAACTAAGATGGGAGCGAAGAGGAAAAAAATTATTATTTTCTCCCAACTTCAAAAAGAAGGAGCTACACAACTCGACTGTGTTTTTTTATGTGTGTTACCTCATAACTTTTTTCTGGGAGAATCGATTTCAATAATTATTTTTTTATTTGAAAGCTGGTGATCGTCATGTGGTACTACATAAATTTAATCAAGGTCTGACTAATATGTTTTGAGTTATTCTTAATAATTTATATTGAAGTCGGTTGTACAAAATTTCAAATTTTTAATTATTTCGTTTTTAAGTTATCGGCAGTGTTATTTTAAAAACATATATTGTCGTCTTTCAAACGGCAGGAATTTATTGTTTATAGTTTATAGGCTATTTAAGGCTTTACGCGGTTTTGAAAAATTCTTAGTTTTGTCTGATAAACGTGGCGAAAAGATATGACTTATTATGATATGAAAATGCATAAAATGCCCTAGTTTTATCGCCCTCTATCGGGCATATATATATTTTATGCATTTTCATCATTACATCATCATCATCAATACAGCTCTTTACAAGTCCACTGCTAAACATAGGCCTACTCCAAGGACTTGCACAAAGCACGGCCTGAGCCACCTGCATTCATCGACTTCCTGCATGTGTTATCAGGTCGTCACTTTTTAACAGTGGTAGAGCCACGCGGCAGCTTTTGCTGCGCACGGATGGGCCGGCTCGAACCGGGGTGGTAGCACGACCTCACAGAAAACCAGCGTGAAGTAGAGGTTTACCTCTGCGTTTCGCTTGGTGAGTGCAGGTGGCCGGAGGCCCTTTTTACTGGAAATGAGGCATTCCATCTTAGTCCTCACGGGTGACAACGCATCTGCATTTTGATTTGTAATAGATGATAGATGTAGATGTCTATGGGCCGCAGCAACCACTTACCATCAGGTGGACTATGTGCTCGTTTGTCACCCATATCCCATAAAAAAAACTCAATCTAGTACGGGACGCCCTACACTCCGCCTGTCAGTACGAGGCTTCCACTCGAGAACATTTCTTCTTCATCGGTTGTCGATTCTTCGAGCTTTATGGCGGGTCCATTACCTCTTCAGTTTACTAATCCGGTGAGCTATGTCGGTAACTCTGGTTCTATTGCGGATATCATCATTTCTTAGTTTGTCACGTAGAGAAACCCCGAGCATAGCCCTCTCCATAGCTCGCTGAGCGATCTTGAGCTTCTTCAATAAGTCATCACTATCAACAAACCACTGTTCACTTTTGTTTTCAAACGTCTATTTTACAAAGTAGTTTTATAATCCCTTGTACTATTTCATCATTACACTGTTTCACTACTGCAGTCAGTTATTGAGTTTTTCTGTAAATAATTTTCCAGTATTTAGCAACCCGGTGTCTGGAAGATGATTATGTTTTACCCCGTGTCCCGGAAAGCACATAAAGCGGTTGTTCCTGCGCCTGATCTCTCTCCGATAGTGTCTCATTTCCGTTCCATTGTAGGTACTATGAGAGTGAGGGAATAGAGAGTGCACCTGTGTTTGCGCACACACTCGTGCACTATAATCCTGTCCCGCACAGATGGTTAGTCTCCATTGAGATTGGCCTCCGTGACTGGAATTCGGTTTGGAGGTCGGTATTATTATAATTAAAAATTTTTATTACTCAAGTTCTAAGTGATTTTGAAATTAATCGAACTTTACAATTTAATAGCTAACGTAACCTTATTTAGTAGCCTTCATTACATTAACATTCTGTTCTATACAATGTTATAAAGTTAAATGCTATTAACCACACCGTTGCAGTAATATTTCACTGTCCCACTATTTAACGAAAGCCTTCCTCAATAAACCTAATACTAATAAATTGTTTTATGCTTCCAATACGAAGTAATTGCCCGGACGATGTTCAGAATAATCAAACATGGTTTGACTAAGCGATTTGGCATCTGTTGGTAGGTAAGCTTTGGATAATCAAGGTGAATTTTGTTATTAAATTAATCGGGAAGAGACAGCCTTACAATGCGTTGCTTTAATGGAGTTAGTAGAATGCAAACATGAGTTCAGGGAAACAGACGTACATTTTTAGTGTTGCCAATTGGCATAATAACTTATTCCTTTAAATATTATGATGATTTCCAAGCCCAATTTTGGGCATAAGGCTTGATAAATGCTATATACGAGCCATTCCATCTTAGTTCTCATGGATGACAACGCATCTGTATTTTTATTCTTAATGAATAATAGATGTAGATGTCTATAGGGCTACAACATTCACTGATCATCGGATAGACTGTGAGTTCATTTGTCACGCTTATTCTATAAAAAATTTCTCTATAAATAAGTTACTCTATAAAAGTTACTCTGTAAAGGTTACTCTATAAAATAAGTTACTTTATAAAAGTTACTCTATAAAGGTTACTTTATAAAATAAGTTACTCTATAAAAGTTACTCTATAAAGGTTAATTTATAAAATAAGTTACTCTACAAAAGTTAATCTATAAAGATTACTCTATAAGGCATCTTTTCCATTACACGGTTGTTCAAACGTACGGTGTGTAAGCCGTACGGTTGAAAAAACGTGCTAGCTTGTACATGATACGGCAAAATCACCGCGCGAGACATTGGTAAGTACTGGCTAGTAGCGCTTTTTACTCGGGCTGTGTAGGACGTGCTGCGTCATGAATTTTCTTACGAAAAAAAAGATTATAGTTGCTTATTACATATATAGGAAAAAGAAAATAGAAAAAAAAAGGGAAGTAAGGTTTTGGATACATCCGATTTTAGAAAAAAGGGAGGAATATGGCGCGTTTCATACACTTGTCAAGAATCAATTGAGAGAAGATGAAGACAAGTTTTACAATTATTTTAGAATGCAGAAAACTACATTCGACAACTTGCTCCAAAAATTAACCCAGGAACTAAAACATCAAGATACTTTTATGCGAGAGAGTATATCGCCCGCAGAAAGATTGGCTGTAACTCTGAGGTAAGTAGGTACAAAATTAAATGACATATTTTAGTTTAAAATTGTTTATTGCACACAAACAAAATTATTACATGTAATTGAATTTTAATAATTATTAATTTAAGAACAAGTAAATCAAAAAATACACTACGCTGAAAATGCTACTCAAGTGCGGTACTAAAATCGAATTCGTCTTCAATAGAAACTTGAGAATCTGCCGAGATACTTTCCGCATTTACACTATGTACAGATAATTGTGATTCGGGTCGGTAGTGGATTGGCTCTAAACCAGAACCGTGTCCAAAATCATGAGAAGACGTCTGTGGACGACTTATTCCATAGCTCGATCTAGCAGCTGTAGAATATCCATATGTTGACGCTTGCGCATTTGAGGATGCTGTACCACTTAAATATCCTTGATGGCCTTGATCCCATTGGTTTCTTGATGTAGGTATATACTGAGTACACTGTCTTTGTTGAATATTTTTAATTATTGAAATTACTTGAAACTGAAAGTCTATCATATTTTCATCACTGAACTTGTCAACTGTATCAGCGATTCCCATAAAAAAGTTCATACTACGGCTTTTCTTTTTCTCATCTCGTTCTGCTGAATCCATAAACTTCATAAACCTAATGTCAACTTCACTTAGTTCATTTTTTCTTTTTTTTTAGCCCTTTGCGTCTCACTCCGTTCAGTGTATCCCGAGCTTGATTGAGTCGGGACTGCACTATCAAAATTTTCATTACTGAGGCTAGAATCATGAACATGTTCAGTCATGTTAGAATCGGTCTTGCGATGCTCAACATTTTTTTTAGGAACATCATTTCATCATAGAACATATATTTTCTTATTTTTTTTGCTGAAGAACCAGACTTACATTCATTAATTTTTTTGTCATATTTTATCCAGCTATCTTTCATATTGGTCCACTTCTTCATCACCATTTGCCCTGAAAATAAATAAATAATAATTATTAAATTCAAAATTTATGAAAACCCCCGACCTAAACTGAATCGACCCCGACCTAAAATGGGGTTTTAGTATTTGAACCTGAACCGTTTTGTTTTATATTTCAGGTATCTAGCAACAGGAGATACCTTTACTGACCTATACTACAGCTATAGAATTGGAATAAAAACCATAAGTTGCATCGTACGTGAAGTATGCCACTACATTTGGTTAGAACTGTATAAAGAATATATGAAAATGCCATCTAAAGAAGACTGGCTACACATTGCAAGCAAATTTCAAGAATCTTCCAACTTCCCGCTGTGCTTAGGAGCGGTCGATGGAAAACACATCAGACTTATTAAGCCAATTGATAGTGGCTCGATGTTTTTAAATTACAAACATTTTTTTTCTATAGTTTTGATGGCAGTAGTAGATAGCGATTACAACTTTATATTTGTTGACGTTGGCGCCTACGGAAAGGAGTGTGATTCCAGTGTGTTTAAAGAGACCCCATTTTGGAAAAATTTAACAAACAACGGATTAAATCTACCCGATGCAACACGTTTGCCTGGAATTGACTACGATTTGCCATATGTGTTCGTTGCGGACGAAGCCTTTGCTTTGCATTATCACTTGCTTCGTCCATTTGGTGGTCATCAGCTTGATCAATTAAAACGTACATTTAACTACAGACTCACAAGAGCGCGAAGATTTGTTGAATGTGCGTTTGGCATTTTATCCAATAAATGGCGAATTTTTCACCGGCCAATGAATGTGTCCATCGATTTGGCAGTTGATATTGTGAAAACATGTTGTGTTTTGCAAAATTTTATACATAAGCAGGAAAACTTTCAGTTTCACAATGCGAGTGAAAATGAGTCCACCCTTGATTCAGAATCGGAACTAATCCAGTTACCTATCACGAATGCAGTTCGCGGAAGTTTGGCGGCTAATGAAGTTCGCAACAGATTTGCACAATATTTTGTATCTAACGAAGGTCGCCTCTCCTATCAAAACAACTATGCATAAGTAAAAAGTTAATAATTAAATATCTGTAACTTACCAAACTTGTTTTTCTCATCACCACTTAAATCTTCAAATGTGGGCTGGAAATGAATAAATATTTCTTTCCAGGAATCATATTTAAGCCGCTTATTTTTATAATCGTCGATGGTCTTATCCCATATTACAGGCCTTTCTTGAATCAACGTAATTAATAATTCTTGATTTATGTTCATTTTATAATAAAATCGCGAAACAGCGTATATAAGCGGTCACGAATCCGTGCGTACGTCCGGCACCGTCGACACACCCCGATAGACTGCCATACAACACTGGTGAAAATCACGCCGTGCGTAGACGCGGCGCGCCGAGGGGCAGTCACGGCGCACGCGGCCGCGGCGCCGTGCCTTGGCGCCACCGTGCATGTCGACAAGCTCATATAGTGATCCATACCACACTGACGACCGTGCCTACACGCGGCGAATTAACCGTAGATTTTCACGGCGAGAAACCGTGTAATGGAAAAGAGGCCTAAAAGTTACTCTGTAAAAGTTACTCTATAAAAGTTACTCTATATAAAAAAGTTATTCTATAAAAAAGTTCTACAAACTAATGTCTTGAAATTGATTACTTCCTCGATAAGTGCCGGAGCCAAAAGAATTTCGTATTAAAATCTCAATCGAATTTCCGTAACTAATGACCAAAACCTACCTACATACATTGAGTATTAATGCATTGTTTAGTCATTACATAGAGGACGTTTAACGTCTTTATTAGTATTCCTACGCAATGGAATCTACACAGCCCATTAAATCTATCAAATACTAAAATAAAATCGTCCAGTGATGGACAATAAATTTCGCACGGCCAAACGACGTATACATATGCATGCGTCGTTACCGATGCGTCGCCGACAGGCAGATTGATTGCATCACATCTTTAGAACAGCAATTTACACCTGTTAACCGCTCCACAGCTTCCTTGTAAAATATCTTCATCAACCGATAAGGCGTTTGATTGCCTGACGTTGATCGAATTTTTATCGGCAATTTTCGTAACATAAATGCCGACTGGAAATGCAGATTTGCCGATAGGGTTTAATCGTGCGGGCCGGTAATGAACAAACCTAAGTGAGTAGATTTTTTTCTTTCTTTTTGAAAACTGCGACATTTTGCTGTGACTTCTATGATGTTGCTATTTACGTGCTATTATTTTTTAAAGATATACTTATTTGTTTGTATATGTATATTGGCCGAGGTGTAAGAATATACCCCATGTTATGGGGTAGTAAATATTTTTACAGGATTTCCGGCTGATTCCCGTGGGTATCTTAAGAGGCGACAGAGGGAAACAAATCACGATATAGGCAGCAGTGTCTTTCTTATAACGATTAAAAATAAAAAAACTGCGGTTGCCAACCCGCTTGCCAAGTGTGGCAACTACGGCAAATATTCCCGCATGAGGCAATCTATGGGGGAGGACTATCTTCAGCCGTGGACTTTAATAGGCCGTAACGGTAACCGTAAATTGAATAAAACCAATTTTACGGACTTTATTGCGTTTATTTTTAACTCGCGACGTTTCGGGAACTTTACGATGTTTCCCTTCACCACTGAGCACGTGGTAAATCAGCACTTAAAACTGCAATTAAGTATTTAATTGCTCCCATTGGGGATCGAACCAGAGTTCCTCGCGTACTGTAGAATTTACGGCGAGCACTCTTTGACTTTAAATTCGCAATTTGCTATCGATTCTCGATAATTGTAAACAAGTTTTACTGGGTCAGTCGAGGGTCCCACTTTGGTTTCGTATTGTCACTGTTATCCGAGGAAGTATGACATTGAGATTGAAGGCAGTTTTAATAATTAAAATTAGTAAATAATACTTTGTTTACAATATTTATTGAACACAACGTCGTAAGAGGCGACTTAGGGAAATGCCAGAGAGATTTTTTTATACAATAAGGTTGACGAAGAAGCACAGAGTCCACTTTATGGTGAGTGGATGCTGAGGTCCATAGACATCTACATCGATCCTCGATTAAGAATCAGAATGCAGATGCGTTATCGACCCTGAGGACTAAGATGAAATGCCTCTTCTCAAGTAAAAAGAGTCTCAACAAAGGGAAACGCAACAGCATTAAGCTGCTATTTGGCGCTGGTAGTCTGTGAGAGCGTGGCCCTACCCCGGCCGAGCTGACCCATTCGTGCTACAACCATAATATGGCTCTACCACGTAAAATTAATATTTCTTGTGCTTTAATTTCAATCTACCTACCAAGCGTGATGATTAAGACAAATCTTCCCTACAACGGGAGAGTCTCATGTTTCAGCCCAGAGCTGTGGACTGATTATGAGCTGAAGAGGATTAGGTATAAGAGTTTAATAGATCGAAATGTACAAATCTTTAAATAATTGTACTATATTTCGCACATAACAAGATAGCGGCGATGTAAGAATATCCATTACCCCATATCGTTCGTGGGTTTTATAAACCAGAGGGAAATGGAAACATGAGATCGGTAAAACATCATCTTCCTGATAACAATTCAAAGTTATAAGAAATTGCGGTTGCAAACCGACCTGCTAATCGTGTCAAATCAACTATTAATATGGCAAAATTCCTATTAGAAACTCTATGGTGGTACTCTGTAACGAGTTATATATCCATATTTTAAGGCCTTAGGTTTTGTGGAGCAACTTCCATTCGACCGGTTTAGTTCGACCGCGTGTTCTTAACCACGAAACTCAAGTTACGCATTAAAAATCAAACATATGTAAATTAACGGGTTACGGTTTTTGATTTTAAACGACATTTTCGTGCTGTGCCGCTAACGTTTACGATAAAATAGGCTGTGGATTTTCTCTTTTTTTTCTTTACGTAAATATTTTTAGTTATCAATAAATTTGAAGTTTTGTACTTTTACACGTAGTAGAGATATGCTGCCGCTATATTATAGTTGTAGCACGAATGGGTCGGCTCGACCGGGAAGGACCACGCTCTCACAGAACACCAGCGGAAAATTGCAGCTTAACACTGCTGTGTTTCGTATGGCAACTGTAGAAAACTGGAGACACTTTTTACTGGAAACGGAGCATTCCATCTTAGTTTTCGTGGATATATCCCTATCCCTATCTACCACAGCCGATGGCTATGGGATACAGGTGCATGTTATCGCGAGATGAACGCTAGCTTAGTTCATTACCTACTCAAATCGATTAATAAGCAAAAAAGAGTCCCAACACTTAGTTAATGAAATTTCATTATTTATTCGGTTCAAAAAATAAAACTCAAACATCATTTTGTTAATCTATTACCGTTTTTAGGGTTCCGTACCTCAAAAGGAAAAACGGAACCCTTATAGGATCACTTTGTTGTCCGTCTGTCTGTCTGTCTGTCTATCTGTCAAGACCCTTTTTCTCAGGAACGCGTGAACGTATCAAGCTGAAATTCATATCAAATACACAACTCTACTGTTCCTTAGAGCTGTGAAAAAATCAAACTTCTAAGCCAACGCAATCAAAAGATACAGCCGTTTATGCCGTAAATTTTCGACATTCACAAGGGAATCAAAACCTACAGGGTACTTCACGTGAACTCAGAATCTTGAAATTTGGTACGAAGCAACGTTTTATAGCATACATAAAGGAAAAATTGCGAAAAGCATAAATTTTTAGTTACATCACATACTTAAAATATTTTTAATAATTTTAAACTTATATACCTACAGATTCGTTCGGAACCCTCGGTGCGCGAGTCCAACTCGCACTTTGCCGGTTTTTTAATTAGTTCCTCCTCTGATCGTAGAATAAACGGCATAAATAGGAGGCTTTCGCCTCTATTATAATAAACACCCCGATACATTTAAGTCATTTAAAAAGTGAAATCCATCTAGATTTGTACAGACGTATGAAATTATCTAGAAGTAGACTAATTCACGCAATTTTATTAACTTCCGTAGGGTTGTACTTACATCTTTTGTAAATATATCGAAAGGTTCGGTGTCACAATATTTATTTGTTGACACATGAGACGCCAGACGAAAGCCGCTATCCGGCCTATTTTCTGCAGCGGAACCGTCCATTGAATGCGATAGCTCAAAATTAAAGAGGCCGACATGGGCACGACAGGTTCAAGTCAATGTCCAATTAGTACGTGTCAAGCGCTAACTGTTCTACGTATGTTTGTAATACAGGGATTAAGTCGAGCTGTTAACTGTGTTATGTCAGAATAAATTCCTGGCTTCTGACAGATAGTGAAACAAACGTTTGAAATATACTAGATTTGTAATTCAGAGAATGGGTCGAAGTGCAATTTCACACACATTAGAGACTTGGTACTGTTCTAGTATTTCTCTGCTAATCGCCAGATGTACTTCTGATTATTATTAATTATATATTTATATATTAAAGTTACAGTCTATATACGTCCCACTGCAGGGCAATATCTATTTACCCTGTGCGACTGTTTAACCATAGACTATTATGTGTTTGACATTTGATATTGACAGTATCAACATAAACTACGAAATTCTATTTAATTTAATGTATTTGAAACAAATATTACAAATATATTTTGGCTTTCCGCTTTGCTTTTCTATACTATAACTATGCCAAATCTCACAATCCTTCGTGCGCGCAACATGCTCAAAAAGAGGTACCAAGCTTTCTCTTCACGTATTAACTATATTGCTGAAAACCATTCATAATACCCTGGTAGCATTGCTTGTAGTCTATACCTAGAAATAGAAAAATCAATATTCTGTTTTGCTGTTGTTTTGAGATCTTTTTAATGGGAGTTATAAGAATTTTATAATGAGACATATAAATAACTACAAATGCATTTAGATTAAGATGTCGAAAGTCACGGCTTTTTTCATTAAGCTGTTTGCCAATTGATACTTAAATAACCAATTTGCGTTTGCGTTTGATAAAATTACGTTAATATCGAAACTGGCTCTTATTGTTTAAGTGATAAGGCAGGTGGCAAATTCATAGAGGGGCTTTTTAAAAATTATTTGTTTGCCCTCATTAATCATAACATCACCGGATAACTGTCTTTAATTGAATTATGCATACGACATTATTTTGCTTGCGGTAGGTTATCAGTTATCAAATAACTTTGTATTTGGGTTGAACGATCGACACAAATGATACATTCGCAGTGAAATCATTGCAGCTGATTGCTGCCAATTTAAAAAAGTAATCGACTGTCGTTATCTGATCGTCGCATTAAGACTTTTCGTTTATTTTGTACCGATATCGATTAATAGAGCCGATTGAATCGATTATCGATACGATTGTGGTTATATGAGTAAAATCACTACGGCTGACGCTAACTCATTGGTCTGCATTTGCTTAATTAGTATCTTTAATTCTTGTTAGCTTTGAGATGTCTGAGTTTTGCTTGTATCTCAAGGCGCCTAAACAGACAGACACCTCATCTTAAGAATCACATCACTATCAGAGCACTTGTTTCACCGTTTCCACTAATAGTTCACATGCGCCGACACTTAATACACAAAATCGCACCACTTTTACTTATCGAAATCCACTCCAAACCATTATTTAAACAATAATACAGGATCAGCAAACCGCCGCTGGTCAAGTTCCCGCCAAAACCCTATTTGACCTCATTTAAAGTTTTACATTACAGTGTACTTTGCAACAGAGGTGACTTACGCACTCAAATAGGTTATTCAGTCACTTTCGTATTCCTTAACTTGTTAAAAGTTTTCAGAGTGGTAGAGCCATGCTGCAGCTACGTTAGTAGTATAGTTGTAACACGAATGGGTTGGTTCGACCGGGGAAGGACCACGCTCTCATAGAATACCAGCGTAAAATAGCAGCTTAACACTGCTGTGTTTTGTATGATGAGTGTAGAGAACCGGAGACTCTTTTTACTGGAAAAGAGGCACTCCATCTTAGTCCTCACGGGTGGCAAGGCATCTACATTTTGATTCTTTATTGAAGATAGATGTAGATGTCTATGCGTCACAACAACCACTTACCATCAGGTAGATTGTGCGCTCGTTTGCCACCCTAACCTAAAAAAAAGACAAAGGTAGTAATTAATCTGAGAATAATCAGTTCATTAATTTTTTTCGTTTGTTTTTTTTTTGGTTCGCGTCGATGATTCACCACAGGCCCCATTGAAATTATTATGTGCAAATTAAAATGCAGTATTTACCACGTACTCGTGCAAAGGAAATCATCGTGAGGAAATTTGTAAGAAATATAAAATATAATTCGGGGACATGTAAAGCTCGCCAACATTGGGGCAGCGCGGTGGACTCAGTGCTGCGTGACAAACCATCCCAGAAATGAGAGGAGTGCATTTAAGTTGTTAATTATCTAAAAAATATTCAGATCCATTTACTCCACAAAATCTTTGCGTGTTATTAGCACAGGTGCATCGACACGCGCAAACTGGTCGGTCCAGTGCGTCACGTTCGCCCCACTCACTTACCAAAAATGATGTACCGCCAAATTGTGGCGTATGTGGAGCAAAAAGATTCCCGACTACCCCTACCATTTGCCAAGAAGTATGCCGTGTTTCCTAAAATGGGTCCTCGATTCTCATGTACTAGATACGTTTTTATTTATACAAGTTTAGATGACGTTGTCCAGCTAATGATGTGGCTTATACACACCTGTCTCCTATCTTATTAAAACTAATTTAATTCAAAAGTAAATTGATTTGTAAATTAGTAAAAAAAAAATTACTATTATCACACACATATAATTTACCATCGTCATTTTAAAAATTGTAAAGATTTATTCAATCTTTTATTTAGTAAAATTAGTAAAAGTAAATTTGCAGCCTATTTACGTCCCACTGCTGGGCACAGGCCTCCTCTCACTTCTGAGAGGGTTTTAGGGCAAGGAAATGTCCGCCGCGCTGCCCAAATGCGTGTTGGCGAACTTCACATGTCTTCGAAATATTTTTTTCTTATTTCTCAGACATGCAGGTTTCCTCACGATGTTTTCCTTCACCGCCGAGCACGTGGTAAATCAGCACTTAAGATTGCAATTAACAATTTCATTAGTGCCGGCGGGGATCGAACCCGGGTTGCTCGAGTACTGTGAAGCTTACAACGAGCGCTAACCATCTGAGCTACCACGGCCCTCTTTCATCTTTTATTTATTATAGATAAAATAAAATTACTATGCCTAAGACTTTATTTATTACGTGGCTATTTAAACGTGGTCGTCCACCGGGGAGGAACGAAGCTCGCACAGGATACCAGCGTGAAATAGCAGCATTATGCTACTGTGCATCGTACAACGAATGTCTTCTTGAAATCAGGATTATAAACTACAGCATCCACCTATTATCCAATGGAATGTGTGCTCATTTGTAACATTTTGTAACGTTGAAAACCTTATATTTAGGTTTTTAAAATCTTAAAATGAAATTACCAGCGTATAAAACTTGCTTCACGCTGATTTCGTAGGGATAAGAACACTTTAAATATATAATATATTTATTATTAGATGTATGATAGATGTTATTTTTATAATTTTTAAAGGATATCACGTTCAGTGATACGTTTTTTATTAGTTAAACAACCATACGAAATAAATTAAAATAAGTAATGTTTTACAGTAATGTGCGTCATTAATAATAAAATGAAATTACTCTGAGACCTGAATAGTTATATTCAAATAAAGAAGTAAATTCCTTCGTCTATTAGCATTAAAGCGACCTTAACACAGTTTCTACAATCTGTGAGCATGGCAACACCGAAGTCTGTATCGAAATATGCGCACGCGGTTTCAGTCACTCATTAATAATTCATAAAGACGAGAACGGCGTGTGAAATTACGTGCAAATTGTAACAACTTCCGCGCTTCTGCGTAAATTATTACGTTATAGGTACTTGGATTCTGTCGTTCCAGTGATGTATTACTTTATCAAGGGTTGTCAATTTCGTTAAATTCATTATAAAAAACCGTAGACTTCAACAACTTTTTTTGGGTAATATAATTGTGGTTACCCAAGGTTTAGATGTAATTTTCAAATGTTGCAACCTTTTTACTGGAAAGGAGGCATTCTATCTTAGTTCTCAGGCTGACAACGCATCTGCATTTTAATTCGCAAACGAAGATAGATGTAGATGTCTATGGGCCACAGCAACCACTTATCATCAGGTAGACTGTGTGCTCGTTTATCGTCCTTATTCTAATAAAAAAAATTAGGAAATTATGCTAACTATAGGAAATGCTTTAAAGGTTTCATGGTTTTCGACAAATGGTGATATGAATACCAAAACCTGTGACTGGTGGCAGCGTCAAAGGTTTGAGACGTCTGGCACTACGCTCACCATTTTGTCTGCCGAGAATAGTAATTACGGAAAATCCAAGGGGTACTCATGTCCAGCTGGGGTCTTGTGAGCTGATAAAGAATAAATAAAGAGATTAAATATGCCCCGAATTGCTTATAAAATAGGTCGAAGCGAAATCTATTCGAGAACTAGTAGTAGCGCATCTGCTTAAGGATATGGGAATCTGGTACGACGAGAGTGCAGTCCTTTTGGCTCTTCCGACCTTGTAGATATTGCAATCCAAGTTTCTTGTATTGTTGGCTCCCTTGTCTTTTTTATATTGTTAGTTTATAAAGTTTTTAACTAATGAATGCATATATTCGCTTTTGCAATGAAGAACGACGAAGAAAATAAAATAGAGGTTAATTAAGAAATTTGTCGTTTAAATCGATACAGAAATGTCGACGCAAAACCACGAATATAATAATAAAGAAACAATAATTTGATATCTATGATAACCTCAACGTAACAATAATCTCTGTTAGTCTCACTAAAACTCGAAACCGACTTGACTGATTTTGATATTTCTTTTTAATTTCTGTGTTTAAGTGGGTCCTAGAATGGTTTAGATTGAAAATTAGACCCGGTAGACGAGATCCAGAAATCACCTGTGCGAAGCCGGGCAGATTGCTAGTATAATATAATATCTTTTTAAAAATAAGCTTTAAAAGCCGTTGCTAGGGTTAGCATCTGGGTCCATCATCAGATCAGTTCCATGGTACCCTATTATCGCCATATCATCGTAGATAAGTATGTGAAATTTCATATCCATCAAATGTCAGCAAGTGCTTATAAATTGATTATGAATTTTAAACGGAAAGGACATACGAAGAAAGCAAGTTAAATAAAAGCTAAGTAATAAAAATTAAGTATTTTGTTTTGATTATTTGATTTAAAAACTAATAAAAAGAATATTACTTTCTTATGCGTCTTCGCTTTGGGATGCAATTAAAATGAAAATAAAAATTCTACAACTGACTTCAATATAAATTATTAAGAATAACTCAAAAACTATTGGTCAGACCTTGATAAAATTTGGACAAAACAAAGATTATGTTTAATGTCCATGTCACACCTATGCCGGTAGTTGTTGGGAGCACTAAGCTCGAAGTTGTTGACGAGTATGTTTACCTGGGACAAATAGTTCGACTAGGTAAGTCCAACTTCGACCGAGAGGTCAATCGACGGATTCAACTCGGCTGGGCAGCGTTCGGGAAGCTACGACACATCTTCTCGTCAGAAATACCTCAAAACCTTAAAACAAAATTGTACAACCAGTGCGTGTTGCCAGTGATGATTTACGGAACTGAGACGTGGTCCTTCACTGCTGGCTGTATGAGGAAGCTCAAGGTCGCTCAGCGAGCTATGGAGAGGGCTATGCTCGGAGTTTCTCTGCGTGATAAACTTAGGAATGAGGATATCCGCAGTAGAACCAGAGTAACCGACATAGCCCAACGGATTAGTAAGCTGAAGTGGCAGTGGGCCGGCCATATAGCTCGAAGAACCGACAACCGGTGGGGAAGAAAGGTTCTCGAGTGGCAGCCTCGTACCGGTAGGCGAAGTGTAGGACGTCCCCCCACAAGATGGAGTGACGACCTGGTAAGACATGCAGGAAGTCGATGGATGCAGGTGGCTCAGGACCGTGCTTTGTGGCATTCTTTGGGGGAGGCCTATGTTCAGCAGTGGACTTGTGAAGGGCTGTAATGATGATGATGATGATGATGATGATAAAATTTACATGGGATCACAGGAGAAGCACCAGCTTTCAAATAAAAAAAGAATCATCGAAATCGGTTCACCCACATAAAAATAGAAAAAAAAAACATACAGTCGGATTGAGTGCCGTCTCCTTTTTGAAGTCTGTAGAAAATAAAGAGAGATTAATTTATTTTTTCTTAAAGCTGAAATAGGAAACCACTCTATAAGAGCTATTTCTATATAAATAACGATACGACTTAAAATTAGGTGGACGTTTTTAAGGAAATTTCAAAGTCAAATATCTCCTCACAGCACCTAAGCCGATAGTATCTTGTAAGTGCACTAGATTATTTGATTCGTTGCCTGCGAGTCTGATTAGATTAACCTATCAAGGAAATGGCGGGAAACGGACGTTGGTGCCTCCTTTACAGCTCATAGTGTGCAGTGGCGGTCCCTGTCCGTTGTGGCTAACGAACGTCCAGAGGCTGCCTCCACGGTAATCGTACCTCGTGGGCGGATAGGGGCTTGTCTACATTAGTGTACTAACGCTGTTATCACAATAGTCGGTAAATATCAAAGTTTAATTCATGAAAGCATTCGCTGCTTAAGAAATGTTTAACCTATGTATATTTTATCATTCTCGAATAAATAGGTATAGTATTATACAGGGTTATTTTTCAAAGTGTAGCCAAATTTTAAACTTAAGTTCATATATGTAAATAGTGATATAACGTTATTGCAGTTTTTAAAAGTACGAGGAAATAAGGCTTCTGCTTTTATTTGAAACTAGCTGTTCCCCGCGACTTCGCCCGCGCGTAATTTATTACGATTGGATTTCATGGGTTTTAACTTTTTGCTCGGAACCCTAATTCTTTTTCTAAAATAAAAGTAGCTTAAGTTATTTCTTACAACACCAGCTATCTGCCAGTGAAAGTCCGGTCAAAATCGGTCCAGCCGTTTCGGAGATTAGCCGGAACAAACAGTCAGACAGACAGAAAGACAGACAGACAAAAATTTAAAAAACCGTGTTCTTGTTATAAGTACCAAACAGACGCTTCAATTTTATTTATTTGTATAGATTATCCCAAATTCAATGTGATTTATGGGCAACAAAGTTTTTGCCTACCGATCGACCCTTACGAATGTGTGCGCAGGTATTAAATTGTCATAAACTAATTTACAATAAACAAATTCAAAACTATACTAACTAACATTAAACTTTTACGTTACTAAACATTAATTTAGAATATATTTCAACGACGAACGACTTAGATAAAACGATAAAACTTAACATCTTCGTGAAGGCAAATTTGCCTATAGGCGTCTTGTCGATATTCAAATGATTATAATTTTAGCATCGCCTATAAACCATTCTTCATCAGCACACCGCCTTACCGATAGTTGTAAGTCATATGTTAGTCTCTCAATCAAGCCGGAATGGTCTTTGTCGGTCCTTCCAGTCGTAAAGTATATTGCAAGTGTGTGGGGAACGTGTTTAGCCGATTTGCACGCTGCTGGCTGTAACGTATTCGAGTTAATATACGAGTGAGATGTGACTCAAACGATGATTTATCTGCGGCTACATCGATACGCCATTATTTTCGTATTTTGTGCGAGACGATGTAATAAATATGTACGGTATATTTATTTCCTAATATGTCTAATATTGTGCGAGCCCTAGTAGCTAAAGGGCTAAGTGCTCATCGTAAATCTCACAGTATGCGAGCATTCTGGGTTTGATACCATTCGGCACCATTGAAATATTTAGTGCTTTTTTAGCACGTGCCCCACGCAAAATATACGCATAGACGTGGAGTTGCGGAATACAGCCCATCGTAAACTAAACTAAACTAGCACGTTCTCGTCTGTGAAGTAAAACTTCATCGTGAGGAAACTTTAATTATAAAATTGAAGTGACAAACGAACAATCCACCTGATAGTAACTGACATGTGAAGTCAGACAGAGTGAGACAAACCCTTGAGAACGTTTCTTGCTCTAAAGCCTTTTCAAAAATGAGAGAAGACTTGTATGCGTCTTAGTGTTGGACGCTTTAAGGCGCATATATACTGCAACTTTACGTAAATGTATTTTTGGTTTCCCACTTCAAATGGAGTTGAAGTTAGTGCGAAATGCGAAGCGTCATTTTCTAATGCGAAGTGTCAATTTGACATTGCTGTTTATTTTACTTGCAGCAGTGCATACATTATAACACCTTATAGGTGAGGTGACACAGAATTACAAAATACTATTAAATTAAGACAAACAAAGTAATATTATTTAATATATTTGCATTTCTTTCGCATCTACCACGGGGATTGCTCTGAGGCATTGTTCGGATTAATTCCAGCCGCCAAATTTCACGAACGCACATCGTGGCAAAACTCCGATCCGCACCATCTGGATGTTTTGCGGTTCAACACTGTCCGTTTTACTAGGAGTTTTCTTCCTCGTACGACCTCTTTGTGGAATAGTTTACTACCCGCGATTTTTCCGGACCGATACGACTTAGGGACCTTCAAGAAAAGAGCTTACTCCTTTCTAAAAGGCCGGGAACGCACCTAAAACCCCTGGTGTTGCAGTTGTACATGGGCGGCGGTTGTCACTTATCATCAGGTGAGCCGCATGCTCGTTTCCCCCTCTCCCTTAAAAAAACTAATAAAGTAATATGTTACAAAAATAGTACTTAATTATAATATACCTATAAATAATACAATGAAAACATGTATATAACTAAATAGCAGCTATTATGGGACATGGATGTTAGATTAGACATTTATAATAATAGAGTTTTTATTAGTGTGTTCTCGTACAACATATCATCATCAACATATCATGGATTTTATTACTATGCGCATATAGCGCATAGTAATAAAATCGATGATATGTTCATTTCTTACAACCATCAAAAAGGGTAGTCTTTTCCAGACAATATTACACGTTAAACACTCAAAGGATAGAACCACGCTGCTCCTATATTATGGTTGTAGAACGAATGGGTCGGCTCGACCGGAGCAGCTACGCTCTCACAGAATAAAAGCGTAAAATAGCAGCTTAATGCTGCTGTGTCTCGTATGGTGAGTGTAGAGTACCAGAGACCCTTTTTACTGGTAACGAGGCATTCCATCTTAGTCCTCAGGGTGACGACGCATTTGCATTTTGATTCTAAATCGAGGGTAGATGTAGATGTCTATGGGCCACAGCGTCCACATACCATCAGGGGGACTGTGTGCTTATTTGTCGCCCTTATTCTATAAAAAAATAGATGGTTTTGTTTCGGTATCTGGCAGTAAAATAAACCAAGGGGTAACATTATTCGACCGCCTAATATTTCTAACGATAAAGAGTTAATTAGTATCGCCTGTTTATTGCCAAGTGACATCACAAATTTTCAGTGGACGTCTAAATTTATAATGGACATAAATATACGTGGTAGATCTAACTCCCGCCATGATCAGTCAGGAAGCAACTTTGTCCTTGATTTATTACGGACGGTTGAAGTCCTGACTGTTTATAACAATATAACAAAAAACAACGAACGAGTGGGTCGTTATAGTTAAGAAATAATATGTTTTTTGTATTGTTTAATTACGTAATTCCAAGACTAATTGGTATTAACTGAACTTGTAATAAAATTTTTGGGTTGGAAAAGTCAATAGGATAACAAATCTTTATTTAATTATATAAATACCAGAATTAATTTGTTTATAGATAATGACTATATAGATTCAGTTCAGTGATGCCGTATGAGCACGGAAACGTAATTGATTTACCATTTTCAGCTGAATCACCACTTACCATCAGGTGGGTTAGAGGTCAAGCACTGGTATATAATATTAAAAACAAACCTGGCAAGCAAATCAGGAAATCCCAGCAGTCCAGATTAATCACATGATTGCCTTGCTACCTTTGCTTTACTGTGATTTATTACTGGTGTTTGATAAATCTAACTTATCTACTATCAGCCCAGTCAGCCTCTCGGGTCATCTGAGGCGACTGGGACTTCTTCACGGGCCGCTTTAAGCTCAAATGCAGAAGGCAGTGCTCCTCGATACCGCCCGCATCGTCCGCCACTTTCTTTCCCTTTCTCCCTAACCCTCGGCCGTTTGGTCTCCCCTGCCAAGGGCTTTCATCTAGTTTGCTTTTTATATATTTATGTATTTTTTTATGTATTTATTTTATTTTATTGATATTTTTGTATATTTATCATTTTCATTTACAATTATATACTTATACCAGATGAGAAAACTATAACTTATTTACTATTATTATTATAATTATTGCTTTAATGTTATTATACAATAAACATTGCGGTAAGAGTTATAGATACGTGCGAACTGAATTAGAACCCTGCTGGGGACAATTAAATTATATATTGTAATTTTGCGAGCTGTACCACGAGCTCGACGGTGAAGGTCACTCACTGTAAGGTGGAGTTTTGGCGGGAACTTGAACAGTGGAGGGTTGCATTATTGCTCTTGTATTATTGTTTAAATAATGGTTTGAAGGGGATTTTGATATGTAAAAGTAGTGCGATTTTGTGTATTAAGTGTAGGCGCATGTGAACTATTAGTGAAAACGGTGAAACAATTGCTCTGATGGTGATGTGTTTCTCAAGATAAGGTGTATGTCTGCTTAGGCGCCTTGAGATACCATCGCCAACTATCAACTGTCCACTGGCGCAATTTGCCGTCAAAATCATCCAAGGGCTGCACAATGTGACGCATCAACATATTGTGAAGCAGTGTATTATACATTGTAACTTTAGGCTCAGAAGGGCTAGAACCCAGAGCCGTAAAGCCAGTTATAAAAAAACTGTAAGGTGAGTAGTTTCTGCATAGGTTCTGTGATGTTAATGCTGTTAGTCTACGCGGCCCTTACAGCTTCATCGAACTAAGTGTAAGGTGACCTCGTTGGTTTAGTGGTCGCAAGTGCGACTGCTGTTATGTGGTCCCGGCTTCGAATGTCGGGTCGGATCGGACCAAAATCAGTTATTGGGTTTTCATTCAAGATATTCTCATTAGCAGCCTGGGTTCGCAAAGTTGGCAGTGTTTCAAATCCGTGCCTATAAAAGTGCTTTGAAACATGATTAATGAAATTGGAAACCGAAATCCCGATCTTGGGTTAAACATGCTTGCTTACCGGTGACTACCTCACCTAGTTAATATAAAAGTAATAACTCAGTCTACGCTACTATAAATACAAGCCGGTGATCGATACGTCGGAAGCTAGAAAAACAAATTCACTTCTTCAACAGAACGGGGTCACTTTCACCGAAACAATGGCATATCGACAGGTCCAGAGATCATTGTATGCACCGCACAATACAACTGCACTGTAATCGATGTAAATGCTGTGCAAGTAATTTCCATACACGTGTCGCTCACCCGATTTTTACATGCGATCGTCGGGTACGTCGCGTCTTGCTTGTTAACTGAGCTCGCGTGGTTTTTTTTAATGTAAGGGTTACAAATGAGCACACAGTCCACCTAATGGTAAGTGGATATTAGGGCCTATAGAAACTTACATATAAACTCAATAGTCGAAACGAAACGGCTGGACCGATTTTGACGGGAGTTTCACTGGCAGATAGCTAGATGTTATAAGGAGTAACTTAGGCGTACTTTTATTCTAGAAAGAGAATTACGGTTCCGCGCTAAATAAAATTAAAACCCATGAAATCCACTCGTAGTAAATTCCACACAGGCAAAGTCGCGGGAAACAGCTAGTTTTAAAATATATTTACACCGTAAGAGGTTTATTGAACAATCACATTAGTGGATATGAATAACAAAAGAATATGTTGCCGTCGTAATCCGGGCACCAGACATGTCAATTGCATTGCACTGATCAGGGGTCTTAAACCTTTAAGCGCTTGTCGTTTTAAAACATGAACAAAAACAATAAAATAAGAAAAATGTTCTTTTGTCTTTCGTGACTGAATTAACAGTCGTTTAGCATTCTTACACCGTTTTAAATTTACATGTGCGTTATTTAAAAATAACTTGTCGTAGCCTCAGACTAACGAAGTAAAATAGACGGACTACGTACAATTTAAGTGTTACCGAAACTAAGTCAAAACTAAGCTCAATTTATTGTAATGCACTCATATAAATAAAATCATTTGCAACCAACGGCATGGTTTTAGTTGCATATGTATGCGTCCAGATGTGGACTTTTCCCGGTTGATAAAGAAAGTAAGAAGAAAGATGTGTGAGTGAGTGCATGTCACGAAGTCTAGTATGGTTTGCGCGTCACTAGAAATATACGTAGAGTTCTATCTTTCTTTTTCGGTTTTGTAGATTATACCTGAACCACCGTTGTTCTATGAAATATTGGCGCAAAACATTCTCCTAAACTTAGTGATATATTTATCATGTCAAAAAATCATAAATAGTTTTATTGCATCCATATAGTAAAATGTGCAGATTGGTTTACGTTATGCGTTACGTACGATATATGTTAGTAATGCGCGGTCTTATACTAACAGCAATCTCTTCCAAACAATCGTTGGATGGACAGGTGTGTTTAAAAAGTTGAACAATGTGAGTTTAAAACTATTTTTGCAACAATCGATGTCTTCAGATAACGATTTCTATTGTTTCTTAAGAACTGGGATTTCATCCTTAATTCTTTCTTTATTTTACCGTAGACTAAATTTGAATTCGACCTTTATATTTTCAGAATCTTATTTGGATAAAATATATATTATAAACAAATAGTTTGCCATCTCTGACGAGAGCAAACAGTAAACAGCTATGAGCCGCATTTCCCGATACTATACTTTTGCCACGTCACTTTTTCAACTTTTGTACATGTCCTAAATATTTCTAATAACACGCCTAAGCGTCTTAGGCACCCCTAACTTAATTCTACACAAATTTGATCTTTAAGTCACTAAAAATACGGCAAATTATAAGAAATATTGCCTAATTATGACTAGCTAGATTAACTATTTTAATTGAAGATATAAGGAATGTCTTCGCAATAAATATTTTTATCTAGAAATACATTAGTTTCATAGAAATATGGTCGTCCAGTTGTCGTGTGTTGACAGCCCTACACAAGTCCACTGCTAAACGTAGGCCTCCCCCAAGGATTAAAGAAGAAAACACGGTCCTGAGCCATCTTCATCTATCGACTTCTTGCATGTCTTACCAGGTCGTCACTCCATTTAGAAGTGTCTTAACGATTCGTTATATGAGGAATGAGGATTCCTTCGTGTTTATTTCACATGAGCATTGTAGCTCTGACCAGCGATGGATAGCAGCGTCAGAACTATGATACATTTGTTACTGTGATCACCATCGAGCTGCAAGAATGGCGATTAAGGCCAATCCTTCGTGCAATGGGAGAGGCCTATGTCCATCAGCGGACTGCTATGATAAGGTTTCGAGTGATTCTCTAGTTTCTGTGATGTTAGTGCTGTTAGCATTTTTTGCACCTATAGCTAGGCTACCCTCCGGAAGTGGGAGAGGGAGGTGGTGAATGCGTGAATGCTCATAGCATACCATAGCCGGCTGCGTGGTTATGTGGTACTCACTATGAAGTGTCTACCCACTAAACACCACCTGTGGGACTGGCATTGGCCAATATGTCCTTTCTGTCGAATCGGAAGCGACCCCTTTAGGTTTAGGGAAAAGGGGGCGCAGAATGTTAGCCTATGCGGCTCTCACAGCTTTATATTATACAGAGCTATAAAAAAGGGGAGGGGTGGAGATTATTTATTTTAGTGCAACGTAGCGTCCGCAACGTTATTTTCGTTATTTATTATTCAAAATTGATAATCTTGGAGGAGTGGGAAAACAGTGATCACATTAACATAACATGGATGAGTTATCTAACGGCCGTCCGAACAGGGGGAATTCGGAGCTATTTTATGTAATATACTGCTTTACTTCGGAACTTTGATAGCGTGATTTAGGCTTCAATATGTTTCGCTTGCGTCGCAACGACAGCGCCGCGACATGTTTATAAAGAAAAAAAAACAAGAGGTAATCGTGTTATTATTACTTTTATGTATGCATGGCACAATTATAATTAATTATAACTAGACCTAATTCAGGTCATGTCTAGCTTAGTCTAACTAATTGATATGCAAGTGATTGATGAGTGTTGTAGTTATTTTTCAATTTCCGATGCGATGTATCGTGTGTCACGGCTGTGACCCTATCAGGTTCGATTTATATGTAAATTAGACCTAGGTTCCGTGTAGGCTCTGTGACGTTCGTAACGGCTGATCAAAACGCTAATCTGTTATTTATTGCTTCGAGTATCCTTGAATTTGTTGTGTCCCCTTCTTAGTATCAAACACTGTTCCTGTCTCGTATCGACCAATCATTTTAATTGGATATGGGGTTAAAACAGCGGTATGTTTGTTTGCGTCCTTAACATGATACATTGCATTAGAAAGAGCTATGTTATAACAAATAGATTCAAATTATGCAATATAACTGTTTTATAAGTTTTATTTAAACGTCCCCCTCTCCCCCAAGGATTTTCTTCTGTACCGTGGAGGCAGTTTACGGTTTACAAATAAATTTCACAAGAAAAACATCCCACACCCGAAATAATTATTTATAATCCATAGAAAATACTTTGTTACTAGTCGTGTATAAATTTTAGCGGGTATCTAAGCTATAACACTTATAAGGCTAAATTTAGCAGGACACGACGCTGGAGGTTGTGTGATAGAAAAAATCATAAATCAGTGTCGGTTTTATTTAAAAAAAAAACAACTAATATACTAATGTCGACAGGCTCCTGCACTAATCTATTAAAAGACAAACAAAAAAATAACTGGTGGCAATCCACTTAAACAACTCTTGATACATTTAAGAGGTAAACAAAGATTTGCCCAAAGATTGTCGAGCATCACGCAATGTGGAGAAAAAAATTCTAATTGAAATGACATAAATCTCAGTGGACAGCGCGGACCGGTCGGCGCAAGTTAGTATTACATACCGCTAATAGGTACGGGCGTGCGCAACATTCGGACGCGTCAATACTATATTAGAGTTCCGTATATATCCGGAATAGGTTTTTTGAAAAAATGTTCTATCATCGTCATCTTCATATTGCGTAGTGGACTGCCTCATTGGTCTAGTAGTTGTAAACGTGATCCTCATCATGAGGTCCCGGGTCGGGCCTACTGGGTTTTTTGTCAATAAATTCTCAGTAACAGCTTGAAGTTAGTAAGTTAACGGTGTTTCACCCGAGGAATGCACGTAAAACTGTTGCTTCTTCGCCTGATCTCCCGGAGGTCGTGTCGGATTGTCGCCCTTGCGGACTATGAGAGTGAGGTAATAGAGAGCCTCATATTCTTTCAATATAGCTTACTTAAATTAAGTGTTACTTATCTTTACACCTGCCTCTATTGACATTTAGTGAAAAGAGATGGATAGAGAGAGAGGAGAGAGAGCAACTTTAAGCATTTCTTAAATTGATGTCGATTTCATGTTTATTATAAGTATAAAAAACATGCGTGAGTGTCGTCCAACACTCGGTTGGAACGAAGTTACTTTCGTAGTATTTTTTTAATACTACATGCTGTTAAACTTTACCAATATTCCCTTAAACCACTTCTGGTGAGCTTAAAATGTTTGTGTTAGAAGTGGTTCATGACAGTAGTCGAATGGCGGATTCAAACCCACGACCTTTCGAGTTCTTGGTCCGCGCCCTGCCATTAGATTACTGACGCTTCTAATCTACTATTATTGATAAACATATTATATTATTGATTAACAAATACAAATAAATGAATTACTAGCGTCTATTAAAATGAAGCGTCATTTGAAATAAAATAATATTTCTTTCATGGCAAGATAAGAAAAAGTGGGATGGATATTATTTCATCTCGTTTCCTTATAGCCGCCAATGTCGTCTGCACTACGTCAGAAAGGATCATGATGGAAAATCTTGCACTTTTTCTCGCCTAGCCCCCATCCGCCAAATTTGCACCGTTGAATAAAAAACTTCGTTCCAAAAAAATTTAATGCATGCAATATACTCGAGGCTAGTTAACCAACTTGGCTGACGTGAGAGTGGTCATAATTTTCATAAATTTCAACCCGATCCGAAGATCTTTCGAGTCTTTTATATTTTTTAAAATTATAATCCATTATTTCGATATATTTTGTATATAAATAATTTTGCGACTCATCAGTTCTCATATCAGTTATCACAACTTAAATAACTTTAAACAACAATATAAATACAGTTTCATATAGTCAGTTGTTTATACACATTTCCATTCAATAACGTACTAAAGGCTGTTGTTATTCATATAATTTATTTAAATGAAGGTTATATTGTGAATTTTTTATTCATAAACATCCTCTCCATCCTCCATCTATTACAACTTACAAACTCCACTGCTGAACATGGCCTCTTGCGTAGATTGTCTGATAGGGAAGATTTTGTCATAGTGATTACACTGTGCAGGCTACTCGACAACGACATTTTTGGAACGAAGTTCCTAATCGCACGGTACGAATTTGGCGGATGGGCGGAGAAAAAGTGTAAGATTTTTCGTCACGACCCCTTTTCTATAGTGCGAGCGAGATGGAATAATATCTATCTCCCTCGCACTTTGCTTATCTTGCCATGAAAGAAATATATTTTTAAATGACGCTTCATTTTAAAAGACGCTAGTATTTACTTATTTGTATTTGTCAATCAATTATATTATACGTTTATCAATAATAACATACTACGAAAGGAACTTCGTTTCAACCGAGTGTTTCACGACACTCACGCATTATTTTTTTTTTAATTATTTT
Organism: Parnassius glacialis; assembly: GCA_033319125.1. NCBI lineage: Eukaryota > Metazoa > Arthropoda > Insecta > Lepidoptera > Papilionidae > Parnassius > Parnassius glacialis. The sequence continues at coordinate 7,509,798 of JAVANC010000025.1, forward strand.
GAGTTGTATCAGGAAGATGCTGCTGTACAGGTTCTGTTTCAGTTTCCCTCGCCTCTTACGACACCCACGGTACGGTATGGGGTAGTGGATATTCTTACAGAGCCACTAAAATATACGAGTATATACTTACTTTAATTTAAAATACAACTCGCGCTTGACGAAAAGCTCACCAGTGATACTTTACTGTCATTGATACTATCGAATTGGCGACGACTTTTTTATATCATGTGATTTATAATTGAACTATAAACTACATATTATTTAACGCACTAGTCGAAAGTACTGTCGTGCACGAAAAAGTTAAAAATAAATTCATAATAATAATATCCAAATTCGTAAGGATTTCCAGCAGGGCTTTGGCATAAAAATTATACTGAAATTTCAGTATATTTAGTATATAAATGGTTCTAGAAAATGTAACTAACACCAGATAAAAATACTAAAAATTTGTGTGAAAAACATAATACGTTTTCGCCTACAAACATACAAAATAAATAAGTATATTTTAAGTTAGGTTACCGTGTAGTGGCGGTGTAATAATATGCATTACCCTACATCTTCCTGTGGGTGTGGTAAGAGGCGACAGAGGGAAACGGAGACAGGAGACGGTCAGTAGCGGTCGCCAACCCACCTACCAAGCGTGGCAACTATGGCAAATATCCCCCTTATGAGGCAATCTATGGATAGGCCTATATTCAGCAGTAGATTTTGATAGGCTGTTGAATATAATATGAATGAAAGTTAAACTTACTGTTAACTAACTGATCAGTCATCAGTTATAAAATTAATAGGAAATTTCAAAGCTTCAAATTATTGAACGGTATTAAGAAATCAATTAAACAAACAGTAACCGTTTAATTACTTCACTAATTACTTCAAATGTATTCGACAATGAACGTTAATAAAGTCTCGCTTTATAGATTTTCGATTAAGATTGTATTTATTACTAAGCTTATTTTGGTAGAAACCGGAACAGAGATACAAAAAACCGCTAATGGCAGCTCGTTGCTAATCATTTATAGTTTGACGGTTTTATCGTCTAATTATGTTTATGTAAGTCCGCGTTTACGAATTTCCATTTAAATTTTCTTCCAATTAATTTGATTCAATGCACTTTTAAGTTAAATATTTTCATTTCTATTGACTTAACAAATTGACTTATGTTACATTTCTATTAACAAAACGGATATTTGCTTATTTCGTGTTATTATTAAAGAAAGAGTAAAGCTATGGTCCCACTCCTGGGCACAGGCTTCCTCCCGTTACGGAGAAGGTTTTAGAGCAAGGAAGTGTCAACAACGCGTGTTGACGGACATCACACTTCTTTAGCCACGTTGAGCGATTTTTGGTAGGGGAAAAACTTATGGGCTTGCGTCACAGATGACCTCGACATGCTGATGACATTACGTGACGAGCATGTCGTGTCTGAAATATTTTTGAAGTGGAAACTTCTTTAGCCGCATCTTTGGTAGGGGAAAAACTTAAAAGGTTCGCGTCACCAATGACCTCGACATGCTCGTGGCGTAATATATCTACTACACATTATACTTACTTACTTACTTACGCTATACTACGTATCGCTAGTCTGGCGTAAGCCGTAGTATAGCGGCCTGTGTACATGTATACGCATATATCATCGAGTTTTTTTTTAATAGAATTAGGGTGACAAACGCGAGCACACAGTCCACCTGATGGTAAGTGGATGCTGTGGCCCATAGACTTCTACATTTACCCTCGATTAAGAATCAAAACGCAGATACGTCGTTACCCCTGAGGTCTAAGATGGAATGCCTCGTTTCCAGTAAAAAGGGTCTCCGGTTCTCTACACTCACCATACAAAACACAGCAGCAAAGTTTTCACTTGTTTCGGCAGTCCTTATAGTTTCCTAATGGTTTCTCCGCGATGTTTTTTCTACCGTCAATCATGTGGAAAAATCAGCACTTATAATTGTAATTTTGAGTGCTAATTTACCAGATTAGTTTCATTGGTGTCGGCGGAGGTCGAACCCCGGATACTCGCGGACTGTGAACAGCACAGTATGTTACAGCGAGTGCTTATCACCTGAGCTACTACGAATCTATTATTATTTCAATCAATTCTTTTCTACTTATTATTCTATAATGCTTATTTAATTATAAATTAACTTCCCTTATAGTTCACACGCTATGCCGAAGGCTAACGCATAATGTTCTTTCTATCGGCTATACCTTGGTTTTACTAGTTAAAATATAGTACGACTAAATATTTCAACTTCATACTCATAACGTCCCGTAGTTGTCATAAAACAGCACACAAGAGGCAACAGAGTCTGCACTCAGAGCCTCTGCGATGGCTGAACGCCAAAACGGCGGTTTTGTGCCTGTTGTGTGTTTTTTATTAAGTAGTGGTGTTAGGATTAGTGGGGACTTGGATAGTGCACTCAAAAATATGCACTGGAGCTGCTTTTTGAATTAGGCACGATTTGTAATTTTTTTTTCGCGAATCTTAACTAATTAATTGAATCGTGCGTACAACCGCGTAGGTTTCTGACAAAAAGGGGACAAATAGGGACGCATGCTGGGCATAGCTATTATATTTATATAACTATTTAATTCTTTAATTTCAATCCATTCTATTCTTTATTGAGCCGTCAAATTGTCTCAAACGTGTTTTTAGTATAACTGTACATTTCACTTTCTTCTAATTGTTGCAAGAATAAACTAAACATATATAATTGTGAAAGAGGGGTTCATTTAGCACTGGTAGCGCGCTGCTCGTAAATCTTTGTAGCAAAAACTTATCGCAACCATCGTTAATTTTAACCGACACGTTTTATCGTCTATGTAGCAGAATCGTTAAACGTAACATACTCGTATATCATACATTCCTTTGATTGCATTAGAAAATTACAGAACACCAGAGTATTTTACTCTTTTTAGGGTTCCGTACCCAAAGGGTGACCAACGGGACCCTATTACTAAGCTTCCGCTGTCCGTCCGTACGTCCGTCCGTCCGTCTGTCAGGGGGCTGTATCTCGTGATGTGTAATAGGTAGACAGTTGAAATTTACAAATAATGTATATTTCTGTTCCCGCTATAACAAATAATAAAAATTGAAATAAATTAAACTTAAAAGGGGCTTCCTTACTAGAAACGTGTATTACGATGGCACGGAACCCTTCATACGCGAGTCTGACTCGCACTTGGCCGGTTATTTCAGCTTAAATCTGCTTTTTCGTGTTGTGAATGTAGAGAGCCGGATACCTTTTTTACCCGACTTATCCAGGAGGAGGGTAATGTTTTTCGTGTGTATGTATGTATATATAGTATGTATGTCTATTTCTTTGGCACGTTTGTATACGTTGTAACGGCTTGACGGATTTTAACATATGGGTTGTCGTTACATTCGTCTTAATTGTGAAAGTGACATTTGATTTGGTTTACAAATACTTTTTTAAGCAGTTGGGTTTTTTGAATTACTGTTTTCACTATTGGATTTGTTACTGGAATCGATTAATTGAATCTTATGCCTCCTCTACACTACTCGCGAAGTAACTTTGACTGAAGTGCTCGTCGAAGTCGATTGTAGTCTGAAGAATGTGACTACACACACGTGCTACTTCGCGAAAAGCTCAGTCGTCTTGACTCTCCCGCACCCTTAACATCAATAACGTTCAAGAGGTAGCTGCTATAGGTACCTAATTGTGAATAGTACGACGTCAATGCGTTAACTAAATAAATAATTATGTAGAAACCTACATATTTAATATTTATATAAAATATTCATAAGTGGCGTAAGACGAATAGTGAGACGCTTCGTGTAACTTCGGGGTACTTCGCGAAGTCCTATGACTCTGGCGCAAAAAACCGACAGTGATCGGAAGTCGCCAGAGGCGCAGCGAGGTTGCACAAAGCGAATTGAAGTACCTCTCTTTTACCCCCTCGTCCAACTTCGATCTACTTCGCGAGTAGTGTAGAGGCGGCATTAGTTCTCAGGGGTGACAACGCATCTGCAATTTGATTTGTAATCGAGCTAAATGATTCGTTTTTATTTTATAGGATAAACTTCCTAATTTTGGAGGAAACATTCTTATCTAGGTTTTAAAAATTGCGGATGAAGTTTTTAATGTAACTATCTAGATATCATTGAGGTTGTAATATTCCTTAGTTTGTGGTTCACTCAAAAGGATTAAAAATTAAATAAAGTCGGTGTTAAAACATGACGTACATAATAATTAAAGTCTCGCCTTCAGCATTTGAAATTATTTCACTTCGTCTAGTTTTATGAAGACTTTTTTGTTATTTCATGGATTGAAAAATAAACTAATGATAATAAACCCTATTTGGGCTCAAAAACTCAGGCACAATGTTCGTATCGCCCCAGTGCCGAGTCATGATCAAATTTGCCAGCGAACCATCAATTCGTAATAATATCAAACTAATTAAAAAAAACTAAAAAAAAATAATGTCACAAACATCAATTATCGTTAAATTGAATACGATTGGAATAATGGCACACGAACTGTACGATAAATTTTATGCTACCGGAGCAAGATTGAAATAGTAGGTACTTTGTTGTACAAAATGATTTCTTATATTTACGCGAAGACTACACATTAAATGAAATTATTTCTACGGATTTTATCGCGTTTAATTTAACTTTTTAATTCCCGACGTTTCGGGTGCTTCGTCTGCACACTACTGCAAGACTTCAAGATACTGTAAGCTCATTCTGCGTAGATCTAACCAAAAATTAATATTCTAAAACTGAATCTAGCCGGGCCAGCTATGACATCGGGACGTCAAACACCTCAGTCCCCCCGTGACCACGGGTAAAGCACCCGAAACGTCAGGAATTAAAAAGTTAAATTAAACACGATAAAATCCGTAAAAATTTGTTTCGTTTAATCGGAATCGATTTCGAGATATTTTAAAAATGACAATCTAACCGAATTTTACTTTTATCACATTTTATTCTTATCTGTACACATGACTAAATATGGAATTTCCGATTTCCTATTTCATGTTCCAGGTTCTATTTTTATTAAGTACTTCCTACTGAGAAGTTTATAGTGTAGAATTCCCGGTCCATTTTAACCGACCTCAAAAAAGGAGAAGATCTCAATTCGCTGAAGCAAGCAAAGTGCTTCTCATGTGGTCCCATATAAATTTGTTCAAGATCTGACCAGTAGTTTTTGAGTTATCTGTAATAATGCGTATTTAATTGACTTCGACTACATTGATGATGTTCGCATTTTATTTATATTGAAGCCGGTTACACAACATTTTTAATTTTACTACTTGTTTAAAGTAAGTTTAAACATATTTCAGATGAAAATTATTTACTAACGTAATTAGAAATTCTTGATGGTGATAGCGAACGCGTAGTGAGAGCGCGGACGGAGTTGTTTAGTATTTGTCTAATTTTCTTTTGTGTAATTTTTTTGTACTTAAAAAAATAAGAGTATAATAAATATAATCCTCGATATTTTCTTCGCTGATAAACGAGCACACAGTCCTCCTGATGGTAAGTGGTTGCTGTGGCCATTTATCCTCAATTAAGAATCAAAACGGAGATGTGTTGTCAACCCAGAGGACTGAGATGGAATGCCTCGTTTCCAGTAAAAAGGGTCTCCGGTTCTCTACACTCACCATACGAAACACGGCAGCATTAAGATGCTATTTTACGCTGGTATTATGTGAGAGCGTGGTCCCCGGACGAGCCGACCAATTCGTGTTGCAACCATAGTATAGCTGCAGCATGGCTCTACCACGTAAAAAATCCACATTAGTATTGCAGTAACACAAGAAATATACCAATAAAAAAATTGTGAGTAAGTTTAGAATAATTTGGAAGTTATCCACTTACAAACCTCCTTATTAAGCGAAGTCAGGGGATGAACGATTAATAATACATTTACGAAGGTAAGATGAAGGACTCTTACAAAACTTAGAGAAGGTATAAGTAAGTATTCTAAGTTACAAAATAATTAATACATAACAGTCTAGGCGGTGTCTACACTGCACGATAAGTTGACGTTATAATTATTAACGTCTCTTTCACTCAACGCGACCACCTAGTCATCCCATTTAGTACAGCAACTCTTGTGGGAGCGATCGTAAAAACCTTGAAGGAGACTGAGATTGGTAAAATTAATGCGTTTAGATTTTAAAATAAGATGGAATCTAAGCCTTGCAGTGGCTCCTTTATTGGTAATATTTCAGTTTAAGCTCATCCTATAATAACTTTCACGTAAGTATCGAAACGAGTTTGGATATCTATATATTATCTTCTACAATTATTCTTATGAAATTTTTATGCAATCTTTTTTTACATATCTTGTGTGTTGTGCGCGCATCACAGAATAACTAACACAAGTGCGAGTCGGACTCGCCCATGAAGGGTTCCATTGCAGCAAGTAACATAATCTACGATTTATGACGTATTAAAAAAAACTACTTACTAGATCTCGTCCAAACCAAGTTTACATGGTATAATGTACATCATATATTTTTTTAGTTTTATATATATATATATATATATATATATATTTTTAGGTTTATATTAAAATGTTTAATAGCATTACTAATATTAAAAAAAAAAGAAAACACCGTCAACCTGACTACGAACAGCTACTAAGAATTTCTTAACAAAAACTCAATTACAGATTTTGGCCCGACCTGGAATTCGAACACGAAACCATTTGATGAACAGTCGCGCTGTCGACCACTGGACCCACAAGAGACATAGATCAGATTTTTTATTTTATAGAATTAGGGTGACAAACGGGCACACAGTGCACCTGATAGTAAGTGGTTGCTGCGGCCCATAGCCATCGTCATCTCTCCTCATTTGCGAATCAAAATGCAGATGCGTTGTCAGCCTTGAGGACTAAGATGTAATGCCTCGTTTCCAATAAAAAAGGTCTCCGGTTCTCTACACTCACGATACGAAACACAGCAGCGTTAAGCTGCTACTTTACGCTGGTATTCTGTGAGAGCGTGGTCCTTCCCCGGTCAAGCCGATCCATTCGTGCTACGACTATACTATAAATATAGCTGCAGCTTGACTCTATCAAGTATATATCATATTAGTGTGTATGAAGTTAAATACAGAAATATAAGCATTTTGTTATTTGTTTTCTTATCGATTCCTTATTTATGCCTTCAATAACCTCAACTCCAATAAAATAGTTATCTTACTGCTTCGTAGCTTACAAGTTAGAAAATTGTCTATGCAAATTCCTCCAGAATTGTTGTTACGGGATATCTCTTATCAGCATGCCTACAATGTTAACACCAAGGCGTTTCGCAGACAACATGAGAATTGCTTTGGTGGTCGAATAAAACACTCAATTTGCAACTAAAACAACCATACTTAAGATTAAAATCTGCACTTATGCCGCTAAAATCGAAATTGCAACGTGAATCGAGACGCTATCGTTTTTAATTGGTTTGTGTGTGATCAAATATTATTATGTTTGTCCAATGGTTATTGGATGCAGGCGCTAATTAGTTGAGTGATTCCATTTTTAAAACAAAACAGTTTTGCCCTTATTTGGTTGTGTACATACTCTGCATCTGTAATATAAATAAATCGATGATTTTGGAAATGTGGTATGTATTACATGGGAGTAAGACCTTAAATATCTTGCATCGTTCCGGCCGAATTCGTTCGTACAGACAAGAGAAAAAAAAATGCCAAATTGACGGTTCGGAGCAATAGTCACGAAGTCTTTCAAGACAATATTAAATTTTGTCGGATATTCGATATGCATGCGACTTTACGTCGTATGTAAATAAGATTCTAAATAACTTCAGTTATAGCAGTAAACATGTCACAAAACTGGTTTTCCAAGAAAACCATACATGCGGACTCGTAATTTGATTTACGTCCGACCTTCTGCTAATTTCCACGCATTGTGTTTTAAACCGGCGCCCGGTTTTCGAACGCATTGCACCAGATATGGCGACGTGCAGTGAAATGGAGGCGTTTGACGTTTATTACTGATATGGAGGTAAAACTGACATTAATAATTTTTTGGATTTTTGTGAGCATATTTAGTGTTTTAGTTTAATTCCGATTAGTTTTAATAGTGTAGTTATTTACGTGGTGGAGACATGCTGCAGCTATATGTAGTATAGTTGTAGCACGAATGGGTCGGCTCGACCGGGGAAAGACCTCGCTCTCACAGAATACCAGCGTAAAATAGCAGCTTAACACTGCTGTGTTTCGTATGGTGAGTGTAGAGAACTGGAGACCCTTTTTAATGGAAAAGAGGCATTCCATCTTAGCCCTCACGGGTGACAACGCATCTTAATTTTGATTCTTTATTGAGGATAGATGTGGACGTCTGTGGGTCACACCAACCACTTACCATCAGATGGACTGTGTACTCGTTTGTCACCCTATCATATAAAAAGTGGCTCCTGTAGTTCATGAACACTTACGACCAACTTCAAACAAAGAAGGAAGGAAGGAAGAACACCTCTGAAGACTAAGGAAGGTGAAATACCTTAAAGCCTGTCATTATACTTACTGGCTCTCCATCTCCTTCCGACCGCAACACAACAGTGCTCGTACTGCTGCTTCGCGTTAGGAATAGATAAGAGTATGGTATCTCTACCCAGACAGATTCCTAGGCAGAAAAAGGGTCTTATCACTTAAATGCTTGATCTAATTTGTGAACATAATTTAAAATTAAAAAATTTGTACAGCCGACTTCAATATAAGTTATTAAGAATAACTCAAAAACTATTGGCCTGAACTTGATCAAATTGAAAATATATGGGACTACAGGAGAAGTACCAGCTTTCAAATAAAAAAAGAATCATCGAAATCGGTTAACCCAGTAAAAAGTTATGAGGCAGAAAAGAAAATAAAACAGAAAAATACACAGTGTACAATGTAAATATGTGCATCGTTTAAGTAGACACATTAAATTATATTCACCCTAAAAATAACAAAACATAACATTAAAAATTATAATGTAAATGAAAAAGGTATAAGAAAACGTGGTAAATTTAAATGTAGTAGAGTCACAATGCTTATGATTTTAGCTCGACTCGGGAAAGGCTACGCTCTCACTGAGTACCAGCGTAAAATAGCAACTTTTCGATGTTTCGTATTGTGATTATATAGAACCAGGGACATTGTTACTGGAAATGAGGCATTCTATCTTAGTTCTCAGGGGTGACAACGCAACTGCATTTAGATTCTTAATCGAGGATAGATGTAGATGTCTATGGGCCATCATCCATTTACTATCATATGGCCTGTGTATCAGTTTATCATCATTATTCGATAAAAAAATCACCGATGTTTGCACTATGAAGTTGCGTTTATAAACCGAAAAGCGAACGCTCTCTCGCCGCGCGTTCAATACACAATTACAATCGGACTTTAATTACTATCGACTCCCTTAGACAGATAGAATCAGCTAATTTTGAACTGTTAAGATTCACCAAATTTCGTTAAATGGAAGTGAGTGTACGGAAACTTTCTCTTAATAGCATATAGAAAGTGTTCAAGGGCGCTAAGATTTATGGGAATTGATCCACCATTTCTAAGGTATACGCATTTATTTCATCATCTAAGTCTAAACATACGCCCCCCCCCCCCTTCTCCTCATATTTGCAGTAGTTGCTACGATTGCTAGGTGGGTTAGCAACCGCATTTATTGTTTTTAGTTGTTATCGGGGAAAATACTGTTGTCCCTGTTTCATTTCCCCCTGCCGTCTTTTTCGACACCCATGGTATGATATGGGGTACTGGATTCTCTATCGGTGGCATTCCACGGTAAAACAATGTAACACAGTGATAAAAACCCGTTTATATTATTAATAATAGACGTTTAAAATCATCCGTTTTATGTAGTAGAGCCATGGTACGGTTATATTGGGTTTGCAACACGAATGGGTCGGCTCGACCGAGGAAGGACCACGCTCTTACAAACTACCAGCGTAAAATAGCAGCTTAATGTTCTGTTTCGTATGATCAGTGTAGAGAACCGGACACTTTCACTTTTTATTGGAAATGAGGTATTCGATCTTTATTCTCAGGGGTGAAAACACATCTTCATTTTTGATTCATAACCGAGGAGAGATGTAGATGTCTATGGGCCGTAGCATTCATTTACCATCAGGTAGACTGTGTGTTCTTTTGTCACCTTATTCTATAAAACTAAATCCATTTTCGACTACATGTGAAAGCTCATATAAATATATCATAACAAAATAGCTATCGTAACTCCCAAAGGCGAAGAACTTTACCTTCGCCAACCATCCGTCATCTTGTTTTCCTGCGCGCGAATACAAATATCCTAGGTACAGTGACAGTTGCCGCGTAATGCATTCCACGTGCACTGGAGCCAAGTAATTACAGCCATGGAAATAGGTTGAAACAATACGCTACGCCCAGAGGGTTACCAGCAAAGGAAGATTTTGCGTCTGAATGTATTTATATATTCTTTCATCAAAATCTTTTATAAAGATCCTAAACTATTTGGACCAATGTTACTAGGCAAACGGGAAAAATTAATTTAATTTTTATTACATTAGGTATGATTTGATGCAGACGTATTATCATATCGTACCTAATTCTGTATCTTATTTGTGGGAAACAAAGATATTTCTTTCTACAAATTTGTATATAAAAAATAAAATATACTGTATTAAACCGGAAAATAGTTATTACGATTATAAAAATTCTAAAACCATTCTAGATGCAAGAGGAATAAATTTGAATATACTCGTAGAATCGCTTACCTAAATCAAAAACAGACCTTTGTCCGTCGCTTAATATGTGTAATGTATCAACATTCGTTCTAAAACAGTTTAAAACATGTTGCAATAAAATTTCATGTTACGAGTCTTCGTTCAGAAATAAAATTTTCGTTAATAGCAACCCTGCCGTAGGTAAATCGCGACAACAGATTATCTCGCGGCAAACACTAGATTAAGTGATGGATGAGCGATACAACTAGGCCAGCCGGTTGACCTGTAGCTGTCGCCGTTGTAAGCGAGACAAAAGATGTGAAATATAGGAAGGAAGGAAGGAAGTGCGATTACGGTGGAGAAATCAGATTTCTTTCTTCTATTATAACTGTGACATTTTTATTGAAACATGTGTTTACCTATCTTTATATATAAAAATCACGTGCCACATTGTTTGTCCGCGATGAACTACACTATATAGGAGTGAAACTTTGAACTGATTTAAATGAAATTTTGTACACTGTGTGCAGTTTGATTCAACTTGAGAGATAGGATACTTTTTATCCCGATAAGTGACCTTCAATATTTTTTTATTGCGAATTTAAGGATTTTTTCATACGAAGGGACGTCGGAAAGGGCAGTACAACGTCTGCCTGACCAGGTAGTTTATCTATATAAAGAAAATGATAGAGGTTTGCAGCTGTGCACGCATCACGGAAAAGCTACTGGATAGATTTCAGTTAGGGTTTCTAAGTTTTATTTCTTAGACACTTGGCCCTTATATAAAAAAAATATTGCGATATCTTCATTTAATATAAAGTTATAAAAATTTTAAGAAATAACGATTTTTATAAGCACTACGTATTTGGTGATGCGTGTTTTTGATATATCAAGCAACGCGGACGAAGTCGCGGGTATCAGCTAGTTTCTAATAAAAAAAAATTAATTCACTCTTTCATAGTCGGTTATTGGAATGAATTGATATTCAATCAATCTATCCTTATATATATTTTAAGATTAACGTTTAATCATAAACGTACCAACCCGTTTACGCATTCGAACCAAATGGTTTGCTTCGTCTTTCCTTATGCATACAGCAGATGAGTAGAATAATCTGCAGGCGACAGTCTTTCCCAATTACAATCCGAGCGTCTTCAAGGAAAGAGGGAAAAGGCTTCTGGTACGCTAACAGTGCGATTTTACCATCTAGGGCTTCATCACCACTTACCACCAGGTGGGATGGTAGTCAAGCACTGGCTTATAAGAATTTAAAAAAGCTCGTTTTTCTTTTAGTTAGTTAATTAAAGAAATAACGGCGAGATAAAACAATTTTTTTTTCACCAGCCCGTGAAATTCCACACTGGATATGCCTCTCCTGTTATAGGGAGGGTTTGATATAATCACGCTACTCTGGGTATTTTACGTCTGGTATAAACTAGATGGTTATATCTATATACGTGGTAGAGCCATGCTGCAGCTATATTAGTAGCATAGTTGTAGCACGAATGGGTCGGCTCCACCTGGGAAGGATCACGCTCTCACAGAATACCAGCGTAAAATAGCAGCTTAACACTGCTGTGTTTCGTATGGTGAGTGTAGAGAACCGGAGACCCTTTTTACTGGAAACGAGGCATTCCACCTTAGTCCTCACAACGCATCTGCATTTTGATTTGTAGTAGAGGATAGATGTTGATGTCTATGGGCCACAGCAACTATTTACCATCAGGTGGACTGTGTGCTTGTTTGTCACCCTTGTCCTATGAAAACAATCTCCATCAATCAGAATCCGTAATTTTCCGGTATTTCCCATTGTCGCCTTTTTACCCCTCAACTTTGGGTGGGGTTTTCATCGCCTTCGCATGTTATCTGTAGTACCGTCGGTAATATTATTCCAATACAGCTTAGCGTAAAAGATTTCAAGACAAACCACAAGAACAAAGAACAAGAATTTGTATGGTTACAAATAATTGTTCCGTGTCTGGATGTTTGTCCTCGTGCAATCTATGTTTGAAAACTGCCTCCACGATACAGGAGAAAAATCTAGTGTGATGGTAAGGTTTTTTTTAAAAAAAAAATTAGGTCTAATTTTTGGACCTCTTTACTGGACTAAAGAGTATCACTAACTCGAATATCATCCTAATACAAAGGTAGTTTTCACTATTAGGGATGGATTTATTTTCTTCTAATTTATATACCCACCATAAAGTAACTTATTTAATAAATAAAGAGTAATCGAAATCGGTTTAAAATTGACGAAGATATCATGTAACATACATAAAAAAGAACATACAGTCGAATTAAGAACTTCCCTCTTCTTAAAGTCGGCTAAAAACCTCACGTCGATGTTGAATGAGTCACCATGCGGCAGTCACGCATTTATATAATAAGTATTGTTTGGATTTATTTTTTATACACCTTTATCAATCTAGGTAACGCTACTTTCTCGTATCTTGATTTCTATTACGTACAGACAAATACGTTTCTACGAGAACGAATAAATAATCTAAAGATAGGTAGAGCCATGGTAGCTCAGAGTTATTACAAGTTATTAATAAAATCTATATTTATAGACCAAAATTACTCCTTCACAAATATGCTGACTTAGTACTGAAAAAGAAAATCTCCATTCTGGATCCGATAGGTGGTGCTGATTTCGAAACAAAGTGAATGCGAAATTTGAAAAAATACATCGCATCACCAACTGGAATGGGCAGAATAACGACTTCCGGGTCAGCTAGTAATATGGTGTGTCATGACTGGATTAGTGTATATTCTTACACCTCGCCGTGCATATCATGCATATCGTAAGAGGCGACACAGGGAGTTACAATAGAAGATGGGCAGCCGCATCTCCCTGATAAAACTCAACGTAATAAAATATAAAAACATGCGTGAGTGTCGTGGAATACTCGGTTGGAACGAAGTTACTTTCGTAATTTTTTTTTAATACTAGTAATGTTATCAAACATTACTAATATTCCCTTAAACCTCTTCTGGTAAGGTTAAAATGCTTGTGTTAGAAGTGGCTCACGACAGTAGTCGAATAGCGGATTCGAATTTCGAATCCACAACCTTTCGAGTTCGCGGTCCGCGCCCTTTAGGCAACTGAAGCTTTTAATATATTATTATTGATAAACGTATTATATTATTGATTAACAAATACAAATAAATGAATTACTGGCGTCTAAAAATAGTATTTCTTTCATGGCAAGATAAGAAAAGGTGCGAGGGAGATGGATATTATTCCATCTCGCTTCCTTATGCCACTCAATCTACACTACGTTAGAAGGGGTCGTGACGAAAAAATCTTACAATTTTTCTCGCCTAGCCCCCATACGCCAAATTCGTACCGTGCGATAAGGCGCTTCGTTCTAAAACTGCGGTCACCAAACCGCCTACCAAGCATGTACTACGACAAACTATACAAACTACGATTAGGCAATCTATGAGAGAGGCCTATGTTCACCTGCAGACTTGATAGGCTGTAGTGGTTAGATGAACGGGATTAGAACCAAAGGGTCCTAAATGAAAACGGTACGTGAGTAACTAAGTCGCGCGATCGTCAAAATACGATGCTACTGTCTACCTATGAAAATGTTTCGTTGCAACATCCCAATCTTTGTGTATACATAAAACTTAAGATAACTTCGCTAAAGCACAAGCTGTGTCCCTCAGTTTGTTTTACGTAACACATTCCCACGTTTGGTATCTAACATTTTGTGTTGTGCATTGTTTTACTCATTAATGTGTCAAACTAGATCGGTAAACCTAGAATCGGTGATGATATTTGAGTTAAAAAAGGCCTAGCTAGTTAGCTAGATTTACGTAATTTATATGTGTCACCTAAGAACTTTTTTCTGGGTGAAACAATATTGATGATTCTTTTTTATTTAAAAGCTGGTGTTTCTGATGTGGTCTTCGTCCATACGGTCCAAAGGTCATGTGATTAAGGTCTTACCAGTAGTTTTTGTGTTATTCTAAATAATGCGTATTTTTTTTTTTTTATTCATAAATTTTTTTGGGATTTTTGTCAAAATGACATGCCAATCCCATCATACCTTATACTAATTACTGCTAACACTAACAAAATAAAAATGTATAATTGAGAGTACTATAGTTAAATTACTAACTCAAAAATGAAACTTATAATAGATAGAAAAGATAATTATTCCGTCCTATAAGCAAGCCGGAATAACCCTCTTGACATCTTTGATTTGGGGTTTGATAAAACCATTTGCACCAGATCGACATCTAAAACATTTGCGTTAAATTCTTTCAACACAGCATGTCTATCTTTTTCATTCTTAACACACTCTATCAACAAATGGTAAACATCTTCAATTTTGTTGCATACATCACAATTCGGAGAAGGTTTTTTTCCCATTAAAAAAGCGAACTTTGCAGATGGAGTATGACCAGAACGAAGCCTTAATGCTAACTTAACAAAATTTCTGCTGAGATCACAATCATTAAACCAAGGTATGCGATAAGGCTCGCTTTGTATAGTTCTATACCAGATGCCTTTCGTTTTAGATTTCTCTTCAAAATAGCTTTTCCAATTTTTGTAACATACACTTTTAAATTTTGAGACATATTCAGTCGGATCTGGTATAAAATTAATGATGTCACCCTCTACTGCAGCTAGCTTAGATAAGCGATCAGCCTCTTCATTGCCCTTAAGGCCTATATGACCCGGGACCCATTGCAATATTAACGAAATATTCCGTTTGTTATAAATATTAATAAAGTTTAAAATATCATAACCTATCGAGCTACCTCTGAAACCAGAGGCACACCGAGCTATATGCTGTAAAGCACTTTTGCTATCGCAAAAAATAACTATTTTATTAATTTTATTTTTAAGTGCATACATCAAAGCTTGAAAAATTGCAATGAGCTCCAGCGTCATTATTGACACATCAACATTTAACTTAAATTTAGCCTTGTATCCTAAATATTGATCAAAGAAACCAGCTCCTAAGCCATTTTTATTTTTTGAGCCATCAGTGTATATTTTATGCCACCCTAAATACCTCATGTTAAGTTCAGAAATAACACTATTAATTAACAAATTAGGTTCATAACAATTTTTACATAAGCTTACACTGTTTAGGTTTAATTTAATAACATTTTTAACGTCTATGGCTGTTACCCAAATATATGAGGGTATCTCTAGAGCCATGCATCCCTCCAAAACCCAATATACGTTGTTAATGGGAGACTTCAATGCAAAACTTTTGTACGTGGTAGAGCCACGCTGCAGCTATATTAATAGTGTAGTTGTAGTACGAATGTGTCGGCTCGATCAGGGAAGGACCACGCTCTCACAGAATACCAGAGTAATAGCAGCTCAATGCTGCTGTGTTTCGTATGGTGAGTGTAAAGAACCGGAGACCCATTTCACTGGAAATGAGGCATTCTATCTTAGTCCTTACGGCTGACAACGCATCTGCATTTTAATTCGCAAACGAAGATAGATGTGGATGTCTATGGGCCACAGCAGCCATTTACCATTAGGTGGATTTTGTAAGTATTGATTATTTTGCTAAGTATGTTTTGTTTTTTTGTTGGGGGATGAGTCGCTCGCGTCCGTAGGCTTCGACCACCTAACTCTAGGCCCACCCTACACGTGTATGCGTATTTATTTGACTTCGATTACATTGATGATGTTTTCATTTTATTTATATCTATTGAAGTCGATTGTACATTTTTTTTTAATTTTGT